>CM021101.1:675191742-675809242 GCA_007115665.2 Sequoiadendron giganteum
GAGATTCTCAAATTTCAACCAATATAAATTATGCTTTACTTAGAATTTAATTAATAATTATTATTCATTTTCTATTTGAATTACAACTAAAGTCCTAATTGATAGTCTAATTGAAAAAAATCTATAGCTTTCAAATGGTATCATATTTTTTGAATTCGGAACATGTGTCACATTCTATACTTCACATGTACTATAGGATTACAAAAAATTGGATTCCATGAAGTTTTGACCAAGTTAAGGTGGTCAAACATACAAGTTTTTAATATTTTTTAAAAGTTGTAATAAAAAATTCATAATTAATTATTTACTTGGAAAAAATTACAAAAAAATATGCATCACATTGGGACATGAGTCCTCTACCTATATCTAAAATCTTACAAAAATTATTATCATTTTATTGTGGTTAGGGTGGTTAGATAGACACCTACTTCTTATTTTTTCCCTAAAATTTAAGTACTACTACATTGAAATTTCAATTTTTTCACCAAATAGATTTTTTTTTGTAAATAAACCTAGTATTTTAGAAACTACATTCAATTTTCTACAGATTCTATTCTTACATATTTTTGAAATAATATAGATAACTTATTCAAAATTTTACATCAAGTTGCCTAACTCTGGTTTTTTGAATTTTCATCGTCACTTAAGGGCCTATTTTTTCCATGATGATCCTGCACATACCCTTCCTTGAGAGATTCTTGCTACATGGGTATGTTGAAAGTGCTAGTGTAATGATAGTGCTTTGCTTTCAGTCTTAGTGTGTAGACAAAATGGAGGCATACTTATTTTGCAGGAGGAGTGCGTAGTCCTTTTCCTTTGATGTCAAAGGGGGAGTGATAGATTTGCAAGCAAGGGTTTTCCATCAATGATAAAGGGGGATTTTGTTGATTTATTTTTCATTGATGTCAAAGGTTCTTTTTTCAAAAGGTTTGTCATTGATGTCAAATGTGCTTGTATTCATTTCATGGTGTTGATGTACAAAAGTGGTAGTTTTCCTTTGATGACATCTTTATAATAGAGTTTCTTCATTACAATGTGATTGTTGATAATTTAGAGATATGTTGAGATAGTATTCAGTGGAAGAGTTTTACATAAACATGGTATTTAGTGGAAGAGTTTTGTATAAAAGTGTGTTTGATAAATTTAAAGATATGGGAATAGACATGGTTAGAGATTTTATCCCTAACGAATTATTGAAATTGAGCATTGTAAATTGAGCCTCAAAAAGTTACAAAGTGATCACTGTCAAAGAGATTTTTTTTACCTCTCTTAGTATCCTTACAAGTAGGGTTGTCTTTTGTTTATTATCTTTTAATAAGTTGGCATTGTTTTCATCTCTTATTATTAGTGTTAAAGACTTATAGAGGGTAAAAGAAAATGATGGTAATCATAATTTAGGGTTTTGGTTGTCGAAAGTTTTATACCTCATACTCTAAAACACTAAGAATATCTAAAACCCTAAGACTATCCTATACCCTAAAAGCATATAAGACCTAAGGTTTATGTTTTACGAAGGCCTTCAATACTAAGTTTTCTTTATGTTATATTTTCTCATTGACTAGCTATACATGGTGGTAAGTTACTTAAGTGACAACCTGAGGGTTTAAGTTCATTGAACAACCAACCCCTACTCCTTCGTGTAACTGGATAGACATGTTAAAGACTTGTATTTCACTGCCCAAAGTAAGATCGATGGACATTATTTAATTGATGGATTGGTGGGTTTCGAAGATCAAAGGTCCTTGTTTAAAACTGAAGAGTAGCTACTTCCCAAGGCCTTCACATTGATAGGCATATAGGTGTCATTGCCCTTATTTCTAGTTACATAGTTTTATAATTATATTGAGGAAGGGATGGTATGGTGATCTCAGTCAGTGCATTGAGTGTATTTGACTCGAGGTCTGGGCTCTGTTAGAGGTTTTTTGAAGACTATGACACCATGCTTTTGTGAAGAATATACACATGGAGGGAGATTTGAATAAAATAGTATAAGAGGATTATATGGTACCTTTGTATGACAATATTCATGAAATGTTTGTTTTCTTTGCATAGGTAAGTGTGATATGGATGAGATCACAAGTGATAAGAGTTTTATTTGAAGAAAGAATAGTGTGTGAATTTGTTCAACATAGCCCTGAATGTGCAAATGTTTATGAGACTAAAGTTTAAATTTGTCTAGGGTTGATAATTATAACAAGGGACATGGTTGTATAAAAGTCACTTTGTGTCATCTATTTTCTCTTTCAAAGAAGGTTATAGTCAAGGTGTGTGTAGAGGTTGAGGATCCTTTTCTCATTAGTTTAAATCTTGTTTGTGTTTGTTGAGATGAAGGGTTTTGGATAAGTGTTGAATTTTTTTATATGGAACATGGGAAATTGATGATCTAGAGTATATTGTAAATCGATTAGTACTTTGTATTTTGTCCTTCATTCCTCAGTAGAGTTGGTGCTCTCATTTTCATAAGGAGTTGGTTGTCCTAGACATATTGTATCTAGTGAGAATTTGGTCAGTGAGACCTAATGGTGAACAAATTGTGAGGATTGGATTGGTTCTTCAAACCCAACCAACACTCACACAATGGTTTTATCCTTTTTAGGGTTTTTCACTTATAAAACTTTTGTCGTGGTGATTCACATGTGTTTCCATTGAAGTTTGTGTTTTTCATTTTTCTTTTGATTGCTTTATTTTTGTACACCATTGATTCACCACCCCCCTCTAAGTGGTCTTGCATATTTTAAAATATCAAAGGCAATAGAGAAGGTGAAGCATAAGGTAAGAACTCTTTGTCCTACCCTAATAAATTTTTTCTTGCCCCCAATGAAGATATGGATATTAAAATAAAGAAAGAAGAAATTAGGTTAAGTAATATGGATATCTTTTTGGTAGCCCTTGATATTAATAGAATTTCTATGAGGAAGTTCCTAGACGACAGGGTCTAGAATATTTGGGGAAAAATTAGGGTTATATATTTCGTTCTCATATTAATTAAAAAAGGAGTTTTTGTATTTTTTTTAAAGATAATGAAATGCAATAAAAGGTGTTAAAAATACTTGTTTGAATATAGGGAAAATTTTCTTTATGGTAATTCCTTGGTCGATGAATGTTGTAAATGATGAGTTTCTTACACTATCTTACCCTAGATGGCTCAAAATTAAGGAGGTCCCTACCCAATACTCGGTATTTCTCCCTCAATTTATTTCCCCTCTAGGGAAAGTAATGAAAATTGATGGACCAAGGAATACCATAATGAATATGGATGCAAGGGTTTTGATGGCTCTATCACTAAGAATTGACATCCCTAAGGAACTGGTAATTAAATCTCCTCAAAGTGGATATATTACAAGGTAGAATTGATGGGTGGGCTCAATTTGTGTTTCCTTTGTAATAAAGAAGGGCATATTAGGAAAAAATAACCCATAGTTTAGAGGAATACAACCACTCAAAGGTTCAAACCTTAGCGGGCCTAATGTGACAATTGAGGCTTCAAATAAATCTCATTTTACTAAGAACAAGGTTGAACCAGGTCCTTCCGAGGGCTCAGAGTCTTATCAAAAGGAAAAAAACCCCACTAACATAGCTTTTTAAAACCAAGTAGATAGTGCACCTTTCTTTAGTCCATTTATATTCTTTTATAGAAAATAATTATCCATTAGATGCTTCATAGTAAAAAATTTCTATAAAATCCTTGATTGTTTGAGGTGGAATATTAATACCACATTCCTACATAATTTTGTTAGTATGTAAAATACAATATATACATCGAAAAAAATTATAATGATAATGAAATTGCACATGAGATTTACAAAAAAAGAGATTCATTGTTTATTAATTTTCACATATGAAGTTTTACATTGATCAAATTACCTTTGAATTATGGCTATATTAAATGGTAACATTGAATAATCTATTTTTTATATAATTTATTGATTCATACCTAATATATTTTTTAGATAAGGATCATGAATTTTTCACCTCACTCTTAATTTCAAAACTTCCCTAACATTAGATTATACCCTTGTATTATCATTTTAATAATTTTTCAATTAAATATTTGATTTAATTATTTAATTTCATGTTAGGCCTTGGGAGCCTACTATTAAAACACCAACATTGGTTAACTAGATCATTTTCAATACTTTCTCTTCTTTCTTCCACTCTTCTCAAATTTTTAGGATTTATATCTATATATTCACTTGTTTAACTTATCATTCTTTTATTCAAATTTGATTTATTAATTAAAGAAATTATTATTTCTTGTCACGATACATTCCTATCTTTAGATCAACTATTTCTTCCAATAGAATCAATAGAATTAGAAACATTAGATGTAACTTGTTTTATTAATTCATCTTTCTTTCTAGGTTTTATAAATGTAAGAGTTGGCTATGGAGATAGCCATCCAAGATCTAGAGGCCAAATACGAAGAAGGATGGAAAAAGAAGATCAATATGAAAAAGAATAAATTATATTATTGCCAATGAATGCAATTAGAATGGATCCAAAATATGTCAGAGACCCTTGGTTATATATCCAAGGTGATACATAGGATTAGAAACGATAATGACAAGTTTCTTAATCCTATAATGTCACAAAACAACTAATATTAAATGACCTAAGACACAAGTATTAAATGAAAAAAATATAAGATAAGATCTAAAGTCAACTAAGACTTATAGAAATATTCCTAAGACCTAGGAAAAATTAACATGTGAATGAGACCTACTAGGTGAACTAGTTAGGTAATGATACCTTATTCACACCAACAAAAAATTTCCTAACTTTTCATTACTTTTCACATTTTCATCAATTGCATCATGAATTGACATTGAAATCCTAGACTTTCTCTATAAAAAATAGTTTATATAATATTTTTTCATGGGTTCTCAATTTTATCCAATAACTCTTACTAGGGATTATCCAAGACATTTATTTCAATTTTAAAAAATTAGACTTTCATTTTTACTCATACAAGGGATTTCATTCTCATTTCCCATTTCCATATTTTTAGTAATACAATTGAACTTATCATTAGTATACCAAAATTATTTTAAAAAACTGATATCATTGAAAATTTTGTTTAAAGACATACTTGAATTTGTTTTTATAGACACATTTTCCATATCATTGAAAGGTGGGTTTGAAGACATACCTAGATTTATTTCTATAGTCACATTTTCTTCCATATTCACCAATTCAACATTTGCATCATCTACATTCATCCAATCATTCATGGTCTCTTGATTTTTCTTCTCTTCAATAGTCCTTGAACTAGACACTTCCATATTTTTCATTTCTTGAATCTTCGTTCTTCTCTCTCTTTACCGTTTTGCCTCTTTCTCTCTATTTTCTTTAATTTCTTTAGGTGTTATGAGTTTATTACATTTTTTCTTTGACATTTTTTTTTATCACATGATTACAAAACTTTCTTGATAAAATAAAAAATATATTAATCTATTTTAAGATTGATACCTCTTTGAGATTTTAAAATACAACTATATGTAGATCATTTTTTCGATAAATTATGAAGTACAAGTAGATGTGAATAAAAAAATCTCTTTTCTTGTTTCCTTTTGAAAATAACCCCTATACTTGATTCCACTTCAAAATAGTTTCTATGATTGACTAATTTTAAAAATAGAATATAATATGATATGCCAAGAGATTGTACATAAGACATCTATGAATAAAAAACTGCAATAATTGTTATTGTTGCGTTGTACACATAAAATTGAAAGTTGTAGATATATAGTGTTAGTATATTTTACTTAAAATGAAAAATAATAAATATATAAGAAATGAGTATCCATTTTGTTTTTCTACAATAGATAGTCATTCTATTTTTTTAGAATAGGTATCCATTCCTAAAAGTTTGAAATCACAACCCATGAATTTACTTTGGTTTTAGGCTTCATAAAGGCATGGTAACCCGAACGTTAGCCTTGGACCTACACGTAAAATTCCATGTTAATATCAAGAGAAAAAACCAACTTTATCAATATGGTTGAAAATTTTTTATTTCTATTTTTTTAATGTAATTAAAACCTATTATAGATGACGATGTGTAGTTTTCAAATATATAAATTTTTTATGATTTTAATTTCTTTTCTATTTATGAATTATTTTTTAAGGAAATTGCTCCATTTTTGTATGGCCTTAAGAGAAACAATTTCTAGAGCTAAATCCATAATGCTGGGTTGGTCTAAAACTCCCTCTACTTGGTTACAAAGGTTTAAGTCACAATGGAGTGGTCCCTATAAGCAGGTAAGGTACCTTGGGATTCCATTCTCGATCTCACCTAATCTCAAGGACATGTGGCTCTAGATCAAAACCAAGATTGATAAGTTGGATAGTTGGAATAGACAATACCTTTCTCTCGTAGGGAGATTGTGATTTTGTCAAAATATTATGGCCTCATGCACTATTTAATTTGCATCAGTTTGGTTTTTCAATAGTTACCAAGTTAATGAAGTAGAAAAAAATTAGGTGATTCATTTGGTCAAATGGGAAAGGGAAGCGGAAAGCTCACTCTGTTAGGTGGGAGTGGTGCTACTTGGATAAGGCCCATGGTGGGCTTGGTCTCAAAGATCTCAAAAAAACATGGAACTTCCCTAGCTGGTAAATGGATTATTCATGCCCTTGAGGGAAAAAAACCATGGAAGGTCATAGTTGGAAGTAACATCATGAATGTAATGCCCAAGTTGGAAAAATATTGGAAAGTTTTACCCTTCAATGATCTTCTTATTACCAAACGCCAAATTGTGCTTGTAGTCTCAATGGTCTTTAGGAGTATCTAGAGAGCTTGGGAAATTGTAAGAGGCAATGTGCAATACCCCCTTTTATTTTAACATTGTAACTCAAACCTCATTCACCTCAGTAGGTCTATTTGGTGGAATTTGGAGCATAATGGGAAGCCATTGTCCCTATTACAAGGATGCTTTACAAAAAAATGCGCCCATCCTGGAATTGAAACCTTTAGCCACATATCAAGAGTGATGGAATGTTGGTAGAATGGGTTCAAATTAAAGAGGAATTCGACCTTCCATAGTCTAGCTACAAAACTTATTCTGTTCTTAAAGATTCTTGTAAAGACCTCCTCCAAAACCCAAAAATTAAAGATAACAATATAACCTACTTACTTATAACTGGCAAGGTTCTAGTCCACTATGCGAAATCAAAACTACAATTTTATATAAAGAACTTAACAAGTCTAAATCCCTCTCTTAATACCTGAATCAAATGTGGGATGCTAAATTTGGATGACAAAGTGTGGCAAAAGGTCATTTATTATCTTTGGCATGATACTGTGGATGCTTAAAAAGCATGTTTTAGATGGCTCCTTCTTCTTCAAAAACTTCCTTTTAAACTTAACCATGTGGATATAGATATATGCAGTTTATGTAGAGTGACTAAAACTATTAATCATATTTTATTTGACTATTTGTATGCAAATGAAATTTGGAACCTGTTTTGTAATGAGTTGAATGTTTGGGGGGAAAATGAGAAAATTAACCAAAAAAAAGTGCTAATTGGGAAGGATAAGAAAATAAATAAGGATCTAATTTTATTTTGGAATATTTTGTGTATTGAGATCCTTTGGCACATTTGGAAGGCAAGAAATGAGGATAGGTTTAATGGGAGTTGGAGGTCACTTACTGAGGCTTCTAAAAGACTCACACTATTTAACATTGTTTTGTAGGTAATTGCTACTATGGACATCTCAGAGAACAAATTCCTTAAACTAATGAAGATGAAGTTGTCCTAGTAAATTAGAATGAGGTTAAGTATGGGCACACTTGGCAACATGGACAACCTAGTGTGGCAGTTTTCATGAAGGACCTAGAATAATTTCAAAAGGAGTTTAGCATGAAACATGAGAAAGGAAAGGAAAAATAGGAACCCAAAAACCCAAAATATTCACTAATGACTACTATGAAATAGAAGTATGCAGAGCTGGAAGCTATTGATACCTTGGCAAGTTGGAGAGATGTTGATTCTTGCAGGTAGAGTAGGAACTTCTAATGGGGATCAATTACAGTTTTTACTACTATTATAACTTAGCCATACTACTACTAGTCCTTAGTAAAAAGCATCATATAAACCTCCCTATATATAGCCATATATGTTAGTAAAATGACATGTAATGATCTACTTGACTCTGTACTACTAAAAGCTCCATTTTTTGTATAAGTTTTTGTTGGTCTAACTAAGAATTCCATATTCTAGCAAGACATGGTGTTACAACACCCCTCAAATGTATACTCGATGTAACTCGTGAGTTTCAACTATTACTAATACAAAAAAATTTCTTCATAAACTTGCAATGCCAAGTTTTTGTATTTTTTTGAATAACTTTTAATTTTTCATTTTAAAAAATAATTATGCCATCAATTTAGACATTATTCCTTACACAATGAAAAATAATAATTGTATGATTATTTTAGCTCAAACTATCTTGGATGTAAATGAGGGGTTTTTAAAAACAACAATTAGGACCAATACAAAATTAATAAAGACAAATATTTAAAAAAAAATTATAAAAAATATCTTCATCAAAATTCACTATAATACACATCTTTCCTTAAAAAAAATTAAAAAATACTTTTATTTAGGAAAAATATGTTGTTCATACATATATGAACCTAAAAAGTGACTTTTAAAAAGTGATTTTTGTATACGCCTATTAAAAAACATGTATCATTTGTGTATTGAAATAAATTAAATATTTAAAAACTAGACACACATTACTACATTTCATATTATTGGACTTTCTTAAGATTATATATGTGCAAGTGCTTCAAATTTTTACTTCATATGTGACAAACGTTGATTTTCAAGAAAAACACTTCCACATTTTGACCAAAAAGTGGACCCAACTTCTTGCACTGATTCATTGTGGATATGGATTGGAACATATATTTCTTATCTAGAATTGTGAATCATTGAATATGAATGATTGATTTTAAGTTATAGGATTTCAAGGATGTGGATGAAGATTGGTGAAGTGGATAAGGATAAGGTGTTTATTATTATTTGGTTAAATGATTTGATGATTTAATGAGTTTATTTATTTTATTTTCTCAAATAGTTAATTGATTTGATTTATGATTTTTCCTTTTTCAATTATTTACTAGCTATTTTAATCAATTTGTTAACTAACTATCTGATTTTTTATTTAATCATATTGTTATTAATTTAATTATGAATAATAATTTTTTCCCCCATAAAAGTGGCTAAGCTACTGAAATTTTGTTTATATATAAAGCAGTTAACAAAAACAAGTTTTTAAACTCAATCCCGATTGCAGGAGAGCCCTAGTTTAGTACAAGTGTATGTCACATACTACGAAACCCAACCAATAATGGCATACCCAAAAGAGGAAAAATATTTACCACCCACCAACCCCTAGTCTAGTGAATGCTAGACTAGTATGCTAAGCTCAAGACTAAAAAATGAGAGAATTAAGACTTTCTAAGAGTCTTCTTCCATAGTAGAAGCACTAGCCTCAATATGAGATAGAGACAAATGATTATACAAGCTGGAAGCCTTTTCTTTCTCTTTGAAGCAAGCTAAAGCTTGATAACTTTTTTTGATCTTAATGCAATGTCAACCAAGAAGTGAAGTGAAAGGAAAACATCCACTCCTGCAACAAGTATATTTAGAGAAATTTTTTCATCCAATTCACTACAGTCAAGAAAAATTCTTGCAAAGTCGTCACAAGTGATGCTAGACCTGCGAATCCACAACAATTATCCACAAAAAACCATTAGACATTAACTCATAATGAGAAATAATACCCCCAATATGAAAAAGACCTACATCAAAATGATAATTATCCAAAGCTTGACAAAGTTCCAAAGTAGAAAGTAAATTTGGTTGAACAAATTTTGTAGCAAGAAGCATAACCAAATCAACATCCAGAAGAATGTCCATGCAAATATTAATAAAATGAGAAATCACTTCATGAAAGGTGGCACTACTATTATTTTGAAGCCAGTGATAGCCCACCACCCTTTTGCAAGCCTTATAAGAATCTACATCATCCAAACAAAAGATTTTACCCAATTTAGGGTGCTGCCACAATAGTGGTTTACAATTTCTAGGAGATTTTGATTTTTTCTGAAATCACATATTTTTAGAAAATATAATGATTCAAGCCTTAAAAAAGTTCCATTTTAAGGATTCCAATTGAAGAGGGTTTGATCAAACCACCTTAGATCAAACCCCCTTGGATAGAACCTTTCTAGTTTTAAACCATACCTATAATGGAGTCTCCTCTACACTTATCCAAATGCGGATAAAAAATCACTTTTGATTTACCTTTTGGGGATCAAATGAATTCATTTAAAATTTATTTCAAATGATTATGGTATTCCTTGGAATGAGCTATCGAACAAATATAGTTTTAATATATTTTGGTTTTATTATGTATTTGTTGTTTTAGTTTTATTAAACATAGGTTTTTCACTGAAAATTAAGCTCTTTAATCTGCACATGTGGAAAATAATATATTATCATTTTTTTTTGAAAAATATGAGTGCACCAGATATCAAAGTCCTTGATCCAACAAAAAAATGAATTTTGATATATACAAAAAAGTTACGCGTTATACAATCGTGCTATGTCTGAATTGTAAGTGGTTTGACTTCAAAACTTGATTAAAGAAAAAATATTCAATAAAAAACTATCTAACCAAGTGGAAGCACTAGATATCAAAATTACAAATCTAAAATCGAAAGAATTAGAATTTTATCCTTCATGGAAAAAAAGTTATGCATTATACGATGTGTGTCACTTTTAAAAAATGTTGTTTTTTGAAAAAAACAATTTTCATGGGAGATGGAAAAAGAAGTGCAATCTGATTCCAATTTTTTTTTAATTTTTTTTTTAAGAATCTATAGACAAAATTTGACAAGACTCTAGTTTGCAGATCATCTTCAAATTTCTCATGGTTTAGCCGCTATAGGTGCCTGAATGTGAAGATTTAGTTAAAAATAATAATTTCAGTGTCCAGTTTGTCCAAAAATTGTAAACCACTATTGTGAGATCACCCTTTATCATGGTCATAGGGATGAGGATCACTATATTCCTTCCCTTTCAGAGGAAATGAGATTCTATACCAATCATCACTGGGAGGAAATGACATAGTGCCGAAGAGAATACAGTTAAAAGAGGTACTCAAAACCTGCTTGAGTGAACTGACATTTCAACCATATATATCGAAAGACATATAAGAAACAATAGTCAGCTGGCATGTGAGATGAATACCGATGAGCCTTTCAAAAAACATAATTTGAAATCACCCAACAAAATTTATGATTGAAAGATAAAGCATGAAATCATCATTAGGAAAGAAAAGCTTATGATTTCAAGGAATAACACAATCAACCTCTCTGTATTTTGCCAAATAAAAACCATGTTTAAGAGCTGCACACAAGGTAATGATATCTTAGAATCTCTTAAGTGGGAGTTAGATTTGAAATAAATCTATGAGAAGAGATATCCATTCTCCACGATCTTTGGAGCTAGGGGAGAAAACCTAAATCTTTTAAAGTAATGATAACTATTGGACTGTGCGAATCAAAAGTAGTGCCATATCACTTGAAATCATTAAACAACAGAGTTACAAACTATATTACCAGGTCATTATTTTATATCAAACGTTTCAAGGTCCATGAGCAATAATGATTGAAAAGCAAGTTTCCCAACTTAAATAGAAAATGATAATTGGCAATCAAGATGGGCAGACAAAGAGTTATCATGGAAGAATAAGACGTGAAGAGATAAAACCCTAGGACAAGTCTTTTCTTTCGATGGAAAAGACAAATCAAGAATGATTTAAACTCCCAATAGGAGTTAAGGTGGATAACTCTATTATGGATGGGTATTCAGACTCATCAAATTATATGTACTTGGCCAATGATTATCAATTGCTTTGTTGGCAATGTAGTCTGCCACATAGTTTTCTTCTCTATAGCAATGCAAAACTATGTAATTGAACAAAAAAAAATTGTAAAAGAACTTTGTCGAGTAGATACTGTAATTGCAAAATTTGAGACTCTTTATTTTTAATTGCATTAAAAATTACCATTGAATCACCTTCTATCAAAATGTCTTTAATTCCCAATGAATAGGCCAACTCTAGACCAAGGCTTAAGGCTTCCAACTCAACTTTTTTATTCATCCCAGGGGGAATAATCTTACATGCAGCCTTTAATACTTTTGACTCCAAATTGGTAATAACAACCTTGATACCAGATTCTCCAGGGTTACCTCTTGAGGCCCCATTGAAGTTGAGTTTCAAGAAGTTTGGAGGAGGGAGTAGCCATTTTGCTTCATTCCTAGCTCTAATTTTATCTATCTTATTTGTAATGGAGCCGTGAATGGCAAAGATTTAATAGAAGGCCAAGCATTCAAAATAAAGCTATCCCAACTTGAAAAATTTCTCAAGTTGTTAATTTTTTTGAAAATATGGGTTTTGGCCACTTCAAAGATAACTTTTTCAATATTGAAAAGGATAACTTCCAGCGAGGTAGCAATGCCTCTAAAGATTCTATTATTCCTCTCTAACCAAATGTTCTAGATAAGCAAGGAGGGGGAAACCACCCAAAGACAAGAGAGAAAAGGAATGGAAACTCACAAGCCATGATTTGAATTGATTAGACAATGAGGGGCCAATTACAGATTGCCAACCCAATTTCTGAAATAACTAGTACCAACACTGAGAAGCAAAGGGACAATGCAAGAAGAGATGATCCGTAGATTCTAAAAAGTAACCACAAAAAAACAAGGAAAGGAAGTAGTGATACCTAGCCTATCCAATCTTTCCCTTGTAAGGGTTCTATCATGAAGCGCAACCCAGGAAAAAGACCCTGCCTTTGGGAGACATGCATCATTCCAAAAGAGGGAGGAGGGGAGCTAGGATAGAGTAGTAGAGGACAAGAGGGACTTATAGCCATCCTTTACAATATAATTACCTGATTTTGATTTAGTCCAAATTAGGCTATCGTCCTTTTCCATGAAAACTAAGGATCTTTTTTCCATTTCCTCTTTGAAAGTTATCTTGAGATGGGAGGGAAAAGGAAAGGAATCTAACGATTTTCATTTGACTTTTGGAAGCACTTGGGAGAGATCCACAATAAAGTAATCAACTACTCTTGTACCCTGCTGATTTTTAAGAAGTGGGATCAAAGGGCCCCAATCTCTTAGGTAGGCAAGAATGGGGTAGCCATTCCACACATCCTCCCAGAATTTAGCTTTCTGATCATTATGGACTAACCAAGAGAGGTGAAGAAGGATAAATGACCTAGAAGAAGAAATGAAATTTCAAATAGTTGATCCCTTAGGTAGATTTGCAGCAGTAAAAATACTTTTCCTTGGAAGAGAGTTAAGATATTTCGATAGCATTATTCTTCCCCATCTCAAGTTTGGATTTTGATAGAGCCTCCACGCTAACTTAGCACCCAAAGCAAGATTTTGAAGTTTTGTATCTCTTATCCCAACACCCCCTAGCTCTTTCAAAAGGAATACCTTCTCCCAAGCAATGAGAGGAATTCTCTCCTTTCCTCCCACTTTGTCATTCCATAGAAATGTTCGAAGAACCGATTTTAGGTGAGTTATAGTTGCTACTGGATCTTTTAGCACAAAAATTAGATAGATGGGAATGGCATTTAGAACTGATTTTATCATTTGAATTTTACCAGCAAAAGAAATCCACTTTTGTATTCATGACATAATTCCTCCGACAATTGAAGAAACTTCTTTTTCCCAAAAGGAGGGTAGGACTTTGCCACTGAAAAAAGAGATGCTTAGGTATGAGAAAGGCAGAGAACCCAACTAAAAGCCCCAAATTTTTTGCAGCTTTTGTGCTATGAAGGGTGGCACATTTAGCATAAATACTTGAGATCTAGAAGGATTAATCACCTGACCTGAGGCTTCCAAGTATTCCCATAAGAGTTTTTTTTATAGTTTTGGCTTCAGGAATTGAAGCATGTCCAAATAACAAAGTGTCATCTATGAATAGACCATGTGTTTGAGATTACTGATTATTGGGAATTTAAATACCTTTCCAGGTATTTAGTTTATTTGCTATTTTTATGGCTCTGCTCAATCCTTCTACCATGAGGATGAAGAGAAAGGGGGAAAGGGGGTCTCCTTGTCTTATCCCTCTTGTTGAGGAGAAAAAACCAAAAGGAGAGCCATTAATGAGCACTGAAAATATTGTAGTAGAAATACAAGAATTGATCCATTTGATCTATTTCCTAGAAAAACCAAGTTTATGGAGAACTACATTTAAGAAATCCCAATTTACCCTATCATGGGCATTCATCATGTTCAATTTTTAAATCATAGAAGGGATATTGTGTTGGGAAATTGTGTATAGGATTTCATGAGCCAGAATTGCTCCATCCATTGTCTCCCTCCCAGGGACCCATCTACTTTTCTCTTCTGAGACAGTTTGTGGAATAACCTTTGCAAGGTGCATTGAAATTGCTTTTGTGAAATTTTTGTAAAGGGTGTTACACAAGGAAATCAACCTAAAATCTGCAAAGGAAGAGGGATTATCCACCTTTGGAATTAAAGCTATAAATGTAGAATTTAATTCCTTAAGAATAGTCCTATTGCATCTAGATTCCTCTAGATCAAGATAGATGTCCTTTCCAATAATATCCCAACATTTCTGATAAAACAATGAAGTGAAACCATTAGGCCTCGGGGACTTTTTAGGTGACATATGAAAAAATCCCATTTTTAGTTCATCTAAAGAAAATGGAGCAAGAAGGAAGTCATTATCTTCCTATGATAACATAGTTGGGATTGAGTCCAGAAAGGATGGAGACATCTGTGTTTTCTCAGTTGTGAGAAGATTTTTAAAGAAAGAGGAGGCTTCATTTCCAATTTCTTTACCATCTTCCAAAATTTTACCATCTTTGTTCTTAATTGAGGAGATTCTATTTTTTTCCCTCTTTATTTTAGCCGAAGCATGAAAAAATTTGGTATTCCTATCCCCTTCAGCTAACTAGGTCTCTCTTGAATTTTTCCTCCAATAACATTCTTCACGGAGGAGAACCTCATCTAAATCAGAAACAAGAGATTTTTGAAGCTCAAAAGAATCCGGATTCAAACCATTCACCATGATGTGTTCATTTAGGGCTTCAATTTTTGATTGCAATCTTTTTTTTTTTCTGAAAAAAATATTTTTGAAATGAGAGGTTCCAATCCTTGATTTTACTCTATAAAAAGTTCAAATTTTTAACCAGATGGTACATCCGAGAGCCAACAAAATAGGGGAAGTTTTCCCACCAATATTGAATCATGGGTAAAAAGGATGAGTCTCTTATCCACATAGGTTCAAACTTGAAAGGAATCTTGTTTGGAGCTCTATCTTCCAAAAGCACAAGCTGTATTGGAAAATAATTAGAGCCGGGATAACCCAGTATAGAAGAATAAGAATCAATTTTAGAATCTAGCTAGCTTGAAGATAACAAAAAGCGATCTAGTGTTTTAGCAATTTAACATAAATCTTTCCTTTTATTGGACCAGGTAAACACACCATTGGGGTTTGCAGTCTAAAAATTCATTTCTTTGTACGAATCTTTTAAAATCTTCCATGATCCTCTTATTGGGAATAATGCCACCCATTTTTTCATAATCTTCCAAGATTGCATTAAAATCACCCCCCATGATGATCAATTTTTTCACTAAGAGGTTGAGAAACCGAAAAAAGGAGATCTCATAAATTTTGTTTCTTAGAAATATTCGTTGGGCCATATAAATTCACCAACCATAAGCTAACCTCTGAGTGATTTCTCTTAACCATGGCTAGGGACCAATGAGGAGAGGAATTTATCACCTCCAACTGAATATATTTTTCCTTCCAAATATAAGTGAGACCACCTGAGGTCCTTTCCGAAGGAAAGGAAAAAAAATTCCATTGAAACCATTTGGAAAAAAGGGAATTCACTGATTTTGGATTCAATTTTGTTTCTTGCAACATTATGATATCAGAATCTGCAACTTCTAATTGATACTTAATTAAGCATCACTTGTTAGGGGCATTTAAGCCCCTAACATTCCATGAAAGGATCCTCATTCTCTTTGAGGGGAAGAAACATATCCCCTCTTCCCTTGAGATTTTATTTGGGATGGAATCCTGGCAGGAATCTCTAACTGCAAGTTTTTTTTTGATGCCCCCGATCTTGTCAAGGGGGGACTAAAGGTTCTTTTCTTCTTTGTTGGAGAAAAGAGCATGGAATGTATTCTAACATCAATCTCTTGTTGGATTTTCTATGATTTGGGTTTACGACCTCTCTTCTTGGGTGCAGAGAGAGGAGAGCTTAACTTTTGGGATAATGGTGATTGAGAAATGGGAAGCTTATCTTTGGGAATAGGGCTTGCCTCTCGTAGGAGATCTAAATCTTGAAACTTCTTTGGGGAGATTGCATTAAAAGGATTTTCAGAGAGCGGGAAATCCATTCCTTTCTCAATTTGAAGTAGGTTAATGCCAATTTTAGTCAAGACCTAGTCTTGAGTTTCCAGATTGAAATTAACATTTGCAGTTCTGATTATATTTTGTACATTTTCAATTAATTGTTGATCTATTGAAATAATATTTGATAGATTCTTTCCTTTTTTTAGAGAAGAATTCCTCAGTTCTAAGTTCTTCATATTTGGATCCGCTTCATAATGAAGAGGAGTTGGAGATATAAGGGGGACCAAATTCTTTTGTAAAAGGGAAGCATCCGTTTGCAACCCATTTTTATCATATTGAGGTACCAATTCAACCTCAAATTCAAAAGATGGAGAATCAGTGCATTGCAATGCATCCAGTTTTTTGGGATTTTCAATTGTTTTGAACATACTAGATGGAATGAACAGAGATGGAGAATTGGACACCTTTTCCTTAGGGTTTCCCAACTCAGGCAGATTTGGAGGGATTTCAGAGTGTAAGCTTTTGGCTGACTACAAAGTTTCTTTTTGGCCCATTTTGTCTTTGCCAATTTCTCCCTTTGGAGAAGAGGATTTAAGCTTTTTGAATAGAGAAGCATCAATTATAATGTTTTCTTTTTGAAAACCAAACCTTTCTCTCACAATATATTTCCTCGAAATACCATATAGGTATTTAATATTGTAAATCTTAGGAATGATCGAGTTAGGGTTTATTAAAACATAAATTATAATACTCAACAAACCCTCTTCAATTACACAATCAGATTGTAAGAATTTTCCATAAGAATTCCCGATTGCTTCCAGTATCTTTGGATCAATGAACTCCAATGGAATATCAAGAAATTTGAACCATTCTAGAATTTCTGGGCTTAAGGAATGGGAGGGATGAAAAAAGGGGTGCCATGGATAAGTAAAAATTAGGGTTTTTCCCACCCAAAAAAAATTGCTTTCCAAAACTTTATTTCTTGCATCCATCGAATCCAAAACTAGAACAAAATTATTAACAAAGAGAACTTGGAAGTATAGAGTTACATACCAGCGCACATGTATATTCTTGTGCAATTTGGTGAGTGATAAACCCTCACCCCATACCTGGATAATAAAAAAAAAATCATGGAGGCATTCGTTTTTTGGTTTAGGGGCTGGATTTCAACATGAAAGAGAGGAACCTGAATCCACACCTTCTCCTTTTCTCCCTCCTTTATGGCAGCCAAAGAAATCATGACTTCATGATCATTATGCTGCTCATTCTCCCCATCTTCCCCGAGCCCCACATGCTAATGAGCGTTGATTTGAATTTTTGTGGAATTTGGCATCACTTTTACAGCTTGAGACCGAGGGTTATTGGGGTGCCCTTGGGGTCTGTTATCATTACCCTGCAAGTTGATTCTAGATGATGGAACCCTAGTATGTGGGTCACCCCCCAATTTTCCTCATCCGAGCATTTGGCTGTCAGTTCGGCTCTTTAAATCCTTTAAAGTATTTACAACAGATTGACTTTTGGATTGCAAATGATTCCTTTTTATGAGATAATCATGGCTCAGAGCCCAATAAATTTTTCTTTGTTATCGACGACAATATCTGGGTATGTGCAGGATCATGATGGGCCAAAAAGTGGCAATATGATGGGTATGTGGCTGATGACTTTCTTTTTACCCAAAATTGATGAAATGAAAAGGGTTTTTAAAGGAGATTCTCAACTTTCCATGAATATAAATTATGCTTTACTTTGAATTTAATAAATTATTATTATTCATTTTCTATTGAATTACGACTAAACTCCTGATTTTTAGGTTGATTGAAAAACATCTATAGCTTTCAAACGGTATCATATTTTTTGAATCCAAAACATGCATCACATACTATAAGATTAAAAAATAAAAAAATGAATTTCATGAAGTTTTGACCAAGTTAAGGTGGTCAGACATACGAGTCTTTAATTTTTTTTTTAAATTTCTTAAAAAAATTATAATTAATTATTTACTTGGAAAAAAATTACAAAAAAATATGCATCACATTGGGACATGAGTCCTCTACATATATCTAAAATCTTATAAAAAAAATATTATCATTTTAATGTGGTTAGGGTGGTCAGACAGACACCTACTTCTTATTTTTTCCCTGAAATTTAAGTACTATTGTATTGAAATTTCAAATTTTCACCAAATAGATTTTATTTTTTTGTAAATAAACCTAGTAATTTAGAAACTAAATTCAATTTTCTATGAATTCTATTGTTACATATTTTTGAAATAATATAGATAACTTATTCAAATTTTTATGTCAAGTTGCCTAACTCTGATTTTTCTGAATTTTTTGCCACGTAAGGGCCTGTTTTTTCCATGATGATCTTGCACATACCCATCTCCTTGACTAGTTTTGATGGTGGTTCTGAACCCACAATTTGACCTATTTCGATTGAGGTATTCTGGTTTGTTGGTTCCATCGCAATTGCCTCCAGTACCAAGTTCACCCATTTTCCTTTTTGAAACACCCATTGTGGAACATGCTTCACTCGTGGATCCAAATTTTGTAGATCTTTGACAACTTCATCTCCCTAGCATGGTTGGTCTCCACAAAACCCTTCTCCTCGCACGATTTCTCGCTCCTATTACTATTCCAATTATGAATAATAATTATTCAAATAGATTTATTTATTTATTTAGATATTTATGGATAATGGATTACTTAAACTAGTTAAATAATAAAATATCATTTTAATTTAATTTTAATTAAGTTGGTTAATTAATGATTTAATTTATAGATTATTTAATGATTGAATGTTTATTAGGGGTCTAGAGGGGGTGATTTGTGACCATATTTGGGTTCTACACATATTATGAAAAGAAAACGATTGGATTGTAAGGTAGACTTAGTGTAGATATAATATTTTGGTGTTCTATAAGAAATCATCTATTACATTTACCTATTATAAGATTGAAACTACTTGATGTGATAATTACAAAAAATTAGCTAATATTATTCATGATAACCACTTTTAGTATAATCTACCAATGTCAAAATAATTCAAGTCTATAATCAATTACACTTTACATTATTTAGGTGCAAACTTTGGATAAGTGATTATTTCCATAGTTGTACAATAATCCTAATGAGCTAAAGTGAGGTGAATCTTAGAAGTTTTGAAGAGTTCATTTAAAATTTAATTATTTTACTCTAAACATGTATATATAAATTTGAGCAACCTATATGAAAAGTGGTACTAGGTGGCTGACCTTATTGTTCACACATTGTGTTTCCAAATTGCGATGACTATTAGATATTTTCTATCTTAAACTATATACAACTCTTCTAATTCACCTCTATCAACCCACTTGCATGTGTACTATGATATTTTACTGAATACATGGTGTGTCCTCACAATCTACTTCTAGTGGGTGTAGGTTGATAAATTTGGCTATATGTAAAAATATTGGGACTTGGTTAAACTACCCAAGATTTAGACTAACATTCAATTTGTCATTAAAATATATTGATATAGAGAATAAAATATCTTAATAAAATGGAAAGTATGTTAATAATGCTACTTTTAGATTGGGTCATCCCACAATACTGGTTTACAATTTTTCGGCAAACTGGATATTGAACTGATTTTTTTAAACTAAATCTTCACTTTCAAAATCCTATAGCGGCTAAATTGTGAGGAATTTGAAGATGATGCAAACTAGTGATTTGTAAAGTTTTGTCTATAGATTCTAAATATATTTTTTTCAAATTTTTTGGAATCAGATTTCACTTTTTATTTCATCTCCTTCGAAAACTAGTTTTTATCAGTAAACAACATTTTTAAGGAGTGATGCTCACCGTATACAACATAACGTTTTTTGTATGAAGGATAAAATTCTATTTTTTTCAAATTTATATTTGTAACTACAATATCTAACTAGTTCATTTGGTTTCATAGTGTTTTATTAAATATTTCCTTAATCAAGTTTCAAAGTCAAACCAATTACAATTTAGACATAGGCAGACTCTATACAACATAGCTTTTTATGTATGTATCAAAATTCAATTTTTTTTAATGGATCAAGGAAATCAATACCCAACCTGAACATATTTTTCAAAATTTTATTTTGATAATATGCTATTTTTCCACATATGCAGAACAAAGAGCTTGATTTTCAGTGAAAAACCTACATTCACAAGAAATAAAAAAATAAATATAATAATCAAATTTAATTTAATTAAAATTATACTTTTTTGGAAGCTTATAATAAAAAATACATACTTACAAAAAATAAATTTTAAATGAACTCATTTGATCCCCCAAAAGGTAAATCATTTGAAAGTAGTTTTCATCAACATTTTCATAGGTGTAAAGGAGACTCCGTTATAGGTATGGTTTAAAACTAGCGGGGTTCTATCCAAGGGGGCTTGGTCTAAGGTGGTTTGATCAAATCCTCTTCAATATAGAACTTTTCAAGGCTTAAATTATTATATTTTCTAAAAATATGTGATTTTGAAGCAAAAATAAAGATCTCCCAGAAAATGTAAACCACTATTGTGGCAACACCCGATTCCAAGGATTTTTTTTTCTACCCATATTCCAAGGTGAAAAGGTTGGATATCTATCAACATGGTATAGTTGGTTTCTAAAATATAAATTTGATGGAGGTTATTTTTGCTGCATGGTGTTTTCATATGAAAACTTGTTCATAGCTTATTATTTTAAATATTATGATCAAGGATTTTTTATTGTTATACATTTAGAAATATAATATTATATAGTATTTTTTCTATAGGTTTAAGTTATTAATTAATATTTTATTTCCAAGGGAAATTGAGTGTATTTGAAGGGCTATTCATATTACTTTGAGTTGTATCTTCTTATGAATCTATGTTTGGATAAAATCTAGCTAATGTGGGTTCAATGTGACTCTTATGTGTTGAAAATTTTAGCCCCAAGACCTATAGAACTATTTATATAGGTTTATGAACCACTTAGTGTTATGCAACTTATTCAACCTACCTAGTGTTTAGGTTTATCTAGATATAAGATGACCCCAAATGTTAAAATTGATTCTAATGAAAGTGTTGATAGATGACTATCAATAGTATTTTGTAGCTAATGAATGCTAGGTTCTAACTACCATATCTTAGGATTTGTCATCTTTCACCAATATCATGAAGGTGAAGGATGTTGATAGCTATCTATTCTATGATCTAGGTGTCGTTAGTTGATTGTCACCACTACCATGTAGGTGATAAATGCTAGGATCTAACCACTATATTTTAGGGTTTAATTGATTACCACTAATAATATAGAGGTGATGGATGATAGGAGATATCCATGGTATGATAGGGTTTAGTTAGCTTTTTCCAACAACATGTAGGTGTAAATGCTAGGATATATCTTATACCAGGTTGGGTTGATTTTCACCAATGGTATGGAGGTAATAAATGTGAGGATCTATTGACTTGAATTATTTAGTAGGTCATGAAATTCTTATTAATGACCTCATGTGATCTTATATGTTGTTAAACTTACACCTTCACCAGTGATAACCACAAGTAGTATGAGATTCTTGTTTTATCCTCTTAGTTTGCAGTGCAATAAGAAATAGGATGGGATCCATGGTGTAGTATGGGAGACACAATATTTTACTCTTATGGCTAGGAGACATACTTAATGTTGCAAGGTGTGCACCCTTGGTCTCGTTATGTTGTGCAACATGATGCTTGGGTTCGTGACATGCCTTAATTGCCTCTCATGGATTCATTAACTATGGCAGTTGTATCAGGCATTAACAGGTCAATCTATTGGTGCAATGACAATCGTCTGTGCAATAATTGGTATTAGAGCCTAGGTCATGGGTTCAAACCCCTTGCTTGCAATGGGGGGATTGTTGCAAGGTGTGCACCCTTGATCTCCTTGTGTTGTGCAACACTTCACTTGGGTTTGTGACATGACTTAACTATCTCCCATGTATTCATTAAATCTAGTGGTTGAATCCGACATTAGTGTGTTGATCTATTGGTGCAATGACAACTGTCTGTGCAACACCTAAAGGGTAATTTTTAGTGGATCAAATAATGGAAAATGTATATGGTAGTGTTATATTCACTTACTATTTTTAGCTAAATATTATGTATGTGTGGTTCAATCATTATGTCTATATATATATTAATGGCCAGCCTTATCGATACATGTATTGTTATACTTTTTCCCTTGGTTATGATCATAACAAATAGTATGGGATGCTTGTGTTGTCATCAAAATTAACATGAAATTAAGGAAATAGATGGCATAGTACATGGGATGCATCAACATTCCTCTTTTTGATTGGAATGTATTTAAGGGGTTATGTGTTTGATAAATTCTTGTAGAAGGAAAAAATGCATATAATATTTTTTAACCACTTTCTTTCTATCAACTAGTCTCCATGTGAAAATGTGATGTTTAAGTTATTCATACTATGTATGTATTTTGGGTGCATAAGCTAGTCACATTGTGTAAATATGATGAATGCACAGGTTAATCACATTGTTTATATGTGATGTATGTGTTAATTAGTCACACTATGTATATGTGGTAGATATGGGTATGTGCAGGATCATCATGGAAAAAATAGGCCCTTAAGTGGCAACAAAATTTAGAAAATCAGAGTTAGGCAACTTGACATAAAAATTTGAATAAGTTATCTATATTATTTCAAAAATATGTAAGAATAAAATCTGTAGCAAATTGAATGTAGTTTCTAAACTACTAGGTTTATTTTTTCTTTAAAAAAAAATCTATTTGGTGAAAATTTGAAATTTCAATGGAGTAGTACTTAAATTTTAGGGAAAAAATAAGAAGTAGGTGTTTGTCTGACCACCCTAACCACAATAAAATGATAATTTTTTTTATAAGATTTTAGATATAAGTAGGGGACTCATGTCCCGATGTGATGCATATTTTTTTGTAATTTTTTTTGAAGTAAATAATTAATTATGATTTTTTTATTACAAATTTTAAAAAATATAAAAACTCGTATGTCTGACAACCTTAAATTGGTCAAAACTTCATGAAATTCAATTCTTTTTTTTTTAATCCTATAGTATGTGAAGCATAGAATGTGACACATATTTTGGATTCAAAAAATGTGATACCGTTTGAAAGTTATAGATTTTTTTCAATCAGTCTATCAATCAAGACTTTAGTCATAATTCAAATACAAAATGAATAATAATTATTTATTAAATTCAAAGTAAAACATAACTTATATTGGTGGAAAATTGAAAATCTCCTTTAAAAACTCTTTTCGTTTCATCAATTTTGGGTAAAAAAAAAATCGTCAGCCACATGTGCCATCATATCACTTAGATATTGCCACTTTTGGCCCATCATGATCCCGCACATACCCATGTAAGCTATTCACTTTGTGTGCCTATGATGTGTATATGAGCTAGTCACACTATGTCTATGTGATGCATATGTGAGGTAGTCAATATGTGTACATGTTAAGTGTGTATGAGCTAGTTAGATTTTGTATATGTGATGGTGGTGGGGGCTAGTCACATTGTTTATATGTGATGTATTCTTGAGTTAGTCATTACATGAACATTCAATGTTTGTATGACCAAGTCATTTTGTAGCTTTGTATGTGTTCACATACTAATATTGGCATTGAACTAATAGACAATATAAATGCATTTGCCAGAATACTATTATATATAGATTAAATTTAAAATATAAGCCCAACTAATAGCTTTCAAATTTAAAGAGAGGTCAAAGATAACATCGTAGATGTGAGAATGAAGACTTTATTATTGGTGCACAAACTATGGAGCCTCTAATTCCTAAGAAGGAATACATAAATATGCATCATGAATGAACCTTCGAGGTTTAGGTTTGGCTCTAGGTTTGACCTTGACTTGAGAGCCTACCATATTCAGTGTGTATATGAATTGCGGCATAGAGTTATTGCTACAATCATGGTTGGTAAGACTATGAAGCTATCACTTATAAATTAGATAAAAGATACTTGATTGATTAAGACAAGAGAGAGGACCTCATAGTTAAGCGTTATAATTTTGTGCCTCTCAAAATCATAGATGACAATTTCAAATCAGTTTCAATTTTTTACAATAGTTTACTTGGTAAGACTCCATATTATAACTAAAATTTTTAGATCCACATCATCAAATATGATACTACATTAGAATGCTTTTTATTGACATATAAAAACGAAAAAAAAGATAAATCAATAATTATACGTTTAAGACATTTTCTTTTAACACCACCCTACTGACCAGACAAATCCATTCCTGAAAATCCGGAGCGTCATAAATTCTATGTCCAAATCCAAAACTGAATCTTCACATAAAGTTTTCTTCACTACCGAACTCTTCAGATTCTTGGTGGTCGTAAGTCTTTTGTTTTGGTAGTATTCAAGTCGAGGCTTATCCTGTCCTTTTTTCGACATTGAATACGCCCAGAGAGTATGACACTCCAAGTGTCATTTTGGATCTTATAGAGCAACATTATTTTCAGAGAGTTTGCCACCCCAATTTACATGAATCGTAGATAATTTAAGCTACGTTTTTGGAAGTTATAGAATGAATACTGCTTAATTTTTATTGATCATGCGGTCTGTGGTGTTTATGGATTGTTTAGCAACAACATGATATATTTGAACAAGCTCTTAGCATGTATTTGATTGAGGAATATCTTTTCATTATCAAATCGTTCTTAAGACAAAAAATTTAGGCTTGTAGCGACAAACGACAAACAAGTGATTGAATTGGGATAATTTACAACCCCTCATATAAATAATACAAAAATAAAAGTTTCTTCTTTGCATAATAATTCGGCCATTTATTTGATGCTCGAGATTACTTTGTCTCAAATGATGTGCACGTTGATAACAAATTTAGATCATTGCTAATAGTAAAATGTGTAAGCTAACTGAAAGAATATTATTTAGGGTTTCATGCATCTCAAATTTATTGTTTGAATCTGAGTAATAGGGATGGCCTCATCAAAGTTTTCAATTAACGAGATAATGATTAGAAAAAGTCCATTCTATAAAATGAAGCTATTCACGTTATTATCCATTGTTTGAATCATTTGTCCATCATGTTAACTAGGAAATCAAACTTCCTTTTTGTTTGATTTATAGAGGTATCATCCACATTATCTCCTATCTCTATCTATCATAAACTCTTCTTTCATATCTAAGATTTCTAAACCTAATTTTTCTGCCTATAATTTTCTTTCTTGACATTGAAGAGATATCTAAATTTCTTTGTAACTGTGCAATATCAATCGTCAAAATACTTTGTAAGCTAGCCATATCTTTAACTTTGGTACCAATGTATTTGACCTAGTAAATATTTTTGGCAAATAATCTTTGAAATTCAATTTTTTGATGAAAACTTGTAGAAACCTAGATTTTGTCATAGTTTTTTCAACATTAATAACCCAATTTAACAATTGAAAACAATGAATAAAATAAAACATATTAGATCCATTTTTGATTTATAATGGGAATTGAAATAATATGCTACAACAGTAACAGAAGTAGTAGCTACAACAACAATAACAACAAATTGAAATTAGTATGTTAAACCCACAACAAACAACTACACATTATATAAGCTTGAAATAAATGAAACCAACAACTCATGAAAGCTCATTCAACAAAACTTGATTGATATTTCAATAGATAATTAAAGGGGTTTCATCCTCTAATTCTTGCAACAAAAATATTTTTGTCTTTTGATTTCTAGCAAATGCAAGGGATTTTATCATCAAATTTGGTTCAGATTTGGTTACTTGAACACAAGTGCTCAAAACAATTTTACTAAGAGTTTTTGGTGTAAAATGGAAGGTATGCATAGAATGAATGCATTCACCTCTTTAGATCATTGAATCTATGGCTAATAATAATTCCTACCCAAACAAATGATTTAGATCATACATGCACCAAACATGTTAATTGGTGCACACCCTTTTTGTTCATGTAGGTTTTTATTTTCTAGTGGGTTAATTTATTTTCCATTAGTTATAGGTTTTTCCTACACATTTATTAAGCTTTCTTAGGATAATAAAGTGAGTTAATTATTTAATAACTAGGAGATAAAGTGATGAATTGTCCTCCACCTTTTACAAGTGGATTATTTACTTTTTCATCACTTTATTTAATGTTGGTGGTTTTGGTGGTCAATTCTCATTGGTTGATTTTCCACCTCCATCCTCTACTAAGTTCTATATAAACTCACTACGTAGCTTGTATTTTCATTCATTCTCTTACATTGTTTCATACTTTGACATACATGCACCTTGATGTATGTAGTCATTATTTTGCAGATTTACTTTGAGATCCTAATACAATTTTGTCATCTTGACATTTGCACATCTTTTGGAATCATGGGTTTGTAACTGTATTATTTCATTTATAGTTTTATAGCTTATCATTGTGGATTAATTAATGATTAGATGAATTATTTAATGAGTGAATGTTTGTTAGGGGTCTAGTGGTGGTGATTACTATTGGTGATATTTCAATGTCTACACTTATAATCATAGGAAGATGGTTGGATTCTAAGGTGGACTTAGTGTAGATATAATATTTTGGTGCTCTATAATGCACCATCTATTATATTGCCTTATTATAAGATTGAAACTACTTGATCTAATCATTGTAAACATTTAAGCTAATATTTAGTCTTTATAACTACTTTTAATATAATCTATAAACCTCAAAATAATGTTTATATTCAATTCCACTTTATATTATTGAGGTGCACACTCTAGACAAATAATTATTTCTATAATCCTTATGGGCTAAAGTGAGGTGAATCCTAGAAGATTTGTAGAGTAAATTTAGAATTAAATTATTTTATTCTAAACATGTATATAGAATTGAAACAACAGAAATAGGTGTTCCACCTTTTGGGAGGTGGATCACAAACTAGATGTTTAGGGACCTAGAACTATTTCCTTCAAGTTTCATTCAAGGAAACCCAAATGAAACAACAATAACTGGGTGATTTTTCTTTCATATGGTTTAGGACATAGAGAAAACCCACTTCACAATTATTTCATTGAGGGAAAACCCTAGAGATCTCAACCTCAAGTATGCAAAGGAGAGAGAGATCTTGCAACAGGGCTATCCTAGGGTCTGATTATGAATTAAAGAGGGGTTTACCACCAAGGTGGGGCTTAGAAATACTAATGAAATGCAAGATCTAATATTTAAACCTAGTGATGCATGAAACTTGAATGAATGACTTAGAAATACATATAAAATAGGATATAAGGCTGTAAAATCAGAGGCATGCACTTGGAAACTTGAAGAGGCCTGAATGAGGATTGGAAATGTTGAAAAAACTAATTTTGATGTTGAATGGGACTCATACACCAGTCTTGGCATATCAGTCTCAAACTAGGGTTTCTAGGCCCAAAAAAGAATATGGCAATGCCTGATCTGAAGCCACTAAAATTTGGAAAATCACTGTGTAACATAGAATTTTGTCTCCACTAGGGTTTTAGGACCTAGGGAAATAATCTTCTATACTTTACATTCAAGAATGACCCTAGATATCTCAACTAAAGAATAGAGGCAAGAGATGATTTGACAATAGGGTATCCTAGGATATGATTTTAGATTAGAAGAGGGGTTCACCACCAAGCTAGGGCTTAGAAAAATGTATGACATGCAAGATGAAATGAAAAAACCCTAATATGATGCAAAATTAAACTAAATGACTTTAAAATGAAAACCAATCAAGATAGAAAATTGTAAAATAGGAAGTGTGCACCCGAAAACTTGCTCCAGAGATAGAATGGAGCTCCGAAATCCTAAAAAACTTGATTTTCTGGCCTAGTGGGACCCATTCGCTATTTTGGGGAATCAGTTCCAAATCTGGATTTCTGTGTAGGAGTAGGTTTTAGCCAAATGGGTATCCAAATCTACAAAGACCTCTGAAAAACTCATTTAGTGGGACTCATTCACCACAATTGGGGGATCAATCCCATTTTGTTACGAAGTATCCCAGGAGTAGAGTCTTGAACTAAAACTTTGCAAGCCTCTGATGATGGATAAAACAAGCACTTTCCCACTAATTTCATGTAAATTGGATGGATTATTTTCCCTAGATCCGATTTTCCATGAGTCTTGACAACTTTTCATGACAACTTTGACAACATTTACAACTTTGTCATTTTGGTGCTTTTGAAGGCTTCAAATTCACTTTTCTTCAATCTAAAAACCTACAATCACACATGAAAGAGGGGAAAACTTGTTGATTGTTAGGTAATAGGGGTTTTCCTTGGTCAAACCCCTTGTAGGTAATTAAACCAAATGATGAAATAATGAAATAAGGACATGAAACATGAACAATGATACCTTGAATAATGATGTCTTGTAGATGATGTCTATAAATCTGCAACTAAATCTTGGAATGTCCATGAAGGATGTAGATCTTGATATTTGACAATACAAATAGAAAAATGAGCTTGGTCTTGGATCTTCAATGCTACACAAAACTAGCTCACTAACATGCTTGATGCTTAATATGCTTGATGGATCTTGAATTGTTGCAACAATTGATGAAGAATCTGTCCTTGAAGACACTTGAATGCCCTTGTGAATGCTTGAATGCTCTTGTGCACTAAATTTTCTATTATGAATTCTCTCACAAAAGTATTAGGTGAAAATGAGTAAAAGAACCTTGTATTTATACTTAATTATGCAAGAATTCTTGAAATTACAACACTGCAAGCCGGCATCAGATCTAGGAGAATAAAATCCCACTAAAAAATTGAATTGAATTTGAATTTTGGTCACATGGGATGCATTCACCCAAGATGGAGAATAAGTCCCATTTGACATAATGTATGGGACCAAAAATGAAAAGTGCTTAAAAAGGTGTAAAAACAAGTTTGGAACCCAAAAATATAGGTGGGACTCATTCGACCAAGGTGAAAAATGAGTTCCAAATCACTAAATTTGGGCCACACAAGCCAAAAACACACAAATTATGATTGGGTAATGATTTGTGTCGAGACTATCCTAGAAAATATGCAATAAATGAGGCTTGTGGATGCAAAATAGGGCCAATTAAAGCATAAGAGATCCCATTTATTAATGACATGACTATAAAAGTGTGAAAGTGTGTTACAACACTTTACAACACTCCAAATAAGGAAAGATTAATGTTGATTTTGATTGAAAATAGGTTTATTATGTTTAATTATGTGATAAAACCTTAGAAAAGTGTAAAAGTGAGTTACAACACTTTAGCAAGGTACCATTAAAATCCATTAGTTCACAAGGGACCAAGACCTAATGTGACTATGTTATCCACATTACAATACTAAATCAAGGCAACATTAAGCCAAAATACACAAGGAGTTCATCCAAACGAGTGTGAAAATGTCAAAGGACCCATTTTTTGACACTACACACTGTAATGTGACTCATACGCCACAAGAGGTGGATGAGTTCCACTAGACCTTTTTAGAGGGTTAAGATTTGAATCAGGTCTCCAATATCTTCTCTTTTTTCCACCCTTTGTTTCGGATATATGAAACCCTAATTTTGGACGTATAGATGACTTTGTGTGAAGATAACAATCTTTCAAATGAGGGGACAACTCCAACAACTTCTTTCAAGCTTGTAATATAATCTTCAAAGTTCCTCCATGCTCTAAGACACCTAAACATGAAATTACACATGTAGAGAGGATTTTTTTTTAATTTGTTAGTAAATAGGGGTTTGCCTTGGTCAAACCCCTTTTAGGTAATTAAACCAAATTATGAGATAATGAAATAAGGAAATGAAACACGAAACATGGACAATGATACCTTGAATGATTTCCTATAAACCAAAAATCTAACATGAAATGGCTATGAAGGATGTAGATCTAGATCTTGAGATAAGTGTAGAACAATGCTTGACCTTGGATCTTGGATGCAACATCACAACACTAGATCAATAACATGGTCGATGCTTGATAATATTGAAATGATAATGGATATTTAATTTCTACAACAAATGATGAAGAATATGCCCTTGAATGCCTTAAAAATAATCTTGCAAACTCTCTTGATGCTCTTGTGAAGTCTTCGAATGCTTAACTCTTGAGTTCTTGAATTGATATCATGAAGGCTTAATAAAATAATGATTTGAGACCTTGTTTATATAGTATATCTATCTAATATCCCATTTATTATATCCCATAGGTGAACATTTATGAAATTTAAACTTAAAACCTAGATTTCCCACTCAAAACTACAAAACGGGGCTAAATGGGACTCATTCACCACACCTTACATATGGGTCCCACCTGGGTGGGACTCATACACCCATGGTGGCATATGTGTCCCACATGGGACATAATCATATGCCCAGGGTGGTCTATGGGTCCCACAAGGCCCTCTTAGGTGGCAAAAGTGTCGGGGTGTTAATAAATTAAGTTTATTTATTTATATTTTCAAGGTTTTGATAAAAATATGCCTTGGGATACATAATATAGGGTCTTAGGGGCATATTAATGATGATATAAATGTCATAAATGAAAAGGGGCCCAAAAATCAATGTGAAAGTGTAAATAAATACATTTTACAACATTAAATTAAGGCAAGATTAGGTCAATTTAGCTTAAAAGGAACCTAAATCTAATGTGAATGTGTACAACACAATACAACACTAGATTAAGGAAATGTTAGGTCCAAGGGCCCTAAATTTAATGTGAAGGTGTAAATGAATGGACTTTACAACATTAAATCAAGGCAACATTAGGTTTAGTTAGTCTAGAAAGGGCCCAAGACCTAATGTGAATGTGTAAAACACATCACAACACTAGATCAGGGTGACCTTAAGTTTATTTTAGCATTAATTATTCCTAAATCAAGTAAGGAAAATTGATGCTTTTTTTGTTGCCACATTTAGCCCCCACTTTAGTGAGAGGATGAACTTGCTTCAAAATCACACTAAAGTAGACATTCAAGAGGGGTCTAAGCATATCAATGCAGATGAAAAAGGATGATAAATATCAAAGGAGGTGGCCAAGCCCCTAGGATCCAAGGTCCTACATTAAACCAAAATAAGGATGAAAGGACACAAACAAGGTGTATTATATGTATCAAAACAAGATATACAAACATGCAATGCCAAAAACATGAATTCAAAAGGAAAAGAAAGAAAAGATGGATTAAGCTTTGACCATTTATCCAACACGATATGGATTAGATCTAGGTTGTTTGTCCAAAAAATGCATGCTCACTCTAAGGAAATAAAACTTTAGGCTATCAATAGCGGTGAGTATCCAAAAGGGTGAGAGACACGATCAGTATGTGCTCACAAACATGAGTGGCTAAGCGAAGTCATGCCTACATTAAGCTCTTGTACAACCAGATCAAAGCTATACCTCCTTCTAAATCTGATTTAAGGAACCATGTAATAATGATCTTTGAGCTTCAAGAGACAATAAAAACTTCATATGCTTGGAGCTCATGAACAAATAGTCAACTTTGAGCTTCATGAGGCAAGAAAATATTTGTATGCTTAGAACTCATGAACAAACAAGATGACTCCACAGGCATGAAACGTTTGTTATGCAAGGTGGCCATATAAAAAATAGTGTAAGGTGCATTCAAAGGGATTTTTCTTAATTCGTGCAAGGTCTCTTCTTAGGGAAAATCATGCTTAATGTCTCAAAGAGATGAAAAGTTAAAGAAATATCACACTCTCAAAGGAAATCAAGCCCAATGACACCATAGAGAAAAGGATGCATCACAAGAAGAAAGAAAATCACACAATGAAACACGAGTGTCGAGGTATGCCCCCAATTTAAAGTAGTTACTAACACCATTGTTGTGAGAAATTGCTAAGAAGTAGAAGAAGACATGAAAGGTTATTCAAAAAACCCTATGCCAAGTCATATGTTTTGAATCGAACTACATCATGAAAGGGGTTGCATAAATTATTATGTCACATGCGATCCAACTGAAGGCCTATCGTCCACATCCCAAGCTTTCTCTTATATATACATGAAAGGTGATCAACTATCCAAAAGAGACAATGAAAAGTGACATACGAGAACAAAGCTACCTAACCCCTTGCCCCCACTTAGTGCAGGACAAGGATGAGCCAAATAGGATGGAAATAAGTTTCAATTAGAGGAACTAGGTGCTTGAACACAAGGAAGAGCACCACAGTCCCTAAGATGTTGAATTTTGTTACTCAAAACCTTACATTCATTAGTAGAATGACCATGAAATCTATGATAGGCACAAAATGAGCTCTTGTAGTAAAATTTCTTTCATGTTATTGGAGGGAGAGATATCAAAAAATATTGGAGGAGTCTCAATAAAATACCCTCTTGATCAATAGTAGAATACATTCCTTTATTTTACGACAAAGATATCTCTTGCTTAGCACAAGATGCCATACACACAAGACTCTGTAGATTGCGATATTTTGTTCTCTCCTTAACAGGAGGGTGTAAAATCTAATGAATTTAAATCATTAGTGTTTTGTGTGATGGAATTGACATTAAGCAAATATCTCTTTGTTTCTTTCAAAGGATAACAATCAAGACCACTAGTGTCTATTAGTTAGGGATGCACTAATGTTAAGGTTGGATTAGAAGGATGTTTTGTAATAGTGTTGATATTAAGTGAAGGATTGTTTGTTTCTTTCTAGGGACAATAACCAAGACCACTAGTCTTTTCTTGCGTGTTAGGCTCTATAGGGACATAGATACCTTGTTATCTAGCACCACATCATTTTCCACTATATCCAAGTTGTTTCATGAGTTCATAACCTTTTTCATAAATATTTTTCATTTCTTTCGAAGTCGATGGTCATTATAATTAGCTTCATCAAAGTTTATTGTGTAATTTTCTTGATCTTCTAAAGTGGTTGAGGTGGATGCTTTCAAAGGTTCTTCCAATTTTTGTGTTGACATTACTACTTTTTCTTTTCCCTTTTTAGAATCTTTGTTTATGATCTTGTATTCTTCCATGAATGTTGGTTTGAAATTTGAGGAACCCCAATCATCTTCTAATAGCTTTGTGTCTTCCTGAATGTTTTTTTCTTTATCTAGCATGGGTTTCACTTGTGTAGTTGGTGTTAATGTTTTCAAAGGATTTTCCATACCTTTCTTAATGTTTAAACAACTATTTGGGTCAGGGTCAACTTTGAGTGTGTACACTTTGTTGTTATAGACATACTTCATTATACGATGAAGGGTAGAAGGCACTCCATTCATTGCATGAATCCATGGGCTTCCTAAAAGAAGGTTATATGAAAGAGCATGAGAAATAACATGGATTGGTGTTTCTAATGTGGTATTTCTAGCTATAATAGGCAAAGTGATCACACCAAGTGGTTGTTTTCCTACATTCTCAAATCCCTTAATAGATAAAGAGTTAGGTTGAATTTTTGATTTATCCATGCCAAACCTATCTAAAAGGGCCACACTACACACATTAAGGGCCCATCCATTTTCAATAAGGGTTCATATTATCCCTTTCATTTTATATCGAGATATTATTATGAAAGATTCATTTTGTTTTTGCACTTCCAAAGGAGGGAGCTCACTTTTGTGGAAAATAATCTTAGCATTTATTCCTTGAATCAGGGCTACTATGTCATTCAGTTCAACATTAGAAGGGATAGGAAGTTGTTGTAAAGCACTTTGAATTATGTTATGATAATTAGGGGAGGATTGAATAAGGTCCCATAATGATATCTTAGCAGGAGTATTTTTTAGTTGTTAAACAAGATCATACTCATTTACACTTTGTGAAGGAAAACAAGGAGGGCCTAGTAAGATAGGGTTAGGCTATGAGAGGGATGTTGAAGGTGTTTCTCTTGGTTTTAGATTGTTCCTAGTATTATATGTATGAGAAATGGTATTATGAATCGACTCCTATGACACATTATTCTTAGGTGGGTATAGGATAAGTTCAGGTTTTTTTTGAGTTTGAGGTTTGTGTGAAGGTAGGTAAAGGATTAGAGGATTCTTAGGATGTCCCATAGGGTATGTAGTAGGTCTGATAGTTAAGGGAGATTCAATGGAAACTTGTGCATTCATAACCTCAACAGTTTTGGTTTGATGTATTTCTAATAAAGGGCAATATATAGTATCATATTTTCACCATAATCCGATTAAGTCACATCACTATTATTATCATTTTCTTGCACCATGATATCCTCCCTAGGAGGAGAGTTTTTAGGATAACTGAAAACAAAATGTTCTTGACATTCAAGGATTAGTTCTTTCAAAATGACTTAATCAAAAGTAAGGGAATGATCAATGGTTGAATTGTCTTGTTTATCAATGATGGCATTCTTTTATTCAATAATGTTTTTCCTAGGGGAAGAGAGACAAAAAATATTATTATGAATTTCATTGGTTGTATTTTCCATCATCAAAGAATCTTCCTCACAACTAGGAGAGATACTTGTAGAAGAAAAAATGTAATTGTCATGATTGTCCATAATTTCTTCCCAAATGGGATAGGTAGGGGAAGAAACATGAAGAGGGTTGTTATAGACCTTAAATATTTGATTATCTAACACCAACATATCCTCACAATTTACAACATTATGAAAAGAGGGGAAGATGTTGGGAGATGAAAGTAGACTAGTTGAAGTTTCAATGGTCTCTTGTTGTCTTATGTGATCACCATGATTAACAATGGTTGTTTCTACTTGTTCATCAATGTCTTGTCCACTAAGAGAGGTAAGAGGAGAGAAACAACTAGGACTCTCAAAACTCTCATTGATTGGTTCTTCTAACACAAAAATATCTTCTTCACAAATAGGATAGATATTAGGAGAAGAACAAATATGATCATTAGGATTGTCCAAGGTTGTGTTCTCTTTCACCAAAGCACTCTCATAGGAAGGGGATATGAACATTTTCTTAGCATGCCTAGAAAGGTAAGGTACTAACATTGTTTGAAAAAAAAAAAAGCACTTATAACCATTTGATGCAATGCTTCAAGAATGTAAACAATGTATATCCAAAGATGAAAAGTACTTTTATCCAACACATGCAAAAATTTAAGAATGCAAACAATGTATATCCAAAAATGAAAAGAACTTTTATCAAATGTATGCAAAGTTGTATGAATGTAAACATTGTATATGCAAAAGTGAAAAGTAATTTTATCCATATGATGCAAAGTTTTAGAAATGTGAAAATTTTTAGATCTAATGATTTTTTCTATTGAAATGATTTTAAAAATGACTACCCTAAATTGATGTTTTTGACCTAGATGCATAAAATAGAAGTTATTGAAACTTTCCAAATTGATACTATATGTTACCAAAAAGCTTATGAAGCACAAAAATGAGGTTTTCAATGCTATAAACGGTAGTTTAAAATATGGACTGGGACTAAATCACCTAGAGGGGCATATGAGTCCCAGTTAGGTTTTTTTTTCATAATTTTCAAGAAATTTTAAGTACATTTTATATGATTTTTGGTTCGGATGATCTCTGAACTAAATGAAAATGTGGATTTCAAATGATTTTTAGTGATGTAAGATGCAAAAAATGTTTGAACTATATGCACTCTCACTAATGCAATATTTTGAAACCCTAGAAGCAAATTAACTAGTGCAAATAGTAATGCAAACAAGATCTAGGATGATGATGCACTCCAAATCAGAAAATGAAATGTTCTAAATGTAGGTTCACTAAAATGAAGCAACGAAAATAGGTGTTCCACCTTTTGGGAGGTGGAACACAAACTAGGTGTTTAGGGGCCTAGGCCTATTTCTTTCAAGTTTCATTCAAGGAAAACTAAATGAAACAATGGAAAATGGGTGATTTTTCTTTCGTATAGTTTAGGACATAGAGAAAACCCACTTCATAATTATTTTATTGAAGGAAAACCCTAGAGATCTCAACCTCAAGTATGCAAAGGAGAGAGAGATATTACAATAGGGTTGTACTAGGGTCTAATTATGAACTAAAGAGGGGTTCACCACCAAGCGAGGGCTTGGAAAGACTAACAAAATGAAAGATCTAATATTTAAACCTAGTGATGTATGAAACTTAAATGAATGACCTACTAATGCATATAAATCAAGACAGAAGGTTGTAAAATCAGAGGTATACACCTGGAAATTTGAAGAAGCCTATATGAGGACTAGAAATGTTGAAAAAATTGATTTTGATGTTGACTGGGACTCATACACTAGTCTGGGCATATCAGTCCCAGACTAGGGTTTTGGGACAAAATACGAATCTCGCAATGTCTGATCTGAAGCCACTAAAATTTGGAAAATCATTGTAATGGGAATCATACACCACAAGTGGTGTATCAGTCCCGCTAGGCCTTTTTGGAGGTTTCAGATCTAAATCAAGTATCCAATCCCTTCTCTTTTTGCCACCCTTTGTTTTCAGATCTAAAACTATGATTATGGACTTGTAGCTGAATTTTTGTGAAAATAACAACATTGAAAATGAGGGGACAACTCCAACAAATTCCTTCAAGCTTTTAATCTAATCTTCAAAGATCCTCCATGCTCCAAGACACCTAGATCTACAATTACACATGTAGAGAGAAAAACTTGTTGATTTGTTAGTAAATAGGGGTTTTCCTTGGTCAAACCCCTTTTAGGTAATTAAACCAAATGATGAGATAATGAAATAAGGACATGAAACATTGACAATGATACCTTGAATGATGTCTTATAAACCAATAATCTAACATGAAATGGCCATGAAGGATGTAGATCTAGATCTTGAGATAAGTGTAAAAAAATGCTTGACATTGGATCTTGGATGCAACATTACAACACTAGCTCAATAACATGCTTGATGCTTGATAATATATACATGATATTGGATCTTGAATTTCTACAACAAATGATGAAGAATCCGCCCTTGAATGCCTAAAAAAGGATATTTTAAACTTTTTTGATGCTCTTACGAAGTCTTGGAATGCTTAAATCTTGAGTGCTTGACTTGATATCATGAAGGCTTAATGAAATAATTATTTGAGACCTTCTTTATATAGGAAATCCATCTAATATCTCATTTATTAGATCCCACGGGCAACATTTATGAAATTTGAACTTAATACCCATATTTCTCACTCAAAAACCTAAAAAGGGGTCAAATGGGACTCATACGCCATACCTGGCATATGGATCCCACTTGGGTGGGATCCAATGGCATATGGGACCCATAGGGTCGTTGAAGGTGGGAAAAGTATTGGGGTGTTAATAAATTAAGTTTATTTCTTGATATTATCAAGATTTTGATTGAAATATGCCTTGGGATGCATAATATAGGGTCTTAGGGGCCTATTAATGATGATATAAAAGTCATAAATGCAAGGGGGCCCAAAAATCAATTTGAATTATAAATAAATATATTTTACAACATTAAATTAAGGCAGGATTAGGTCAATTTAGCTTAAAAGGGTCCTAAATCTAATGCACGAATATGTACAAAACAATACAACTAGATTAAGGTAATGTTAGGTCCAAGGGACCTAAATTTAATGTGAAGGTATAAATGAATACACTTTACAACATTAAATCAAGGAAAAGTTAGGTTTAGTTAAAAAAGGCCCAAGACCTAATGTGAATGTGTAAACCACATCACAACACGAGATCAAGGTGACCTTAAGTTTAATTTAGCTTTAATCATTCCCAAATCAAGTAAGGAAAAGGGATAATTTTTTCCATTTCCACAATAATGTTGAGAAATTTTTGTCAAATGTGGTAGTATTTGGTTGACCCTATTGTTCATATAATATTTTTTCAAGTTGCTATGACTATTAAATATATTTTTTATCTTACCACATACAATTATCTTATACTTCATCTCTATCAACCCACTTGGATGTGGAATATGTTATTTTATTGAATACATGTGTATCCTCACCATATTATTCTAGTGGGTGTAGGTTAATAAATTTGGCTATGTCAAAATATTTTGACTTGGTCAAACTATCTAAGGTGTTTACAAAGTTTAATAATCTTCCTGAAGTTTCTATGATTAGTCTCCAAGTGGGAGATTTTTGGCTATGGAGATTGATCTTATTTATTGTGGAGCCCATTTAAATGTGGGGGGTTCAGGGGGTTACCTCTCTTGTAGGGTCCAAGGGTTCTATTCCCCTGACAGGAGGTCTAGGGTTTGCACACTCTAGTGGTTGTTTAGGGTTAATGCCCCAAAAAGCCATATTTTATATAATATTATTTATTGTCAATTTGGACCATTTATCATTAGGTTATATATTTGATAGTAGATATTATGCTGGTTTTTCTTGCCTTGGAAGGTAACCCCCTTTAAGAGGAAATTTTATTATGAATGTGTATTGTATTGTGAGAGGAAGTTACAATGATTTTTTTGCAGGTTGTATGCCTTCATTTTATTGGATGGAATGAATGAAGGATTGGTTGTTTCTTTGTGGACATAGCCATATTGAATTTTGTGTTAGTTTTATATTTTATTGATGCATTCATTTTAAATTGTATATTTCTCTATAATCCTATTCCTAATGACTAGTATTTGATCCTTACGTTTATTTTCCTAATAAACTTGAAAGGAAGGTTTCGAGCTAGAGTGGGAGAAGTGGTAAAGAAGGAAAATTTAGGTTGGGAATTTCAATAGCCAAAGCTACTATCTGTGGAATATGCAAATGGAAGACTATATATACCAATTTCCATTGGGTGAAAAAGCAAATAAGCCAATGAGTATGAAAAATCAAGAATGTGAGATTCTTGATAGAAATTTACTAGGAATAATATGATTGTGCCTAGTAGTTCTAGTTGCTTGAAACATATCGAAAGAAATAACAATGATGGATCTGATGTCGGTATTGGCTAAACTATATGAAAAAACCTCATCTTCCAACAAGGTATTTCTTGTGAAATGTTTATTTGATATGAAAATTTCAGAAGGTGGGTCTATTGTTGATTGTTTAGATTAGTTAACATGGTCATTAGATAATTAAGTTCTTAAATGTAACCTTTGATGATGAGGTTAAGGATCTCTTGATTTTTTTCTCATTGCCAAAAAGATGGAATAGCTTGGTCATGGCTATGAGTATACTTTGAGCACTTTAAAATTTGATGATGTTGTTTGTGTTATCCTTAGCAAAGAAATGTGATAGAAAAGCACAAGTGGGACATTAGGTAATGCTTTGAATATGGAAAATAGAGGAAGAAAGAGGGAGAGAGGCAATATCCCAAGAAATTGTGGGAAGCCCATGAAGGGCATATACAAATCTAGAGGAGGGTTGGAGTGTTGGAATTGTGGGAAGAAAGGAAACTTGAAGAAAGAATGCCAGTTTTGAAAGGTAAAACAAGGAGATATATAAAACGAAAATAATAAGGAAGAAAATATAGTAGGTGATGCATTACAAGATGATTTAATCCTTTCATTAGATACTATGACTAATTCTTGGGTGTTGGACTCAAGGGCTTCTTTTCATGGCATGCCTAATAAGAAATATTTTATAGATCATGTTCAAGTTGAGGATAGGTTTATTTGGTTGATGATGATCCATGTAAAATTGTAGGAAATGGTAAATATAGAAAAAATTAAGAAATGGAAACCAATCCAGTTATTGAAAGAGGTGAGGCATGTTCTTGATTTGAGGATAAATATAATTTTAGAAGGAAAATTAGGAATTGAAGGTTGCATAGTTACATTTAAAGAGAATTTTTGGAAGGTCACTAAGGGAGCATTGATAATAGAAAAAGAATAAAAGATAAGTACATTGTATTTATGTATTGCTAATTCTATTTTTCTATTATCTTATCTTCTACAAGATAAATAAAAAATTGTGGCACCATAGGCATTGGAACATGAGTGAGAAGTGAATGAGAATTCTCCAATCAAGGATTTTTTTGCCAAGGTTGAAGCAAGTTGATTTGGATTTCTATGAAAATCATGTTTATAGAAAATACAAGAGAATCATATTTCTTATAGTTGGGAAGGAAAGGAAGAGTGAAAAGTTCTAAGATCTTATGCTTTCATATGTATGGTGACTAACTCAAGTATCATCTCTTCATGGTTGTTCTTATTATGTTACTTTTATTGACGTTTCAACTAGAAAAGCTTAGGTTTATTTCATTGGAGAAAATTTGATGTCTTTGATACTTTTAGAAATCAAAATATTTGGTTGAGAATGAGATAGGAAATAAGTTGATGTGTCTTAGATCAAATAATGTAGGTGAATATTGTAACAAGTATTTTGATAGTTACTGTTCATACCATGGGATTTGTAGGAAAAAAATAGTTATTGTCCTAACACCACAATAAAATGGTATGTCAAAAAGGATGAATAGAACAATTATGGACCTTACAAGGAGTATGAGATTTCATGCAAGATTTCCATTATAGTTTTGGGTGGATTCTATGGATAATGTTGTTTACTTAATAAATAGAACACTTTCAAGTTCCCTAGATGGTGGTATTCCAAAGGAGGCATGGATAGGTAAAAATGTAGAATAATCATTTATAAAATAATTTGGTTGTGAAGAATTTGTGCATATAGATATAAAAAATAGAACAAATCTTGAGTAAAAATCCAAGAAGTGTACTTTTATTGGTTATAGAGTTAATTATTTTGGTTATTGCTTATGGGATTATAAAAATTGCAAAATCAATAGGAGTAGAGATGTGATATTTAATGAGATGTTCATGTAAAAAGATAAATTGTAGGGAAAGAAACAAGAAAAGGAAAACACACAATATATAGTGCTTAATGAAATACCATAAAATATAGTTCCAAAGGTGCAGAAAAAATAAATTATTCAACAAAAGGAACAACAACGGGTACCTTAAACTCATGCAAGAAGATCTATCAAGTTCATTAGACCCCTTGAATGATACTCTCCTTCATTGTATTGTGTTTTATATACTCTTCACCATACAAGCCAAGTATTTACCCAAATAATTAGTTTACATCATGCATGCAACAACCAATTTAATTGGTGCACCCGTTTCCCACTTAAATTCAAAATTTTAATTTCGTTTACCATACAAGTCAAAGATTTTGGCCTTTTCCTAACTTGTACTTTTGCAAAGTTCAAAAACTTACAAAATTTGTGATATTTATAAATTATTAAATTTTTTCCCTTTTCATTCTTTGTTTTCACTTCATCTCAAGTACAATCTCTTTATCTTGTTGAAATTTTTATCATTCTACAAACTTTATCAACCTTTCTATGTAGATTGTGAATTTAAAAAATTAATACCATTATAAACATGGTGAACTTATCCTTTCTATTTCTCATATTTTAACACTTTTCATGAAATTTATTAGCTTTTTACAAAGTTAAAAAACTCACAAGGGTGAAATCACAATACAGTTTCTCAGTTTTTGCCCAAGATGGACATTTATATCAATATTTTTAACTAAATCTTCATTTTTTGAGACCTATAGCAGCTAAATCATTAATAATTTAAAGATGATGTAAACTAGTGATTTGTGGCAATTTGTGTGTAGATTCTAAATATATTTAAAAGAAAAATCACGAATCTTTCAACATCTCCTTTAATAACTAGTTTTAAACAAAAAAAAAATATTTGAACAAAAAGTAACATTTGTGTTGTACAACATAACTCTTTTTCTATAAAGGATAAATTCTAATTTTTGGAATATAGATTGTCAACATCAATATCTAGGGAAAGGGTATTTTTTCATAATTTTTTGTTATATATATTTAATTAATTTTTGAAGTCACCATAACTATAAGTTGGACATGCGCATGTGTTGTACAACCTAACTTGTTGTGTATATATCAAAATCCATTTTTTCTTTTTTAGTGAAACAAGGACATCAATACCTATGGAAAGGGTATTTTTGATTTTTTTTTTACAATGGTTTACTATTTTTGTACCTCTATAGAATGAAGAGCTTGATGTTCAGAGAAAAACCTATGTTTAGTAAGAATTGAAAATTAAATACAAGATAAAATAAAAACATATCAAAACTATTCTTATTGGAAAGATTGTTTTAAAAGGGCTACAATATTGCAAAAGATCATTTCTAAATGACATTATTTAATCCATTAAAAGATAAGTAAACATGTTTTTTTTCCAAAATTTTGAGAGGTGCAAAGGAGACTCCATTGTGGGTAGGATTTAATACTAGATGGGTTCTATCCAAGGGAGTTTGATCTAAGGGGGTCTTATCTATCCCTCTTTAATTAAAACCCTTCATATGGAATATCTCAAGGCTAAAATAATTAGTTATTCTAAAAAAGTGATTTCAAGCGAAAATCAACATGTCCCAAAAGTGAGACACACTATTGTGGAAACACCCACAAGCTTTGAAACATCACAAACTTGATGAAATTCTTCCTTCTCTTGCATTTTTACTCTTTTTGTGAACTTAAGAAAATTTTCACATTTTTCTAGTTCATGAACCCTTAATACTTATGCCATAATTAACTTACCTTCATTTGTCACACATTCAAAGAGTTAACATAATCACAAAAGTATTGATAAAAACAACTTAATTATAACATGTACTTCTTTTCCTTCATTAATTTAGAAAATTGAAACACAACTTCTGGATTGAGAATTATATGATTTTGCAACATCACAATTAAATATCATTTTTTTTTCTATTTTTCATACCTTAGACCACTGGAAATAGGAAATGAGATAATATTACAAGTAAGATTTGAAATTATTAAAAAGGCAACATTATAGTCTCATCGAGCATACCAAATGTAAGTATGAAAGATTAGAATGAAAGTAAAAGATTCAAAAGCAAGTTCAAAATTATTTATTCTATTACTAAACACAAACCTCAAATATAGCATTGTGGATAGGTATTGAAATTTATGTTTCTTATTGTAATAAAATTTACTTGTGCATCTAGAATTGTGGATAAGTATTGAAATGTGTGTTGCTCATTGTGATAGCATCCACTTACACATCTAGAATTGTGAATCATTGAAAATGAAGGATTGATTTTAATTTATATGATTTTGAGTATGTTGATGAGGATTGGTCAAGTAGATAAAGATAAAGTGACTATTATTATTTCGTTAACTAATTTAATGATTTATGAAATTTAATTATTTTATTTTTATCAAACAATAAGTTGATTTGGTTTATGATTTTTCACTTTTCAATGATTTATTAGCCATTTTAATAAATTAGTTAACTATCTATTTGATTTTGTTTGATTTTATCATATGTTTTTATTAAATTAATTAGAAATAATGATTATTTTTATTTATTTATTAATTTGGATATTTACAAATAATGGATTACTTAAATTAATTAAGTAAAAAAGATCATTTAGTTAATTTAGTTTTGATTAAATAGATTAATTAATTATTAGGTGAATTATTCTTATGAGTGAATGTTTTTTAGGGGTTGAGATGGGGGTGATTAGTGTTTTGAGACTTTAGTGTCTACACATATCATCATGCAGATGTTTGGATTGTAATGTTGACTTAGTGTAATTAGAATATTTTTTTGTTCTACAATGCATGATCTATTGTATTTCCCTATTATAAGGATGATACTATTTGATGTTATACTTGTAAATATTTTAGCTAATATTTCTAAGTCATGATAACCACTTTTAGCATAATCTATAAGCCTCAAAATAATGTTTGTATAATCAATTGCGATTTGTTGAATATGACAACTAAGAGGGGAGGTGAATTAGTTGTCATAGAATTAAACCTTTAAATCTTTCACCGAAACTAATCCTTAACACTGCTTAAATGATTAAACATTAAGTGTAAGTGCAGAAATTGAAAACCATCAAACAAATACGACACTAGATTTATGTAAAAAACCCAATAAGGGAAAAACCAGGGTGAGGATTAACTCACACTATAGAGAATATCAAAATTGATTACAAGAGGATCACTGCCAAAACAAGGACTCACTGTTTGGATTAGGACTCACTTTTCAATAGGGCTAACAACCAAAGGGATCATTGCCACAAAGATACAAAGAAGATAGAAGAGATACGTTGTAGAGAGAAGACAATCTCAATGTAACTTGTAGACATGCATGAATGATAGAGTACACCTTCTGCTCACTACATTCGAAAACTCAACATTTAGGCCTCACAATGATCTGCCACACTTGCATGACACACACTCATTGATTAGCATCAATCGCACATCTATCTACTCTATTTCTTTGTGCTTATCTCTCTTTTTCTTTCCTCCTTTTTCACCACTAACTCATCCTATATTTATACCATCTTCAACTTTGAAAAAATATCCAAAGTCAACCATCCATCAATAAATCCAAATTAGGTCAATACCAAAATATCCTAGGGTGGAATTAGAATGAGGGTGACCCAAACACACGCTTCTTGAGGACCCAAATAGATCCAAAACGCTTCATTAATTCTGAAGATAGTGTTCAAGACAAGGTCGACCAAACTGGTGTAAAACACATAGAACAATTAAGAATGATCCTTCTAGATACTGAAATTAACTTCATCATGATCATATCAACTCAGCCAAGGAGATTCTCAGCTTTCCACCAATATAAATTATGCTTTACTTCGAATTTAATAAATTATTATTATTCATTTTCTATTTGAATTACAACTAAAGTCCTGATTGATAGGTTGATTGAAAAAAATCTATAGCTTTCAAATGATATCACATTTTTTTAATCTAAAATATGTGTCACATTATATGCTTTGAATACTATAGGATAAAAAAATAAAATTTTGAATTTTATGAATTTTTGACCAAGTTAAGGTGGTCAGACATACGAGTTTTTGTATTTTTCAAAAGTTGTAATAAAAAATCATAATAAATTATTTACTTGGAAAATAATTACAAAAAAATATGCATCACATAAGGACATGAGTCTTCTACTTATATCTAAAATCTTATGAAAAAATATTAACATTTTATTGTGGTTAGGGTGGTCAGACAAACACCTACTTATTTTTTCCCTGAAATTTAAGTACTACTGCATTGAAATTTCAAATTTTCACCAAATAGATTTAAAATAAATTAAAAAATCTAGTAGTTTATAAACTATATTCAATTTTCTACAGATTCAATTCTTACATATTTTTGAAATAATATAGATAAATTATTCAAATTTTTACGTCAAGTTGCCTAACTCTGATTTTTTTGAATTTTTTGCCACTTAAGGCCCTGTTAATTTCATGATGATCTTGCACATACCCAACTGGTGAACATAAATCGCACTATAAAATGAATCAACAACCAAAAATTAGGATATAGGAACTTCCAACAATCGTAATGAACATATTTGAACCCCACAAACATAGGAGAAAAACCTGGAGCAAAACCCGTAGCAGCCACTAAACACCTACAATCTTTCTTCAATTTTCTCAATATCCTTGACATATACAATTGTAGTGTAGAAAAATGTATCCTTTGACATTTTAACACTCATTTGGGTCCTCCTTGTGGATTTTGGCTTAATTCTACCTTGATTTGATGTTGAAATGTGGATAACACATTCACATTAGGTCTTGGGCCCTTGTGAAATAATGGAATTCAATGGTGCCTTGCAAAAGTGTTGTGAAGTGTTGTAACACACTTTCACACTTTTCTAGGGTTTTATCAATTAACTAAGCATAATCAACATAATTTTAATCATAATTAATCCCCAATCTTGCCTTTTTTGGAGTGTTGTAAAGTGTTGTAACAAACTTTCAAATTTCTCTAGGATTTTTATTAACAATTGGGCTTTCTTATGCTTTAATTGGCCCTATTTTGCATCCACAAGCCTCATTTATTATATATTTTTGAGGATGATCTAGACACTAATCAATAACCAATCATTCTCTAGGTGTTTCTAGCTTTTTTGGCCCATATTTAGGGATCTAGGACTTGTTTGTCACCTTAGGTGAATGGGTTCCACCTAGATCTTTTGGTCTTGAAATAGGTTTTACACCGTTCTAAGCACTTTTAAAAATATTCCCAAAAATTAGGTTTGGGTGGACTCATTTAGGTGGCAAATGAGTCTATGTGGCCCAAATTCAAATTTAATTCAAAATTTTGGTGGTATTTTATTCTCCTACATCCGATGTCGGCTTGTAGTGTTGCAATTTTAGGAATTCTTACATCATTGAGTATAAATACAAGGTTCTTTCTCTCATTTTCATACCTAGCATTCAAGAGAGTTCACAAGAGAATTTGAACATTCAAAAGAGCATTCAAATGCATTTAAGGGTAGATCATCAAGCATTTTAGAACATCTTTCAAGTGCCAATCATCATGTCAAAGATTGTATTCTTCATGTTTATTATTGTGCTAACAATTGTGATGTACAGTTTATGATTCAAGAAAGTGTTTCAAGCAAGATCAAAATAATTCAAGAAAAAGTCAAGGATCACATCCATTGTAGCCATTTCAAACATATTTGCAACACCTTATTGCTAGAGTTTGGTGAGTTACAATATTATTATTTGTTCATTCATCATTTTCCATTTATATTTGATTTCATTTCAAGGTTTAATTACCAATGAGGGGTTTGACCAAGGAAAACCCTATTCTCTAACCCCAAAACATTTTTCCCTCTTCTTGTGTGTGATTTGTAGGGCTAGGTTGTAGATTTGTCAATAAGCAAAGTTGGAGAAATTTTTTCAAATCTCTAAAGTTGTCAAAGTTATCGTCAAGCCTTGGAGAAGCTTGGACAAGGTCTACAAGTGGCAATTTTTAATTTTGAATCTGGAAACCAATAAAAAAGAGTAGAGCAGACCGAGAGATGGAGAATTAGGTCCCGAACTTTTGAAAAATAAAAAAATGGATTGATTTTCCATAAATGGCAAATGAGTCCCACTATACAGGCCTAATAAAAATTTTCACAGATCTGGATACCCTTTTGGCTAAAATCTATTTATGCACATTTTCCCAAAACCATGATTGATTTTCCTAGCTTGGTGAATGAGTCCCAATCAGTATTAATAGTAGATTTTCCAAAATTCCAATTCTCTATTCTATCTTCATGCACACTTTCTGTCTCATAACTTTTTATTGCTTTTTTTTCATATTTCTAGGTCATTCAAGGTTTGGCATTTCACATTGTGTTGCATTGCCTTTTCCAAGTCTAAAATTGGTAGTGAACCTCTCATTAGATATCATTCAACCCCTAAGATAGTCCCTTCACAAGATTTCAATCTCCTTTGCATTGAAATCTCAAGGGTTTGTTCTTGAGTGAAGTGTATGAAGATTGCCTCTTTCCTTTTAGGTCAAAAAACCTAAAGGTGAAAGAGAGGACCCCAATTTTCTTCAATTAATTTTGGTGAACCTACATATAGAGCATCATAATTTTGATTTAGAGTACATATACATCCTAGATTTATCTTGCTTTAACATTACATTATGTTTTACACTGGTTAATTCACATTCCAGGGCTTCAATTTTTTCATTAGTGAAAGTTCAGTTAGCTTTCTTTTTTGAATTTAATTTCATTTGCATTTGCATCTCATTCATAGCTCAAAAAACATAAAAAGCATAAAATTCAATTTATTTTTTTTGAAAATTTTCAAAAAAATAATCACTGGGAGTCATTCACCACCTTGGGTGAATCAGCCCCTCTACACATTTTGTATTGCATTTTCTAGAATTTAATCTTCATTTTTTGAATTTTTGTTTGTTGTTTCTGCTTTTCTATTTTAGTTTCTAGAATTCTAGTTATAAGCATTTCATTGTTCTTAGTTTACATTGCATTTGCACTCACCCCACATTCAGTAGCCTTTGCATGAGTGTTTGGTGTCCTATTGCTAATACCATAGCAAGAAGAAGTTCAAGACTCATGTCATCTCGTGATAGCACAATCATTGCGTATATTGGGTTATCTAGAGCTTCCAATCCTAGTATTGACACTAGTACACTAGGAATGGATAACACCCTTAACAACTCTTTATATTCAAGTATGATGCAAGTTGAACCAAGGAATGATAGTATCCCAAAAGAAAACATAATTCAAATTCATGAGGATTTAGTAAATATACAACATCAAATAAGCCATGAAAACATTTAAACTACCACCATCCCTACAATAGAAAACATTCACTGCATGCTTGAAAGTAAAGATGGCCTCCACCTTGTGAAAAAAATGTTTGAGATCTTTGGAAAAAAAATTCCCTCAACCACTAGTTGTTCTTTGCCAACAAGCAATTTTCCAAGTTGAGGAACCCAAATTCCTCCTCCCACAACAATAGCCTCAATACCTACCTATACCCCTCCTCAAGTCACAACAACAATGCATCAAGTTAGTAATGTGATTCCTTCCCTGGGTATTCCTACTAGCATCCCTAGTTCCTATGTGGCATCACAAGTTATATCTCCTACACTACCACCTATAAGAATTCCATTCACTTGTCCTACAAACACATACATTCCATCACCACTTTCACTTCCATATCATAACACAACCAATGACCCTCTCATAACTCAACTTTCACCATCAACAAAAATTAGAATGGCCCACCCACATATTATGTCAAAAGGAGTCCATTATCCTTGGAGATATTATGAACACTGATGCCACAAAGTGTAGGGGTTCCTAGATTTGAGAAATATGGAGGGAAGGGAGATCCTTTTAACCATGTTAATGCTTACACTGCCTCATGTAGTGACTTTATCCTTGATGATAAAATTTTGGAAAAACTCTTTCCTAGGTCCTTGAAAGATACTGCCTTGGAGAGGTTCTCTTCATTACCGAACAACTCAATTCATTCTTTCAATGAAATTGTTGAGGAATTTGTAAAGAATTTCGAAGTGCATATGACTCCCAAGATGACCTTGGATGATTTGATGTGATGCAAGAAAAAAGAAGAAAAGACAACTGATTTTATCTCACACTATCAATCGCTTTATTCCCAAATTGATGTCAAGGTTCTCGACCCACACCTTCAAAATATGTTCATAAAATAATTTCAAAGTAAGATCAAAGACAAGCTTACTATGATGAAATTCCAATCCTTCATGCACTTGTGTATTGCCCTCTGTGATTATCAAAATTCAGTTAGTAGTTGCAATACAAAGTCCACTTCTAGCCAAATCGAGAGATCTCCAAACTTGCATACCAAAAAAATTCCCAATCTTTTAGGAAAAAAATAAAGGATTCCTTCAATTTAACTCTCCTCAACAAACAACTCAAAATTTCAATAACCAAGTAGTTGTTGTCAAATCCATGGTACCCTTTAGTTATGGAGATCTAAAAAGACAATTCACTCCCATGCTCGATACCCTTCACAATTCCATGCCCCAACTTCTAGATCAAAAAATGATTACCTTGCCTCCCGTCAAAACACTTGATCCTAATAAGCCTTGACCCATAAGTTTTAGATCAAATGCATATTTCCACTATCATAAACGAAATGGACATGACATGAAACATTTTAAGCTTCTTAAACATCTTGTGCAAGACCTCATTAATTCCGACCGTCTATCCATTGCGGGTATTAGTGATCAAGGAAACAATCTCGTTGCCCTTCGAACCAAAACTTGTAGATTTTCACCAACCCATGCCCAAACATAATATTTAATTTTTCAAAGCCAATAAAACTACAAAGAATGATGTGATGAATGTTGATACAGATGATGAAAACAATGATTATGTTCTAAATAATTCTAATAATGTCAATACTATAGATGAAATGGTAGGGGCGATATACATCATCCCTCATAAGGGCCAAACTAAGAATCCTCTTAACATTTCTTTCTCCTCTAAGGATATAATTAAGTATGTACCCGATGGTCCTCTTTACATATCCAACTGTATCTATGATAAGCCCACTAATGGGATAGTAATAGATATCGCCTATGGAGAGAATGTGATCACCAAGGAATTTTTACTTTTACATGAACTCTATCAAGAAAAAATTGATAAACTGAAAGCATGGATCAAGACACACAATGGTTTTGCTTGTCCTACAATAGGATTGATTACCCTTCCATTGCAAATAGGACTAAAAACATTAGATTTCACATTCTCCATCATCCTATAGTCAGATCAATTTCACGTGAAGCTAGGATACCCATGGATTCACTCCATGAAAGTTGTCCCTTTGGTTGCACATAAACGCTCAAATTTCCCCTTTGAAAATGACATATTCACTATTCACCATAGTGGCTTTAACCCTTTGTCATCCAAAGGAAACTTTTCCTTAGATGCCTTTTGGCTCAAGCCCATGGAACCTATAAAACCTTGAGAAGACTTCTTTTTCATATCCTACCCAAAATTCAAAGAAAAGAAAATATCCGAAATATCTCTCTAAAACATGTCCCCATCCACCTCCGAACCTCCCATCCTTGATGAAACTATGCTTCAACCTAAAAAAGACCAAAAAAACCAAGACCAACCTAAACTAGAAATGTCACCTACCTCTTACAAGTGACCAAGAGATAATGAAACCAATCCAATCACACCTCCTAGAATAAAAAAGGTTTACAAAGTCAAAGAGAAAGCTACTGAACAACCTCTCATGGTTCCTTCCATTCCTCCCCTTAGAGAAGAAAATAAACCTTTGGTTGATCAACCCACTCCTACACAAATGCAACTTGAAAACAAAAACAAAAGAAACAAAGGTGCTAGGGAGTGTAGGCATAGATGTTGTGCCCTTTCTTGTAAGTTACATGATGAATTAAGCAAACAAAATCAAGATCCAAACTTGAATGAAGCAATGCATGATGACTCTACCCCTCCCCCGAAATAGGACAAATCAATGCAACCTCCACAAAAATAATTGAACTCTTCCATGGAAATTATCCTTCGACCTCTTGTTGTGATCAACTTAGATGATGATAATGATGAGGTTGTTAAAATTGACAAAGAGGTTCAAAATGAACTGAACACATTGTTTTCCTCTTCCATGAGCTTAAATGACAAATCTCCTGCAAAGAGTGTTGAACCTAGTGCTTCTCCTAGTTCGAAACTTGATCTTGTCACTCTGGCTAGTTTCCTACCTTTGTTATATAACAAACATGAATGGGAGGTAGATTAATTTCTCATAGGTTGACTCACATTTTTCTTACTAGTCTCTTCCATTACTTATTTTTCATTTTATTTTGTGTGATTACATGTGTGTAATGTGCATCCCTCGTGATGTTTTGTGTTCTCTCTCTCTTTGTGACATTCCTCTATTTGTAACTTCATTCTTCTCTATGTTTGTGAATATTTTTTTCTTTTACTCCTTTTCATTTGTCTCGTGTTTTATTTTTGGGGATGATGTAAGGCATTAAGACATTCATGTCTCTTCCATGTTGACCCAAAAGGCTTTCTTTTTCCTTTTCCCTTTCTCCTTTTCATTTGTCTATTTTTTTTCCTTTTGGGGATGACACAAGGCATTGAAACACCCTATGTCTCTTCCATGTTGACCCAAAAGGTTTTTCTTTTTTTTCACTCTCTTTGTGTCATTCTTCTAGTTTTATATGTATTTGGGGAATGATGACAGTTCTAAGCTCTCTAAAAATATTGCACCAACAAACATACTAACCCCAAATCCATAGATCCCTTATGTGTTTGGTGTTTTAGTTTTGGGGGCAACCCCTCCCTTTTATTTTTTCTCTCACTTGACATAGCTTTACTTGGAAACATATGACTTGGCATATGACTTTCCAAGTTAGCTCTCATGTCTTCTTGTTTGCATTTATCATTTGATACTTTAAAATAATTGCTCACAACAAGGTGTTCAACAATTCCTTTAAAGTGGGGGCATACATTGGCATTATTTTGTTGCATTTTCCTTTTCATGGTTCTTGGTGCAGTTCTCTTACTTCATACAATGTGTTTTTCACTTTGTGGATGACATTCAGTGTGATGTACTTCAAGATCATAATCTATCTTAGCATATTATATTCCTCTTGGTGGCTTAATGCGATGCACTACATCCCCTAAGTTGTGAATCTTATATTATTTGATTGGTCCTCTCTTGGAGACATTAGGTGAAATGTTCCATAAGTTAAAGACCTCACATGAACTAAGAAAAAATCCTTTGAAATTTTTCTATTTTTCACTTTGGATTTGTTGTTATATATCTACCTTGAATAACACAACTTGCATGCTTGTAGAGCTATCCTATTTTTTGACAAGCTTTAAGCATACAAAGTTTTACTTGTCTCATGAAGCTCAAAAATCATTGCTTTTGTGTGGCACCTTATTAAAGTTATTAGGAGGTATAAATTTGGTATGGTTTTGAGTAGGAAGCCTTGATCGAGGCATGGAATTCCCCATAGCCACTTGCATGTGTTTGAGTGCATACCATCCATGAGTGTATGTGTCTCACCTTTGAGGAGCTCTCACCTGACGGACATCGAGGAGTTTCATTTCCTCAAAGACTGTGAGTATGCATTTTTCAGACAAACAACCTAGATATGATCCACATCATGGTGGAAAAATGATTGGAGCTTGTTTTGATTCTTTTATTTTCACTTTCTCTTTTCTTTTATTTGGAAGTGTATGCTTGTGCCTTCTCGTTGCTCTTTATATCATTCTCATGTGTGTTCTTTTGTGCTTATGTTGGTTTGTCATGGGATCTTGATCCTAGGGGTTGATCACCCCTCTTGATCAATGGTGTCCCATCTTCCTAGCATGGGTAAATTTGAACCCCTCTTGGTGCATTATTGTCTACTTTAGTGTGAGTTTGAAGCAATTTCATCCTCTTACTAAAGTGGGGGCTAAATGTAGTGTAGAAAAATGTATCCATTGAAATTTTCACACTTGTTTGGGTCCTCCTTGTGGATTTTGGCTTAATCTGCCTTGATTTGACGTTGCAATGTGGATAACACATTCACATTAGGTTTTGGGCCCTTGTGATCTAATGGAATTCAATGGTGCCTTGCAAAAGTGTTGTGAAGTGTTGTAACACACTTTCACACTTTTCTAGGGTTTTATCAACTAAATAAGCCTAATAAACATAATTTTAATTATAATTAATCCTTAATATTTCCTTATTTGGAGTTTTGTAAAGTGTTGTAACACACTTTCACATTGCTCTAGAATTTTCATTAACAATTGGGCTTTCTTATGCTTTAATTGGCCCTATTTTGAATCCACAAGCCTCATTTATTACATCCTTTTGAGGATAATCCCAACACTAATCGGTAACCAATCATACTCTAAATGTTTCTAGCTTTTATGGCATAGATTTAGGGATCTAGGACTCATTCACCACCTTGGTTGAATGGGTCCCACCTAGATATTTTTGTCCTAAAATAGGTTTAACACCGTTCCAAACACTTTTTTAAATTTTCCCAAAAAGTAGGCCTAGGTGGACACATTTTCCATGCTGGGCGAATGAGTCTCGTGTGGACCAAACTCAAATTTAAATCAAATTTTTGGTGGGATTTTATTCTCCTAGATTGATGTTGACTTGTAGTGTTGCAATTTTAGGAATTCTTGCATAATTGAGAATAAATACAAGGTTCTTTCTTTCATTTTCATACCTAGCATTCAAAAGAGTTCACAAGAGAATTTGAGCATTCACAAGAACATTCAAAGGAATTCAAGGGTAGATCATCAAGCATTTTAGAACATCTTTCAAGTGTCAATCATCATGTCAAAGATTGCATTCTTAATTTTGTTACTGTGCTAACAATTGTGATGTAGAGTTTATGATTCAAGCAAGTGTTTCAAGCAAGATCAACATAATTCAAGAAAGATTCAAGGACCACATCCATTGCAGCCATTTCAAACATATTTGCAACACCTTATTGCTAGGGTTTGGTGAGTTGCAACATTATTATTTGTTCATTCATTATTCTCCATTCATATTTGATTTCATTTCAAGGTTTAATTGCCAACAAGGGATTTGAATAAGGAAAACCCCTATTCTCTAACCCCGAAATTTTTTATCTCTTCTTGTGTCTAAATTGCAAGGATATGTTGCAAATTTGTCAAGAAGCAAAGTTGGAGAAAATTTGTCAAAGTTGTCATCAAGCCTTGGAGAAGGTCTATAGGTGGCAATTTGAAGTTTTAGATCTAAAAAACCAATCAAAAAGAGCATAGTAGATTGAGATACATGGAGTCAGGTCTTCAACTTCTAAAAAAGTAGAAGTGAATTGATTCACCATAAGTAGTGAATGAGTCCCACCATATAGGCCTAACAAATATTTTAACGGATCTGGATACCCTTTTGGCTGAAATCTATTTCAACACATTTTCTTAGAAGTAGGACATATTTTCCCAACTTGGTGAATGAGTCCTAGTCAACATTAACAATAGATTTTCCAAAATTCTAGACCTCCATTCTATCTTCTTCAGCCTCCTATTGGTGATTTTTTATGAACCAAAATTTATCTCATCCCTCACTTATGAACTTGCCAGGGTTCAATTATAAATAAGGGTGAGGATTGGCCAACACACAAGTAAGAATTATAGAGTCCTTACTTCTACTGTTCGGGCTCTATGAAACCTAGGAAAGTAATCCCATTTGTACTCATAAGATGATTATTTAATCAAGAGTACTTCCATTCATATATGAATTCCCCTAAATTGCATATGGATAAAATTTACTAAAGGATTGGACAACCTTCAAAACAAAAACTATGTATGGCAATGAATCATATGATATTTCAGATTTGATACATTGATCAATTTTTGGTCATCATGATGTGTTCATCAGTTTAAGCCTCTAGTTGAATGCATAGCTAAACTCAACTTACATCACAAACAAACTAATGAAAAAGAATAGTGCCTCCTTCATGGGACAACAAAGTCATAATATGTTGGGAAATATGGGTCATCTTAGAAAGAAACATCCAAGATCAGTAGTGCATTCAATGGATTTTATTTCATCATATTGCCTCAAAGACAAGAACTACTATGCTAGAAGGTGGAACTAGACATAGTGCATTTCCCACATTGGCCCTTAGAGAAAAATAAATGCTTACTAAACTAGTTCCAAACAACAACATTAAACAGATTCAATCACACAAAACCATTAAACATGAAAGATGGAACATAAAACATGAACACATAGACTTACGTGGGGAAAACCCTTTCGGGTAAAAAACCCCACATTCCAAAAGCCCAGATCACCATTGTATTATTCAGCAACAAAAATAGTTACAAATACAATTCAAGATCTAAACATTTACAAAGTTTACATCTTGTTCCATCTGGAGAGAATCTGGTAGCATAAACCTACTTCAATCTCATCTCTTCTCCTTCATTATAGAATGTTCTATTGTTTTATAACATTCATTCTTAAACCTAACCCTAGTTACAAAATTTCAATAGGAAACGGTTTGGTTCAATCTTCCACAGATAAATGGCTACAATACAGTTCAAATCTATTGAGTCAATCATCATTTAATTCTTCAATAATCGACAACCAACCATCGCTTTCTACCTATCAATTCTCCTTTATATACTGCTTATCATGGGTAGGGTCCACCAAGACACATGTACATTGCTTGTGTAATTTTGGAGAATCTAGATGGGAATCTACAATATTTACAACAAGTCTCTTGAAAAAGACTTAAATATTCAACTGCCACCATGACATCACGTCATCACTATTGACCAGTTCACCTCAGTATCCATCGGGTCCCACCTAGGTACTTGATATGAAATTGGATCTATGACAATTGTTATGAACACTTAACTATTACAATGATTAATTAAGGCTTTAAAGCTGAATTAACATAATTGATTTTTTTTTTAAATGAATAGAGCATAATAACTATGATGAATAGAAAAAAGAGAGAAGAGAAAAAGAAGAAAAAATAGTTGATAACGGAGTTCGCCAATATGGCTATGTCTCTAGGCCCCTCTCTAATGGAGTGACCAATCCTTGATTATGCTCCACAAAGAATTACAAGGCGACTGCCAAGTTTAGAATTTTGTCTCTCTTTAGTACAACAACATAACATTCCTCTATTGCATAGAAACAAACACTTGAGTCTTCACAATGATTCTCTCCTTAGCCATCACTTGGATTGTGTAAATAAGACCCTATCTCCCCCTTTTTATACATAAAATAAGCCTAATAAGGATTTAACCAATAAAACCACATGATAATCCCCCTTAACAATTTTTACATAACTTATTTTGTCCTTTAATGGCCTTTGGTTCAAGTGGTTAGGGTGGTTTTTGGCCATATAGGCCTATTTGGTTAGGTTCGACCTCCAAATAAGGTTTATTAAAAACCACCACGTTATATGTTATAACAATATTTGGTGGCATAACGGTTAGATAAGATTTTTTTTGAGGTGGTGGTCGGGGTTCTACCCCCATCAGCCACCTCATACTGGTTAAAATTGCTTATGTTATTCTTTAAAAATAATCACGGGCTACAATAGGTAAGCACACTATGTGTGCCCCAACGGTGTGGGCCGAGACTTGCAGACAAGAGGTTGGGGGTTCAATTTTCCCCCGCAACTACTTTTGTTAAAACCATCTACCTCACCAACATGGAGGGCCACCATAGAGGTGCCATGTGGTGCCATCTGATTGGGCCATGTGGTAGCCTATGATTTGCTAGAAACATGTCACCCACCACCTCACATTGCCACATCAGGGTACAGATGCTGATTGTACTATATGATCTCCTTGGCTTAGCTACCACATGCTAGGTTCTATTGGTCCACAACATCATCCATATTGTATAGCCTGTTGAGTCATTATCTTGATGTCATCAACCGTACCACTTGGTCCACTTAGTCACTACAACTTTGAATTGCGATATATCAGACGTACGAACTCAGATTTCAATGAAACAAACATCATTAGTTTCATGTTGGTGAGATCTTCGATTTGATTCTTTTTTCGGCGGATTATGAGATGATCATTTTTTTTGCTTTTCTGATGGCCTCAGGTACTAGTTTGATGGAACTTTGACCAACCATAACTTGAGCATACGAGCTCCTTTTGACTCCATTCAAGTTGTGTTGGATTCAGTGTTCTAAGATCCTTTTGATGGTGTTGAATTCTAGAGCTTTGGGGACACTTCAATTTTCACTAAAAAAGTATCCCTGGGATAAGTCCTCCCCACTGGAGAGCTTTTGGACCTCCAAAAGCTTAATTACTTGAAAAGCAAGTGAGGGTAAAGTTCCCTCACTTTACCAATCTCCATCCATTTTTCCTTGCTTGGATTCATCCCCTTCAGTCCCACTCTGAGGTACTCAACTACGCCTCTTCATGACGTCTTGACTTTCCTATCTAATATGACATCCTCTGGCAACTCTAACATGTACTCTAGTGAAAGATCATCAAATAATTGAACCTAAATATCTATGTATTCATTTAGTATCATTGGAGGCTCATACAAATTTAGATTCTCAACATTGAAAACTAAATAGATTTGCATGTATGGAGGACGATTAAGGTAGAAGGCGTTGGTTCCAATATTTTCCAAGATCTCAAAGAGACCATACCGAATTGGCTTGATCTTCCTTCCTTTGCCTTGCATTCTTTCCTTGCTGATATGTAACCAAAATTTATCTCCAACCTAGAAATGATGATCAATGCAATGCTTATCATGTTGAGCCTTGTATTGAGCTTGGATCTTCTCCAGCTGTGCTTCGACTAACTGATGAATTTATTAGACTTTCTGGATGAACTTCAGAGCCTTCTCTGCATCATGGCATCCATATTCGACATCATCCTTCCCAAAAGCGAAGCCCATTGATGTTTTTGGTAGATAACCGAAACAAGTCTCGAAAGGAGATCTTTTTGTAGAAGAGTGTGATGCATGGTTGTATGCATGCTACACATAGTGAAGATTTTCATCCAATAACTTTGAATGTTTACTGCAATAACCTCAAAGAAGATGCACCACTATCCTATTCACTACCTTTGTCTGTTTGCTAGTCTGTGGATGTAAGGTTGTACTCTTCTTCAGTCTAGTGTCCATGAATTCCCACAATGCTGACCAAAATTCCCTCAAGAATTGAGAATCTTGATCTAATACAATATAAGTAGGTAACCCAAAATGAACCCATACAAATTGAAAGTACATATGAGTTGTTAGTTCAGTAGTGACCCGTTTTTACAAGGCATTAAGATAAACATTTTTTGAACTGATCAACTAATACAAACAGATAATCATGTCCCTTCCTAGACGTTGGTAGCCCCCTGAAAAAATCCATTGAAACACTTTCCCATAGATGGGAAGGTACATGAAGAGGTGTGTACAACCCCAATTTCCTATTGCTAGGTTTACTTGTTGCACACATTACACATCCTTTAATATATTTAGATACAGTTTCTTGCATGTGAGGCCAATAATAGTTTTTTTGCAATTGATTCATTGTTTTGCTTACCCCAAAGTGTCCTGCAATCAATGAGGTGTGTTCTTCTCTGATTACCTATGCCTATTCACCTTTTGGAATACATAACTTTCCTGAATGATATAATTTATCCTTCACATAGCAATCTTTCTCTTCTACATGTTTTCTTGTAATTAGAGTTGAATAGTTTTCCTTAAAGTCTTCATTGTTAGCATACTATTCTTGAAAAATTTCATGTGCTATGGAACTTCCTTTAAGGATAATCAAATCATTCATAACAGGAGTCCTAGACAACATATCTACTACTTTGTTATGGACACCTTTCTTGTACTTAATTACCAAATGAAATTGTTGAAGAAAACCCATCCACCTAAAGTGCCTACTTTGTTGTAGTTTAGACTATGAATGCAAGTACTGATGTGGCCAGTGATCAATGTGGATTACAATTTCTTTCCCCATTAAGTAGTGTTTCCATTTTTTATCACTTTGAACTAATGCATAAAGTTCCTTATCATAAGTAGGATAATTAATTATTGTACCTGTAAAGGTCTCAAAGTGATAGAAGATTGGTTTACCTCCTTGAATTAGCATTTCTCCCCATGGAAAACCCACTTGCATCTGTCTCAATCTCATATGGTTGATGTAAATTTGGTAAAGCCAAAATTGGTGTTGTTCTCAACCTTTCCTTCAAAGTGTTGAAGGTCTTTTGTTGTGGACCTCCCCATTAAAAATTTATCTTCGTATTGGTCAATGCATGCAATGGTGATGCAATGTAGGAGAAGTTTTCAATGACCTTTCTCTAGTACTGGACTGTACCTAAAAAAATTCTGACTTTAGTGACTGTACTTGGCTTAGGCCATTTTACAATAACTTTGACCTTCACAGGGTCTACATTTCATTGACCATTTCCTACGACATGGCCTAAGTACACTAAGGATGTCTTAGCGAATTCACATTTAGACATCTTTAAAAGGAATTTTTCTTTTCTCAATACATCACTTTTTTTAGATGACTTACATGATCTTCCCAAGTTCGACTAAATACAAGAATATCATCTAAATAAACTATGAAAAATCATCAATAAAAGGACAAAAGACATCATTCATGACTCTCATAAATGTAGTTGGTGCATTGAAAAGCCTGAAGGGCATGACCAACCACTTGACAGTTCATGTTTTGTCTTAAATGCAGTTTTCCAAATGTCATCTTCTACAATTCTTATCTGATGATATCCGCTATGCAAGTCTAACTTAGTGAAATAAACTGCATGTTTTAATTTATCAAGTAAATCATCAATATGGGGGAGAGGATACATGTTCTTTACCATTATCTTGTTCAGGGCTCAATAGTCGATGCACATTCTCCAAGACCCATCCTTTTTTGGAACCAACATAATTGGAGAAGCACAAGGAGATGTATTGGGATAGATGACTCCTTTTTCAACCAAATCCTAAACTTTCTTTTTGATTTCTTCATTTTACAAAAATGATAATTGGTACATGCTGATATTTGGAAGAGGCACATCCTACTGTAGCTGGATTTCATGTTGTATCTCTCTTTGTTGGCAACCCCTTTGTCTCTTGAAATAAGTCATCATAAGTAGAAACTATTTTGACCATCTCAATTTTATGCTCTAGATCACAACCCTTAAATGCTTCAAATTTTTCATCCTCTTTGGGTTTTACAAGCATTAATACAAATTTATTACTAGAATTGACCAACACTTTCATTTGACCAACATTGATTAGTGCAAGATTAGTCTTAACTTTGTGTGCACGTACAATGTATTCTATCCCATCCTTAAAAAGTTGATACTTATTCTCCCCCCTATAAAATATTTCTTTTTTGTCATACAAATAAGGACTCCTTAGCACAAGCCCACAAATATCCAAAAGGAACAACATCTACCTCTACATCATCAACATAGTTTGCATTGATAGCAAATCTCAATTTACATTGTTTCGTTACCTGTAGTTGAGAATCATTGCAAACCCATCCAAGAAGATATGGCTTTGGATGAGGTGTTGTAGTTAGATTAAGTTTCTTTACCACCTCTTCAGATATTAAGTTGAATTGAGAACCCGTATCAAATAGTGTGTCAATCTTAGTGTGATTGGCTACAACTCAAATGTGAAACAATTCATTCTGTTGTTTATTAGCTTTAGGAGGAGTAGATACTTTACTTGTACTTGCATTTTCATTAGAAACATTTATATCAGAAGAGATACTTATACCTTTCCCTTTACCTTGAACCCCAACTACAACAATCTATGTTTCATCTCCAGAATCGGATCCAAGATCTTGTTGAATCACTATAGTAGTCATTTGCTTGCCTTTAGTACCTCCATATCTTTTTCGCCTTAACTTTGGTTACAGCTTCTAACAGTTTGAGTCATCATGCCTCTCTTTCTTGGAATGGGAGCATGTGGGCTTATCACCCTCCTTCTTAACTTTAGTTGTCTTCTTCCATTTGCCTTTATCTTTGTCTTTGTATTTACCCTTAGACTTCCCCTTAGACTTAGATGGTTTCTTTGAGAAATTATCACTGAAATTATTCTTACCCCCTGACTCTAAATGAGTGGCTTGGATTGACACTTCATCTAGATTATTAGGAACCATCAATAGAATAGTATGTCTTAGGTAAGAATGCAAACCACCTATGTACTTAAGTTATGTATCCTAAGTATATAATGGAAAATTTAAAGCAATAGACTATTTTCTAAACTCATGGGTGTAATATTGGATAGACTGACCCTTACCTTGCCTAAAGGTTTATCAATTCATTATTAATTTCTGCATATAACCTAAAGGGTAAAATTGTTTTTTAAGGGAAACAAACAATTCCGTCCAAGTCATATTAACCTTACCATGGTGAGAAATTGCCTCTTGAGTCCTACTCTCCTACCAAGTGAGAGATGTACCTCCCAACCAGAGAGTGGCTAGCTAGATCCTAGAAGAATATTTTGCTAGGCCTTGAATCCTATAATACACTTCTACTTGCTGGATCCCATCATCTAACTTTTCAACATTTAACTCCCCATGGTACTTAGCTAATTCAAATTTTACATCCAGTTTAATAATAGGCTTAGACTTGCTCTTGAAAGGATTAACAATAGTAGAAGTAGAAGAAGGAGAAGAAGGGGGAGATGGATAAGAGGGAGTAGATGGAGGAGAAGGAATTTTTGAATATTCTTTCTCTTTTCTCTTCTGATCTTCCTTCTTTTCTTGTTTTGAAGAATCTCCCATTTCACGCTTCTTCTTGTCTGCATAAAGCTCTTCCACCATTGCCTTTATGTCAAGGAAGGTTCGCTGAAAAGACTTCTCATCAAGCTCAATACTTTTTCAAGATTCAGTATCTTCCATCTTTGGAAAGGTTCTTCTTTTGCCGATCTCAAGATTATATTCTTCAAGCTCACCTTCACCTCACTATTTCCAAGAATGTTTTAGCTTAAAATTCCGCAATACTAGTCACACAAAGCTCTGATACCAAAATTAATCTAAAATAGGATCTATGACAATTGCTATGAATCCTTAAATATTCGAATGATTAGTTAAGGCTTTAAAGCTGAATTAACATAATTGAAAAATGCTTAAAATGAACAAAGCATAATAATTGTGATGAATAGAAAAGAGAGAGAAGAGAAAGAGAAAAAAAATAAAAATAACAGAGTTCACCAATATAGCTACATCTCTCGGCTGCTCTCTAACAAAGTGATTGATCCTTGATTATGCTCCACAAAGAATTACAAGGAAACTGTCAAGTTTACAAGTCTATCTCTCTTCAACACAACAACATAGCATTCCTCTGTTGCATAGAAACAAACACTTGAGTCTTCAACATGATTCTCTCGTTAGCCATCACTTGGATTGTGTAAATAAGGCCCTATCTCCCCCTTTTCATACATAAAAATAAGCCTAATAAGGCTTTAACCAATAAAACCAGATGATAAATCCCCTTAACAATTTGTACATAACTTATTTTTGTCCTTTAATGGCCTTTGGTTCAAGTGGTTAGGGTGGTTTTTGGCCATATAGGCCTATTTGGTTAGGTTCAACTTCCAAATAAGGTTTTTTAAAAACCACCGCCTTATATATTCTCATAAGCTTTGGTGGTGTAATGGTTATATAAGCTTTTGGTTGGGCTAGTGGTCAGGGTTCCACCCCCATTGTCCACCTCATATTGGTTAAAACTTCATTCATTATTCTTTAAGAACAACCACGGGCTACAATAGGTAAGCACATTATGCGCACCCCAATGGTGTGGGCCGAGACTTATGAATAAGAGGTTGGGGGTTCAAACTGCCCCCTAACCACTTTTGTTAAAACCATATACCTCACTAACCTAGAGGGTCACCACGAAGGTTCCACATGGCACCATCTGATTGGCCCACGTGGCAACCTCTGATTCACCAGAGAAAAATCACCCACCACCTCATGCTGCCACGTCAAGGCATAGATGTTGACTGTACTATATGATCTTGCTAGCTTAGCTGCCATGTGTCAAGTTCCAATTGGTCCACATCATCATCCATACCATATGACCTATTGAGTCATTGTGTTGATGTCATGCTAACATCATAAGTTGTACCACCTGGTCGACTTAGTCACTACAAATTTGACTTGTGATATCTCAGACGTACAAACTCGGATTTCAATGAAATGAACATTGTTGGGTTCATGTCATCAAGCTCTTCGATTTGATGTTATTTTTGGTGGATTCTGAGATAATATTTTTTTTTCTTTTCTGACGGCCTTAAGTACCAGTTTGATTGAACTTTGACCAACCATAACTTGAGCATACGATCCCCTTTCGACTCTGTTCAAGTTGTGTTAGATTCATTGTTCTGATCTCTTTTTGATGGTGTTGAATTCTAGAGCTTTTGGGACACTTCAATTTTCACTAAAAAGGTATCCCCCTAGATCAGTATTCTTCATAAGTTATTGAGACAACCATCATACCACATAAAAACTTGGCATTGGTTGGGTCCACCATGACACATGTTTGAAGCCTACACCCCACAAGAGTCACTTGAGACCCACCATAAGAGATGTGGGGCTAGCAAGAACCATTGATTTGAATCATCGCTGATTAAGCTGACAGGTGTCAAATGATTAGTCAGTTCCACTCACTTCATAAGAGTCTATCGGTCCTCACCACAAAGGAGCACAAAATAAATGAGCACTATTGGATGAAGCACATTGTAGTAGTAGATCAACAATATCAACAATCTACCATGATCCCCACTGCCTCTATGACATCCATGTCATTGTTGACAAACTGATGCCCACTTAGGATCGCTATGTCGCTAAAAAATTGAACTTGACAACCTCCATCAAAGGTTATGAAATTCCCAAAACCAGCGACATGCCGATAAGGACAAGAACCCCAATGTCGCTAAGTCAGTAAGTTATGAAAATTCAGAACCCCATGACATAGGTTTGAAAGTTTCAACTTTCCCTGATCTAGCGATAGGTCTTTCAGAAAGTTATGAATTTCCACAACCCCATGAAATGAGTTCTAGAGTTATGATTTTCAATGATCCCATGCCATATAGGCCGAATAAATTAAGAACACAACTACTCTAGGAAGTTGATCAAGCTAGAAAATTTGAGTCACATTTCTCAACATTCTCCCACTTAACAAAGAACTTACTGGCTCCTTCCAAAACAAGAAAATACTATATCAACCAACCATGCAACCAACAAGATGCTCACCCAATGCTTCCATGCTCCACTAAGACACCTGCACCAGCATCTAAGATGTCCACCATCTTAGGCAACAATTCCTTCCATCCTCCAAAGGAAAAGAATAAGCCATGGGGAATATGCACCAATCTAAAGAATATAAGCACCAAATCCATCTGATAGAAAAGGCTATACCATACTGCCACCACTCCACTATGCTCACATGCTATACAGGAGCATCAAAACATCAACTTCAAAGCCCTCAACATGACACATCCATGAAGAAATTCTCTAGAAACAATATAAAACACTAGTTAGAACAACAACCAAAACACTGACTGCACCCATCCAACTAATCAACCCATGCAACTAAAAATAACACACACAACAAGTGCTACTCCATCCAATCACACATAACTTCAAGGTATCCACATAAGAAAAATCATGCCACTGCATAACCAGCCCATCAACAACAAATAAAAGCTCCATGTGCCAACCAGTCGAAGAAGACAAAGCACATCCAAGAACTCACACTACATAGGTAATTTCAAACCTGAAAAGATCAAGGCATACCAAGTCTACTAATAGCATAATATAGAGACCGTAAACATGTAGTTTCAAGGAATCATCCACAATGACATGCACAACTTGTAATTAAATAACCTGCAAGAACAACTCTCACAACAAGTCTTCACGCCTCTCCCAAGTTCTCCACACCCAACAAAAGAAAGAGAGTAAGAACCTCCATGTCATCACCCAAGAACATGAGTGAAAACACATGACCAAAAGCTAGTGATCACTACAGCTCTGACCAAAACTCAAACCAATGTAATGTGAAAACAAACATCTAGGAAGATAACCAAGACCGAAGAGAGCAACTTTTCACATCATATACCTATAGAAAAAAAACATCGTACATGCACCTCTTAAATTCCAACTATGTCAAGTATGATCTCCTTCACAACACCCAACTGTTCAATCTCCAAGATAAAAAACAACATATATATCACATGTAATTAACATGGATGTAATCCTCTCACAAAAGATCAAAACTATTTCATTTCCCATTTTAGGAAATATGCCCAATGAATCTCATAAACTCAACATCAATGAATGTAATGACAATGCATAAGGAGATAACCATGCTATCCATTTCTCACAATGAATCCTTTAGAATCATATAGTAGCAATTCAAGATCCATATCCATGAAAGAAAGCATAAAGATACATGCTAAACCAATCCTCAAATGAGTATCCAAATCTAAACATCATGAATCAACTCATTCCATGAGAATCAAAGCACATAGACATCTGAAAGAAATAATGAGCAATACCTTTCAAATGATAAACTATTAAGTAGACCAATACTAAGGAATGTGAATGCTCCTCCAGGGTAACCAAGTAATCGTGACTTCTCCAAGAGTAATCTCCTCATTGATCTCTATTGAACTCACATCCAACCAAGGTGAAGGCTTCTCAGAATTTTTGCTGAAATCTTCATCAAGAGTAACCATCAACACTTCTCTCCTCTCAAGAGAAATGTAGCATCACCTTATTCTTTATGTATCCATGAGAAATTGAAACTGATCATCTCATGATAAACTCCAAATGCATCATTGCACCATCATGAAGTTCTCAAGCATATGACCAATGCACCCAATACACAAAGAATTTCCAAACCACTGTTAATGCTCCAATCACCAGAATCATAAACTTATTCTGACATCATGATCTACACATCCCCCTTAGGAGATCCCATGCTCCAGGTGAACATAACATGGTCTCAAGAGAAATGCCTCATGTTAAAACTCTGATGCACAAGAAAGAGTATAAAATGACATAAAACAACTCTAAACCAACATCACCTATCAAGCACCACCAAAACCTCGACCAAAGACTCCATGAATCATCCATGGTTCCAAGATGTTGCACATCTTAAAATTGTGTCCATGCAAATTTGAAATAACCCTTTTGCAACAATAAGATCTAAGAGTCCCTCCTAGTAACACCTACAACACTAGACAAGGTCATTCACCACCAAGTGATGAATCCACAGTCATTGCTAAAGCTCCCACTAAACTGTGACACCCAAGCTCTCCAAGCATCATGACCAAAAAAAACTGCTAATTTGAAAACCCTTCAAGTCCACACAACAAAATGTCCATCTGACAACAATACCAAGTGGCACCATGATCTCCAGAACCAAGCATAGATTATCATCACTGTCAAAAGCTTACACAAAGTAGTGTATCCAAGCTATCCATGACAATGTGATACACATGCTACAGGTCCCCATAATTGACTATTTAGGTACTCAACACCATTCATCCTCTCATCTGAAAGCAACCACACCAATGCATAAGTGACCACAGATAAGGCCAACTAACAAGTTTCCACCAACTCTGAATCAACCACTTGGATATAGACATTCCACTTCCTAGTTATCTCATTGTAGCTAATGGGTAGCTAATCCACCAACCACATAACTTGAAGATCAATCACAAAAAATGTGCAAACCCATCATAGCACTAGAAAAAACAACACTAAGATCTCAAAGAGAATAACCATGTAGACACCATGACTCAAAAACCAAATCAAGTTCAGATTTGATTTACAAATCATGTCCACACTGAGCACCATAGTCAAGGAGACCACCAAGCATCACCAGAAGAATTTTGAGTGACGAATCATGTACCAAAAATCCCATGTAGAGACGAAATCAAATCTCCTCACACCATGCATGAAGCATGCATAACTACAAATATCGCATCCAACACTACCCTAGCAAGCTAGGGTCTAGAAAATAGTTTAACAATATCTCCACAAAACCACAAGTTTTCTTGACCATGTAAAACCTGCGAAACCATTATGTTTGAGAACTCCCATGCACACCCATATCAATTTCAAATTTGAAACACCATAACATTTAAACCAAAAACTTGATTATCATGAATATAAATAACCACAAATTCTTTAAATGGAAATCCATAAAACCCTCAAATCCAAAGAACATGAATCTAAGTGATGCAACTACAACACATCTTTGAAAAGAAACAACAACTCAAGAACTCCAGGCCCATATCAAGCCAACTCCAAAACCACCAACACGCACATTGATCCGAGAGAGAGAGAGACCGGCTATTTCAGAAGCTTCTAGACCATCCAATGATCAACTCCATAGCCTGCATGCAATCGAAGTACTGGAAAAACTGTGCCTTCCAGTACCAAGAAAAACACCCAACATAAGAACATTACTCCATGAATAAACAACAACCTAAACTTATCCATATCATTAGGGAGGCTCTCACACAAACACCCAATATGAAATCTTGCTACAACACAACCATAGAGACAATAATAGTCCACCCCATGCATGAAGGTTATACTGCTGCAAACTCATGAGCTTTAGGTCACATCTATTCAATATGACTAACTCAGTTTTCTCTATCTTCCCCATCCTTCATAATATGTGTTGTCTCTTGGAACTCAAAAAAAAAATAGCAATAATTTCTACTCACCAAAGGATCAATCCATTAGTTGATTCCTTCAAATTTCCTCAAGCTTGTCACACTAAGAAATCTTCACAGAAGGAATACCCAAAACCAGAATCACCAAAAATTCATACATGCTGTTGGAACTATAAAATTTTGACAATCTCATTAACCCTTCATGATTATTAGTCTCCCAAAAAGGTTCATAATACAGACATAAAAATCCTCACATAGCATTTTTTACCAAAATCCAGATTAAATTTTGCCATAAAGCCCCATAAATTTCATCTGCAATTAAATCTTTAACATATGAAAATATCGCATAAGTTGATGCAGGTCTCATCAATGATAATATACATATCCTCAATATATCGGCAAGACATCATAAGGGTCATATCGATAAAGTTATACACCAAGAGAATGTGGGTTCGTATTTCTTATCAGCAAGACAAAAGGTATCAGCGTGACGATGTAAGGTCATATCGAGCTAGGTTACCTTTTATTGATTGGAGTAAAATAAAGTCTATTGGAGAGAGATTTCAAAGCACTGCCCGAAGCGTTACTGGTCTTACCGATAAAGCAAAGGGAGGACTCACTCGGTAAGACAAATGATGCCAGGGAGAGTTCAGAGAGTCTTACCGACCCCTCGAGTTACACCGAAAGAATTGAGCATGCAGAGATAAAGGGTGTCGAGAAGACAATGCGCATGGTCTCATCGAAGAAAAGGCGTATCGGTGAGATATGTCTGAGCGGGGAGATCTAAGAGACAATATGGTGAGTATCATTCTATTGGCAAGACAAATACTTGGTCTCGACAACATAAATTGATAAAGTGAACATCTCGATGAGACGAAGAGCTTTCAGAGTAAGGTGAAGAACCGTTGGCCCGATTCATTAAGTCTGGGCGATAGTTTCTTCGGTGAAGGTCATGGTGATATAAAAAGAAAAAGGAAAGAAACTATCGGGGAGACTTGTGATGTTAGGGAAACTGCAAGACATCTTAGTAGATGGGTGAATTTTGAATAGGCGGATCGATCAGAGATTTCAAATGTCTTGCTGATATAATCCCTGATGTGATAGCGAGAATTTCAAAAAACTTTCAGCATTCATGTCTCAGTAAAGACATTAATGGCACCACGAAGCATAAAAGATTTTGCATATTAGGTTAGGCTCAATTGAAATCATTGTTTCACTGAATTAGTAGTGAAGGAGAGCAGGGGAACCAGTAGAAAAATTATGGCATTCATCTGACTTGGATTTGCAGGAAAAATACAGTAAGTTTCTCATCTTCTTAGAATTCATGAATTTTGAATATGGAAGGCACTATTTCAAGAAAAATAAAGGGGAGAAAACCTGGGGAGGGTAGTCAATCAAAGGAAAAGAAGCAAAAAACTGAATTGGAACTAGAGAGCACTAAAAGGAAATTAAATCAAGACCTCATCGACTAGTTACCTGGTTCTGGGCCTAAAGCTAGGCGTTTTGCGCAGCTCAAAGTGAAAATTGACAAATTAGACGACAAATGCAAATTCATAGGGGATGTTTGGACTCCAATTAGGGGTATGAGTTGTTCAATTTCCATTATCATAGGAGAAATCGCTTTGAGCCAGTATGTAATTCGTGGAGGCTCAATTTGGGAAAACTGGTGTGCCCTAATGTCTTTATTGATGTCGAATTGGTAAAATTGCTAGTTGGTCAATAACCCGAAGAATAAAGCTATATGTGATTTGTCAGGGAATCCATTGATACATATATCTGAGAATGCAATAGCCGAGGTTTTCAGGTTGGAAGGAATATGCAGTGAGAAAATAATAAGTGAGGAGCTCGATGGTGAATTCAAAAGGATGGACACCATTTATAAAGGGTGGAGATTACCCCTGCACAAAATTAGGTGTCATGGAAAACCTACTCTGATGGAAGACAGTGAGGGACCACCATTTCATGTAGATCTCTTCGAACCCTACTTGAAATACACTTATTTTTCAATGGGATAGGTATTAGGGATGGAGGTCCCAGAGCATATGGCGGTTGTGCCCATGGTGATTGCTGTAGATATTCAGTATCACAATTCCAGATCATTTGACTATGCTTCACGTGTATTTAAGGAACTGGATGCAGGGTTGATAGCTATAAAGAATGGCGCCTTTGTCCTGCATGATAGGAATTATTCACTGTTGATGCACTTGGTGTTATATTTTGGACAAGAGTTAGGATTATGGCCCCAGGAGCTGAGGATTTCAAAATCTGACAAGGAAGGTAGGTCATTCCCTGTTCAGTAATGGATTGTTGTTTGGGACAATAGGTTTGCTAATTCCAATTCTTTTCATTTTGAAGAATTCTTTGTGAAAACATTGTATAGATTTTTCAATCATGCTTGTGACTATTCCTTATCTGAAGAAGTAAAGAGGTTTCTTAGGCCTAGGGATTATAATGAACCAATCAACTAGAACTAGGGGGATTGACACTGCTTAGAAAATGCCACAATGATTAGGGTTTATGGTTTTGAGGATACACCATTCATTTTGCCTAGAACAGTCCCAAATAGAATTGCATACTTAGAAATTGTTAGGAAAATGGATTTCTCCAGTGTCATGAACTTAAGTTCATATGGGAAACAAGCATTTATGCCCAGTACATTGTGTTTTGGTGATTTTACTATATTGGCAAAGGAGGGTTACAATTTGATTCTGGATAAATTATTGCACTACAACATGAGAAGAGCACCATCAAGAAAAAACTTTGATCTAGAGGGATAAATCCACTTTTCCAGACAAAGAATAAATTTTGGAGGGTACCAACATGTACCCTATCAATTTGATGACATAATCAGAAACTTGGAGGTAGAGGAAGCAAAAATGGTGATTTAGAAGCATGATTAGGAGTTGGTAGATGCTGAGTTGTTATCCTCCATTAAAGGAATATCAGAAGCTGATAGGCCACAAGGCTCATCTGGGAAGGTATCAAGAATAAGGACTCAGGATTATGCCTATGATGCCAGAGAAACAAATGTTGAGGAGACTATAGATGTGGATACGATACATGAAGATTATAGGTCTTTTATAGCCGATGATGAATTTGTGAAAACCACAAAGTTTAAAAAAATTTTGTACAAACAAAAAGGAAAAGAAATAAGAGCACTAGTTGAAAATGTCACACTAGGAAATGAGGACCAATTGTTAAAAATCTTAAGGGATGAGGTGGATAAAGAGATGACAGACATGACCCCTGAAAAGGGAAGAGAAATGTTAGAAAAGGCAGGTGTTATGATTTTCCCAGGGTTGGATCTCAATTTTGCTTTAGTTTTTGACAATTTCCTGAAGGACAACAATGCTACCCATAAGCTCAACATAGAGAAGGTGGTAGAGGTGTATACAGGATCAAGATAAAATCGTGATGATTGAAAATTGATGATTTGGGCTTTGTATCCCCCTCACAAGAAGTCAATTGTTATTGATACTGAAAATGCATTCAGACATGTCATGACTCTGAAGGCTGGAGAGGCTGATCCTGTTGCAACTGCAAAAATTGGGATCAATATACAAAAGTTGAATAAGGCCTAGATCCAAGCATTGATCAGAGAGAGGGAAATGTATAAAACCAGTAATGAGAGAATGCTGAGAGAGAATGAATGTTTAAAAGAGTTGGTACGTGCTGTGACAGGGCTAATGAAGATGCTCACCCAAGGTGAAAGTTCACATGATAGGGACCATTGGGAGGGGTCAAGTGCATACTCACAAGGGAAAGTAGACACACTCACTGCAATAATAAAAAAGAAGTAGGTTGTTTTGAACACTTGGATAAATAAAATTTGGGGAAAACATTCACAGTACGTGGATGCTATAAAAGAATAGAGAAGAGTGGATGATAGAATCCAAGAAATAATTTAGATAAAAGGGGGTACTCCTGATGCTGCAGGAATTGAAAATTTGAATCGTATCATGGATAAGCATAGGGATTTATTTGAGGAATTACAAGGGGATGTGCAGGGATTGATTGATGCTGCTAATGAAAAATTGACTAAGTTCTAAGATGATGAAGGAAAACTGAAAGAAGCGACTGCATGGAAAGGCGAATGCGAATCGATACTCCAAGAGATATTGAACAAAGCCATTGAAAAGGACATAACATTGGATGAAGCATGTGAGCAAAATGAATGAATGATGATGATGGAGATAGTGAATGCAAACACACATAAGCGCCAGGATTATACAAAGCACATGTCTGCAGTTCATTTGTGGCATAACAAAAATTAGTTAATGATAAACTTGTTAACATTTTATGCATAAGACTTTTTTGAAAAGGCATGTCCTTTTGCAAACTAAATGTATAAGTATCCGTTGTTGGATAATAGAAGAGAGAGATTTTTAGGATAGGATAGACTATTGTAAGCACTATATTTTTAGAATGATATTCAAGGAGACTACGTTGCATGTATGAATTTTGAAGGAGATTATGAAAAACTGTTTATTTAGTGGCTTCATTCTGGTATCAATTGTTTGTTGGATTCCTGCGATTATTTGATTGTCTCCAATATGATGTTTCTTGATTGTTTAAATTGAAGTATCAAGTATATATTTGATTTATCAGTGCACATTTGCTGTTTTTGTGTGATTTGATTTATTGGATTCTTTAAAGAAGAATTAAATTCCTTTCAATCAATTACAGTAATTAGGAAATGCCATTTGGATCAATAAGAAGAATCAAATAATTAGATTTGATATTCTGCCTCAAGTAGGGTTTATCAATTGCATCCTTGCATGTTTATACCAGTTATAAACTCATATTTGTATGCCAAATGATTAGAGAACTTGCTAGATAGAAACCACTCATTAAAGGCTTTCATTTGACTTCGTTACCCAATAAGGCACTGGTCTCCCTTATTTTTATTACATTAGTTTTATTCATTTCCTTTGACATCTCTTAATTAAACATATTAATTTATACCTTGATATTGCATATACAATTCATACCAAATTAGGATCATATCTTTCCACTGTTAAATTGTCATTTGTGGATAGTTAGATCAAGTAGGAAGCATAAATTCAAAATTTGTGCTCCTCATATAGGTTCACCCACCTAGGTCTAGCAGAGCCTTAAGAGTAGAGGGTTGAACTATACAGGTTAGCCTTGTTAGTTGACCAATAACGTAGTGAGAGTTTGGGAACCTCTCATGGTTCATTAAAACCAACATTTTTGAGACCCAAAAAATTGGCGACTCTACTAGGGAATACTAAAGAATTGTTTGGTTGTAGACAACCTTTCCATATAAAGTCACTAAAAGAAAACCATTATTGAAATTTAAAAATAAAATAAAATAAAATCGAATCCGTTGGGTAAAATAATCACAAAATCTTTCTCACTTTTAGAAAAAGTGGGTGGCGACTCTGAATGAATAAGAAAATTGAGACTGATACAATAAAATACAAATCAAAAAGGAACCAAGCTAGAGTTTGGACCATCACAGTTTCTCACAAGATGCAAGGAAGGAGATCTTTGTACAAGGAAGGGGATGGTCCTGATGATAAAGGAAGTCAAACTACAAAAACAATTAGGGCAATAAGGTATTTAATGACTTGGACACAACAAAAAAAAAAAAGCATAAAAATTATTGTTGGAAACACATAATCCATATGATACGCTTGCAAACAAAGAGAGCCCATCTAAAGAGCTTCACACTCCTGAGGGGAAGAGAAATCCTTCCCACTGAGTAGACCTTGAGAAAGCTAACAAAAACATGGCTGAGTTTGAATATGAGCAAAGAACAACACTCTACAAGGAAGGACTCGAGTATGATGAAGCATCTGAAGAAAACCATGAACTCATGACACAAAATGAAGAGGATACACAATGGGAGCAAATGAGGCAACATGCAGAAAAATTAAGGGTAGAATATGAGCAACAAATTCAAGCAATGGAAGAATTAAGAAAGATGAAATTACACAAAGCTCAAATCAAAACACCAATGGATGGTTCACCCAAAAATCCGCTCCCACATAAGAACAACAATATGAAGCCATCAAAATCCCCACAAGTCCACCAAAATCAGCCTAGGAATCAATATAGAAACACAAACGCTCCACCACAACACCGAAACATTCAACCACCTCCTCATCAGCAATATGTACCCCCACAAGCTCCACAATACATTTAAAATCATAACCCACTATACTAGCATCAACATTTCTAAAATCCCCCTCCACAATGTACAACCATGATTAGACAATTTGATCTTGCTGGATGTCAGATATACCCTTACCCTCTGGACAACAATTGGAGGAACTTAGTCCCTAAATTCATAGGAAGTAATGCAGTTACAGCTGAGAAACATCTGAGGAATTTTAAAGCAGTCATTCAAGACTTGGATATGCAGTATGAGGATGTACAAATGAGACTATTTATGATGTCACTGACTGAGGATGCCAGGGACTGGTTTAACAGTCTACCAACAACATCCATATATTCCATTCAAGTATTTCATGAGCAGTTTCTTCAATAATATGGGAATCAGTGTGCATTATATTTTTCCTTGCATGAGTTAGTGACTATCCAAAAACATCAGAATGAGTCAGCCTTTGATTTTAACCATAGGTTTGTTAAATTGCATAATAAAATACCTTAAGCATCCAAGTTGGCTGATCCTGCTGTGTTGAGTATCTATTTGAAAGCCTTTGACCCCAAGATAGGATATGAATTAAGAAATAGAGGTCCTAGGAATCTGCCTGAGGCCCAAAACATAGCCTTAACTATTGAAAATAATAGGAAAGCTGCAAGGATGTTTTCTAAAAGGGAAAACCCTAGGGTTCCTCAATATGTTCCCCCAAATAGATAAGAGAACACATATATGAATGAAAGACCAAGGCTGCATGACATGCCTTATAATACAAACTGGAAGGATGGGAAGTCGATAAATGATAGACCAAGAAATAAGGAGACACCGGATCCACTAAAAAGAAAGGGAGCATATATGGTAGATAAGATTCCATGGTGCTCGGTCTATTATGCACCACATTCCCCAGAGCATTGTGTAACAACTCAGTCAATACCGAAAGAAGACATAGTGGAAAATGATGATGGTGAAGACCAGAATGTCTACCTAACTTCCCACACTCTTAACTCTTTGGAGTAGGAATATGCATCTTCAGAGGAGGAAGGATACGAGTATAATGTTGATCACCAAAAATACAACATTGACATGGAAAAGCAACATGTTTTTTCTGATCATGAAGCAAGTGATAATGATAAAAATCCACCTGTTGCATCAAGTTAGACTAATAGATGCAATATAAGAAGACCAAGTGAAGAAGAGATTAAAAGATTGACAATTGCAGTAGTGGAGGAAGCTATAAACAAATATCGTATGAGAAACATAATGATGAATAGAGATGAGGGTGTCCCAAGAGTGATATTTATAAAAAATAAAAAGGCATCAGATGAGACATCAAAAGAGACTGATGATAAACAACCAGACAAAAGAGAACATAAGGGATCTCCTAAGGAGGAAAGTAAAAAAATTCCCATTGAGAAGCAAAAGCCAGATCAAACATCCAAAAGGGAAAAAGAAGAGAATAAAGGAGAATTCATTGAACCCAAAAAGGTAGCCAGAACTGAAGGTACATCCTTCGATTTTATACAAGCTTTATCTCAATTGAAGATGTCTGTCCCATTAATTGAAATGATGAAATCAAGGAATATAGGGAAGGTACCATACAATTAATTTCTAATGGAAATCAAAATATAAGCCCTGAAAACAAAGAAATTTCTCAAATCAATAATAAAAGGAAGGAGGTAAAAATCCCATAGGCTTGCCTAATGAACACACCGTAGATTGACCCATTCTTCACCACTTTACTCATAAGATACAAACTATTAAGAAATTGCATGATAGACTCAGGTGCCTCCATGAATATCATGCCGGTAGGGGTGATGAAGTAGCTCGGTCTATGGATAGATGTGGAAGGAGGTAAATGCTATGCCATGGATAGTAGGCCTATCCTGGTTGTGGGAATAATGAAGAATGTGGAAGTAAGATTAGCAACTTACCCACAAGCTGCTTACACTATTGACATAACCATGATTGACACACCTCCCCAGTTTGGAATGCTTCTGTTGAGATAGTGGACTGTAGCAGTAGGGGGCAATGTACAGTTTGACTTATCATATGCCACCATACCAGTGAATGGAGAAGAGGTCAAATTATACAGAGAACCTACAATGAATCAAATTGTTGAATGTGCTCCCCAAGATCCACTTAACTATTTCTGTGATGTTGATTTGGGGAGTTTTAGAGTGGAATTATCTCAACCTGAATTGGTAAGCAAAGATCCAATTGATCAAAATATTTTTGAAAATCAACAAGGAATATGGAAAATGAACTTTGATGGAGCCTACAGCCAAGAGGGAAATGGAGCTAGGATAGTTTTTATATCTCTTGATGGTTCAACTTTCAAATATTCATTTTTGTTAGCATTTGAATGTACAAACAATGTAGCAGAATATGAAGCTTTGTTGACTAGATTGAATTTAGCTATTAAACACAAGATCAAACTCTTAATAGTTTTTGGAGATTCGGAGCTGGTTGTATCTCAGATCAGATCAAAATATATAGCAAAAAATAAAAGATTGAAACAGTACAAAAATGCAATATGGGATACAATTGAACTACTTGATGCTTTCTCCATTGATTGGGTGGATAGATCAAAAAATATAATGGCAGACTTCTTGGCAAATGTTGCACTAAAACAAGATGATATCACGTTAGCAGGAGTGTCCCAAGTGGAATTCAAAACAAGACCTGCAGTACCTAACATTGATCTTTTGAAATTCCTTCAATGTATAGACTAGTATGAGGCTCAGGAAATTGATTTCAATGCCTTTGTGGATGAAATAAATGGAGAACAGACAATATTTGGAAAGAAGGTCTTACAACTTAAAACTAATAAACTTCCCAAGGGGTTGGTAGCATTGGAAAGAGTATACGATGGAAGTGATCGATCCCTTATGAAATAGACACCAGTCAAAAGGGAAGATATTGAAGAAATTAACTTAGGGACTAAATTGTCACCAAGAAAAGTATATATTGGGAAGAAGATAAGCCCTATTGTCCGAAGAATGCTGATTTCATTGTTAAGAAAATATAAACATGTGTTCGCATGGTCTTATGAGGACCTCAAGGCATATAGGGAGGATTTATTTCAGCATGAAATTCCATTGAAAGCAGATGCAAAGTGATTTAGACAGAAACAAAGGCCCATTAACCCCACTCTAGAACCAAAAATGCAAGAAGAATTGACCAAGCTTAGAGATGGAGGTATCATCAAACCTGTGAGGCACTCAACATGGGTGTCAAACCTTGTTCCTATTAGAAAGAAAAATGGAGATATAAGACTGTGTGTGGATTTCAGATATCTAAATGTAGCATCCCTCAAGGAAAACTACCCTTTGCCTAACATGGAAGCTATACTGCATAAAGTGACTGGGTGTGAGCTGTTGTCAATGATGGATGGTTTTTTGGGTTATAATCAGGTTAAGGTCAGGGAATCTAAGTAGTACAAAACAACTTTCACAACCCCATGGGGAACATATGTCTATGTGAGAATGCCTTTTGGTCTCACAAATGTAGGAGTGACCTTCCAAAGAGCTATGGACTTGGAATTTGCAAACCTGATCAATGCTATAATGGTGGTTTATCAAGATGACCTTACAACTTACTCAAAAAGGGTTGAAGATCATGTAGAACATCTTGAAAAAATATTCATTAAAGATTTAGAATATGGCATTAGTTTGAACCCTAAGAAATGTCATTTTGCTATTACAGAAGGAAAACTCTTAGGACACATTGTATCAAAAGAGGGAGTTAGGATAGATCCTGAGAGATTTAAGGCTATAGATAAGGTTCCTATCCCTAAAAATGTGAAAGCCATCCAATCATTCTTTGGGCAGATTAATTTTGTTAGGAGGTTTGTGTCCAACTTTGCTGAAATTTTCAAACCTATATCTAAAATGCTAAAGAAAGGACAAAAGATTGAAAGGACCCCAGAAGCATTAGAAGCCTTTGTATCCATTAAAAGAGCCATTAAGGAAGCCCCTGTCCTCAAATCTCCTGATTTCACAAAACCTTTTCAAACCTTTTCATTTGCTTCCTTGCATACAATAGATGCTATCATGTTACAGAAAAATGAGGATGGTCATGAGCAACCTGTATCTTTCTTTAGTAAATCTTTACAGGGATTGGAGTTGAAGTATGACAGAATGGAAAACAAGCCTTTTCACTAGTAAAGGCCACAAAATCCTTTAGACCGTATCTTGTTGGAGCCAAAGTAATTGAATATGTTCCTCACACAGTAGTTAAAGACATCTTGACACAATCAGAAGTGACAGGGAAGAGGTGGAAGTGGATTAAAAAAATTCACGAATTTGATATGGAAATACAGATTACTAAATTGATAAGAGGCCAAGGATTGGCCAAATTGATGGCAAAAACAAACATTGAGGAAAATAAAGTTTGCACTGTACAAGAAGAAGGAAATGCAATTGCAAGTATTGAGCATACACCCTGGTACATAGAAATCATGCATTACCTCAGGAACACAAAGTTCCCAAAAGGATTCAATGATAACCAGAAAAGAACTTTGAAACTGCAGGCCTCTAAATATGTATTTATAGAAGGTGATTTATTCTAGAAAAACAGAGATGGAATGTTCCTGTTATGTTTGGATGAGTCATAATCTAATCATATTCTAAAATAAATGCATGAAGGGGTCTGTGGAGGGCATTATTCAGCAAAAACAACTGCATATAAAATCCTCAGGGTAGGTTATTACTGGTCAAAAGTTTTTAATGATTCATTTTCATATGTGAGGAAGTGTGAAGCATGCCAAAAGTTCTCAGGGAAAATGAAGTATCAGGGAGCTCTACCACTCAGACCTATGCAGGTTGAAGCTTCTTTTCATCAGTGGGGGATTGATTTCATTGGGGAAATACAAGAGAAATCTAGTGGAGGACATAGGTGGATACTAGTGGCCACTGATTACTTCACCAAATGGGTGGAAGCAATCCCAACCAAGCAAGCAACAAGTTGTAATCATTTTTTTAATGGATAACATTATTACTAGATTCGATACACCATTGAGAGTGATTATAGATAATGGGATGTGCTTCAGGTCTAATGAGTTCAAAGAGTTTTGTAGAACATATGGCATTAATGTTTCTTATTCTGCCCCATATCATCCACAAGCCAATGGTCAGGCAAAATCTAGCAATAAGAGTCTTTTAAAAATCATAAAAAGGATGCTCGATAAGAACAAAAAATCTTGGGATTCAAAGTTAAGATTGGATGTATGGGCAGATAGGATTACTATCAAAAGGGCAATTGGAAAATCCCCATATGAATTAGTGTATGGAACACAAGATAGGATGCCTTTGCAAAATTTATTGCCATTTTACAAATTTATCCTTCAAGAAGATATAGATGTTCTTGAACCAATGGAGGAGAGAATGGAGAAACTTGTAGAAATTGATGAAATAAGCATAATAGCTCAAAACCAGAACATGAAATTGCAAGCACAAATGAAATATTTGTTTGACAAAAAAGAAAAAAATAGAAAATTTGAAAAGGATGATTTGTTATTGATGTGGAATGCTAGGTGCTAGGAGAAGGGAAAACAAGAAAAATTTGAGGCATTATGGTTAGGACCTTTTATTATTATTGGCAAGCAAGGAGAGGATTCATATTATTTGCAAAATATGAGTGGTGAAGAACAGGAGTTGTCTGTACATGGGCAATTTCTAAAAAACTTTTTCTCTTAAAAGTCACATAGGATCAAGGGTTGCCAGTGCATGGACAACTCTTGAAGAAAAATTCTCATAAACTTTCCATGCACAGTAGTATAGGAAGTAAAGGATACAGGAAATTGCTAGTACATGGACAATCCTAGAAATCCTTATTTGATCTTTTCTCCATGTACAGTAGTTTAGGATCATATTCGTCTCCACTTGTTTTCATCCATACTGTTTGGTCTACTCACCCAGAGATCTGGATCCTTGCAATGATCTCACAATCATTCATCCCCAGATGGAGCCACTGTTGGAACTCTAAATTTTTGACAATCTCATTAACCTTTCATGATTATTAGTCTCCCAAAAAGGTTAATAATACAGACATAAAAATCCTCACATAGCATTTTTTTACCAAAATCCAGATTAAATTTTTCCATAAAGCCCCATAAATTTTATCTGACATTAAATCTTTAACATATGAAAATATCGGCATAAGTTGATGTAGGTCTCATCGATGATAATATACATAACCTCAATATATCGACAAGACATCAGAAGGGTCACACCGATAAATTTATACACCAAGAGAATGCGGGTTTGTATTTCTTATCGGCAAGACAAAAGGTATTGACATGATGATGTAAGGTCATATCGAGCTAGGTTAAATTTTACTAATTGGAGTAAAATAAAGTCTATCGAAGAGACTATGGTCATCAGAGAGAGATTTCAAAGCACTGCCCAAAGCATTACTGGTCTTGCCGATAAAGCAAAGGGAGGACTCACTCGGTAAGAAAAATGATGCCGGGGAGAGTTCACAGAGTCTTACCGACCCCTTGGGTTACACCAACAGAATTGAGCATGCAGAGATAAAGGGTTTCGAGAAGACAATGCGTGTGGTCTCACCGAAGAAAAAGCGTATCGGTGAGATATGTCTCAGCAGGGAGATCTAAGAGACATTACGACGAGTATCATTCTGTCGGCAGGACAAATACTTAGTCTCGATGACATAAATCGATAAAGTGAACATCTCGGTGAGACGAAGAGCTTTCGGAGTAAGGTGAAGAACCGTTGGCCTGATTCATTAAGTTTGGGCTATAGTTGCTTCGGTGAAGGTCATGGTGATATAAAAAGAAAAAGGAAAGAAACTATCGAGGAGACTTGTGATGTCGGGGAAACTACAAGACGTCTTAGCAGATGGGTGAACATTGAACAGGTAGATCGGCCAGAGATTTGAAATGTCTTGCCAATATAATCCCTGATGTGACAGTGAGAATTTTGAAAAACTTGTAGCATTCATGTCTCAGTAAAGACATTAATGGCGCCATGAAGCATAAAAGATTTTGCATATTAGGGTAGGCTCAATTGAAATAATTGTTTCACTGAATTAGCAGTGAAGGAGAGCAGGGGAACCGGCAGAACAATTATGGCATTCATCTAGCTTGGATTTGTAGGCAAAATACAGTAAGTTTCTCATCTTCTCAGAATTCATGAATTTTGAATATGGAAGGCACTATTTCAAGAAAAATAAAGGGGAGAAAACCCGAGGAGGGTAGTCAATCAAAGGAAAAGAAGCAAAAAACTGAATTGCAACTAGAGAGCACTAAAATGAAATTAAATCAATACCTCATAGACCAGTTACCTGGTTTTGGGCCTAAAGCTAGGTGTTTTGCGTAGCTCAAAGCGAAAATTGACAAATTAGACTACAAATGCAAATTCATAGGGGATGTTTGGACTCCAATTAGAGGGTATGAGTTGTTCAATTTCCATTATCATAGGAGAAACTACTTTGAGCCAGTATTGTAATCCGTGGAGGCTCAATTTGGGAAAACTAGTGTGCCATAATGTCTTTATTGATGTGGAACTGGTAAAATTGCTGGCTGGTCAATAACCCGAAGAATAAAGCTATATGTGATTTGTCAAGGAATGCATTGATACATATATCTGAGAATGCAATAGCTGAGGTTTTCAGGTTGGAAGGAATATGCAGTGAGAAAATAATAAGTGAGGAGCTCGATGGTGAATTCAGAAGGATGGACACCATTTATAAAGGGTGGAGATTACCCCTGCACATAATTAGGTGTCATGGAAAACCTACACCGATGGAAGACAGTGAGGGACCACCATTTCATGTAGATCTCTTCGAACCCTACCTAAAATACACTTATTTTTCAGTGGGATAGGTATTGGGGATGGAGGTCCCAGAGCATATGGTGGTTGTGCCCATGGTGATTGCTGCAGATATTCAGTATCACAATTCCAGATCATTTGACTATGCTTCACATGTATTTAAGGAAGTGGATGCAGGGTTGATAGTGATAAAGAATGGCGCCTTTGTCCTGCATCTCAAGAATTATTCACTATTTATGCACTTGGTGTTATATTTTAGACAAGAGTTAGGATTATGGCCCCAGGAGCTGAGGATTTCACAATCTGACAAGGAAGGTAGGTCATTGCCTGTTCAGTTATGGGCTACTGTTTGGGACAGTAGGTTTGCTAATTCCAATTTTTCGCATTTTGAAGAATTCTTTATGAAGCCTTTGTATAGATTTTTCAATCATCCTTGTGATTATTCCTTATCTGAAGAAGTAAAGAGGTTTCTTAGGCCTAGGGATTATAATGGACCAATCAACCACAACTAGGGGGATTGGTACTACTTAGAAAATGCCACAATGATTAGGGTTTATGGTTTTGAGGATACACCATTCATTTTGCCTAGAACAGTCCTAGATAGAATTGCATACTTAGAAATTGTTAGGCAAATGGATTTCTCTAGTGTCATGAACTTAAGTTCATATGGGAAACAAGCCTTTATTCCCAGTACATTATCTCTTGGTGATTTTATTGTATTGGCAAAGGAGGGTTACAATCTAATTCTGGATAAATTATTGCACTACAACATGAGAAGAGCACCATTAAGAAAAAAATTTGCCAGACAAAGAATAAATTTTTGAGGGTACCAACATGTACCCTATCAATCTGATGACATAATCAGAAACTTGGAGGCAGATGAAGCAAAAATGGTGATTGAGAAGCATGATCAGGAGTTGGTAGATGCTGAGTTGTTATCCTCCATTAAAGGAATATCAGAAGATGACAAGCCACAAGGCTCATCTGGGAAGGTATCAAGAATAAGGACTCGGGATTATGCCTATGCTGCCAAAGAAACAAATGTTGAGGAAACTATAGATGTGGATACGAGACATGAAGATTATAGGTCTTTTATAGCTGATGATGAATTTGTGAAAACTGTAGAGTTTAAAACATTTTTGTACAAACAAAAAGGAAAAGAAATAAGATGACTGGTTGACAATGTCACACCAGGAAATGAGGACGAATTGTTAAAAACCTTAAGGGATGAGGTGGATAAAGAGATGATAGACATGACCCCTGAAAAGGGAAGAGAAATGTTAGAAAACGTAGGTGTTATGATTTTCCCAGGGTTGGATCTCAATTTTGCATTAATTTTTGATAGTTTCTTGAAGGACAACAATGCTACCCACAAGCTCAACATAGAGAAGGTGACAAAGGTGTATACAGGATCAAGATACAATCCTGATGATGAAACATTGATGATTTGGGCTCTGTATCCCCCTCACAAGAAGTCAATTGCTATTAATATTGAAAAGGCGTTCAAACATGTCATGACTCTGAAGGCTAGAGAGGCTAATCCTATTGCAACTGCAGAAATTGGGATCAATGTACAAAAGTTGAATAAGGCCCAGATCCAAGCATTGATCAGAGAGAAGGAAATGTATAAAACCAGTAATGAGAGAATGCTGATAAAGAATGAATGTTTAAAATACTTGGTAGGTGTTGTGACAGGGCCAACGAAGATGCTCACCCAAGGTGAAAGTTCACATGATAGGGACCATTGGGGGGGTCAAGTGCATAATCACAAGGGAAAGTAGACACACTCACTGCAATAATCAAAAAGAGGGAGGTTGTTTTGAACACTTGGATAAATAAAATTTGGGGAAAACATTCACAGTACGTGGATGCTATAAAAGAACATAGAAGAGTGGATGATAGAATCCAAGAATGAATTGAGGAGATAAAAGGGGGTACTCCTGATGCTACAAGAATTGAAATTTCCAATCGTATCATGGATAAGCACATGGATTTCTCTGAGAAATTACAAGGGGATGTGCAGGGATTGATTGATGCTACTAATGACAGATTGACTAAATTCTGCGACGATGAAGGAAAACTGAAAGAAGCAACTGCATGGAAAGGCGAATGTGAATCAATACTCCAAGAGATATTGAACACAACAGCTACAAAGGACATAACATTGGATGAAGCATGTGAGCAAAACGAATGAATGATGATGATGGAGATCGTGATTCGTGATGTGTTAGGAGATGCAAACACACATAAGCACCAGGATTATACAGAGCACATGTTTGCAATTCATTTGTGGCTTAACATAAATTAGTTAATGATAAACTTGTCAACATTTTATGGTTAAGACTTTTTCGAAAAGGCACGTCCTTTTGCAAACTAAATGTATAAGTATTCGTTGTTGGATAATAGAAAAGAGAGATTTTTAGGATAGGATAGACTGCTGTAAGCACTATATTTTAAGAATGATATTCAAGGAGACTATGTTGCATGTATGAATTTTGAAGGAGATAATGAAAGACTATTGATTTAGTGGCTTCATTCTGGTGTCAATTAATTTTTGGATTCTTGCGATTATATGATTGTCTCCAATCTGATGTTTCTTGATTGTTTAAATTGAAGTATCAAGTATATATTTGATTTATCAGTGCACATTTTTTGTTTCTATATGATTTTATTTATTGGATTCTTCAAAGAAGAATTAAATTCCTTTCAATCAATTATAGTAATCTGGGAATGCCATTTGGATCAGTAAGAAGAATCAAATAATTAGATTTGATATTCTGCCTCAAGTAGGGTTTATCAATTACATCCTTGCATGTTTATACTAGTTATAAACTCATAATTGTATACCAAACGATTAGAGAACTTGCTAGATAGAAACCACTCATTAAAGGCTTTCATTTGACTCCATTACCCAATAAGGCACTAGTCTCCCTTATTTTCATTTCATTTGAAATCTCTTAATTGAACATATTAATTCATACCTTGATATTGCATATACAATTCATACCAAATTAGGATCATATCTTTCCACTGTTAAATTTCTATTTGTGGATAGTTAGATCAAGTAGGAAGCATAAATTCAAAATCTATGCTACTCATATAGGTGCACCCACCTAGGTCTAGCAGAGCCTTAAGAGTAGAGGGTTCAACCATACAGGTTGGCCTTGTTAGTTGAACAATAACGTAGTGAGAGTTTGGCAACCTCTCGTGGTTCATTCAACCAACATTTTTGAGACCCAACACATGCATCAACATGCAAGCACATGCAAGCCACATGTGAGTCCATGCAAGTACGCACAACTCACAAACCTACATATGCAAAAAAAAATCAAATCCCAAAAGAAGGCTCTGATACCACTTGGGAAATATGGGTCATCTCAGAAAGAAACATCCAAGATGAGTAGTGCCTTCGATATCTTTTATTTCATTAGATTGCCTCAAGGACACAAAATACTATGCCACAAGGCGGAACCATACATAGTTCATCTCCCACATTGATCCTTAGAGAAAAATAAATGCTTATTAAACTAGTTCCAAACAACACCATTAAATAGATTAAATCATAGAGAACCATTAAACATGAAAGATGGAACAAAAAAAATGAACACACAGAATTACATGGGGAAAACACTTTCGAGTAAAAATCCACACACTCCAAAAGCCCAGATCACCATTGTATTATTAAAAAAAAAAAATAGTTACAAATACAATTCAGGCTCTAAGCCTTTATAGAGTTTGCATCTTATTCCATCTGGAGAGAATCCAACAACATAACCCTAATTCGATCTCATCTCTTCTCCTTCATTGCAAAAAATTCTAGGGTTTTATAAAATTCATTCTTAACCCTAACCCTAGTTACAACATTCCAACAGGAAACAATTCAATTCAATCTTCCATAGATAAACAATTACAATACAATTCAAATATGTTGAGTCGATCATCATTTAATCCATCAATAGTTGGCAATCAACCATCACTTTTGAGCTATCAATTCTCCTTCATATACCACTTACAGTGGGAAGGGTCCACCAAGAGACATGTATATTGCTTGTGTAATTATGAAGAATCTAGATGGGAATATATAATATTCACAACAAGTCTCCCATAAATGACTTAAATATTCAACTACCACCATGAAATCACATCATCATCATTGACCAGTCCACCTCAGCATCCATTGGGTCCCACCTAGGTACCCTTCATAGGTTACCGAGACAACCATGATACCACATAAAAAGTTGGCACTGGTCGGGTCCACCATGACACATGTACAAAGCGCACACGCCCTGTAGGAGTCACTCAAGACCCACCATAAGAGGCACGGGGCTAATGGGAACCATTGATTTGAATAATCATTGATCAAGCTGGCAGGTGTTAAATGCTCAATCAATTCTGCTTGCTTCATAAGAGTTTGTTGGTCCTCACCATAAAGGATCATGGAATGAATTAGAACTATTGGATCAAGCACATCGTAATTGTAGATTAACAATATCAACACTTCATCGTGGTCTCCACTGCCTCCGTGACATCCATGCCACTATTGAAAAACTAATGCCCGCTCAGGATCTCTATGTCGCTAAAAAACCAAACTTCACAACCTCCATCAGAGGTTATGAAATTCCCAAAACCCGTGACATGCCAATAAGCACAATAAACCCAATGTCGCTAAGTTGGTAAGTTATAAAAAATCAAAACCCCATGACATAGGTTTCAAAGTTTCAGCTTTTTGTGATCTAGTGATAGGTCTATCAAAAAGTTATAAATTTCCACAACCCCATGACATGAGTTCTAAAGTTAGGATTTTTAGCAATCCCGTGACATACAGGCTGAATTAGGGAAGACCACAACTGCTCCAAGAAGTCGACCAAGCCATTAAATTTGAGTCACATTTTTCAACACAATATAATTAACTAGTAACACACTAACAACTCATTCCACTAATTCATGTGTCACTGGCATACTACCTTATAGTATCGAACTCGCTGTATTTAAAACATGGCTTCCTACCAAATCCTATATCACTTTCCTTACAAACTCATGAGCTCACTTTAGCATTTAATCAACCCCTTGAATTGAAGCATAATAAAAATCATTCATTTGGTTTAAACAACAAAAGACAAATGAAAATATCATTAACAATTCGATTCATAGCTTGCAAAGAAAATACATAGGAGAGAACATGCTTTAAATTGATATTTTCTATTATTGGTATCACTATAAAACCCTTTTAAGATAATTACATCATAACTGCATATCTGAAACTTGGCTCATGGGATACCCATTAATCTATCTATATACATTATGCTCCTTTTCAAAGGATAGCATTTTTGCCTAGAACCTTTTTAGACTTCAAAACTGGAACCCTCTCTATGTAATTAGCCTTGAAATCCCCTTTATAGAATAGGGGAGCAAAAAGCATCTAGCTGAATTACAGTGCGTTTCACATTCATTTCAAAACAATTTCAACAAAATTCAAAATATTCCCCAAACGGTTATCATTGATAAAATAAGGGAAGGAAAAATGAATAAATTCTTGATAAGTTGTCAAGGGACGGTAGCCAAATCGCCATAGGGAAGCACCAATCATCACAACAATGTCCACATCACAAAAATTTCCATCATGTTAGCCAAAAGACTTCCACATTAGCACAAAAAATGAAAGAGTAAAAGACCAAAATCATAGACACCGTGACAATGGTATCATCAAAAACAAAAGCAAGGTTGGGTCATCACTCTGATTCATCAAAATCAGAGTATGTCCATCCACTCCTTATGCATGATGCAATTAGAGGAACCATCACCACCTCCTCATCAAAAAAATTCTATGGCACCAGGGAGAGAAAGTATTGGTCATACCTTGAGTCAATGTCACCTCCACCATTAGAAGGGCTATCAGAAAGTACAATGGGAGAATCTTGTTTCCCCAGGAAAGCCTTTGGATGCTTATCTCTATCTTTCATGGCCTTTTTTTCTGACACAACTGGCTCCTTGCCTTTAACTTTGACCAATTCTTCAAAAATGGTCCTATTTCATAATTTGTAGGTACTTTGGACAATTGTCTTCTTCTTCTTTTGACCATGGGTAATCCTCTTATTTCTAGAGTCACAAAAGTCACTAGGATATCCTGTTCAACCCTAGGAAAATCCTCATGACACTCAAAAACACTAAGACAACCAAAAATCCTAGTAGGCTGGGTTGGCACACCAAAATTTCCCATTTCACACAACCTAGATACAAACTAGCAAGTTTAAAGTGAGGAGAAAACCTAACCAGCCTAGAGACCTCAGAACCAAATTTGCATTAAAGCACACCTACAACCATTGACAATTACACCTAGTCCCAAAATTACGAAAATTCAAGACACACTTAGAACATGGATTCCAGAGAGCTCAAAAGACTATCAACTTACCCAACACTTTCACATCAGCCCCTAAGCACTCGAGCACTTATGACTCACACCTCAAATTTTTTGTAGATTGCAACAGGTGAATTCAAATGACAAACCATCCTTCATTAAATACATGATTCAAAGCATGCAACAATTAATGATTGATGAAATCCTCACATGAGTGAGTTGATAACTCGGTAGTTGGGATTTGAATCTGAGCCATCGATCTCAGTGAATTTAAAACATCATCAATGCTGACCACAAGTATTATTTTTTTCTTTTACAACATTTTCCTAGAAAGAAGCGATGCCACCTCAAATATTGCCATGTTGTCTCTTAATATTCATTAGTCACATATGATCTGATGATCAACATGCATCGCCAATGCGATCCATACCATTCCATTTATATCAGTGAAGTACCTAACCATCATTTGAAGTGAATGCTTGTTGGAGAATTAGATTGGATGTCACTGATTTGCCCCACTCCCTCAAGGCTCAATTAGTGACATTGGTATGAGCATGATGAAAAATAAGTCATTGGATCACGGTGTCCCTTTGTAGATCCTCATTTCCCATCATGCATCATGGATTCAATTTACCTTCAACAAGTTCAAGTAGCAATGTAAGAACTCAACATGATGAGATCTCAATCGTTGGATCAAATATCCATCCTTGATAATAGTCCATCTCCATTGTGTGTCATAGATGCACACCTCATTCTCTAGATCAAATCAGTGAAGGGTGAAGAAGAACTAGACACGTGCACCTGCATGAAAATCAATGGCACAATATACATCGCTCCTAAGAGCACTTTAGATCAGTGAAAAATCTTTATCGCTCATCGCTCATTTGAAAATAACACTTAAATAGTTATTTGTGATGAGTAAAAGAAAAAAGCACAAAAGATCATCGCATATCGCTAATACAGATTGCCAGAAATATGAGCAATCAATGATACATCATAACCCATTGTGCATCGGCAATGTAACTTTGGACATTTGAAACAGACTTGCAATGCACAATATCAAAGAAAATGTAGCCCATTGCTCATCGCGAATTCAAGCTCACAAACTTAAAATGGATCAACGATGAGCGATACAGGACCTTTGTGAAGAAAGTACCACATGCTCATAATTTGTTTTTAAAAGAGGGAACTACCTAGGCTGATGAGTAAAAGGCCTTGAGGACATACTACATAACATTTCAAAGGATGCAAAGGCCAAATAAGGCCAATCGAACAACCTTAAATGTTTTTAGAACAACGCTTGAGGGGACGGTAATCTTATGGTCTCAGATGTCATAAGAAATTATAAAATGACTGGGAATATGCAACAGAAGATCAATGATGAATTAAAACAATGGTTTCCTAAAGTTAGATTTTGGCAACAAAACCCTAAACCTAGTCATACTAAATGACTACAATTGGCCAAAATAACCAAGGAATCACTAGCGTTTTTTGAGAGTTCCATCACCTCCTAGGTGCACACTTTCTATCTCATAACTTTTTGTTGCATTTTGTTCACATTTCTAGTTCATTAAAGATATGGAATTTCACATTGTGTTGCACTATCTTTCCCAAGTATAAACTTGGTGGTGAACCCCTCATTAGATATCATTCAACCCCTAGGACAATACCTTTGCATTGAAATATCAAGGGTTTATTCTTGATTGAAGTGTATGAAGATTTCCCATTTACTTTAGGTCTAAAACCCTAAAGGTGAAAGAGAGGACCCCATTTTTCTTCAATTCAATAGGAAATAACCTGCAACCATGACAACAATGATAACGACAACCAATTGATAACCAATTGACTAGTCGACATCAATGAAAACACCTTCATTCTTCTCATTCTTGCAACAATCTCCCCCTTTGTCATTGATGGCAAAACATGATCTGAAAAAACATCAAAGACAACATACTAGATCTCAATAAACTTAAGATTTTTCTTTCTGTTTCTCCCCCTTAGTAGATAATCTCTTTTCATATTCTTCCTCTTTTCTTTATGTGTTTTTCACATTCTTCCTCTCCCCCTTTGACATCAATGGAAAAGGAAAAATATAGTTTATATTGATTTCCCCTTTGACATTAGAAAAAAAAATACTCATAATTACAACACTCAACACTATCCTACATAAATAGTCCAGAAGAAAGATAGATCCATAGATCCACTGGACTAATGCATCTCCATATGCATCTAATTAAAGAAAGGAGGGGTAATGAACCATAACTTCTTGTAGAGATACTCAAAAGTATCTTTAGGAAGAGCCTTCATAAATATATTATCAATTTGATCCTTCATCAGAACATACTCAAGCTTTACTTCATTCCCCATAACCTTCTCTCTCAAGAAATGATACCTGATAGTTATATGCTTTTTCCTCAAGTGCATCACTAGATTCTTTGAAATGTTAATTGCACTTTCTAAAAATTTTCTTAGTCTTTTTTTGAAACATCTGTAAGCTTTACTTTTAGTGGAATATCCAAGAAAAATGCCTTCATCACTTCTTGTATCAAACTTTCCCAAAGTTTCTTCATCTCTTCTGATATAACATTTGCTTTTGAATACCTTGAAATACTTAACAATAAGAATTCTTCCATGCCATAGCTCATAGGGGGTCTTTGTACTGTTTTCTCTTGCTTGAAATTTATTGAATACATAAACAACAGTATGAATAGCTTCTCTCCAGTAAAATTATAGTAAACCAACCTCAATAATCATTGATCTAGTGGCCTCTTGAACTGTTCTATTTTTTCTTTCAACAACTCCATTCTACTGAGTAGTTCTTGGAGCAGATAATCTCTTTATTCCATGCACTTCACAAAACATATTAAACTCATGGGAGTGAATTTTTCACCTATGTCTGACCTTAAGAATTTTATCCTCAAACTCAATTCATTTTCAACCATAACTTTGAATGTATTGAATCTATCTAATGCTTTTGATTTCTCTCTAAGAAATGTAACCCATGTATATCTAGAATAATCATCAATCAAAAGCATAAAGTACCTTTTACCTTGTATAATTCTCACTCTTGTAGGACCACATAGATCTATATGAATTAAATCTATTAGTCTAGTAGTAGATTGTTCCTTTGATTTGTAATGGCTTCTAGCTTGCTTTCCAAGCTGATAATTCCTACAAATAGAATTAACAAGCTTTGTAATCCTTGGTAAATATCTTATGACCTGAATTGCACTAATCCTCACCAAGTTATCAAAATTTATATTACATTCTCCGATACCACAACCAACTATCATTAATCTGAGTCATAAAGCATCGTCCATTAGCGCCCTTAAGTTGATGGATATTTCCTTCATATTTATTTCTTGCAACAATCATTATTCTGGATCCTTTCTAGATATCACATCTCTCATCCTCAAACACGAGATCATATCCCTTACTACACATCTGTCCAACACTCAAAATATTATGCCTTAAACCCTTAACGTAGTAGACATCATCAGTATTGGGGTTTCCATAAAAACTTATTGAACCTATCTCACAAATTTTAGCACCAGTATCATCTCCAAACATAACTAATCCTCCATCATATTTTTCAAGTTTAAAAAACTTACTATTATCACCAATCATGTGATGTGAACAAAAACTATCAATAGGGTATGTGTAGGATCATCATGGAACAAACAGGCCCTTAAGTGGCAAAAAAATAAAAAAAATCAGAGTTAGGCATCTTGACATAAAAATTTGAATAAGTTATCTATATTATTTCAAAAACATTTAAGAATATAATTTGTAGAAAATTGAATTTAGTTTCTAAATTACTAGGTTTATTTACAAAAAAATAAATCTATTTGGTGAAAATTTGAAATTTCAATACAGTAGTACTTAAATTTCAGGGAAAAAATAAGAAGTAGGTGTTTGTCTGACCACCCTAACCACATTAAATGATAATATTTTTTTATAAGATTTTAGATATAAGTAGAGGAATCATGTCCTGATGTGTTGCATATTTTTTTGTAATTTTTTTCCAAGGAAATAATTAATTATAAATTTTTTATGACAAATTTTAAAAAATATAAAGACTCATATGTCTGACCACCTTAACTTGGTCAAAACTTCATGAAATTCATTTTTTTATTTTTTAATCTTATAGTATGCAAAGTATAGAATGTGATGCATGTTTTGGATTCAAAAAATATGATACCATTTGAAAGCTATAGATGTTTTTTAGTCAGCCTAAAAATCAACACTTTAGTCATAATTCAATAGAAAATGAATAATAATTATTTATTAAATTCAAAGTAAAGAATAATTTATACTAGTGGAAAGTTGAGAGTCTCCTTTAAAAACTCTTTTTATTTCATCAATTTTGGGTAAAAAAAATGTCATCAGCCACACACCCATCATATTGCCACTTTTTGGCCCATCGTGATCCTGCACATACCCAACAACCAAATAATTATTTTCCTGTTTAGCATGTACAATAGAGATAACAGTACCTTCATTTTTCTCCTCTAGAGGGATTTCCTTCACCTGTTTTTCAGAATTAGCAGAAGTAGGTTCATGCTTTATAGCCAAGAACAAGCATTCATTGTCATCAAGACCCTCATAATCAAAATCCCCATCTGATATACTAGTCTTCTCATTCACATAACATGTTCTATTGATCTTCTTTTCTTTCTTTTCTTTCTCATATCTTTGATTATTCCTCTTAGCTCTTTCTGGAAACTTTGCAACATAATGACCTATTTCTCCACAATTAAAGCATTTAAAGGGTAACTTACCTTCATAATTGTTGGAGCCTTTCCTCATCCTTCTCACAAAGTTAGCTTCTATTTCATCAAGATTTTCTTCATATGGATCTTCAACTTTTGGAGCCTTAAAATAAATCTCTGATTTGCATCCATTCCTCAGATCGTCTTTCTCATCTCATAATATGTTAGAGATCCCAACAACATATCTTAAGTGTAAGTCTTATAATCTATACTTTGTTCAATAACACACACCTTCTCATTGTAAGCATCAGGGAGAGTTCTAAGAATCTTCTTTACAATCTTGGTTTCATCTACAGTAGCACCAATTCCTTGTATTCTAGTTACTATCTCATCCAATCTTTGTACATAAGCTTTAACATTCTCATCTTCAGACATATGTAGAAGCTCAAACTATGTCTCCAAATTCTGCAAATTTTCCTTTTTGACCCTTTCATCACCTTCATGTGCCCTTTCCAAAGTATCCTAGGCTTCCTTAGCACTCTTCAGATTCTAAACCTTAATCAACTTGGAATGTACAAGACTGCTCTTCAAAATGCACTTCGCCTTATTGTTTGCTTCATGTGCTTTGATCTCATCAGCTATACTCAGACCATTAGTCTAGGAGGAGTGTAAGGATTCTTGTAAGATGTCTCCACATCATATCCATAATACTCCAGATAATCTTCCATCAATATTTTCTAGATAGCATAATTAGTTCCATTGAATCTTGGATAATCATAAGTCATTTTGCTAGCCATCACGAACCTTCCTCAAGTGGTTAAGATCCTCACGAAGGAACCAAGATCTGATACCAATTGTTGAACTAGGACAACTGAGAGGGGGGCCAAATCATTTGTCACATAATTAAACCTTTAAATAATTCATTGAAACTAATCCTTAACACTGCTTAAATGATTAAGAATTAAGTGCAATTGCAGAAACTAAAAACCATCACACAAACACAACACCAGATTTACATGGAAAAAACAATAAAGGAAAAACCACTATGAGGATTAACTCACACTATAGAGAATATCAAAACTGATTACAAGAGGCTCACTACTTGAGAAACAAGGCTCGCTGTCAAAACAAGGACTCATTGTCCAATAGTGCTAACAACCCGAAGGGATCACTACCAAAAAGATACAAAGAAGATAAAAGAGATATATTATAGACATAAGACAATCTCAATGCAACAGATAAATCCACCAGAATTTTATCAACCACTCACATACATGTATGAATGATAGAGTACACCTTTTGCTCATTAAATTCAAAAACTCGATATTTAGGCTTTGCACTAATCTACCACACTCGCATCACACACCCTCACTGATTAGCATCAATATTGCATCTATCTACTCTATTTCTTTGCACTTATCTCTCTTTTTTCGTCCTCTATTTTCACCAGTAACTCATCTTGTGTTTATACCATCTTCAACTTTCAAAACATATCCAAAGTCAGCCATCCAACATTAAATTCAAATTAGGTTGGCACCAAAACATCCTAGGGTGGAATTAGAATGAGGGTGGCCAAAACACACGCTTCATGAGGACCCAAATAGATCCAACATGCTTCATTGATTTCAAAGATAGTGTTCAACACAAGGTCGGGAAAACTAGTGTAAAACACTTAGAACAATTAAGAATGATCCTTCTAGCAAAAATTAACTTCATCATGATCATAAAAACTCAACTCTCAAACCACAAGTCATAATACTTTCAAAAAGAGAAATCTGACAAACAACATTTCTCCTTGAGCTTAGCCAGAACCACAAAAAACCATAGTTCAAAACTGGTGAACATAACTTGCACTATACAATGAATCAACAACCAAAAATCAGGATATAGAAAATTCCAATAATCACAATCAACTTATCTGAACCCCACAAACATAGGAGAAAAACCCAGAGAAACCACTGGACACCTGCAATCTTTCCTCAATATCCTCAATATATATAGCCAATAACCTACAACCATGACATCAATGACAACATCAATTGGTTGATAACCAATTGACCAGTTGACATCAATGGCAATAGTAACCAGTTGATAACCAATTGACTAGTTGACATCAATGACAACACCTTCATTCTTCTCATTCTTGCAACACACTTTACATTATTGAGGTGCAAACTTTGGGCAAATGATTATTTTTATAGTTGAACAATATAATCCTTATGGGATAAATTAAGGTGAACCTTATTAAAATGTGGGGAAAATAGGTCTAGGGATTCGATTGAAAGAAAAAGGGGTTTCACCAAAATGATAGCAAATAGACATATTCTCCACTATTTCATTCAGGAAATGAGATCCAAACAATCAAATGACTATCAACCAATAAGTGAGTCAAGTCAAGGTGTGAATCTACAAATTTTAATTTTATTAATGGACGGGGTCTTGATTAAACAACACTTTGGGGAGAAAGATTAAAAGGAGTAAAAAAAACTCCAAAATGTAAGCTATAAAAAGAATCTAAAAGATAATGCTCAATTTTGATGGAACCAAAAACTAAAACGTAGATATGAGAATAGGAAAGTGATGTCTACCAATTATCAAAAGTACTTTTTCAAAGTTTATTAAGGACTCATTCGCCCTATGGTGAATGGGTCTGATAGGTTGTCGTTAGGTCCTACTACTTTAGAATAATTGAATGTCAATTGTCGATCGGGTAGTGTCCAAGGCAGTTTGCAAAAGGAGATTATTCAAACAACTCATTTCATATTTTCAGTTTTTCTTTTAAACTACAAAAGTTGAGACTAAACCAAAGCCATTACTACTTAACTCGAAAATGATCTTACTCTAAGAAAATCAAGGAAAGCTAAATTAAAAAGCATAAGACAACTAATCTAGAAACATTAATACTAAACTAGAAAGCATGGAAACAAGTAAACTAAATAACTGGTAAACTATGAAAGCAGAAAAGTAAGGAAACAAACAATTAAGAATCTTCTAAACAATAAAGAAATATTATCAACTACAAAAGAAAGACTTATACAAATTAAAAACAATGGTGCTCCAGAACAACTAACTAAACTTTTCAACAACTTGTTATTTTCTACTGAACAACAATTTATCTTAAGGAAAGGAAATAACTTAATCAATAAAATACTTATCTATCTAGGCTAACTCCCCTTGAGTGGCTAGCTCGCGGGCTACTACTTTGTCTTTAACTCACATAAACTACAAATGTTCAAATCCTCTTACGACATACAGTCTCCATCATTGAATTCAACTGTTACCAATAAACAAAAACCAAATAACTCATTGCAACAGTGATTTGTAAATCCATGTAAACAACATAACGATACTTTTTCTCTGTCTATTTTATTACTTATGAAATTACAGTTTTATAGATAACTTTCTAACTAGATCCTAAATTTACGATGGCATGGATAGCCAACGAAAAAGTCTTCCTTACCTTAAAACTAACTTGATGTCTTTAAATCTTCTTAAAACATGTAGAAGGCTCGAGAAGAGCCATAAAGTTTTAAACAATTGAATTAAAAGAACTAAAACTGAATCTTCGGCGCATCATCCAAGCTTCAAGGAGTGGGTTCACAACATTACTTTGAGGCATGTGCTGGCTAACTTTTGCAACAGCCGCATGATGACTTGTTAATCCCTACAATAACACTCAAATGAACCCATTAAACCTACTTTGGACAATTTCCTCAATTGATTAAAAGAAAGAAAGAAAGCATAATTTTTCTAAAAATAAGTAATTACTTCTAAAGTTTAATAAATTGGCATAGGCTTAGGATTGAATTAGCAAGAATGAGCTTTCCAAATTTTATTATGATGAGGTTATTTTCACCTCATTAGGGTCCTGGATAGAGCTCCTAGAAAATGGTCTTTGGGTTCTCTTCTACTGTTTTTGTACTCATAGATTCCTGAATCTCACAGTCGAAAAGCTGGAAATAAATTTCGTAGGTCAGTTTTCGTGAAATTGCAAGAATTATGAAAATAACTACAACTTTGAAAACTTTTCAATTTTCTCTTCAAAAGATCTTCCACCTAAAATTTGCACACACATCAAGTTGGAAAAATGTTGTTTTGTTGGTGAACAGGGGTTTCCCTTGGTCAAACCTTGTCTTGGTAATTAAACCTTGTAATGAAACAATGAAACATAAAATAATGATGAATGAAAATCCTATGTCACAACTCACCAAGCCCTTGTTTGAACCTTGGAATATGGATCTACAACATGGATGAAATGGCTTCAATGGATGTGGATCTTGATCATGAAACTTGACTTGAAACAATGCCTTTGAATGCTTGAGTGGATCTTGAACACTACATCAACAGATTAGCTCAAATAACATGCATGATGCAAGAAGAATTTTACATGATAATGGATCTTGATTGCTGCAATAATTCTTCACTAAATCTACTCTTGAGTGCCTTTAAATGCTCTTGAAATTATCCAATAATGCTCTCTTGACAATTATAGGTGCTCATGAAAAATTGCTAGGTGAAACATAGTGAAATGACCTCTTATTTATACATATGTCAACATTAATTCCCAAAATTCAAATAACACAAGATGACATGTGAATACACATTTGAAATCATTGAAATACCACCAAAAACATGTTTCAAATTTAGTTCCTAGGCCTAATTGAGGACTCATTCACCCTTGGGTGAATGGGAACTAGGTCACTTACCTAGGACACATTTTTCAATGTTAAGTGATATGTTATGGCATTAACGAATGTCAGGTTTTCCTCTTCAGAAATTGCAGTTAATTAGGTTTGGATTTGAATTAAAGGGTCCAATTAAGGAAAATTAACCTCAATTAATTAATAAAGCCCTAGATGTGTTGAAAGTGTAAAGGTACACCTTACAACACCAAAAATAAGGCACAATTAAGTCCATTTTGTTTAAAAGGGCCTTAAACATAATGTGAATATGTAAAACACATTACAACATTAAATTAAGGTATAATTTAGCTCATTTTATTATTAATTTTCCCAAATTAAGTGTGAAAAGGGATACTTTTTCCTACACCACACTTATAAAATTTATAGGGAGTGTATTTAACATTCATTTATTTTATCCTAAAAATGACATAGAATGTTGAGGAACCTTAGTTGGTTGACCCTATTGTTCACACGCTACGCTTCCAAGTTGCTACAACTATAAAATGTTGTCTATCTTTCCATATCAAACTATATTTTACTTCACCTATATCAACCCACTTGTATGTGGAATATGTTATTTTATTGAATACATAGTGTATCCTCACCATCTACTTCTAGTGGGTGTAGGTTGAATTTTTTTGTCAATGTAAAATCTTGGGAATTGATATAACTACTCAAGATTCTAAATAACCTTATATTTGTCACTAACATGTATTTATATAGAGATTAAAATTATATCTTAATAACATGGAAAGTATATTACAATTACTACTTTTAGATTCGAAAAAATTATTTCTACCCCTACTGCAAGGCGAAAGGGTTGGCTAACTATAATCATGGTATAACTACTTTTTAAACAAAATATTTGATAGAGGTTATTTCCCTTGCATGATGTTGTCCTATTAAAATTTATTCATAATTTATAATTAAATGTTAAGTATTATGATCGGTAACATAAAAATTGTTATGCAATAAAAAATAGAATAATATTTAATATAATTGCTACATGTTTAATTTCTTGATAAATATTTTATTTCCAAGAGTAATTTGAGTGTATTGAATGACTTTTGATATTTATTTATGAGTTATATTTTCTTATGCACTTATGTTTGGATAAAGGCCAACTCATGTGGGTTCAATGTGATTATTATGTGTTTCAAATTTTGGCCCCCAAGACCTATAGGATTTAATTTGTATAGGTTTATGGACCATTTAGTAGTATGTAGCCTATTCAACCTAATTAGTGTTTGTGAATCCTTATGATATATTTTAAAAATGTATATGGATATAAGATGACCCCAAATGTCAAAATCAAGTCTAATATAGTGGTGGGTAATTGACCATCACTAGTATCATGTAGATGATGAATGCTAGGTTATATTTTCCATATCATAGGATTATACAACTTTCACTAGTAGAAAAAAGGTGAAGAATGCCAACAACTATCCATATTATGACATGTGTATTTAGCTGATTATCACCAAAACCATGTAGGTGACAAATGCCAAGAACTAACAACCATATTCTAGAGATTAGCGAACTACCACAAGTAGCTTGGAGGTGATGGATGCTAGGAGATACCCATTTTCAACACCATGGACGTGATAAATTATAGGAGCTACCTTATACCAGGTTGGACTAACTTCTACCAAAGGATTTGAGGTGATATATTTGAGGATTGATTGAATTGAATTGTTCAATAGGCTATGTAAGTCTTATTAATAGCTGCATGCGATTGTACTTTTTTACATTTACACTTTCACTAGTGATAACCAAAAGCAGTATGAGATGTTTCTCTTGTCATCTCAACTAGTAGTGGACCAATAAATTTGATTAGACCCATAGTGTACTATGGGATACACCAATTTTTTATCTCACTAGGTGAAATACTTAAATGGTAAGTGCTAGTGAATATAGTAATGATAAGATGCATATGTTAGGGTCATATTCACATACTATTTTTAGTTGAATAGTATGTGTGTGTGAGACAATCAATATGTGTATATTTATATTAAGGGCCTTATGAGCTATGTGTTATTACACTTACTTCTTAACCTATGATGACAAGTAGTATGGGATTCTTGTGTTGTCATGAAAGCTAACACTAATTGAGAGAAATGATGGGATCGATAGAGCAGTATGGCATGCCCTGATATTTCTATTTTTCAATTGTGATATACTTAAGGGTTTATGTGAATGAATTTCTTGTAGAAATGAAGATGCTTGTAGTATGATTGAAACCAATCACTTCTTATCAACTAGTATCCATGTGAACATGCAATCTTTAAGTTATTCTCATTGTGTATGCATGTTGGGTGCATGAGCTAGTCACATTGTGTAAATATGATGTATACACAAGTTAATTCATTTTGTATATGTTAATCAGTCACACTATGTATATATGAAATATATGTAAGCTAGTCACTATTTCTATTTTTGATGTATCTATGAGAGTCACACTATGTATATGTGATGTATGCACAAACTAGTCACTGTGTACATGTGAAGTGCATATGAGCTACTTAGGTTATTTATATGTGGTGCAAGAGGGAGCTAGTAAAATTGTTTACTTGTGATGTATGTTTGAATTAGTCATTGTGTGCACATGTGATGTTTGTATGAGCTATTCACTATGTAGTTTTATAGATATTCATGTAATAGTATTGGCATTGAACTACCATTTGACAAAAATGCATTTGGTAGCATACTATTATATATGCATTAAAATAAAATTATAAGCTCAAGTAATAGCTTGAATTCAAAGAGAGGTTAGATATCACATCCTAGAATGAAGAATATTTTATTGGTGCATGAACTATGGAGCTTATAATTCCAAGTGATACATATGCATGAATTAACCCTTGAGTTTGGAGTCTAGGTCTAGGGTTGACCTTGATTTGGGAGCCTACCATATTTAGTGAGTATATGAATTCTAGCATAGAGTAATTGCCACAACTAGGGTTTGCTAAGGCTATGAAGTACAACACTTATTAATTGGGTAGAGGATACTTGATTAATTAAGATCAATGAGAATAACCAATAGTTGAGCACCCGAACTTTGTGGCTATCAAAATTATACATGGAAATTTCAAATCACTCTCAATTTCTTGCAATAGCTCAGTTGACAAGGCCCCTACATATAACTAAGGTTCTAGATTCACATCATCAAATATGATGTCACATTAGGATGCTTTTTAGTAGAGGTGTCCAAAAAAACCTTAAAAAGCGTACATCAATAATTGTGCATTAAGTTATATTTTGTTTGTGCATTAATGTGGCCTCACATAATTTGTTGCTTTTTAAACGTAAATAATATATTTCATTCAATTATGATTACTCATGATCAACACTAAATTTTTTAAAACAACAACTATTAATACTATACTCTTAAAAATATTAGACATTAAATCAACAAACACTCTCACAACTATTGAAACATACTCAACTAATAGATCCTCTTGGCACAATTATCCACAACGCTTGAAACTAAATTATTTCTGAGAATGACTGAATTGGGTGTCATAATCCACTTTCATTAGTAGGGTCAGCCCCAGTTATGGTAGCGGACCAGCTTGGCATCTTACAATATTGTCACGTTAGCGGAAAAGAAGCTCCTATCATCCATCCACGCTTTTTACCCTGAATTCACGTCCATGGCTTATCTGGTGTAGGCGGCCCCGCCTATTTAGAGCTGGTGCACATTCCACCTTCATCTCATCATTAAATTTGGCTTTTGTTAGGGGAAGAAACACTAGTTAGTTGTTTCTGGCATTTCGTCCTTTCCTCTAGAAAGTTTTACTCTACCCAACGAAAACAATTTGCAGTGCACGAAAATTCATACACAGTCATGAGACTAAATTGCTCTTCACAAATCTAAGAGATACATTTTAATCCATCACTGTTCGCCTCGCTTTTTATTTGATTTAATGCGAGGATAGGCAGGCCACCACAAAATACCTGATGATTTCTTCACCATCACATTCTATTCCTTTTAACACCACCCTACAAAATAGAAAAATCCATTCCATAAAATCCGGATTGTCATAAATTCTAGAAACTAAAATCACATTTTTGGAATACAGTTAAGAGAAACTAACTATACCACTATATAGTGCTCAAAAAATGGGATCCAAAAAAGAGTTTGTATGTATGTAAATTAGCCTTCTAAAATTTCAAAAATGAGAAGTTTCAAAAATGAAAATTATGCATGGTGAACTTTAAGAATTTCTAATTTTGAAAACAAATGTATATCATATAGAAAATAAATCACACCACTGAATAGAAAAAAAATACTCTAAATACAAAATTACCTTAAAAACATTTTCCAATGAGAAAAATACAGATCTCTGAAGTTGTTTTCATGAACCAAAAATACAATTGGTGAGGGGTTGGTGCTCCTAGTGCTAGATGTTGAGTGGAATCACCAATTGGTGTGATGCCTAAGTGGAGTTGGGGTGGTGGTCAGATTTAGTTCTTTTATTGAAAAATATATATTTTTTAAATTTAAAAAACATAAAAAATAAAATAAAAATGTGGTGGGAGGTATAACTCCACACAACTCCTTAAAGGGTTCTATAGGTGAAAATTCCCCCAATGCTCCTATTAAAAGAGGTGGTAAGGTTTGTGTTGGGGCTCGCCCCTATGAGCTCCCCTCCATGGCAAGGAGTACATAAGTATAGGGTACACCACGACTTCCAATCTTTATTTTTTTTCTTTTGAATTTTTTTTTATTTGCAATGGAATGTACTGCATAAATGCTTCTTTTGTTTTTTTTAATTTTTCAAAATGTAAATTAAAAATAGGATTTTTTTTTCACATATTATAAAACATAAAAAAATCATACAGTCTAGTTTATTTGCCTCTGTTGTAACTAATCTAATTTTGATGATTTGATAATTGTTTTAGGGATTTGGAAAACTTTATATGTAATGGAACTATTTATTTGGTTCCGAAGTGCTAAGAAAATCTATTCACTTGTAGCAAAAGGTAAACCCCGAACAAAAATCTAGGAATTATTACAAATAAAAAAACAAGCTTGTAATCCAAAAGTTATCCTTAAGGTTTTTGGATGTTGCAAATGCAATGGAAGCATCAAAATCATACTACAATGCCCCTTTTGAAATTTGATGGTCATGAACCTTACAAATTCAAGATAATTTCAGAAGGGATTTGAAAAGAGGGAAAACCATGCTGGAGTAGCCAGGATCTCTTACAAAATTTAAAAGACTTCTGCAAACAAGAATATGCAAGATGAAAAAACTACCATATGCAACAAAAACATGTAAAATGTAGAAAAGAAAATTGTATATAAAGGCAAGGACAAGGATGTTATAAGGTAGGATAATTTTTTATACTACCCCTCCAAAATTGAAACACATGTAGGACTCTATGGACAAGTGTTGAAACATTGGTGAGTCAACATGAGGTGAGATAAAAAGTGAGACATCTTTCAAGTGAGCTTAAGAGTAGTGTAAATAAGACCCCCCTAAATAAGTTTTTGATCAAAAAAGTAGGGTAGGGCTCTGATCCCATACACAAAAATAGTTCAAAGGATAACCATAACCAGGCCTATCGGCCAAGTGAGAAACAACACAAAGCCAAAATCAATAGTTCAAACCATAGCCAAGCCTATAGGAAAACCGAGAAATAACACATAAATAGGAAACAATCTAGCACTAGAAGCCTAAAAAAAAACAAAAACAAAGAATGAGATGACACACAAGCTTACTAGAGATTGGCACGTAGGCCTCAAAATAGGAAATAACAAGAAACAAAACTAATTTTTTTTATAATTAATTAAATTGAATTCATTTTTCAACAGTTCCAAATCATTTCACCATGAGCCCTCCTTTGCTCACATTATCCTCAATTCACATTTCTACATCTTGAGTGGCTTCCATTTTATGTTTCAATTTCCTTACATTTGATATCCTAAACACCATACCAAAAATTGCTTTGTTCATAATGCCATAGGTAATAAAGATCAAAATATTAAAGGCATTATCCATCCTATTTACTTTTTCCTATAGAGAATTGATCTAGAGCTTATAATTCTGAAGGGATTTAAAAGCTAACTAGTTTGGTAATATCTCTTTTCACATCAACAAATGATACATTTAGGATTCAATTATTTTATTCTAAACATATATATAATGTTGAGCAACCTTTATAAAAGGGTATGGGCAGGATAATCATGGAAAAAATAAGCCCTTAAGTGGCAATAAAAATTCAAAAAATTAGAGTTAGACAACTTGATGTAAAAATTTGAATAAGTTATCTATATTATTTAAAAAAAAGTAAAAATAGAATCTGTAGAAAATTGAATTTAGTTTCTAAACTACTAGGCCATTATTTAAAAAAATAAAATCTATTTGGTGAAAATTTAAAATTTCAATGCAATAGTACTTAAATTTCAAGGTAAAAATAAGAAGTAGGTGTCTGTCTGACCACCCTAACCACAATAAAATGATAATATTTTTTCATAATCTTTTAGATATAAGTAGAGGACTCATGTCCCAATGTGATGCATATTTTTTTGTAATTTTTTTCCAAGCAAATAATTAGTTATTAATTTTTTATTACAATTTAAAAAATATATAAAATCTCGTCTATCTAACCACCTTAACTTGGTCAAAACTTCATGAAATTCAATTTATTTATTTTGAATCCTATAGGGGAGAAGACCCAGTATCCACCAAGGCTAACTTCGCACAACCATAGAATCTAAACCGTATGTCGAATCGAAAAAAAAAATTATGGGGTTTTTTTTCGCTCACGAATTAAGAGCTTATAACTAAGGTTTTGGGTTTTGGGCAATTCGGTAGAGTGCGGGAGCATTGGATATGTGCACGGAGGTAAAAAAGACACCTTTTAGAGGTGTTGTCCACTCCTTGCCACCTAATCTCCTAGTATCTGTCAGCTATAACCACCAATTTTTTTTTTTAAAAACACCTAAATGTGTCACTATTACCATTTAAATAAAACTATTATATCATTCAAATCCGCTCAAAATTCAATGGGTCTAATTCACATTAGCACCTTAAAAAATCATTTTTGTGCCCACTAAAAATCACTCCTACATATTAATCTCCTTACTTTAGCACCAGACACCAAACACATTACACCCCAATTAATCTTCATTTGGGGTCCGATTTAAGCATATGACTAATGTTTTTTTGGTTGGTACCCCATTATTTTCCATCAGTTTACCATGCGCGCTCTCTGGAAGGTTCTCACGGCCATGGAAGCGAATGATGACTACTCTCCATGGCTCCTGAATGCCTTCAGGTAACATCAAACATCATTTTCCTTTGAATATGCAAACAATGGTACTGGTTAATCATTTTCTTCTACATCTTTCATGATCCATGAAGGGATTATTTGATGATTGAAAAATTATTACTACTTGTTTATGAAATAAATCATTCCTCTTACACGTGTTTTCGTCGTGTTCTATTTGATTTTGTCGGGTCATGGTGCTAGTGTTTTACACACGGGTTTTTTTGGGGTTAAATGATTTCCTCTCCTCATTTTACTGCGTGGTTTTAGCTTGGTAAAGTCGATTGTATCATGATTTTGTCTACAAAAATGATAGGAGAATTTCGTGGGTTTGACCACATGTCTGCAAAAAATGATTAATGGTTTGCATCGACCTTTTTATAAAAAAACCCATGTGAATACGAGCATAAATCAACAAACCCATTTAGTATACACCATTTTTGTGAAAACCTTTGCTTTGTTTTTCCAAATACGGGGTTTTTTGGGGTTAGATGATTAAATACAACCTAGTAAAGTTGACTATCTCATGATATTGTCTCCAGAAATGATGAGGAATTTCGTGGGTTTGACCACATGTCTGCAAAATAATATTTTTTGGTCTGCTTCGACCTTTTTATAAAAAACCCATGTCACAATGGGAAAAAATTGGCAAACCCATTTAAAATACATATGTATTTGTAAAAAAATTTTCTTGATTTTTTCCAAATTCGTGTGCTTAACGAATTTATCTCATGAAACCCTTGCCTAGAATATTCTGCATCTATCTAAAAATGCACTTCTGTATTCCTGCGAGTGAGGAATTATTATTATGAAACCCTTGGTTAATTTCTTGCGCACATTTATGAAAACCCAAGTGTGTAATCGATCTACTTCTATCAAAATTAATATCCTATTGTTGTTGAATATAGCACAACTTCTTTCATTTACTGTACAATGTGCTTTTTACATTCTACTTATAGTCATTTTCATGAGTTGTGCATTTAACATTTATATTTATGCACTGTCTTTTTACTTTACTTTATAAGTAAATGAAGGTCTTTTTTGTTGTCTTTACAAGATCTGCAAAACGAATTCTCTTAAGTTCTGCAGCAATTCTTTCAACATTGTCATGAGTATATAAGTCTATTTAAATACATTTTGTTTGCCTGTCCAATACAACAAACTAGCATTTGTTTATATTTTTATACTTTCCATTGCACATACAGTAGACCAACATACATATATTTGTCACTTTACATTCTATGTCTCTTGTTCATTCAACAAGTCGATATATATGTGTGTATCCTTTGCCTATCTTTTGAGAATGCAAACAATGGTACTGGTTAATTATTTTCTTTTCCATCTTATTGAATTTGTAAAATAATGTGTACAATGTTAATTATATATATATAACACACAGCTTATTGAATTTTTAAATGAATTTGTATAATGATATATAACACAACTTATTGAATTTGCAAATGAATTTGTACAATGTTATATATATAACATTGTACACATTCAATTACAAATTCAATAAGCTGTGTGTTTGAATTTGTAAATGAATGTGTGCAATGTTTTATATATAACATTCTACACATTCCCTTACAAATTCAATACGCTGCATGATTGAATTTGTAAATGAATGTGTATAATGTATTATACATTCGTGTACAAATTATGTGTCTATTGTCTCTTGTTCATTGAGCAGATTGATATATATGTTTGTATACTTTAACTATCCTTTCAAAATGCAAACAATGGTATTGGTTAATCATTTTCTTCTGTATCTTTCACGACCCATGATGGGTTTATTCGATGATTGAAAACTTATTACTGCTTGTTTATAAAATAAATCATTATGTGTACACGCCTTTTTGCCATGTGTTGTTTGGTTTTATTGGGTCATGGTGCTGATTTTTTTCCCACATTGTATGTATGTATGTATGTATATATAAAGTTGTATGTCCATGGTGTGAAGTAACAAGAAACATCATTCTCCTTTCAAAGTGTATGTATGTATTTATGCGTATGTATGTATGCACATACATGCATACATACATACATACATACATATATATACATATGTATGTATATGTGTATGTATGTATGTATGCACATTGTACACATTTTTTTATAAATTCAATAAGATGCAGAAGAAAATTATTAACCAATACCATTGTTTGCATTTTGAAAGGATAGTTAAAAAATACACATATATATCAATCTGCTCAATGAATGTATGTATGTATGTATGTATGTATGTGCATATATACATACATGCACATACATACATACATACATATATATGTATGTGTGTGTATGTATGTATGCACGCATACATAAATATATATGTGTGTGTACATTAAAATGTGCAAATCAAATTGAATCTAAACTAATACACCAATGAAACATTAGATTGAAAAAATTAAATTAAAGAAAGTAAATGCAAACTCTAAACCACAATTTCTTCAAATTCGTCCCATTGTCCTCTATCTCCAAGGATTCGTTTCAAGATGCTTGCTCTCAGTTTGTTTAAAAGAGTAGCTTGTAGAATTGGCAGCTTGAGAGAATGAGATTATTAAAAATGCATATGCATTGCTACAAGATTAAGCTATGAAAGTGACATTCATAAATGTTGATTATGCTAAGATGTGACTATAATAACTACGCATGAAAATGTGAGATTCGAGGTGTCCTTTTCCACTCATAAGAGGGCTGTATTTATAGATTTTTGAAGGTAGGAATTCAATTGGCCAAGATCGACGGTCAAGTTCAAACTTGTAAAAATGAACGCTGAGAGATCAAGAATTCGAAAAGAAGATGGAATTTTAAGAGACAGATAGAGAATGAAGATATAAATTGAAAGGTGTCTCCCATAATTAAATAAATAAATATTCAATTATGTGTGCAAGAAATATGAAAAGGTTTTAATTAAATATTGAAAATATTTAATTATGTGAGGAAAGTGAAGAATTTAGAAAATGTTTTAATTAAATATTGAAAATATTTAATTAAATGTGAAATGAAGAATATCATTTAAATTTATAATTTAAACTTGTGATAATTAATGTAAATAAATTGTGAAATCTATTTAATTAATTAAGAGGAAGATAACATTAATTAAATAAACTTATTTATTTGATTAAATTAACAGAATTGGAAAATGAACAATATAAATTTATTTATATGTAGATGACTTAAAAATATTAATTAAATAATTCATATTTAATTAATTAACAGGTTTGATTAACCGTGACCAATTTTAGATGTGTACAATATGTATGTATGTATGCACATGCATACACATATATATGTATGTATGTATGTATGTGCATACATACATGCACATACATACACATATATACATATGTATGTATGTGCATACATACATACATACATATATTTATGAATGTATGTATGTATGTATGTATGTTTTTCTGTATGTATGCACATACATACATACATACATATTTATGAATGTATGTATGTATGCACATACATATATATATACCTTCCATCGTCATGAGAAACTTCCTGATATAGCATGCGGTAAAATGATGGAAAAGAATGGGATACCCAAAAAAAAAATATTAGTCATATGCATTAATCGGATCCCAAATGAAGATTAATTGGGGTGTAATGTCTTTGGTGTCTGGTGCTAAAGTAAGGAGATTAATATGTAGGAGTGATTTTTAATGGGTGCCAAAATGATTTTATAAGGTGTCAACATGAATTAGACCCATTGATTTTTGAACGGATTTGAATGATATAATAGTTTTATTTAAATGTTAATAGTGACATATTTAGGTGTTTTTTTTGCTTTGCAATGTATATTAGAACTTTTCTGCAATGTATATGTATGTATATGTTTATATGAATACATGCATCTATGCTTGTGTTTCTATGAATGTTTACATGTATTCTTATGTTTGTATCACTGGATGCATGCATACAAACATGCAAAAAATCATAGATATATAAGGCTCCCCAAATAAATATTGAATCTAAATATAATGCAGAATTCAGCCATATCATCTCTAAAAACCTACGTAAGTGGCAGCTACAAATTCAAATGCTATAACAAATTCAAATTTGAAACACAACAATCAAATTGAATGCATTCAATTGTCGGATTCAAATTTCTAAATTAGAGGGACAACAACCAGTGACATTCACAATTAATCTCCTCTAGTAATATCCTCTCCATACTACAAACCATTGAATGACATCCTTTGCACATTCCTCATATATCCAAGGTTGATGAGAAACAATGAATATAAGTTGAATAAATCTTGGTATACAATTTTTTTAACATTTATATGTTTTTACATATATTTATCTATTCCATATGGATCTTTTAATATGTTGAACTTGATTAATTATGTGTTGTTGTACATGCATTATTTCAAATGTTGTATGATGTTTGTATGTTACTAGCCTCGGTTGTGACTACCCGTGGTTGTAAATATTTTCTTGCAGGCATAGGAGAACAAGGAGAGGTGGTGCAACAATGTTCATGGTGGACAGTTTGGTAAATGTGTTTGTCAACACACCAAATAATTAAGGAGTTTTTGTTCAAATGGCTCTATGTTTCAATTATTTTTCTATATTGTTCACTAAATAGTATGTATTTTTATTTATTTCAATAACTATTTTCCATGTTTGTTTGTTCTATTATATTTGTTTGTTGTGGGAGACATGTAAAATGGCTAGGAGGTTGTAAAGAGCATGTCAAATTGCAAGATTACATTTCAGGTAAAGTCTTTCAAGACTTTACTTTGGCTGTGACCCGGTAGACATGGTGTTCACTTATAATGCTCATTTTTCATATTCATTGTAAACTTACATTTAAAATTTACAATTAGATTGATTTCCAAGTGTAGGTGTTGAAAAATTTATAATTTCAAATAGATTAATTTTTGGATATGCTGCATATAGATGTATAGATATATGCATGCATATACTTAGTTGTGTATACATACATATATATATATGTGTGTGTGTGTGTGTGTGTGTGTGTATACACAACTAGGAAGGTTGTAAAGAGCATGCCAAATTGCAAGATGACATTTTAGGTCAAGTCTTTCAAGAGTTTACTTTGGCTATGACCCAGTAGACATTGTGTTCATTTATGATGTTCATTTTTCTTATTCATTGTAAACTTACACTTACAATTTACAATTAGATTGATTTCCACTTACACTTACAGTTACAATTTATGGATATGCTACATATAGATGTATAGTAATATATATATGTATGCATATACTTAGTTGTGTATACACACACACACACACACACACACACACACACAACTATGTATATGCATACATAGTATATATATATTTATATATGTACATAATTTTTTGAATTTCAATTACATACATTTTTTAACGTACATTTATATTTTCAACAATGTTTGTTAGATGAATACAACAAACACATATGTAACACCCCTCTGTTTTGCTCTTATGTTAGATTAGGATGTTTTATTATTTGATTATTTCTTATTGAGCAATACGAACTATGTGTGTTATGAGATGTAATTTCCTTGATGTTATACTTGACATGATTTGATTAAAATAATGTTGGTTTATTATGACATGATTATTGCTTATTAATTGTATTAATGATGGAAGTGTCAGTTTGGTGATACTGTATTGGTGAAGGGGACATGATTGCATCACTCGCTTGCGAACGCCCTGTGATTATGTGATTTCCTCTTCACGGTGTATTTTATAATGATTTTATATGAATGTGCTATTAATACCTTGGATATAGGTTTGTAGGTACATGACATCGACTCCACCTAGCTTCATAGGTTTGAGCGTGTCAACCCAACGATATGATGATTGAGAGATAGTAGCTAGGTTACATGTGTCAGTTCTACACCCTAGCCATAGTGTGTTGTTAGTTGAGTCTGTTCTGTCTTTGGTGCTTGTTTTAATATTATTTAATTCGGAAGAGCTCTTGTTTATGGAAATAAATGCTTAGAGTTATTGCTTTAAATAGTGTTGATATTTATTTGAATTAAAATTATACATTGTGATAGAAGTTTTTATTTAAGTTGATTAATTAAATTTGATTGATTTAATTAATTAGTTAAATTGTTGAGAAAATTCATAGAAAAAAGGGAAATTAATTTAATTTTAAATTGTAAATTTCAATTAAAAATTAATTAATTTCAATATGGAATTAAATTAGTATTTAGAATTATTAAAATAAATGAAAATTAATTCATTTTGGAATTTATATTTGAATTGGAAGTTACTAAATTTATTTTGGAATTAAATTATAATTAGAAATTATTTTAACATGCAAATGGCTTTGAGAAAGGAGCTGATTGTGGAAAAGATATTTTGAATGTGACATGTGTGTGAGAAGAATGCATGATTTACTCTTGGTTGAGATATTATTTTTGGAGAGAGGAATTTAATTGGAAAAAGGAGTAGAGAAGTTTCTCCACAAGGGATTTTTGGGAGAGAAAAAGATATTATTTTTTAAATAGGTTTTTGGCTGTAAATTGAAAGAAAGCAGAGGGGTTTTCAAGAATCTTGGGGGTTTTTCTGTATTTTTGCATCTTCTTGGAAGTGGTGATTTTGGAGAAGCTTTGGAAATAGATCTTTGAAGGGGAGACTCTACTTCAACTTTCTCTTCTTCAAGCTTCAGGAAAACAGGTTCCTTCAAGTTTTATTTTATTTATTTAATTGTTTGAGAAAATTTTTTTGCACAAAAGTTAATTTTGTAGAAGCTTTGCTTAAAATGGTTTAATTGAGATTGAAAGATTGCCTGTGCAAGAAGTTTTATGTGTTTTGTCTGTAGAAGCTTTAAATTGTTTTCAAATTTTGTAAAGCTAGATTTGTTTAAATCTGCCTATAGAAGTTTTGTTAAATTTTAGTATGAGGAAGTTTGTGTAACTTTTCTTTTAAAAGATTGAAATTGAAACCCTTTCATAAAATTGAGAAAACGATTATTGTATATGTGAAAATTCTCCTGTAGAAAAATTGATTGCCCAATTAAATTTATTGTAGATGACTTTCTTCAGATTTTTTTTTCCCAATTTTATTTATTATTGAAACTCCTTGATAATTTGTGGAATTGAAATCTTCGGCAATCTGTAACTCTCTTTCCGTATAAAACTTTTTTGTGAGAACCAAACTAATTTTGGAAAGATTATTCTGAAGAAGGAAATTTATTTATTTTTGTTAGTTCTCAATCAATTTAGTTAGCTGAAAAATTATAAATTTTTGTGTTTTTGATAAATACATATTCTGTAGAAAATTTAGGTAAAATCTTTCCATAGTAAAATGGTATGGTTGCATTGTCCATAACTCTATTTCTACAAACTGAGTTGGTACAAAATTTAGAGGGTTTCTGCGTCTTGATGTGTTCTTATTCCTCTCCAAAAATCGAAAATACCTAGATCGTATTTTCTGATTTATGGTTAAAACACGGGGCTACTGTCAAGTTGTTTTTCCCATGGCTGCATCTGTTAATAATAGATCTATATATACTTTAAACATTTATGGATTAGACATTAATGGATTTAGACATTTTGAATAATATATATTGTTTTAGCTTTTAAATGAGGAGGTAGTTGTTAATGGAAACTTAGTTTAAACGATTTAATGTAGATATATTTTATGTATATATTTTAAAAATATATATTTTAACTAGATTTTATGTTATTTTAGTTTTAAATTGTTGCATGCAATTAGGAGATATAAAAGGAAGAATAATTTATTTGCATGCCTTGGTCTATTAGGGAAATGGGTATTTAAGTAAATAGAGGAAATTGATGTTTTTATAAATGTAATTGGGGAATGAGATATTTAATTATATAAGATAATTCTTTTGTAGGAACAGATGTTTTATTATCTAAAATTGGTGAAATAGATTGTGGTGATGTTTATCTCTAGTTGAAAGAGTCTTTCAATTGGATACTTAAATTGGTTACATCTGTTAAATAGATGCATGTACGAGTTCAAGTTGAAGTTAATTCTAAAAAGAAGAATTCTTGTAATGAAGATATTGTTTTCGTTTAAATAGGCATTGGATTAGATGCATGTAAATGCATGTATTAGGTGAAATTAAAATAATATGTTTTTGAAAAGAGAAAAGTATAATTTAGTTAAATGATGGAATCTATTTGGGGAATTGGATATTTATTAATTTAAAATTGAGGGAATTGGAATAATAAATGAAATGAAGTTTTTTATAATTGTTTAAATTATATTGAGATATTTGAGGAATCTGTTAGTTAATTAGTTGAATTTTTTCTCTTCGTCTTTATATAAGGGTTCTTATTAAATTAGAGGAAATTGAGTAACTTGACTTATTATTCCTTCTTATCACTGAATATGAATGGATTTAGAAAATCCAAATCTTAGATTTCATTATCGTATTGATTGTTTATATGGTTCTTCTAGTTGCAATTAGAGGAAATGAATATTTAATTGAGTGGGTTTGCGAGAATAGGTATTTTTAAATATATATAATATGTTAGTGGGAACAAAGGTTTTATTGTTTTAAAATCAAAGAAATTAGGGAAATGGTTAGTGTGATGTTTATCTCTGATTGGAAGAGCCTTTTTAATTGATTAATTAAATTGGGATAATTGAGTGGTGTGAATAGTTACAAGTCATTTCATTGACTGTATGCAAGGTTGTGTTAAATTAGAATATTGTAGACATTAAACTATTATGTCTTTATGATGTATTGAGATATCTTCTATGGTATTTAGGGGTATTTGTAAAGAGTTATTAGATGAGATATTTTAAGTCTTCCTAGTTGGGAATGTTAACTTTGAGAGTTGTTATTTCATGGTCTTGCTTATTAGTAGTTCTCTATGGTAGTAAGGTTTGTTGTTTCAGTGAGTCACCCGGTTTCCATGAACGGGAAATGGTTTGTTCTTCTTTGAATGGATTGTTGGATTATTTGTACCTCCTTAGTTGGAGTGGTGATGAATGACATGATAACCGTAGGAGGGTGAAGCTCAATGGGGGCCGAGATTTGGAAAGATTTGATGGGTAACTCATGTACCTTGAGTGACATTTCTCCTTGGTTAGTAGTATGTTTAGGATACTGGTGTGTCATACTGTTAAACTCAGATAGTAAGGTATTCTTTGAGTTAGTGTTATTCTTGTGGAGGTTTTGGTTTAGAAGTGAGTCAGCCTATGACTAGAGGTTGTAGGGATTGTCTTTGTATCCGTGTTACTGTCTCCTAACATAGGGGGTGAGCCTTCGGGTACCACTGGGTTGGGAGGAACATGCGCCCTATACCATTGGGTCCCCTTTTGATTTGCAGGTTGTGTGGCGAGGTTTTCCAGTGGAGAGTTCGCAGTGGCTTCAGTGTTTAGTTTAAACTTTCTATTTACTTCAGTTTAGCTCTTGTAATTATTATTCCCCCCATTTGTTTTCAAGGTGGAATCTTGTAATTGTAATAGTTAGGTTTGATCTACCTCATTCTGGGAATGAGTATTGTAATCTACTTTAAGTTAATGTAATCTGGAACTTATTATATGTTATTCTAGTGTTAGAATCTTTTATGCTTTGTAACTATGTGCAATTAAATGTATGGTTAATATTTTAACTAATGCTTTGTGTTCTAGTAGTGTGTATGATTTGGTAATCGATGTAATCTTGTCATATTACCTTAGAGGTTGTTGTGAAGTGTTGTGCATTTTCTTTGTTAAAAATGCACTTTTAAGAAAAAAAATTGTACGCTTTCGCATTGAGTTACAACTTCCTTTAGGGTCTTGTGGCGGGGCATTACAACATATCCAACAAAAAAACAATTTTGAATCACAAAATCATAGATCATTAACTTGGACAACTCTCAAATTTATTACACCATAAACATGATTAGGAAAAAGTTGGAAAGAAGACAAGGAGTCTTCAGTCTTACAAAAAAGACATTGGTAGACATCAAAGTATATAAGTTGACAACAGACTACCATTAAGTTCTACAAAATTAGACACTAGTATCCTTTGGCTATCCAATACAACAGACTACTATACTTTGGTTGTCCAATACAATAGACTAGCATTCAGTTTTATGAAAAACACTCTAGCACACTTTGAAGTCAAAAAGTTGACAACAAAAAATCCTAATCAAATATCCATAGATCTGATTAAGAAGTGGTGTGTCCTTGGGGGTCAACTAAATCCGCATCAACTGGAGAAGATGTTAAGGATTGTAAATTGTTTTGTATGACACTTGCTATACAAGAAAGCAATGCATGATTTGCCTCTGGAGTGAGTTGTAACTATGGAGAGCAACCTTCAGAAGACCCATTTTGTATGTTGCTAAGAGTAGCAAAGGCTAGAGCCAAAATTTTAACCATGTCCCTTAAAATTGGATGTTGACTTGGAAGAGGAGTTGTAGGAATACTCTTACTTTTGTTTCTTTCTGCTCTTTCTGCCTGTTTTTGGTTTTCCTTCAATTGTCAAACAATCTTTGCTTGCTCCCTTTGAAGCTCCTTTTGATGTCGCTACCTCAACTTCTCCTCTGTAATTTTCTATTTTTTTTGTAGCACGCTCCAATTGCTTTGCCTCCCTCTGTGCAAGTATTGCTTCTCTTTCTACCTTCTTTTCAGCCATTTTCTCCCTTTTCCTTTGCTGCAATTCTTGGTTTCTTCATTTCTGTGCCTCTTGTTCATTCAACAAATTGAAGAAATCATCTGATGTCAAAATTTGAGACTGCCTACTAAGGTGTACAACCCCATTGTGACCTGTATTAGATGATTGGTGGACCCTTTTCATTGGGAGTTTAAAAAAAATGCTTCTCTTGCCTATTGGTTGATGATCATTGACTTGAGTGCATGGTACATAATCAACCTCTTCGTCACTTGAGTCATTACCTTCGAGTCCATCCTCATCATCATTTTCAGCCTCCCAATTTCTCCTAGTTGTGAAGTAATGGATGACATCTTCAGGATCAACATCTGGTGGTGATGGCATGGGTAACCCTTCATCCACTTGACTGAAATTGAGATGTACCCCTAGGTTCAAAGCTACATCTTGAAATTCAGATGGCAGATTGAGACTCTCTTCATTTTCAGTTGCCTGATTACATGATTGAACTGCTGGTTCTTGTTCAATTTCTGTTGCCTCAATGTTTTCTAGGCAATATCCTTCTTCGTGTTAGTGTAATTAATATTTAATTACACTTGCATAACTTTACTTAGGTTGAGCTAATTTTAGGTCAACATTAGGGTTGCATATTTTGCTTTTATAAAGCAAATCATCTCATTGTAATATTGAATTCCTGAATATATCTTTTTGCACATTGACATGCAAAGCTTTGCTTTTTAATGTTTTCTCTTTTGTGGAAGGTGTTTAGGTTTGCATGTCTGATCTAGGGTTTTCTAACATGGTATCAGAGCCTTCACATGCAGCCCCTTCTCAAATTCTGGAGAAAACCATTGCAGAGTTCGTTCGGGCTTCCTTGAGGATTTTATGCCTTGAGTTCATTTATGCAGCATCTTGGATCAGATCGGGCCTCACCATTGGATTTCGAGCGCTGGAAAAAGTCAGATTTGGCTTTTATTTTGCAGATTTTGGTCATGATTTGTCAGATCTGTGAGGGTTTCAAGCTGTGTGATTTTTTGGAAACTCTGGAGGTAGCCATTTTTTTGAAGCATTTTGAGCAGAAACGGAGGTCACCATTGCGTTCGCAACGGCCAAATACCCTAAGATCGCCTTTCGTTTCGTCGATTTTGGTGAAGTTGGTTCGGAGGGCAAATTTTTTTTGCCGGCCTCCCAATGCGCCCGAAGGCCGGATTTGAAAAAAAACAAAAAAAAATGTTTTTAAGGGGAAGCAAATAAGCATCGATTATTTGGCGTTGACCCGGCCTTGCCAAAGCCAGCGGAGAAGGCTGGAATTTACTACACCATTCGCCTTAGCCGCATTGACCCATGAATCCGTTATGAGCCCACAGTATATGGACCCCGGCGCTTCCTCACTTGCCTGCGGTCACATGGGCGACCATGGGCTCAGCCCCAACCCCCTGTCCGCCAGCCCCTGGTCATATGCAGGACCAAGGGCCGAATTTTTTTTAGCCCCCTGGGCTGCCTGTAGGTTTTATTGGCCATTCTGGAGCACCTTTGACAAAATCGGGCGTAACTTTTGCATACGGTGTCCGTTTTCTGCAAACGAGATACCGTTGGAAAGCTGATTCTGGCGCCGATCTATTCAATGTTTTAGTTTTTCTATATTTTTCTCCAGATTTATTGTGCAGGTCCTTGAACTCATATTTTTTGTTTTTCACTTCGGAGGGCATATATTTTGACTCAGTGATCCTTTTTTCACCATTCTTGCGGCATTGGAAAGCTGGTTCAGTCCTCTACACATATCTGAGGTCTATTTTTATTTTTTGTTTATGCATGTTAGGCATTCTCTCTTTTTACAGTCATCGGGGATTGTAATAAATGAACTGATATAAAGTTCCTTCGGGGGGGTTTCTTGCATAATAATCTTCATCATGTTTTGATGGCAACTCGCATGGGTTGTAATCTAGTTTCTTAGTTTCTTTTTGGCCATATTTTGTCTTAGTTTGACACATACCAGATTCATTTTGGTTCACACTTTAGATTGAGAGCCTATGGTTAGTGATCCGCATCAGATACATCTCAGTTTGAGGGCCACTAAATTTGTGGTTATTGTTCCCGAGTCTGTATGGTACTTTTTCCCATGGAAGAGTTTCAGTCTTAGTTTGGCATCGGCATCAAGATTCACGGCTTCCAGATTCTGTCATCATCATATCATCTACTGTTGCTCTATGGATTCCAGGGTTGTTCCAGTTTGGTGTTTTCGAGTGTTCCGTGGCATCGGGTCTACTGTCACATTATTATGATTTCGATATGGTTTCTTGTAGACAGAAGTATCTTTCCTTGCTTGCCAGATTGCGGTTCCAGTGTTACTCCACAATGTTCTTCTAGTGCTTCTTTGCAGCAGTCATCTCATTGTAGGGGGGGTTGTCCCACTGGGTTTTCCTTCTCTACCTCATTATTGCATTTGTACATGGGTACCTGATCAGGCCTTGTTGCTGGGACCCATTCATGCTTTCTTGCATTCATCTTAGTTTTAGGTGCATGCTTATTTTAGTCTCCCTAAGTTGCACTTATGGGGGTTGTTAGTGTAATTAATATTTAATTACACTTGCATAACTTTACTTAGGTTGAGCTAATTTTAGGTCAACATTAGGGTTGCATATTTTGCTTTTATAAAGCAAATCATCTCATTGTAATATTGAATTCCTGAATATATCTTTTTGTACATTGACATGCAAAGCTCTACTTTTTAATGTTTTCTCTTTTGTGGAAGGTGTTTAGGTTTGCATGTCTGATCTAGGGTTTTCTAACACTTCGTTTATTGGATTTGGAGGAATTCTTGCAAAAAAATGTGTCCACAAACTGTCCAATCTATTCCTCATTCCAACCTACTATCCTCAAACATGTTTCCACTGCCATGAACTATGCCTCATCAGCAGTTGTATCACCCTCTGTTTCTGCTCCCAATGTGTTTCCTTCCTCTTCAACCATGAAAGCTTGGCTTGGCCCCATATCCAAGTCAAGTGCATGTCGATCTAATGGCCAAATTCTCATTTTTCTAAAACCACTTGCAATGTTATTAGGAGTCAAAGCTTGTGCAAAATATTTGCTGCCAAGTGTTGCCAAATCTACCCTTCCAGTGTCAAGTTGAGGATTTTCAGAGAGCCATATACTCATTTGTTGTTTGAAGTAGTTTTTAAATGGTAAGAACACACCAACATCAAGGGGCTACAATTTGTGGCTACAATGTGCTAGAAGTGTGAGCAGATCTATTCCCATAGTCTTTGCTTCTTCTGTAATACCCCTTCGTTTTGATTCTTGTTCAAGTTGCTTTATGCTATGTTTGTTTGCAATTACTTTGATACTGGATACATTTTGTTATGATGTTTTGATCGTTACTATTGAGTGACAAATATTATTGTGGGATGTAGTTATCCGATTTTGTTTCACATGCATTATGGATTAATGATGTTGTAGAGTTAACATGAGATGTTATTATGAGATTACTGGATTATGATGGAAGTGTCAGTTTCGATGAGTGTATTGGTGAAGAAGATTGGTTCGCATCACTCGCTTGCGAGCGCCTTGCGAATCTGTGATTCCTTCTTCACAGTGTGTATTATATGCTAGATATATTGTATGATGTTGTTTACTTGGTTGTAGGATTGCAGGTACATGACATCGACTCCACCTGGTTTCACAGATTTGAGCATGTCGATCCAACGGTTAAGTTGAATGGGAGATAGTAGTTAGGTAACATGTGTCAAGTTTACACCCTAGCCTTAGTGTGTCGTGAGTTGTGTGTGTCAAGCCATTGTCTGTCTTGTTTTAATATTATTTAATTCTGAAGGATTATTGATTTGGAAATAGATATTTAGAATAATTGCATTTAATCATATTGATGGTTATTTAATTTAAATAATGCAATGTGGATAAAAGTTTATATTTAAATTAATTAATTATATTTAGTTTATTTAATTAATTAAATCTTATCCAAGGGGTTGAATTTAGTTATTAAATAATAATAAAAATATTAAAATTAAATTTGGAATTTAATTTCAACGTGTGGGAATTAAATTGGAAATTGTAATTAAATGTTTATTTGGGAAATTGGTTGCAACTTTGGAAATTAATTTATTATTTGAAATTGCATTTTAAATTGAAATTAATATCTAATTTGCATGTAATGTGAATTAGGATTGTAAAAATTGAAATTGAAATTAATATCTAATTTGTATGTAATGTGAATTAGGGTTGTAAGAATTGAAATTGAAATTGAAATTGAAATATTTAATTTGCATGTAATGTGAATTAGGGTTGTATTAGGTATTTTTGATTTATAAAGAATACATGTTTTAATTTTAGGGCAGAAAGTTTTTCGAAAAATACATTTTTACAGCAGGGAAGAAATTTTGGAAAATTTGCACAAGGGTTTGAAGAAAGTTTGATTGTAGAATTAATTGAAGGAAATATTGGTTACATTTGTTGGATTTTGGATTGGATTCATTGGAGGATTGAAGAAAATTCAGGAAATCCTTGGAGGAGGCTTACATTAGAAATTCATCTCTTCCTGTAGCTTCTTGTACCAGGTTTTCCTCTTTATGTAATTTAGCTTTGCATGAAGAATTTAAATGATAAGTTTCGAATGTATGGTCAAAATTGATAAGGGAAAAGATATTTAAATATATTGAAGAATTATTGAAATATTTATATTTAAATGTTTTTTTTAATTAATGAGATTTAATTAGAAACAATATGAATGCATGGTCAAATAAATAAGCCAAAAGATATTTTTATACATTGATGAAATTGCATGTTTTTAAATGGATAGTTGAAGAGACATAGAATCCGGATAGAAAATTGAAAGGATTGTTTGCAATAGTGTTAGGTTGCATTAGAAGTAAATTTAGGAACTAACTATATTGAAAAGGCAAATAGTTATTATGTTTTATTTAGTTCCATAGAGTAATCTAGTCATTGCGAATGAAATATTAAAGAATATATGTAATTAAATTTATTAATATATATATTTGGTGTCTATATAATATGGAGCATACATATATATATTAAGTGTAAAATTCATTATCATATTTTATTTTAATGAGATGCATGCAATTTATTATTGAATAGAGATTTAAAAATGGATTGATTAGTGTATATGGGTAAATGGGTAGAGAAACGATATTTTATTATATTAAAGTGATTGCATGTTCTAAATAGGAAATTGAATGAAATGTAAGATTTGGTTAGGAAATGGAAAGAGTTTACTTGCATCGATTTGTGTCGATTTAAAAGTAAATTAAGAAGTTGTTTTATTGATGAGGCAATCAATTATGTTATTTAATTAATTTCTATTTAGATTAATTGAACCATTGTGATTGGATTATGAAAGAGATATGGATTTAGTATATCCAAAAGTAGTATCTTCCTCATGATTATCTTAAAGGATTTAATTCTCTGTATTCAGTAAAGGGAAGTAAGTTTATTTGTTTTAGATTTTCCAATAATGAAAAGGGAAATAGGGGTTATGATTATTTTAGATGATCTAGTTATCGTGTCTTTGACTTTGTCAACACTACCTATTGAATGAGTATGGATTTAGGAAATCCAAATATTATATTTGATTAATGACTTGAATGCTTTTGTTGCTATGTCGTCAAGTTGCATTGTGGGTTTTGGGATTTAGTGTTAGTCCTAAATTATAAGTCTTCTAGAAGAACTTAGATGATAAGGGTTGTTGAATATTTATGCCATCCAGTTGTTTTCCCTTGGGTAGTGCATGGCGTCTTTGCAATTTTACCCATGAACGGGGATGTTTGCACCTCCTTGGTTTAGGAGCGGATTATGGGATCCGTGTCTCCTTGTATGGAGTGACCTTGTGATGTGGTTTCATCTTGTTGCCTCCTATGAAAGGAGTGGACTATGTGTTTGTTGCCTCCAAGATGTTTGGAGTGAGTTCTATTATTTGTATCCTCCTTGTGTTGGAGTGGATTATGATGCCTAGTTGGTATGCACTTGTGGTTCCCTTGGTGAATTGTTTGGGTGTGTGTTGTCGAATAGAAGAGTGGCTTTTGTTAGGGGCCGGAGCCCAAAGTGGTAAATCGGGTAACCTTCATAAGTGAGTTAATCAAGTGATAATTAAATTAATGTAATTAGATGATTAGGATGTAGTTCACACTAATCAAGATAATTTAATCCTCACTCATAGACACAAGGGCTTGTTTAGACTTGGGATGAGTGAGAAGGCCTGGAATGGCAAGATCAACTATCTTGTCCTTACGAGAGGTAGTTGATTCCGCACGAGTGAGTATGAGTGCCAGGATTTGGTTGAGGCCACTAGGATTACTTGTGCCAGAGCCTATGAAGAATGCCCAGAGGAGATCTCATGACAAACCTTGCGATGACACTCTATCTAGGACAACTATTGTTAATTGTTTTATATGTATGGTTTTGTGAACATACTTGATCTACTTTATGTCTGGAAGCAATGTGACCTATGTCAGTGATGTGAATGTTGTACTTGATTTGTACTTGTTTGGTGATTGAGTTGAACTTGTTAGTTCATTTATTTGGTTATGTCAGTTTGAGTCAGTATGAGTCTGCCTTTGGTTAGAGGTAGTAGAATCTTTGTCCATGTTACTTTGTTATTATCTCCTAACATGGGGGGTGGGCCTTCAGGTACCACATTGGTAGGGTGGAACATGCACCAAAACCGTTGGGTCCCCATCTATCTTTAGTACTTGGTGGCGAGACATCCAGATCGACAGCTCGCGGTTCTTGTTGTAATTTCTTGCATTGTAATATTTTAACTTGTACAAGTTATTTTATCCCTCTTATGTTTATGAGGTGGAAGTTTGTAATTGTAACCTTGAGTACTATTGCCTCATTCTGGGAATGAGTGATGTAACTATTGGTTTAAGATAATGTTTATGAGATTGTATCTTGGATGATTATTTTATTATTTTATGTGGTATTCTTGATGTATGATGTTTATTTCATAATTTATAATGCTACGGTTATATGTAATATGTATGTGTGGGTTTAAGTAATCCTAGCCTTGTAGCCTTAGAGGTTGTTGTTAATTATTAAGTGAATGTGTATGTTAAATGCACTTTATAAAAAAAAAAATAGTTCGCTTAAGACGTTAATTGCAACTTCCTTTAAGGTTACTTGGTAGGGCATTACATCTTCAATCGTTTTGAATGCCACATGGCTACCACGACTGTCAAAGATGAGAAGTTGTTTGTTGGTTGGTGACACCCCTCTTGGGATATTTCTTGCAAAGTGTTTTAACCATTCCACAAATAATTATTTGGTCATCCAAGCATGCTCTTGGATTGCCATGCATTCCCTTGGCTCACAATTAAAAATATAGTTTCTAATGCTCCTTTTGGACTTGAACAAATAGTAACTGGGTATAGCTTGACCTACTACACTAACACAAGCTAGAACAGTGATCCATTCTCTGCTTTTAGAAATTAATTGTGGAACACATTTTATCCTTGTTTTTGCAATAAATCTCATTGCACAGTTTCTAGCAACCTGCACACCTGTTTCATCACAGTTGCATATTTTGTTGGGCCCATAATTATGTTTGTTCTACAACTCCTCGAAGTTATCATAAAATGAAGAAACTATTTCTGGGCGTAGCATTATAGCTCAATCTATGTCCACTCCTTTAGGTGTTCAAATTTTTGGATCGGGATGCCTTTGATGAAAGCCAACCCACCATAACCTCCCTTGTATCCCATTTGTGAATGGGTTAGGCCTTGCTCCAACCATTTGGGCCACCATTGACTTAAGTTGTGACACTTGAAGGCCATGGCCAATATTAGCCATATGTTTACACCACTGCACAATTTCAACTTCTTCTTCATCAGTTAGGACTGTTCAGGGCCCCCTTCTTTTTGTGGATGTCACACCATTGAGCCATGCCCGCAAACTGTTAGGTGGGTTCCCCATTTGATCGTTGAACCTCTGATTGACATTCGATTGTCTTCAACATCTGCAATGGCTTTTTCCATGTCATCCATAGACCAAGTTTCCATGCACAGATCGGGTTGTCACATGGTCAGTAGGTGGCGGTTCCATTTCTACCTCTGTATTATGAACAATAGGCTCAAAACCATCATTTTCATTGGTTGTTGTGCATTTTCAGAAATAACTTCCTCGTTGATGTTCATTGTTGGCTCTTCATCAACAACTTCTGGAACATTGAATGTCACTCCACGAGGTACTCTAATCAAGCGCCTCTCACTTGATCTTTTCCTCTTTTGTCCTTGTGCCATGATTGTCAGTGATCTTGTACATTGTAAGCCATAAAGTGTTAGAAAATTGTGATCATGTACATATAATTAGACAGATATAATTACAAAGAAAATCACTGATATACAGTGCAAAATAGAAAATAGTGCTCATTGAACATCACTATTAACATTTAAATAAAACAATTATATCATTCAAATCTACTCAAAATTCAATGGGTCTAATTCATGTTAGCACCTTATAAAATCATTTTGGCAACCATTAAAAATCACTCCTACATATTAATCTCCTTACTTTAGCAGCAGACACCAAACACATTACACCCTAATTAATCTTCATTTGGGGTCTGATTAATGCATATGACTAATGTTTTTCTTTTGGTATTCCATTCTTTTCCATCAATGTTCAAAGCACATTGTATAGAAAATGAAAGAAGTTGTGTTGTATTCCACAACAATAAGATATTAATTTTAACAAAGGTAGATCGATTACACACTTGGGTTTTCAGAAATGTGCACAAGAAATTAACCAAGGGTTTCATAATAATAATTCCTCACTTGTAGGAATACATAAGTGCGTTTTCAGATAGATGTGGAATATTTTAGGCAAGGGTTTCATGAGATTAATTCATTAAGCACACGAATTTGGAAAAAACCAAGCAAGGGTTTTCACAAATACATATGTATTTTAAATGGGTTTGCCGATTTTTGCCCATTCTGAAATGGGTTTTTTATAAAAAGGTCGAAGCAGACCAAAAAATATTATTTTGCAGACATGTAGTCAAACCCAAGAAATTCCTCATCTTTTCTGGAGACAATATCATGAGACAGTTGACTTTACTAGGTCGTATTTAATCATTTAACCCCCAAAAAACCCGTATTTGGAAAAACAAAGCAAGGGTTTTCACAAAAATGGTGTATACTAAATGGGTTTGTGATTTATGCTCATATTCACATGGATTTTTTTATAAAAAGGTCGATGCAGATCATTAATCATTTTTTGCAGACATGTGGTCAAACCCACAAAATTCCCCTATCATTTCTGTAGACAAAATCATGATACAAATGGACTTAACCCAGGGAGAGGAAATCATTTAACCTCAAAAGAACCCTGTGTAAAACACCAGCATATATATATATATATATATATATATATATATATATATATATATATATATATATATATATATATATATATATATATATATATATATATATATATATATATCATGCATACATACATACAAACATATATGTATACATATATATATATATATGTATGTATGTATGTATGTATGTATGTGCATATATACATACATACATATATGTATACATATATATATATGTATGTATGTATGTATGTATGTGCATGCATACATACATACATACATACATACAATGTGGGAGAAAAAACTAGCACCATGACCCGACAAAATCAAACAACACATTGTGAAAAGGAGTGTAAGAGGAATGATTTATTTCATAAAAAAGTAGTAATAATTTTTCAATCATCGAAGAAACCCTTCATGGGTCATGAAATATGTAGAAGAAAATGATTTACCAGTACCATTGTTTGCATTTTGAAAGGATCGCTAAAGGAAACAAACATATATATCAATCTGCTCAATGAACAAGAGACAACAGACACATAATTTGTAAATGAATGTGTACAATGTTATATATATAACATTGTACAAATTCATCTACGAATTCAATAAGTTGTGTTATATATCATTATACACATTCATTTAAAAATTCAATAACATGTGTGTTATATAGGTATAAATATAAATAACATTGTACACATTCTTTTACAAATTCAATAAGATGCGGAAGAAAATGATTAACCAGTACCATTGTTTGCATTCCCAAAGGATAGGCAAAGGATACACACATATATATCGATTTTTTTGAATGAACAAGAGACACAAAATTTAAAATGAAAAATATATGTATGTTGGCCTGCTATATGTGCAATGGAAAATATAAAAATATAAACAAATGCTATTCTATTGTATTGGACAGCCAAAGGAAACATATTTAAATAAAGTTATATACCCATGACAATGCTGAAAGAATTGCTGCAAAACTTAGGAGAATTCTTTTTGTAGATCTTGTAAAGACAACAAAAAAGACCTTCATTTACTTATAAAGTAAAGTAAAAAGATAGTGCATAAATATAAATGTTAAATGAATAGTTCATGATAATAACAATAAGTAGAATGTATAAAGTACCAACCTGAAACTATAGAGGAATGTGCAGAGGATGTTTGACGATGCTTTGAATTTTGCAGAGAATAAGTTGTCACAAATAACAATTGTGAATGACACTAGTTGCTTTCCCCCTCTTATTTAGGAATTCGAATGTGGCAATTGAATGCATTAAATTTGGTAGTTGAGTTTGAAATTTGAATTTGTTTGAACATTTGAATTTGTAGTTTCCAGTTACGTAGGTTTTTAGAGATGATATGACTGAATTCTGCATTATATTTGGATTTGATGTTTATTTGGGGAGCCTTACACCTATATTTAATTATGCAGGTACCTACAGGAAATGAAGTAAATACATATATCTTCCAAGGAGTGTGTGGAAGACTGTGCATTTCAAATCCCATAGAGTTAATAGGAGATTGTGATTATGTCATGTAAAGCACCATTAAGTGTGCATGTGTAGTTGTAAATATAAAATGTAATGAGGGATAAAAATTTGCAAGTGGGGGTATTTGTAACAGTAAATGTTTTAAATTAAATTGTAAATGAGTCTTTTTATGTGGAAGTTGACTTTTTTTATAAATAAAAAAGCATGCTTAGCTGTCTATTATGATTGGTGGGTTACTCATTGTGTTATGAGCAACCATTGGTGTTGTTGTAATTTTTTATTTGTTCAAATAAAGTTTTTTAATGGATCAACATTTTTTTTTTGGAGGGGTGGAGTGAACATGGAGGTGGTGGTTATTCAATGGGGGGTGGATACTGGGTCTTCTCCCCTAGTATGTGAAGCATATAATGTGACACTGTTTGAAAGCTATAGATGTTTCTCAATCAGCCTATCAATTTAGACTTTAGTCGTAATTCAAATAGAAAATGAATAATAATAATTTATTAAATTCAAAGTAAAGCATAATTTATATTGGTGGAAAGCTAAGAATCTCCTTTAAAAACCCTTTTCATTTCATCAATTTTGCGTAAAAAAAAAGTCGTCAGCCACATGGGCCATCATATCACTTACATATCGCCACTTTTTGGCCCATCATGATCCTACACATACCCAAAATGTGGAAGTAGTTGGTTAACCCTATTGTTCACATCCTATGTTTCCAAGTTACTATGATTACTAATTATTTTCTATCTTTCCATATATAACTACATTTTACTTCACCTCGATTAGCCCACTTGCATGTGGATTATGTTATTCTATTGAATACATGGTGTATTCTAACCATCAACTCATAGTGGGTGTAGGTTGATAAATGTGGCTATCTAAAAATTTTGGGACTTGGTTAAAATACCAAAGTTTTGGATTAACTTTGAATCTATCCTAACATGTATTGATATAGAGAGTAAACTATCGTAATTGAACCACCAAAAATGTAGCTTTCGACCTAGGGAAAAAGGATTCCCTTTACTATGCCCTTATGGTTTTCCACCCTAGGAGCACTTGGTGTGTGAGAATGACACTCTTACCTCTAGGTGGATACAAGTTTTTTGATGGTTGCATTCAAAGAGGGAGGGTTGATTGAGGAAGGTTGTGATATGTCTGTGTGTGTATTGTGTGGCTAAAACTAAAATAAAATGATGCTAATCTAATGTATGCAAATGTAAACAAAGTAAATCTAAACTAATGCAAGCCAAGTAAACTATATGCCCTAAATGTGTGTAATCTAGAAATTGATAGAGAAGGAAAGAGGGTGTGCACTTGGAAAAGTGATGTTGCAGATGAATGGTCTCAGAATATTCTAGAGAATGTTTGAAATGAGTAGAGGGACACTTACACCAAGTTGGGCGACCTAGTCCACTTGTCGAGAAACTTTGCCAGAACAGGTTTCGGGGAAATGGGTACCCAAAAATGCAAAAACCCTTTTCCGAGCTTAGCATAGGGACAAGGTCACCAGTAGGGGCAACCTAGTCCTCTTGATGCTTTTCGAGGATTTAGGGCTTGATTTTGTGGGTCCCGATTGATGTTTCCCTTTTCTGCAACAATTTGTGTCTGAAACTTTTGAAAATGACTTGCAACTTGTCTTCTTGCTCTTCCTAGGTTTTGATGCTTTGATGTGACTTGAGGGGAATGTTTGTACTTTCTCCAACACTTTGTACTTCACCAAATTTGCATAAAAACCTGCAAACACATGCAAATACCAAAAGAGGGTTGGCGTTAGGGAATAGGGGTTTTCCTAAGTCAAACCCCTTTGAAGGTATCTAAACCAAAATGAGATAAAACCAAAGGAATGTAAGATTGAATGATGAACTTAATGAAAATTCTTACCAAACCCTTGTTGATGATGGTCTAAAACATGTAAGAGCAACTCCAATGGAGGTTTCTTGTGAAACCCTAATGCTTGATTGCTCATTTTGGAAGACTTTAATGCTAGAGTGCTTGTGGAGAGATGTGAAAATGAGCTTGGGAGGAGACAAAATAAAGGTGAAAACCCTTATTTGTACATGTATAACCCTAATTTTCTCGAAATGCAACATGATAGGCTGACACTAGGGTTTAGGAGGCAATTTGAAATTTATCCCAAAAGGGACTAGGTCACCCAAGGTGGTGACCTAGTCCACTTGGGCAATTTCAAGTGGTGGTCAAGAATTAATTTGTGTTTTATGAAATTTATCAGCTTTGCCTCCCGAAACACAATTAAGTTAGGACAAAAAGTACATTAAAGGGACAAATTAGCATAAAAAAGGGTTAATTTAGAGTTGATAAGCCTAGATAAGTGTGAAAATGCATTACAACACTTTACAACACTTTGTCATAAGGCTTAGAAAGGTGTTAGTAGGTGTTATTTAGGTGAATTATGTTGAAAGGGTCTTAGAAAAGTGAGGAAATATGTTACAACACATCACAACACCTTATTAAAACACCATTAGGTTATTGTTAAATTGCAAGATTACAAGACTAAATAAAGGTAAAACAAGGCCAAAATCCAATTGTAAAGGCCAAAATGAGTGAAAAAGTGCCAAGGTATACACTTTTTGGCAACACATTTAGCCCCCACTTTAGTGAGAGTATGAACTTAGTTCAAAATCACACTAAAGTAGCCAAATCATGTGTGTCGAGTAGGATCTAATGTACTCATGCTAGTAAGGCGAGATGACTCATGATCAAGAGGGATGATCAAGCCCCCAGGATCAAGATCCCATGGAAAACTAAACATAAGTGTAATAGATCACACACAGAGTGATGTGAAAAAGTCAAATCAAGCTTCAACCGTTTGTCCATCTAGTTGTGGCTTAGATCTAGGTTATTTTTCTGAGAGAAAAGGATGTACTCACTCTAGGCCGCTGAGAACTACGGTTGTCTGTCGAGTGAGAATGCCAAAAGGTTGTGAGATACATACACACAGTTGGTATGCACTCATACACAAACATGTGTCTATGGGGAAATTCATGCCACTAGTTGGGCTTCCCGCTCAACCATGACAAAGTAATACCTCTTGATAAATTTGATAAGTTGCCACAAAAGATAGAGGTGCGTTTCATGAGACAAGAAAAGCCTTGGATTCTTAGAACCAATGAACAAGTGCAAGATGGCACCATAGGCATGCAAGTTGTGTTATGTAAGGTGGCCATGTATGCATGAAAAAGGGGACAAAATGCAAAATGCAAAAGAATGTAAAATGCAAAAAAAGTGTTCTAAGGAGTCTTGTATTGTTCATATGAGGTCTTTGGCTTAGGGAACATTGCATTTAATGTCTCCAAAAGAGGACCAATCAAAGGATAAAATATTCACAACTTATGGGATGTAGTGCATCGCATCAGGCCACTAAGAGGAATATAATATGCTAAGAAAAGTCACACTTATGAAGGACATTACACTGAATGTCATCCTCAAAGTGAGAAACACATCATGTGAAGTGACAAGGCTGCACTAGGAATCAAAAGAAAAGAAAAATCAAATGCAAATGCAGGAAATAAAATAGTGCCAGTGTATGCCCCCACTTTAAAGTAGAGAAAGGTAGAATGCAAAAGGGGCATGAGAGCCTACTAGAAAATCTCAATGTCAAGTGATAAGTATCCAAGAAAGGTTGTGTCATGTAAGGTGGCCATGTTTGTTTTAGAGAGAACGAAACTATCACCATTCCCCCAAATACATAGAACTGAAAGAAGACAGAGAGAGAGTGAAAGAAAATGAAAACAAAGAGTCAATTTGGGTCAACATGAAAGAGACATGGGATGTCTCAATGCTTTGCATCATCCCCAAAAGGACAATAAAAAGAAAAATCAAAAAGGAAAATGCAAGAGAGACTTGTTTTTGAGTCTTGACATGAAGGAGACATTATGGTCTCAATGCCTTGCATCATCCTCAAGTGAAAGGCCTGCAAAAGATAAAAGAAAAGAGTGTCATTTGGGTCAACATGAAGGAGACATTGTGGTCTCAATGCCTTGCATCATTCCCAAATGAAAGGAAAAAGGAAAAGGAAAAGGAAAAGGGGTTCATTTGGGTCAACATGAAGGAGACATTGTGGTCTTAATGCCTTGCATCATCCCCAAATGAAAGTGAAAAGGAGAAAAGAGAAAAAGATATTCATTTGGGTCAACATGGAGGAGACATTACAGTCCCAATACCTTGCATCACCCCCAAATGAAAAGAAAAAGGAAAAAGGAAAAGCGAAAAGAAAAAAAGGCATGCACGACACATAAAAGAAGGTAGATACAAATAGAAGAATTTCACAAAGAGTAAGGAAGCATCAAACAAGAAAGGGAATACATGGCACAATAACAAACACAATACTAGTAAGGCAAGTGTAAGTCAATCGTGAAGAAATTCATCCACTCCCCATCTCGATGGGGAAAAGTGGGAGGTGGTCAACGAAGCTAAGGGACAAAGATAATTGCATTACTAGGACAAGGCTAGCAACCTATTGCCCCATTGAGTGCAAGGTTGGAGGGAGCCGAGATAGGTGATGAGAGGGGTAATGTAATAGTGAGAAGGACATGTTCTACAACTATTACATGGATGGGTATACGATAGCATACTAGGGGTCGTTAGGGTATCACTCAGAACCAATTAAGTGATACTTACTCAGTATCTCTCATAGATGGCGAAATTCATCACTTCTATGGCCAAGAACATGATGATAAGAAGAATACGGTGCATTGGAATCTTTAGGATGAATTACCAACCTATTACAATGAGGTAAGGTGATGAGCCCTTTGTTTAAGAGGATGTATAATTGTCTCTCACATTCAGGTGGTGGATGGAGAGGAAACTTAAGTTTTTGCAATTTATATGGCCTCTTGTGGCAGGTGGCTTCTCCAATTTCAAAAGAGGTTATGGGAGTAGAAGGTCCTAAAATGACCTGAGGTTTAGTGTTGTTGTGAGGAGGGGATGGTGGCTTTTCCTTAGGAAGGATAACATCCAAGTCGGGAGGGGAATCAAAGATCATCATTCCATCGTTATGGAACCTAAGGCATTCTTGAGGATGCACTCTAACATGAGGGGGATCTTGATAACCAATGCCCATTGTATGTCCATCCGGTTGCAATTGGTCATATTATTTTTGAATCTCATGTTCGTTCGTGAGATCACCACCTTGTTTGCTTAAAATGTTAAACCCTTTTCTATAAGTTTTTTGTAGATTAATGGGAGGGTGTGTGACTGGGTTATGATAGAAGGGTTTAGGAGGAGCCGGTTGAGAGGGACTCGACTCACCTTGAGTGGGTAGCCTAGCTCCATTGTCGAATTCCGAATGAAGATAAGCAAATGAGTCAAGAGGTGATATGCTAGGCATCACGGGTTGGTTCATGGAGGGGTAAAAGGAAGCATTTGCTTCAAGGTTGTCAAGACACTCATTAAGGGACTAATACATTCTAACATCATCATCTCCAATGATGTCTACTTCTGTAGGAGGACATTAATTGGGATTTGGTTGAGCAAGAGTGGGTTCAAGGTCATTAGGATCAGTGGAAAAGGTGCAGCTTGACATATCCATTAAGGATTTTAGGGAGGTCCATATCTTCTTGAAAGACATGGCCATGATGAGGTTTAAGTAATGGTAGTAAATGGACCAAAATAACAAATCTAGGAATGAAAATAGAAGGACAATTACATAAACCAAAAATGTAGACAATGTGATGAAAATGACAAAAACTATGATGCAAATTGTGCAAGAGGACTAGGTCACCCAGTGTGGTGACTTAGTCCCAATAGTGTTGTTTTTGAATTTTTTTTGTATTTTCTTGCTAAAAATGTAATGCAATGTGCAATTCTAGGATGGAATTTCACTAAATGTAGTTTTTTCACTAACCCTAGGATGCAAACAATGCAAAATTTTAATGCAATGCAAGCTATCTCTACGATGAAATGCAAAAATCAAAAAGCTAGCAAATGGTCTATGACTAGGTTCACCAAAATGAACCACCAAAAATGTAGCTTTCGACCTAGGGAAAAAGGGTTCCCTTTACTACGCCCTTAGGGTTTTCCACCCTAGGAGCACTTGGTGTGTGAGAATGACACTCTTTCCTCTAAGTGGTTATAGGGTTTTCGGCAGTTGCATTCAAAGGGGGAGGGCTAATTGATGAAGGTTGTGATGTGTGTGTATTGTGTGGCTAAAACTGAAATAAAATGATGCTAATCTAATATATGCAAATGTAAACAAAGTAAATTTAAACTAATGCAAGCTAGCTAAACTATATGCCTTAAATGTGTGTAATCTACAAATTGACAGAGAAGGACAGAGGGTGTGCACTTGGAAAAGTGATGTTGTAGATGAATGGTATCAGAATCTTCTGGAAAATGTCTAAAATGAGCAGAAGGACACTTACATCAAGTTGGGTGACCTAGTCCACTTGTCGGGAAACTTTGCTAGAACAGGTTTCGGGGAAATGGGTACCCAAAAATGTAGAAACCCTTTTTCGGGCTTAGTACAGGGACAAGGTCGCCATTAGGGGCGACCTAGTCCTCTTGATGCTTTTTGAGGTTTAGGGCTTGATTCTATGGGTCTCGATTGATGTTTCCCTTTTCTACAACAATCTGTGTCTGAAACTCCCGAAAGTGACCTCCAGCTTGTCTTCTTGCTCTTCCTAGGGTTTTGATGCTTTGATGTGACTTGAGGGGAATGTTTGTACTTTCTCCAACACTTTGTACTTCACCAAATATGCATAAAAACCTGCAAACACATGCAAAGACCAAGAGAGGGTTAGGGTTAGGGAATAGGGGTTTGCCTAAGTCAAACCCCTTTGAAGGTATCTAAACCGAAATGAGATAAAGCCAAAGGAATGTAAGATTGAATGATGAACTTAATGAAAATGCTTATCAAACCCTTGTTGATGATGGTCTGCAACATGCAAGATTAGCTCCAATGTAGGTTGCTTGTGAAACCCTAATACTTGATTGCTTGCTTTGGAAGACTTGAATGTTAGAGTGCTTGTGGAGAGATGTGAAAATGAGCTTGGGAGGAGGTAAAATGAAGGTGAAAACCCTTATTTGTAAATGCAAAACCCTAATTTTCCTAAAATGCAACATGATAAGCCGACACTAGGGTTTAGGAGGCAAGATTCCCATTAAATTTTATTTTAAATTTTAAATTTATGCCAAAAGGGACTAGGTCGCCCAAGGTGGTGACCTAGTCCACTTGGGAAATTTCAAGTGGTAGTCAAGAATTAATTTGTGTTTTATGGAGTTTATCAGCTTTTCCTCCCGAAACACACTTAAGTCGAGACTAAAAGGACATTAAAGGGACAAATTAGCATAGAAAAAGGGTTAATTTAGGGGTGATAAGCCTAGATAAGTGTGAAAATGCATTACAACACTTTACAACACTTTGTCATAAGGCTTAGAAAGGTGTAAGAAGGTGTTATTTAGGTGAATTATGTTGAAAGGGTCTTAAAAGGGTGAGGAAATGCGCTACAACACTTCACAACACCTTATTAAAACACCATTAGGTTATTGTTGAATTGCAAGCTTACAAGACTGAATCAAGGTAAAACAAGGCCAAAATCCAATGGAAAAGGCCAAAATGAGTGAAAAAGCGCCAAGCTATACACTTTTTGATGACACAATAATAAAATGAAAAGTGTGTTAATAATTCTACTTTTAGATACCAAGGATTTATTTTTTTGCCCATATTCTAATGCAAAAGGTTTGGCTAGCAATCAACACGGTATTTAACTAGTTTGTAAAAATAAATATTTGTTGGAGGTCATTGCCCTTGCATAATGTTTTCATATTAAAACTTGTTTATGAATTATTATTTTAAGTCTTATGATTGCTAACACACAAAATTGGTATGCAATCTAAACTAGATTATTATTTAATATTGTTACTAAAGGTTTAATTTCTTAATAAATATTTTATCTCTAAGAGAAATTTGAATGCATTGAATTGTCATTGAGATTACTTTAATATGAGTTGTATTATATTATGCATTTATGTTTGGATAGAGGCTAGTTCATCTAGATTAAATGTAAAATTTCTTATGTATTAGAAATTTTGACCCCAAGACCTATAGGACAATTTATATCTAGGTTTATCAATCACTTAGTGGTATGTAATATACTCAACCTACATGGTGTTTTTGAATTCTTGTGATATTTTTATTAGGTGTATTTGGATATTAGATGATCTCAAATTTTAGAATTGAGTCTGATATAGGTGAAGATAGTTGACTATCACAAATAGATAATGTAGGTGATGAACACTATGTGCTTTTTGTCAAATCTTAGGATTATTTATTTTTAAATAGTAACATGAAGGTGAAGGATGTCAATATCTATACATGTTGTAATACAAGTGTGGGTAGTTGACTATTGCTAGTATGATGCACGTGACAAATGGAAAGACCTAACCACTATATTCTATTTTTTAGCTAGCTACTACTTGTAGCACGAAGGTGATGGATGCTAAGATATATCCATGCTATGAAGGGCCTTAGTTGGGTTTTTACAACACCATGTAGGTGATAAATTCTAGGAGCTACCCCATACTAGGTTGGAGTGATTTTCACTAGTGGAATGGAGGTGATAAATTTGAGGATCCATTGACTTCAATTATTCATTAGGCTATGGAAGACTTATTAATATCCTAATGTGATTGTATGTTGTTATACTTACACCTTCACCAATGATAACCACAAGTAGTATGAGCTGTGTGTCTTATCATTTCAATTGATAATGAACTAAGAAATATGACAAGACCATAGTATAGTTTATAGGATACACTAGAGTATTTATTTTTATGGCCAATAGACATAGTTAAAGGGTAAGTGGTAGTGAACCAAGCAATGAGAAGATGTATATACTAGGCCCATATTTGTTTCAATCACTAATTTTACATGCATATTAATGGATTTATGGGTTATGATTTGTTACACCTGTGCCCTTACCTATGATGACTAGTAGTATGGGATACTTTTTTTGTCATCATAACTGACACTAAATTGAACAAAAGGATGGGACCCATAATGTAGTATGACATGCAATAATATTCCTATTTTTATATGGGATGTAGTTTAGGGCTTAGGTGTTAGTGAATTGCATTTACTTCTTTTTTTATCAACTAGTCTCCATATGAACATGTGATGTTTAAATTATTGACATTTTGTATGCATGTTTGGTGTATGAGTGATGGCACCCACCCACTTGTAGGTCCCTAAAAACTCACTTCAAAATGAAAAAATAGGCAGAAAAGGAGAGGTTGTGTTGCTATAAGGAACTCACACAACCTTTGCAGAGGTTTACACATGAGTAGTAGGTAAAACAATTAATTTTGGAAGCATAAAACAAACTACAGAGGTACAAACTAAGTTGTAGAAAAAAAATAGATTGTTGCTATGGGTACCCGCAGCATTGGATGTAGGTGACTATTCAAAATTTCAACAACATAGGGTGATCCCACAATACTGGTTTATAATTTTTGGGCAAACTGGACACTGAACTAATTTTTCTTAACTAAATCTTCACTTTTAGGCTCATATAGCGGCTAAACCGTGAGGAATTTGGAGATGATGAAAACTAGTGATTTTTGACGTTTTGTCTATACATTCTAGATATATTTTTTTAAATTTTTTTGCAATCAGATTGCACTTATTTTTTGATCTCCTTCAAAAACTAGTTTTTTTTTAAAACAACATTTTTAAGGAGTGACGCTCACCGTATACAACATAATTTTTTTTCTACGAAGGATAAAATTCTATTTTTTTCGAATTTAGATTTGTAACTATGATATCTAGCACTTTCATTTGGTTTTATAGTTTTTTATTGAATATTTTTTCCTTAATCAAGTTTCGAAGTCAAACCAATTACAATTTAGACATAGGTGGACCGTATACAACATAAATTTTTCTGTATGTATCGAAATTCAAATTTATTTTTTTAAATGGATCAAGGACATCAATACCCAGCCCAAACATATTTTTCAAAATTTTATTTTGATAATCTACTATTTTTCCACATGTGCAGAAAAAAGAGTTTGATTTTCGGTGAAAAAGCTATGTTTAATAAAACTAAAAAAACAGATCATAATAAAACCAAAACATATTAAAATTATATTCGTTGGATAGCTCATTTGGAGGAATACCATCTTCCAGTTGGGTCTGTGAAGTCTTCTCCATTTTCATCCTCAACCCTAGCTTCGAAGGGAAAAAATCTCAAGACTTTTTGTGTCGGAGGGTGGGAAGGTGGGAAAAGGTGGGTTCAAGCAAACCTAAGGGGTTTGCTCGAACCCCAAGAGTTCGCTCAAACCCTAGTTCGAGAAAACCCCCTTTCCACAATGGGAAACACGATTTCCCACATGCAAAGGGGTTCGCTAGAATCTTGGTTCGAGCGAACCCCTTTGGGGTTCGTTTGAACATTGAGTTTGCTCAAAGCCCCCAAAACAATTTTTTTTTGCATGGGTGAGTGTTTTGGAAGTTTTCCTTCCTCACTCAAATTGTAAACCACTTTTGTGGGTTCACCCCATAAAATATTTTAAACTTGCACAAAAAAAACTATACTACCAAAACATCAGTTTATAGCAAAGATACTCATAAAACACACACGAAGGTAATAGAAATGAGGAGGAAAAATATTATATTCACTTTAAAGATCAATTTTTTACACACATTTATAAGCATTTACAAAAACAGAGCTCTCTTTTCTCTTCTTCTTTCTTCCCTTTTGTCTTCTATGATCCTACTACTATCCTCTATAGCTTCTGCTTTAATATCTATTCTCTCCTCTATTCCCTTTGTCTCCTTTGCTCTTTCATACATACTATTGTTTTGCACCTCTTTTTTCCTCTGTTCTCTCCTTTATTTTTTTGTTGTTCTATTCTTCTTCTCCTAACTATCCAAAATCTAGAAGCTTCTCCCAAAAACTCCAAAAATCTCGCTTAAATATGCTGCAATTTTCAAAAACCTCCATAAATGCTTCCAACTACCTCTTTTAAACTCAAAACTCCCACTCAAGTTTTTCGTTTTTTAGTTTCGATGTTACTACTCATTAAATGAGCATACAGGAGGTAGTTTGTTTCTCCCAAAATAAAACAAAGTTAAAATTTTAAATTTCAAAACTTCTAAGCTTCTTTACTTGGTATTTTTTAGGGAAAACATATATATTTAAAGAAAAATGATGCCCCTACATCAAATTATTGGCCTAGAAAAATTGTGAACCCTTGCTCACTATGTAAAACTTTGTATTGTTGTTGGCTAAAGGTCCAGTTGTTGCGAGTCAGCAACTCTATCATCTTGGATTAATTGGAATGATTCCAACTCTACGGGGCTTATCCATGTTGCATCCTCCACTGGTCTACCCTTCCATTTCACTAAATATTTGTTGTACTCTTTTCCCCTTATCTTTCTTAAAATTCTAGAATCTAAAATATCTTTGATTTCCTCTTATGCTTTCTTGGGTAACTTCTCCTTCCATTTTTCTAGTAATGCTTTCTTCATTTCTTGTTGTTGTGATGCATCTCTCTCATGGTAAGTATATAAATGAGAAACATTAAAAATTAAAGAGATTTCCAAACCTTTCTAGGAAGCTCTACCTCATAGGCATTTGGTGAAAACTTCCTGACAATCTTGCATGGTCCAATCTTCTTCCATTTGAGTTTGTTGTAGGCATGGCTCGAAAATCTTTCCTTTTGTAGCTGTGTCAATACCATATCTCCCACTTCAATATTATTTTCTCTCCTCTTCAAAACATCCTTCTCCTTATACTATTGGCTGCTCCAATTGAGTTTTTCTCTCACTTACCAATGTAAATCTTGCATATATTTGGAAAAATCCTCTTCTTTAACACTTATTTTATATCCCTCAATATTTTCAAGCTCTCTTAATTTTGAAATACCCCTAGGACTAATACCCATATACAATTTGAAATGTACTCTTACCTCGTGTTCTTGAAAGTCCAATCATAAAATCCATGCTGACATCTTCTCGGGTAAAAGCACAAAGTTGTGTCACACTTTATAAAGGAAACGAACAATGTTGATCCAACTTTTAAACTTGAATCACTAAAAGTGGCATATATGTTTTGAATTTTGAAATGACATGTAAACTAGTAAAATATGTATTTTTTAGTATATTTTATATTTGTATTTAAAAAAAAAAAATTAAAAAAATATTTTAAACTAGTTTTTAATAAATTAACACTATAATTTAGTTGTTGATAAAATGTTGAATAATGAAGTTGCATGGGACATCAAAAATTTTATAGTAAATTTTATTTTTTTTCTTTCAAATTTAATCTTTGTATTTATAACTTGAAACTTTAGTGAATGGATATTTTTTTTTCCAATTTTAATAAATACATATTTTTAAATAAATGTTAAAATGTGTGTGAATCAAAAAATAGTTGTTTCCACCGGATGTCAACTTTCATATTATATATTTATCTAAAATGGAAAAAAATTATACCATCTTGAAATAGATTCTTTGATCTAGTGCATCATATTTTTTTCATTTTTTTAAATAAGTTTTGGTATTTTTCCTTGGCATGATAATCAACCTAATATTTTGTGTTGATAACCTAATTTTAGTAAAAATAGAAAATAAAATATAAATAATAATTAAACTATTAAAATAAATATATTTTTGAAAATGACACTTATGGATCTACAAAAGGGTATTTTTATATTTAAAAATAAAATTATTTACACTAGTGCAAGAGTTATTGAAACTTCAAGTTTTTCAAATAATTTTATTTTTTGGTAAATTGGACTCAAAGTGGTGCTCTATATATTTTTAGCCAACAATTTCAGTTGAAAAAGTTGTGGAAGTATCTAACTTAGCTAAAATGAATCTTACTAGATCATATGTTTGACCAAAATTGATTTTTAGTTAGAAATACTTAAATTCGGTTGTGTTGATAAGTTGGCTGAAAGTGTGACACAACTTTGTGCTTTTACCCTCCCATGGTTTCTCCATTATGGGTAATGGTTGATATCAGACTGCATTTTGACTCCCTCCTTTGGCATATTGACAAACTTGACATCTTTGCACAATTTTTTTTGATTTCTACTCTCATCATTGGCCAGAAATATCTTTCACTAAGTTGTGCCATTATTTTATCAGCTCCAAAATGTCTAACTAAACCACCACAATGTTTTTCTCTTATTAAATTCTGCCTCATTGATACTTTTGGTATGCAAAGTTGTTGTCCTTTGAACAATAGTCCATCTTGTATTAAATAATCCATCCAAGGTGTCATATCCACACTAGTAAGAACTATACATATTATCCATGCATCCTTAAAATCCAAATAATCTTTATATAACTCTTTAATGGCATCAAACCCAACTAAGTCAACTCTCATTTTAATCAACAATGCATCCCTCCCACTTAATGCATCCTCTCTTATCCTAATTTGATGATATCCCCTCTTTAAATCATTTTTTCTAAAATATCTAGCCTTTCCCAAATAATCCATGAGATCATTCATTCTTAGTAATGGAAAACGATCCCTTATTATTATTTTGTTGATGGTTCTTGAGTTCGTGCACATTCCCCATTCACCATCCTTCTTTGGTGCTAACATAGCTAGTACTACGCATGGGCTAAGGTTTTCTCTAATCAGCCCTCTTTCCAATAACTGTTGCACTTGCTTGTTCACCTCTTCTCTCTCTACAAGTGTCAATCTATAGGCTACCTTGTTGGGTAAACTTTCTCCTGGAATCAAATCAATGCGATGGTTGATGCTCCTCATAGGTGGTAGTCCTTCTGAAAAATCCTTGGATACAATTTCATCAAACTCTTGAAGCAACTCCTTTACTTCTAAAAGCATGTCACCACTATCGTTCATTGCATCTACTTCCAGCTCCTTGGGAACTATTGCAAAAATAGTCTTTCCCCTTTAATCTCTTTGAAAAATTTCTTTCCTATCACTAGTAGTGTTCTTGGATCACTTTCCACCTCTTCTTCCTTAGTTACCAATGGCATAAGAGTCTGTTTTCTTCCATTTTTCTCCAATGTGTAAGTGTTTTCTCTTTTATTATGAATTTCCTTCCTATCAAATTTCCATAGCCTCCCCAAGAGTAAGTGGCATACATCCATGGGCATGATATTACACCACACCTCATCCTCATAAGTTCCTATTCAAAAATTAACTAGGCATGCTGATCAACTAAGACTTGGTGCCCTTTTTGCAACCATGAAACCTTGTAAGGTTTTGGGTGATTTATCCTCTTTAACCCTAACTTGTCTACCATTTTAACTAAAATGAAGTCATTAGTGTTGCCACTATCTATTATAACCTTGCAGAATTTTCCACTTGATTTACATATTGTTCTAAATAAATTTTTCCTTTGGATAGGTTCATCTTTTATTTTTTCTAGCTTCAACAATGTCCTCTTCATCATAAGTTCATCTCCTCTCTCAAGTTCATCTAGTTGACTAATAGACCCTATAGATTCATTATCCCCCTTTGCTACATGAGCACTTGCTACCACTGTCCTTTTTGATCCTTCTTGTCTACATTGTGGGCATTCATAAAACCTATGGCTTGACTATCCACAATTAAAACATGTACCTTGGAAGCCTCTACCTTGGAGTCTTCTATATCCACCTCTACCTCTCATTGGGTATGGTCTTGATATTGTTTCATCCTTCTCCTTTTGACATTTTGATGGGTTGGCTTCCTTACCATGGCTGTAATTTTTCTATTGCTGCACTTCCCCTTTGCTGAATCCACCTTTTCTTTTCTTTATTCCTTGCTTCCTTTCCAACTTCTCTTCAAACTTTAGCGTATATTGATATGCTTCATCCATATTTTGCAACCTTATCATGCTTAGTTCATCCTGGATGTTCAACCTCAATCCATTAACATACCTTGCTACTTTTTCATGGCCTAATTCATTAAGACATGATCTAATGTAAATCTTATAAAACTCCTTTGTATTTCACACTCAACTCTCTTTATTTTAAATTCTACAATTTCTTGAGAAGTTCTAGTTGATAATCACTAGGTAGAAATTTAGGGCTCCTTCATCTTTCTTACCATTTGATCCCATCTTGTGATCTTATCTCTTCCATTTCTTCTTCTCTCAACCTGCACCTCTTTCCACCAGAGTGTTGCATAACCTTTCAACCTTGTTTGAGCAACCTTCACTCTTTTGGGGTCCTCTACTTCATCATACTCAAAATATTCCTTCATCTCTGTTATCCAGTCAATTAGTTTATTTGGTTCTAAACTTCTTGAGAAGCTTGGTAACTCCACCCTTGTTCCTTTCCCAATGTTGGAAATAGCTCTTATAAGCCTTCTTTCTCCTGCATCCATATCTCCATCTACATTTCCATCTTCTTCTCCATCCATCCCTACTCCTCCTTCATCATCTTCATTGTCACTATCTTCATGTGCTTTACCTCTTCTCATTCCACCTTCTATTGCATTCATTCTTTCCTACATTCCTCTTAGGGTTTCCAATACCTCATCTATTCTTCTATCTTCTTCTACAGCTGCAACCTATGCCATCCTTCTCCTTGGTAGCATCCTTATGCTTTAACTCACCTTCTTTGCTTTTCCTTCTTACTACAGTATTCCTAGCTATAATATCCCTTGTTGTAGGGACACACCAAAAGTTTGAAAACTCAAAAGGAATTACTCTAATCCTAATCCCAGGCCAATATCCTTCTTTCTAGAGCTATAGCTATGCTCTGATACTAGGCTGATGGCACCCACCCACATGTAGGTGTCTAAAAACTCACTTGAAAATGAGAAAACAAGCAGAAAAGAAGAGGTTGTGTTACTATAAGAAATCCACACAACCTTTACATAGGTTTACGCATGAGCTGCAGGGCAAATAGTTAATTTTGGAAGCTTGAAACCAACTATGGAGGCACAAACAAAGTTGCAAAGAAAAACAAACTTTTGCTATGGGTACCTATGACACCGGTTGTAGGTGACTGTTTAGAATTTCAACAACATAAAATATTTTAAACTTGCATAGAAAAAAATTTACTTCTAGAACAACGATTTATAACAAAGATACTAAAAAAACACACACAGAAGCAATAGCAATGAAGTGGGAAAATATTATATTCACTTTAAAGATCAATTTTTTACACACATTACATGCATTTACATAAGCATTTACAAAAACAAAGCTCTCTTTGCTCTTCTTCTTTTTTCCCTTTTTTCTTCTATGATCTTGCTACTATCCTCTATAGATTCTACTTCATGTATTCTCTCCTCTATTCCCTTTGCCTCCTCTTCTCTTTCCTAAGTGTTGTTGTTCTGCAGCTCTTTTTTTCCCCTATTCTCTCCTCTATTTTTCCGTTGTTCTATTCTTCTTCTCCCAACTATCCAAAATCTAGAAGCTTCTCCCAAAAACTCCAAAAATCTTGCCTAAATCTGTTGCAATGTTCAAAAACCTTCATAATTGCTTCCAACTACCTCTTTTAAACTCAAAACTCCTGCTCAAGTTTTCCCTTTTTTAGTTTTGATGATATTGCTCATTAAATGAGTATACAAGAGGTAGTTTATTGCCCCCAAAATAAAACAAAGTTCAAATTTTAAATTTCAAAACTTCTAAGCTTCTTTACGTGACATTTTCTAGGGAAAATTTAAAAAAAATTAAAGAAAAATGATGCCCCTGCATTAATGAGCTAGTCACATGTGTAAATATGATGCATGTACAAGTTAATCGCATTATGTATATGTGATAATTAGTCACACAATGTACATGTAAGATATGTGTAAGCTAGTCAATATGTGTGTATGCTATTTTTATAAGCTATTAAGACTATATAAATGTGATGTATGCATGAGCTAGTTCATATGTGTATCTATGAAGTGTGTATGAGCTAGTTAAATTATGTATATGTGATGCAAGTGGTAGCTAGTCACATTGTTTATATGTGATGAATGTTTGATTTTTTCACTATGTGAACATGTAATGTTTTTATGAGTTACTCACTATGTAATTTTATATGTATTCATGTACTAATATTGGCATTGAAATACCATTTGATAGAAATGCATTTGGTAGCATACTATTATATAGGGATTAAAATGAAAATATAAGCTCAATTAATAGCTTGAACCTTAAGAGATGTCATATATAACATCATAGGTGTGAGAATGAAGAATTTATTACTTGTGCACAAATTATGGATGCTTACAACTAAGGTTCTAGGTCTACATCATCAAATATGATACCACATCAAGATGCTCTTTGTTGAGATGCCCATAAAGACTCGTAAAAGGGGCAGATAAGTAATTATGCATTAAGTTATATTATTTTGTGTGCTAATGTGGTATCACATAAATTGTCCTTTTTCTATATCTAATTAATACATTACATTCAATTATAAGTATTCATGATTGACACAAACAACTTTAACATCACAACTACTAGTGATATGCCATTAAAATATTATACATTAAATTAACAAATACTATCACAACGATTAAAACATACTCAACTAATAGATCCTCTCTCCTAATCTGTTTAAAATACAAAATTATAATAACCAAAATTATTATTGGTAATAAATTATTTCTGAATTGGGTGTCATAATCCACTTTGATTAATAGTGTCGACCCCATTATGTAGCAGATCTGCTTGACATCTTACATAATAATGCCATGTTAGGGGAAAAGAAGCTCCATCATCCATCCATGCCTTTTACCCTGAATTCACGTCCATGGCTTATCTGGTGTAGGCGGCCCCGCCTCTGTATAGCTGGTGCACATTCCACCTTCATTTCATCATTAAATTTGGCTTTTGTTAGGGGAAAGAAACACTACTCATTTCTGGCATTTTGTCCTTTCCCCTACCTATCATCCTTTCTTGATGTTTTACTCTGCCCAATAAAAAGAATTTGCACTAGTACACGGAAATTCATGCACAGTAATGAGACTGAAATGCTCTTTGCAGATCTAAGGGATACATTTTAATCCGTCAGTTTTCTCCTTGGATTGATTTAATGCGAAGACAGGCAGACCACCACAAAATATGTGATGATTTCTTGATCATCACGTCCTATTCCTTTTAACACCACCCTACAAACCAAACAAATCAATTCCATAAAATCCGGATCGTCATAAATTCTATGTCCAAATCTAAGACTGAATGTTCACATTAAGTTTTCTGCACCACTAAAGTCTTCAGATTCTTGGTGGGAGTTCATCAATTTCGTAAGTCTTTGCTTTTGGTAGTATTCAAGTTGAGGCTTAGCCCGTCCTCTTAATAATAATGAATACAGCAACTGACAGACCCAGAGAATATGACACTCCAATTTACAGTGTCTATTTTATTTATTTATAATCTTACAGCAACATTATTTTCAGAGAGTTTGCAACTGCAATTTACACGAATCTTAGATAATTTAACCAATGTTTTTGCAAGTTATAGAATTAGTGTCGCTTAATTTCATTGTTCATGCGGCCTGTGATGTTTATGGATTACTTTGGAACGGCATTATTTAAGTGAACAAGCTCTTAGCATGTGTTTGATTGCCCAACATCTTTTCATTATCAAATTGTTCATTAATAGATCTTATATAATAAAATAAATTAGAGTTTGAATTACTATTTAAAATAAAAATAAAAATCATCCAATCACTAATTTCATAAAATATTTTCAAAGATCAATTAAAATAATAAAAGTTATTCACAATTGCTATCATAGATGTATGATAGATAGATTGGTTGAACATTAGTCAAGACAATTACAACCATCTTAAATTACATAATTGTGTTCTACACGCTCTTGTTCCTTATATTGGTATCTAGACTCTTCCCAAATAAAAACTTCAGAAATTAAAGACCATTCAAAATATAGTTAAATCTATAAACTAAAACATAGAAACACACTTAATAAAGTGAGGAAAGGACATCCTATAAAACAATAAAAAATAAAACTGAGAAAATTAAAGTATGCTGATAATGTCAACCTTGTTGTGTATTTATAACCAGGCTTAAATAGAAAAACATAGTTACTAAACATCGTAGATTTCATAATTTCTAATATTTTTTAATATTTTTTAATTTTAATTTAATTTTTTTTGTTTGGTAATAAGATTTTGTATTGCTTAAAAATAAGATTACATCGTTAATTTTAGTAAATCCACCAACCAGCCCAAAAAACCACCTTCAACTAGAAATGCTTTCACACAAAAAGCACATTAACATGCTGACCAACTAACTCTACATCTAACCTTTTAAACATCACCATTATACAAAAACCAGCCACCTTATCCTAAAAGATAAATTCATATTACATCCCAGATAGGCTTCAACCCCCAACAAAACCTAAGATTACTGTATGAAACATGAGAAATTCTTACAAAAAATAGGAAAAAGCTTTTTAATTCAGCTTGATTTACTCGACTCCATTCCAACATTGCATCTTGTTGTCACCTTCCTCTTTCGTGGGTGGTTCCCTCCACCTTCCATTCGGTCAGCTTCCGCCTTTGCCTAGGCGATTACAACTTCCACTTTCATCAACCCCACAAAGAGCTTCAAAGCCTCCTAGCCAAGTCTTGCCTCCTCGAGCTGCAATGAGCTTTAAATTCCTCCTCTGGCCAACGTGCAAAAGGTATACATCCCTCATACCCTTAAAGCTCTTCTTTCTCAATTCCTTTCCAGATGTCAATCCCTTCGCCCGAGATTGCCCATTCCAGTATTGACTCCAATCCATCTAAAAAATCTCTATGTACAATTTTTTCCATCACCTCTCTCACTATTTCCACCTTCTCCCCTAGGTCCAATCCCCATGCCGCTATCAGAGAGTACATGTCCATGTTCATTCTATACATATGCCTTAAATCTCCAAAGGTCTTGCCCAAAATCATCCACACACATTGCACCAATCTTCCATCATTGAAAAGGAACATACCCATTGATATCTTCTCAGTTGCATCACCAAAAAATGGGCATAGTTGTCTCCTTAATAAAAGAGTCAAGGTTGCCTCCATTGGAGCACTATTGTAATAGTGTCGCCACCACAATCACACCTTCTCAAAGCCTTCTTCTCCACGCCAAAAACATATAAATTCATCGAAAACTGAGGGCCAAAATGTTTTTAATCTTCTTAAAATAACACATTTATCTTAATTGCAACTCATACTGGGGATGCCACCACCAACCTCCACAACATTTCTCGAGTCATGTCAAACTACTTCAATCTACCCACAATCTTTCTTATTAGCTGCAATATACTTGCCACCTTTTATTTCCTCAATCCACTAAATCCACATTCCTAAAATCTTTGATTCTCAACTCACCAACCTCTCTAAATGTTAAAGCCCATTTAGAGAGGATGTCGGCTTCCAAATTACCAGATCTTCTTATATGACTCACAAAAAAGTCTTCGCATGAGGTTAATTCATCTCTAATTTTTGCAATTGTATTCTAAAGGTGCCACACCCTAATGCTCCCCTTCATCACTTCTTGAACAATGATGAGTGACTCACCTTCTAAATGAATTTTTGAAGCTCCCAGTTGTTTTCCAAGTTTAATCGCCGTTAATGCTAGTGAAGCTTCAACTACATTATTTTTTCCTTCCTCCAGCTTCTTCGCCCCCAAGGCTACTAAATTCCCTTTCCAATCTCGAACAATGAACCCTGCACCCGATGGTCCAGGGTTCCCTTTCGATGCACCATCAAAATTTACTTTCCACCAGCCTTCCATTGGTTTTTTCCAAGCACCCTCCACTGATTCCTTTGCAGTTGGTTTAACCCAACTAGGCCCCTTAACATGCCGAATAATTTCTAATATTTTTATTAGTATTAAGATTTTCCTTATTTTATAGTAAAAATTTAGACAGAATTTTTAAAAATTAAAAAATATTACATATAAATAATTGAAACTCAATGTTAGCATATAATTAAAAAAATAAAATGGTGAAACAAAATATTTTATATTATTTTTCAATTTTGAAGAAATGTCTTAAAAGATGTACATAGTAATAAATGGTTATATCTTGTAGAAATTTGAACTCATTCTTATAGTATTTCACTGCTATACATACAAAAAAATCTTCATACACTTACCGCCTACCATATCCTTATATATAAACATTTATCACATTCATATATGCACCTACCTCCACATAGCCATTGGCCTCTAAAATCTAATTGTTTGAAAATCTTGAAACATTCATATGGTTATAGGGGTGAATCCATGATCATGAACTTATTCCTTTATGCGTTAGTGGACTCCTTATAGAAGGGAAGATGCTTGTAGTATGGTTGTAACCACTTCTTTTTTAACAACTAGTCTTCATATGAACATGTGATGTTTAAGTTGTTTGCATTGTGTATGCATTTTCGGTGCATGATCTAGTCACATTGTGTAAATATGATGCATCTACAAGTTAATCACATTGTCTATATGTAACATATGTGTAAGCTAGTCAGTATGTGTGTGATACTTTTATAAGCTAGTCACACCATGCACATGTGATGTATGCATGAGCTAGTCACTATTTGTGTCTATCAAGTGTGTATGAGTTAGTTAAATTATATATATGGGATGCAAGTGGGAGCTAGTCATACTTTTTATATGTGATGAATACTTGATTTAATTACTATGTGAGCATGTAATGTTTTAATGAGCTAGTTCAAATGTTTTTTGATATGTGATCATGCACTAATATTAGCATTGAACTAACATTTGATATAGAAATGCATTTTCTAGCATGCTATTATATATAGATTAAATTTAAAACATGAGCTCAATTAACAGTTTGAATTTAAAGAACGATCATATATAAAATCCTAGATGTGAAGATGAAGAGTATTATTAGTGCACAAAATATGAAACCTCTAATTCTTAGGAAGGGATACATAGGCATGCTTCATGAATAAACCGTCAAGATTTAAATATAAGTCTAGGGTTGATCTGATTTGAGAGCCTACCATATTTAGTGAGTATATGAATTGTGACATAGAGTTATTACCATAACCATGGGTGATAATGCTAAGAAGCTAGCAACTTTAAAAATTTAGATAAAGGATACTTGTCTGATTAAGACAGGAGAGAAGACCTAATACTAAATCCACATCATCAAATGTATTGACACATTAATAAGTTATTTGGAATAAATAACTGAGTTAGAAGTCATAGTCTACTTTCATTAGTAGGGTCGGCCCCACTTACAGTAGCAGACCTGCTTGACATCTTACACAATAATGCCATGTTAGCGGAAATGAAGCTCCATCATCCATTCATGTCTTTTATAGCGGGTGCACATTCGTCTTTTCTCCATGTTTTTCTCTGCGCAACAAAAAGAATTTGCAGTGCACGGAAATTCATACACAGTTATAATGAACAAAATTGCTATTCATTTTAATCCGTCATTGCTCGCCTCGCTTTGGTTTAATGCGAGGACAGGCAGGCCACCGCAAAATATCTGATGATCTGGTCATCATCACATTTTATTCCTTTTAACACCACCCTTCGAACGAGACAAATCAATTCCAGAAAATCCGGATCGCCATAAATTGTATGTTCATCGATTTCGTAAGTCTACTCTTGGTAGTGTTCAAGTTGAGGCTTATCTTTCCTTTTAAGAATAATGAATACATCATCTGATAGGCCCAGAGAAAATGACACTCCAATTTACAGAGTCTTTGTTTTTTAATCTTATAGCAACATTATTTTCAGAGAGTTTGCCACTGCAATTTACACGAATCGTAGATAATTTAACCAATGTTTTTGCAAGTTATAAAATGGGTGTCGCTTAATTTCATTGGTCATGCGGCCTGTGGTGATTATGGATTGTTTTGGAACGACATTATACATCTGAACTATCTCTTAGAATGTGTTTGATTGAGTAACATCTTTTCATTTACAATCCCACGTGTGGAGTAATCTTCGCATGATGTGATATAGGCTTGTGGCGACAATTTTCTTTTTGATAAAAGTGGGCTAAGATGCATACTCATATAAATAATACAAATCTAAAAATTTCTTCATCGACAAATTTGAAGTTCTCCGGCTGAATATTCGGCTTTCTATTTTTTTTGTTTTTATGGTAGAGATTGCTTTGTCTTGCATGATGTGCTCTTTGAGAACAAGTTTTGACAACTGTTTAAATTAAAATGTTTAGGCTGACAGAAACAATATTGTATAGGGTCTCATGCATCTATTTATTTAAATTTGTTGTTTAAATCCGAGTAGTAAGGATGGTTTTATGAAAGTTTTAAATTAAGGAAAATAATAATAATAGAAACTTTTCTTATTTCCAGAGAGTTGTTACATTTTGAATATTTTAATTATGTTATATAAAAATGTGTGTAATTGAAATTATGCAAACATTATGTAGTAAAAAACATGATTATAAATATTTCATTTTCTAAATTTTATTTTCAATTTTCTGTGTTCAATAAATATCTCTTCATTAATATTTTTTATAAAACTTACATGATAAAATAAATTAGAGTTTTAAAAAACTACAAATAAAAATAAAAATCAGTTAATCACTAACTCCATAAAATACTTCTAAAAATCTACTACAATTTTAAATGTCATTATTAAATGAAACCAATATCTTAGCATGGAAAATAGAGTAGTTAAACATTACTCAAGATAATTACAACCATCTTATATTACAGAGTTGTGTTCTACACATTTTTTTTCTTATATTGTTGTCTAGATTCTTCCCAAATAAAACTTCAGAGATTAAAGACCATTCAAAATATTGTTAAACCTCTAAACTAAAACATAGAAATGCAGTTCCATTGAAAACCTAAGTATTGCTACACACTGAGATTACTACGTACATTTTGCGATTTTCCTCATCTACAAGTACCTGGGTAGCCATGTTTAACCAACTCCCAAGCGAGTTGTCCTCCAATCCACCACAAAGATGTGGGTTAAATATTTCTTGACCCAGGAAGCAATCAACCGCTTTGAATCGAGGATATCCTTTAAATGAACCTTCAAATTGTGGAGTGATATCGGATTTGACTCGATATTGCTATTTAGACTCCATGTACTTCTGACCCAAAACCAGCTTTACTGCCTAATTGGTGTTGTGGGAACCGTCTCGCGCTATCCTCTTCACACAATGATCTGTGTATTTCATGTACTGGCATCTTCATTGCTTGAAATTTCTGATTTCTCTCCATGCTCTTGAACTTCTCTAGTTAAACGTGTTTGCTTTGGCTCTCTTCCTCATGTTGCCAGTTTTCGTGTGCTGGGTCTTTGACCTTAACTCGTACTCAATTTTGTGGCCTTCATAAAAGTGAATAGTCCTTTCAGACTAGTTCCCCCCTCACGTTACCTTCAGGCCTCGGTACCCATCAAGCAATGCGTGCAGTTGTGCAAAGCCTGCACATGGCATCATACTCTAACCCTCAAATTAGCGGAAGTCACCTTCCCTTTCTGATGTAATCCTGGCATGTCAACAAAATTGGCAGAATCGGGACTTCAAAAGGCAAGACATAGATGGAACAGTGATCGGAAAGTTTGACACTTGGAGTGCGAAGCTAATAATCTTTGAAAAGCTATATAAAATGGGAAATTAGCAGAATCAGGACTTCAAAAAGTCAAAGACATAGATGGAACAGTGATTGGAAAGTTTGACACTTGGAGTGTGAAGCCCATAATTTTAGGAAAACTATATAAAATGGGAACTACCCCCAGAAACGGTAGTACTTATCTTTAAAAAAAAAAAAAAAAAAACATAGAAATGCAGTTAATAAAGTAAGGGAAGGGCATCCAATATAACAATAGAAAATAATGCTGGGAAAATTAAAGTACGCTAATAGTGTCAACATTGTTTTGTATTTATAACCAAGCTTAAATAAAAAAACATAGTTATTAATATTTTTATGAGTATTAAACTTTTCATTATTTTATAAAAAAGTAAAATTGTTATAAATAAATATTTGAAATTTAATGGTAGCATATAAAAAAATTAACAATCACATCTTGGTGTCCAATGGGTACACCAAAGAATTGTGGAAGGTCAATTAAGGAATTTTTTCGTCTACTTTTAACATACATTTGTGTAGTATACATGAGGTCAATTGGTAGGCCATTTAGAAAATGATGTTTGTGCAATAAGGGTCTCAATGGAGAAGTGATAGCTTCAAATCAACTATGCATTCGCTTATAGGGATCTGAACACAACTAAAACAAAACCTCTGAATCAAGAAGATAATAAGGCTCCATTACCAATAGGCTCATGTTATGTTTGCATTAGGGAGAGAGGGAGAGATAGGGAGATATGGGGATAGAGAGAGACAAAGACTTGGCTAAGGAGATAGAGATAGAGTGGAAGTTAGAGATGGAGATGGAGATGGAGATAGAGATGACAGATGGAGATGGAGGAGAGGGACATGGAGAGAAGGAGAGGGAGATATAAAGAGAGAGGACAAAGAGATAGAGATGAAAGTGAAAAATATATAGAGAGGGGGAGAGAGGGAGAGATAAAAATATAAAGATAGAAGTAGGACTCGTGATATATAGAGAGGGGTAGAGAGAGGAAAATATGTATGGGTAGAGAGAGATAGATAGATAATGAGATAGAGATAGAGGGAGATATGAAAGAATTTAAGTAAGGAAAGGTAGCGATAGAGATAGAGCTACAAATAGGGAGGGAGAAACATCTGCCCCTCTTTCATTGTCTCCCTTTGTAGAGAGGTAGAGAGAGAGGGAGAGAGATAAATAGAGAAGTAAAGAGGGGGATACAAAGAAAGAGGGAGATAATGAGAGAGAGATGGTGGGATAAAAAGATAGAGATAGAAAGTAATATAGAGAGAGACATAGGGAGAGGTAGATATGGGAAGATATATATAGAGAGATATGGGAAGAGAAAGAGAGAGATCTCTTTATATTTTTGTCTCCTCTCTATCTTTATATTTTTAATTATCTCTCAATCTCTCTCTTCCTCTCTCTCCCCTATTTCTCCCTAAATTTTTCTCCCCTTCTCTCTTCCTCTATTTATCTTTCTCTCATTTCTTCTCTCTATCTATTTACCTCTCCCTATCTTTCCCCCCTTATTAGTTTTTTATATCCCTATTTATCTCCCCCTCTCTCCCCCATTTCCATCTTTATCTCTTGATTTATCGACCTTTATATAATATATGTGTGTGTGTGTGTGTCTCATATTTCTCTTTATTTCTCTATCTCTCTTTATGTGACGATATCTATCTATGTCTCTCCTCTCCTCTTTCCCCCCCCCTCTCTCTCTCTCTCTTTCTTTATCTCTCTTCCTATCTCTCTCTCTTTGTCTCTTCATATTTATTCCTTTATATCTATACCTATATTTTTATATCGCTATCTCTCTTTGTATCTCTTTGTCTCGATCTCTATTTCTTTATTTATATCTTTATTTTCTCTCTTTCTCTTTATCTATTTTCCTCCTAAGTGTGCAATGGGTACATTGAAGAGGTTTTAAAGGTGAATTATCATATCCTTAATCAAATGGTATGCTACCCTCAACATAAATCCCTAGGGATATTCTATCCTTGGATCATTGCATGAAATGACTAATCAAAAGTTACTTTCTTTCTCACTGTATAAATTTGTATTTATATTTTAAGTTTGAAATTTATTTTATTATAAATTATAACAAAAATTCAAAATAGAATTATTCTATAATAATTAAAGTTTTAATAAGATAAATAATTATAAGAAATTAATTCTAATAATTTTTAGTTGTTATTTTTAATTTCATAAAAATAAATAAATAATAAATAAAAAAATTAAACTTAAATCTAAATTAAAAACTAAAATAAAATAAACTAAATGGAAAGTCAAAATATATCAAAATCTAAATATTAATAAATATAATAATTTTAAAAAATTAATAACAAATAATAATCTTTTTAAGTTAATAAATGATTAAATAAAAAAGTAAAACTATTTTTTAATTAAGATATAATTAAGATATTACAAACATTATTAACATAAAATCAATATTAAAAAATAAAAATATTATTTATTTATTTATTTTAGGTAAATTTCTGTAGAGAGAATAACACTCTTTCTTTTGCGACCTGAAAAAACAAGATTACAAATTTCCAAGACCAAACATTACATATTCAAATTTCCTACCTTAGAAGACCTTAATGTCATTGAATTCTTTTGTTTTGAAGGAGTTTTCTTGTGCTTCACCTCTATCCATTCTTGTTTCATTTCAAGGTTGTTTCTTGCCACATTCAAGTTTACAATATTGTCAATGCTTGTTGTAGCAACTCGAGATAACGATGAAAATTTGAAGTGTTTGAGTAATGGATCTAAGTCCTCCAAGGAGGGAGGAGAGGGCTTCTTATCTGACATCTCTTGAAGATGCTTTTGCACAATCTTTGGAGTGGGTTGAGGTGACATTGGAACCTTTTCATGATGCACTAGTAAAGAGGTAGCGACTTCTTGTACAAAGGGAGAGATTTTGTGTGTGCACGGTCCGTTAGGACTTTGAGGGGAAACCTTTTCCTTTTGAGTGCAAGGTGGAATAACATAGTGTTTGGGCTAAACCCCAATCCACCAAGTGGTATTTCCACCATGATCTCGCTTGTGAATGGGCTAAAATTGAAATTGTGGCATACAATGATTAGTTGACAAACATTTTATGCATCGAAAGGTAACCTTTTCATAATCCACAAGCTGCAACCAACACTGATCTCCCACCTTCAATGTAATCTCAGCAGGGAGCCCTTTCGAGAGATTCATTTCCACACAAATGCACGCATAGGTGGAGCTTTGGTAGTTTGTTGTGTCATCTGAACCATAATGATACTTTACCAATGGCTTGTAAACAATCTAATTCCCAGAGTTGGAATGTAAAATATTGTAAACGCACCCAAAAAAACACTGAAGAGAAAGTCTTTATCCGTGGATCAAAAGATGGATACCATGGCTTCATGCATAGAAAGTCACCTTGGAAAACCCAAGGTCCATTTTCCAACACCCAATTTTTGTCATTGAGAGATTCAAATTTGAGGATAAAAAACCGGGAATAAATAGATTTCTTCCTACAAAGAATCTTTCCAATTTTTTGAAATCTAGGTATGTAGGTCGCTCAGTGTTGGCCGTATATTTGTGAACCTACAAATTAAGGCATTATCCTTGAAAAAAAAACCCTCCCTATCGCACACTAAGTCGTCCAAACAAATTTTTGGAATGGAGGAAGAATGGTTGACACGGACGATGGGGCAACGACGCACAGGTGCATCGAGGCCCATGCTGGAGTCAGATCCATGAGATGGGGATTTCGAAACCCTTCGTCATTGATCAAAACCTCTGGTGCCATAAGGCAAGGCAGATTGAGAAGCGAGTGATGCAAGCCCTAGCACTGAAGCGCAGAGCATCAGCGAAGTTATTTGTCCCCCGCACATGGAGATTTGCAGGGACCTTCGAAGAATGACCACGGGCCTCCAGAAGACCTTTCCTCCCATCGCCATGTGAGGGATTTTGTAGATCTGCAAAGACATGTGCCAACGAAGCACGAGAAGAGGAAGCAGAGGGTTTGTGGAGCATTGTGGAGAATTGCACATATATTATGTATTCAATTCATCACTAATTTTAAAAAATAATTTTTTTATTAAATAAATTAAATTTTAAAAACTAAAACTGTATTTCAAATAAAATATTAAAAAAAATTATATTAAAATTATTAATATTATTATTTGAGTATATATATATACATATATATATATATAACTTATTATTATTTATCTAAAAATAAATCTAAGTTTAAAATGTTTAAAAGAAAAAAATAATTTTTATCCTATCTTTTCCTAATCTAAAGCTAAGACTAGGTAAAAATGTACTTGTTTTTTAATTTAGTTATATATTATTTTTTAATATTTTAGAAAATTTGACAGTCTTGCCTTTTAATTTAGTTATATATTATTTTTTAATATTTTAGAAAATTTGACAGTCTTGCCTCCTTTTTTACAATTTGAAACTGTTGATTTTCAAAATCAATTTGTTCACTTCATATAGGGAACACCTTCGAGATAAAAATATAGATTGTGAAACATAATATTATTCAATATTTTAAAAATCTTAATGATATTTTCATATTATTTTTCAATTTTGAAGAAATGTCATAACAATAAATGAAAAAATATTTATGCCAAACGCGTGTCCTATATGAGTTTTCAAGCTCATTTTGCCAATCAAAGGTGGAAAACAAAAAATAGAACATGGTTGACAGTAAAATGAATCTCAACCGTCCATCATTTTTCACCATTTTTTGACTCTTTTCATTGTTATTCGGTGTTTTTGTGAGCCATGGTTGGGTGCCGGATTTCTTTTTGTAGGTGATATTCTCTTTTATGTGGACACCAGCATTCTTCATCCTCACAAAAAATATTTATTTTCCCATAACTTGCATAATTTCCCATGAAGAATATTTTGGCCCCCATTAAATACAGAGAGTGAAAGTTATGAAAATACTGAAATCAACTATTTATGATAAATATATATATATGCTTTCATAAATGAATTATTTATGTTATGTTTTATTTAATAACTTTATTTGAAATCAACTATTTAAGATAAATATTTATTGATTTATTATTATATTTAAAATTTATTTTTTAAGATAAATATTTTGAAGGAAGATAAATTTATTATTGATTATTTAATTATTATAGATAATTTATAATTTTATATGGAGTGATTTTTTATATTTGGATATTTATTTTTTAATTATTTATGCAAAATTATTTAAGATAAATAGTGATAGATTTAAATATATTTTTTATACTTCCCATTTTCTCAAAAAAAAATCATTCAATTAAATATTGATATTTACAGTAAATATTAAAAAATTAAAAGGTTAAGATTAAAAAACCATGATCAAGATTTTTTTTTTAAAATAAAAAAATAAATAGAACATAACAATTATTTTATTTCATAATGAATAAATAAAAAAAAAACACAAATTATATTTTTAATGCCACTTGAGTTTTCCAGCACATATACTTCCACCAATCATGCAAACTTCTGTGACATTAAAATTTTACACAGAGATGTGAAAAGAAATTTAATGGACCGGAAATGAAATTTCAATTTAATGAATTTTGTTGTACATCAACCCCTTCATTTTTTATTACATTTATTTTTGTGCTATGGTACATTGACCATAGGGATTTATGAATTTATCCAATGATGCATGATGCAGCATCCATGCCCCTATGCATTTTCAAGGCTGGATAGTAGAGTATGTTTATTTAAATGAAAATTACAGTCAAGATCTTAATAATGAGCACATTTAGGTTTTAAAATAAAATGAAAATTACAACAAAGATCTTAATAATGAGAAAATTTAGGTTTTAAAATTATAGCATAATTAATAATGTATATTTTAGGTTTTAAAAATTCTAACTCTTTTACCTTATATAGTTAACTATAAATTAGCATAATTAATATAGTATGTTTATTAAAATGAAAATTATGCCCTAATAAGGAGCAAATTAGGTTTTAACATTACAAAATCCTTTCCCTTATAAAATATAATAAATAATTAGTTTTACATATATAATAAATAATTTGATATTTAATATATAATGCAATATTATATAACAATATAATAGTTAATACAATAGTTAATAATAGATAATATAATAATATAATAATAAATACATAAGATAATGACATAAATAATATATATTTATATAATAATATAGTAGCTAATACATAAATTTTAAAATAAATACATAATAATATTATTCTATAATAATAAAAATTTAAAAATTTTAATACTAATGTTAAAATAATTTTCTAAATGACCTATCAAATGATCTCATTTACTACACAAATGTGTGCGAAAAAAAAAAAAACCCATTTTTTTCCTAATTCACCTTCCACACCTCTTCGTTGTACCCATTGCACAAGGTGCCATAGCTAATTTATAAATTTGAACTATTGTTATAGTCTTTCAATCCTTTATATACACACACATCTTCATACACTTAGCACCCACTATACCCTTATATGTACACATGTCTATATATTCAACTTATTTGCACATTTATCACAATATTATATGCACCTACGTCCATATAACAATTGTCCTCCAAAATCTAAATATTTGAACATCTTGCGATATTCCTAAGGTCTTAGGAGTGAATCCATGGTCATGAAATTGTCCCCTTCTTTTTTGTTGTTCAGAATTCAAACTTAGCCTACTATCATATAAATTATTATTCTCACCCAAATGTGACTATGTATAATTTTGTGAGATTTGGTGTTATATGGTAGTATTTAAAAAAATTTGATGCATTCATTCTAACAAATATAAAATAATAATTTTCTCTCTTGTTATAGAGCATTAGAAAAATTAATAGAAACACATTTCGATCTATTTCTTTCAAAAGAAAAAAACTACAGTTTTTCAACCCTTGTTCGATATCCTCAATCTACACTTTTCAAGGGCTTATCTAGGATAAATTATCTCCTTGCAATGAAATAACAACACTTTAGTTATTTTTAAATAGTGTTACTCACCATGTTTCTAGAAAGAGTAGAGTAAACAAGTATTCAATAAGTGAGTAGAAGAGAAAAAATCACAAATTCACACTAAGAGGACCAATCCATGAACTTAAACTTGTCCCAAACTTATGAACTTGTCCTATAATTAAGAATATGTTCAATTAAAATCTAAAATACTATTATGATAGGAATATTATAATTCCAAACTAGAGATACAAAATATTCTACAATTTTTATCATATGACAATAATTCATTAGTTAACAAGTATCCCCATCTTCTTATTGACTATCCTAAAAAAGAAAGTACACTTGTTAAATTTATATTTTCAAGTTATTATCATTTAACATAGATATATTTTGTTAGAGCCACCTAAGGACTCAAGCCTTAAGGATCACCTGCAAAACCAAAAATAGCCTTCTACAAGAGAGAAAAGAAAGAGCATAAATTAGCAATAATGGATGTAATATAACAACCATTATACAATACTCAAGACTGCAATTGTATTAGATTGGAATTAAATACTGTATACACCTAAAATTGGTCTGGAGCATCTGATTAATTAAATACAAATTATTTGATTAATTATCCTAATTTCCTCTACTATCGAATAAATAGAAATATTTATTTATATAGTTCACATTTAAATTTATCTTAATTAAATAAACAAAATTAATACTTTGTTTGATTTAATTATCAAATCCCTATTTCAATCTATCACATCCATCTTAAATTAATTAAATAAAGACAAAATACTTTATTGAATAATTAAAATTATTCTTCTGTTTAATTTAATAAACAACTATCCTATAGTTCATTTTATTGAATTATTTATCCCTCTTTTGCTAATTTAAATAAATCAAAAATATTTGAATTAAAGCACAAAGAATATTCCATCTATATTCTCTCAAAAATGAATTAGATATCCTATGTCTAAACCATGTCTAAAATATGTCAAAACTAATTGATTGAAACTTCACGGGAAGTTTTGGAGACAAATTGGAGAAAAATTTGGAATTTGATCTCTCAATCCTCCTCCATCAATCCTTCCTCTTCTCTTGCCTCGTGTTTTCATGGGTAAAGACAATCTCCATCTTTCTCTCAATCTCCTCCATCTCTCACCATTCAATCCTCTAGATTGAATCCAAGCCTCTCAATGCTTTCCCTGTGCATTTCTATAGCTAGGAAATCTATAAATACAACCTCATTGAACCAAGAAAAAGATACAGATAATCAAGTTTATGCACTCTTACTCTGTAGGAATTCAAGCACTCGAGCATCAAGCATTCAAGGATCCAATATCCAACAATCAAGTTTCAATATCATGGCTGCAATTATCTGTTTCATGTCAATCCATGCTTAATTTAAATTCATTTATCTTCTAGTATTGTCATATTCAATTCCATATCATTGCATCAGTATCCATCTCATTCTTTCAATTGTCATTTTAACAATCATAGTGCACTCACGATCTGAGAGCCATTTTGATTTAATAAATCTTGAGGCTAGAGAACAATATGATGCTTTCAATTTGATTAATATTTGATATAATATTTTATTAATATGTGTTTTTTGCTTTACACCTAATCACACACTTACAATTTGGTGCCCACAGTGGGGCATTAACCCCAATTTTACAAATTTTCTGGAAAGTGTCACGCAGGTTCTCAGTGTGTTTTCTTTTAGCGCTTTCGTCAAAAACTATAGCGCTTCCATGACAAACTACAGAGCTTCCGTGCTCTATTTTGGCACTTCCGTGTTACTATAGTGCTTCCGTCAAAACTTTTAGCGCTTTCAAATTTAGTGCTTCCGTCGACTGTTTCAGCGCATCCGTGATTTAGCGATTCCATGACAAACTTCAGCACTTTGGTGCCCTATTTCGACGCTTCCGTGTTTTAGCGCTTCAGGTAAAATTTTCAATGCTTCTATAGACTGTTCTAGCGCTTTTGTAAAATCAGTCTGGATCCGATGCATCTGCAACCATATTTTATTTTTATTCATAGTTGGACTAAAATTGATAAATCTAGGATAGTCACTTTCTTGTTTTTTTTAAAGAAAATCTATCAATCCTAGGATAGTCATCACATTCTAATAGTAGAAGTTAAAAAAAACATCATGATTTCTGTGAAACAACACCTTCACATAGATTAGAAAATTTCTTTTTTGGGCTTTTAAAACATAACAAACTTATATGTTGTGCTTGTGGTGATTAGGCTTATGCTCTCCCCTTATCTGGGTGACCAAAGTGCCAGATTCACTTTTACTTCATGTCATTTACGCTTTATTAAAACCTTTAGTAGGCTTGCCGTAGTGGGAAAAAGTACTCACCCTACGGGAACAATCTAAGTGGGAACAACCAAAGCCAGGTTTTCCAACCCACTATAATAAAAATGCAAGTTGTTGATGAAGGTCCAACTTGATAGTAGTGAGCAAGATAACCATCCCCAAAATATTTGTTCTAAAGATTGGGAAGTCTCTTGAGGGAGTTTATCTATTTGCTGCACCGAACAGAAACCCTATCTACGAACCATAGAGCAGTTTCTCGCCGAGTCAGTATCCATACATTGTCATACTTACAGTGCAAGGGGAGGGAAGAATCTGCCCCCAAGACTCTCACCATATAATTACCAAGGACCGCTTGCTCAAGGGATTTGGTATCCACTTCCATCACTTTGAGTACGCACCTAGAAATGACAAAAACACGGGCGCCCTCTAGGGGGTGACACGGCTGTGTGAGTCAACGTAATTCAAGATGTGGGCTGTGAGTATAATGATGACCTACGTGTCCTTAAGTGTGAGTTTATTTGATTTGTGTATAATTGTCAAAACAACCCATCAAAATCAATAAGAATCATTCGTGATTCTTGAAACATACTTGATCTATTCAGTTAAAAATATTCATAATTGCTTGTTGTGTTTTCACAAATTCATTAAAATTAGATTTAAGATCATCTTGAAAACCAACAAAGTCAAGCTATATCAAAAAATCCATGCTGCGAAAGTGGAAGTCCACCACGTTTGTCAAGAGAAAAATCAAAGTCACAAAACCTAAGAAACCTCTCGGTTATAGAAATAAATTGAGAAAACAACATTTTCTATATCAAAATTGGAAACTCTTTTTACAACATAGAACATTTATCCACAGATATTGTGTTTTTTCTAGGGGTCACACATTAGATTACACTGTAGAACCGCTCTATTCACGAGCCTTCTTTCAAAGAAGAGCTCTCACTCAGTATCACAACCGTAGTCAGCACATACATCCTTCTTATCTTCCACAATACCTGATATAGTATGCCATAAGGCCAAATCAGATTTTAGAATAGAGAGTCTTAAAATTATATTTTTAAGCGTTCTGGAAACTTGTTTCAGCGTTTCTGGTCACTATTTTAGCATTTATGAAATAATGCTTTTGGGCACTGTTTCAGCACTTACAGTCTATATTTTAGCACTTTCATTAAAACGGCGCTTCCATAAAATTCTACAACGCTTTCATGCACTGTTTCAGCGCTTTCATTAAAATAGCGCTTCCATCAAAATCTATAATGCTTCCATACACTGTTTCAATGCTTCTGTAAAGTAGTGCTTCTATCAATTTCTACAGCGCTTTTGTGCACTGTTTTAGCACTTCTGTCAAGATAGCGCTTCTGTCACCTATTTCACATCTTCAAAACTTTATTCTAGCGCTTTAGTGAAATAGCACTTCTGTCCTCTGTTTTAGCCCTTTCAAAAAAGAGAGTTCAAAATTTTCACCAGTCAATCAGTTTGTCATTTTATCCACAGTTTTCATCAGAATCAGATTTCTTTTTATCAGAATCACTGTCTAGAGACTGAAAATAGATAGGTTTATACAAACTTTCAATCTTATCAACTGAAACAAGATCTTGCAAATCACAAGTGTCAAAATCAAATACACAATCAATTACTACACTGAAGTTTCATCATCAGGATACTATCATCCTTCATCACGAAACTGAGTATAGTAATCAAATTTTTAACATAGCCAAATCAATAAGATCAGTCATCTTATTCGACTTTGTTAAAAGTTCAAATTGACATTTTCCAGCAAATAAGATCAACATTTTGGAAGAAAGGGTAAAATTTTGTATGCCAATCTTCACTAGGTCCCAAAAATAGAGACTCTTAGAGCAAGAAATTTTAAAATCACAAGCAATGGCAGAGGAAAATCCTTGGAACAATCTGAACCAAAACGATAAAAATGAAATAACTCCAGAGGATATCCAAGCAGCTCAACAAGATCCCAAGTTCCATATATTTATGGAAAAGATTCTAGAACAAGATATGGAGAAGTATCTTTTGATGTTGGCTGAATTAGGTGCCACACTTCCCAAGGACTTCGATGTAAACCATCTGAAGGAAGCACCTAGAACAAGTGAGATTGAAATTTTGCAACTTACACAAATGATAGATCCAGTTGCTGCTTTAACATCTCAAATGCAACTGTTACAACAACAAATACCAGATATGCGATACAAGACATTTTTCCTTATCCTTTAGACACAACAATTGGCTTGATACCTTTTCCTAGACATTGTGAGATCCCAAAATACGATAAGTATAATGGAAGAATGGATCCAATTGATCACATCAGAGAATTCAAAACAATGAGTCTTGAGTTTTCCCAAGAGGAGACTTACTTAATGAGACTATTCCCAAGGAGTTTGGTAGGATCCTGCATGGAGTGGTTTTCGAAGTTAAAACCAGGTATCAAAACTTTTGAGGAACTTGTCAACAGATTTATCTCTCAATACTCCTTCAACATCCAACATGATGTTACAATCAAGGATCTTTATAATCTAAAACAAAACAAGGGAGAAACGTTCATGTCTTTTCTCCAAAGATGGCGATGCTTGTTCACTAGATATCCTAGATCTATTCCTCAGGAAGAAAAGATAGAGTTGTTTATTGACAAATTAATGAAGGAAATGAGTTATAGACTGGAACTACAATGTCCTCCCATGTTCGAGAAAGTCATCGAAAACGGTCTTAAAATTGAGGAAGCATTAGTCAAAAGAGGAGTTATCAAACATTTCAACGATAAAACAAACAACAAAAGTAACTCCTCAAATCAATACTGAAGTAGTGATAAGCCAAAATTTTGGCAAAAGAATCGCAACACAAACGAAACACCAAACGATTCCCAAAATATCAAACCGGTTTTTAACTTGACAACATCTACATCAAAGAATCAAAACATTGATCAAATTATCAAGTCAAATATCATACATAACAATGAGATCGTCAAGACACAACCATATCAGAAACCATCAAATCGGTGAAGGTTCACACCTTTAGGCCAATTGATAGAATCAACAATGAAAGAACTAGTCACTAGTGGCCTTATCACTGCACGGGAAGCCCGATTCTGGGATCGTAAGGTCAAACCACCATGGTGGAATGACGCTGATTATTGCAACTTCCATAATAACAAGGGTCACAAAACCAACGATTGTATGGAGTTGAAACACGCGATACAAGATTTGATTGACAACAATAAAACATATGTGGAAACACCACAAAGCAACAATGATCACTCGGCTTTCAAAGATCCTTTTCCAAACTATGACAAAGGAGCATCTTCATCCTCAAACAACAAAGGGAAGAATATCAACCATGTCTTTGACACAAAAATCCTTTGTTTATCTAGAATAGAGAGTGATCACATAGTTGGTCACAACATTGATGGACCCAAAATCAACAACACTACTCCATTGGACTTGCTCCCAAACGTATCAAACTCTAATAATCAAATCAATGTATTAAAAATCAGAGACCATCAAGAGCATCAACTAGTAAATGTAATGACTAGGGGGTAAGCCAAGATCATGTTAAAAGGAATTGGGTCTACACACGCAGTTCCACCTCCATCTCACTATAACATCGTCGATCAAATGCAAAACATTCCTGCTCACATATCGATACTAGAACTCCTTAAAATATCACCATCACATAAGGAGGTTCTCGAACAAGCTTTAGTTGCCACTACGGTACCAAAGAATCTAGATGTCTGTCAGTTTCAAGCTATGGTGGGACATTTGACTACCCCACATTGTCTATCATTTTCCGAACATGATGATATCTCTCTAAACCATCCCCATAATACTGCACTCCATATTGAGGTCTTAATCCATAATCACCGTGTCAAGAGAGTCTTAATAGATGGGGGAGCTAGTCTGAATATTTGCACTCTCAAGTTAATCTGTGCACTAGGATATTCAGATGATGCTATTGATTCTCGTAGAAAAATGACTATCAAAGCATATGATGAAGAAGAGAGATCGTCTAAAGGCTTGATTGTGCTACCCATCCAAGTGGGGCCCATGATGAAACATACCGAATGTCAAGTGTTGGAGAAAGAATTAACATACAACATTCTCTTAGGCTGACCATGGATCCATGAAATGCAAGCTATACCTTCGACATATCGTCAATGTTTGAAGTTCCCAGTAAATGGACAAGATGTGACTATATCTATTGATTACAATCATCCTCAAAATTGTGACACCCTTAGGATCTCTTAAGATACCTTCATACCACACAATAGGGAAGCATCATCAACCAAAGAAGAACAACGTCTAAGTATCACTACTAAGTGGATAAAAAAGAAGGGTAAAGAAAAAGAGACAAGTCCTATTGAAATTCAATCAACAGATAAACCGGATCAACAAAATTCTTTATCACACAAGTTCCAAGAGCAAGTCCAACTGAAGGAAAAAGGAATGGGAACATATTCTATGGAGAAATCGCTTAACCTATCATAGTTAATACCATCTCCTAGAACATATGGTCAACCGTCTATGATCAAGTCTCAAACATCATTACCAATTATAGCTCTAGATGAAAGGTTTGTCAAAAAGGGCACAATAGAGGATGAAAAAAGCAACAAAGCAATCTTGGATTGGCTATAAAAAAATGAGGAACCCTCTACATCAGATATTAGTATAAAAAATGTCACCATCAACACTGATAAATATGGAAAAGGAAAGTCTATTTTAGAAAAAATGGGATATGAAGGACAAGGACCCATTGGATTAAGAAAGGATGGAATCACAGAGCCTATTACACCCCTCACTCTCCACACAAAAGAGAAGCCAGGACTAGGATACTCTGAAGAAGACAAGCAGGAGCTAACAAAGACAACTGTAGAAAACATTCTTCAGTTTAGGGATGGCTCCGAAACAGACTCAAATGAATATGAGTGGGCATTGTATTCTGATCTATTTTTCATTGATATTCCAGTCGATGTGATTCAAAAATATGCACCAACGAGTGAGGAGGGCCAAGGTTTTGGATCTAGACCACTCATGGAAGGTTCACTAGATATCAATGATCTGAGTGGGGACGAGCAGACTTTGAGTGGACTAGGCGATCTGGAAGAAAGTACCATCATGGACCTCGATATTCCAATAAATGATTATGACAAAATGGCTATCCAAACCCTTACATCCATCACCTTGCTAGAATCTGATAACCAAATGCCATTAATCCATCCTGAACTCATTGATTGGGAACCTATCGAACCTTTGAATGTACCAATATTTACAAACGATGATGCCATCATAAACTTCCTATGTCATGTTGAACCTAGTACAACTTCTGTCTGTAACACTCATAACAACACAACTTGGCAAGAGGGTGTCAAATATTCCAATTGCCAAAATATCAACAGGGAAAATAGATCTAATGGTGAAAACCATTTTATGGCAACATTAGATCTGGAAAAAGTAAAAATAAAGAACACATCTAACAGTGAAAACCTTTATGAGGCACTGAACGATGGAATATTTGACACTCTTTTGAAACACTATCATGAAAGATCATCAGTCCTAGTGGAACCGAGACAGTCTGTGAATATTGGCACTGAAGACAAGGCAAAAATCCTACATCTAGTGGAATCCATGACAAAACAAGAAAGACCGAAATTCATCCAATTCTTTAAACAAAGAAGCATCAAATTTGCTTGGTCATATTCCAATATGCCAGGCTTAGACTCAAATCTGCTTATGCATCACTTATCTTTGCTCGTAGGAATCAAGCCTGTCAAGAAAAAATTGAGAAAAATGCATCCCACATCGCATTGATGGTCAAGACAGAGCTAAAGAAATTATTGGATGCTGGATTCATACGATCTATAGACTATGCCGAATGGATATCAAACCTTGTACCTATTTCAAAGCTAGACAATAGTATCAGGATATGTACAGATTTTAGGGACCTAAATAAAGCATGTCTGAAGGATGATTTTCCACTACCAAACATAGACATCATCGTGGACTTAATGGTTCGGCATGCCATGTTGTCAATCATGGACGGTTTCTCAGGATACAATCAAATAAAAATAGCTCCCGAAGATCAGGAAAAGATAGCTTTCACATGCCCACGGGGAACCTTCTACTGGAACGTCATGCCATTTGGTCTAAAGAACATAGGAGCTACTTATCAAAGAGCAATGACGATGATCTTCCATGATATGATGCACACCTTCATGGAAGATTATGTGGATGACATCTTGGAAAAATCTACTACTAGGGAAGGACATCTGCATATCCTAGACAAAATCTTCACACGGATGGAGAAATTCAATGTCAGGTTAAACCCCAAGAAGTGTGTCTTCGGGGTCACATCAGCAAAACTACTAGGGTACATTGTCTCAGAAAAAGGCATAGAAGTGTATCCAACAAAAGTAAAAGAAATTATGGAGATGCCATCTCCTAGGAATATAAGTCAACTCAGATCACTATAGGGAAGGCTCCAATCGATCAGAAGATTCATCTCCCAGCTAGCAGATAAAAGCCATCCTTTTAATCATCTATTGCATAAGAATATAGTTTTCAAATGGGATGAGTGGTGTGAAACAAAATTTAATCAAATCAAGCAGTATCTAATGTCACCACCCATTCTCATTCTACCGACAGAAGGAAGGCCACTCATATTTTATATTGCTATGATAGATATCTCATTGGGGGAACTTTTAGCACAAGAGGATAACAAAGGAAAAGAACATGCTATCTACTATATCAGCCGGACATTGAATGGAGATGAAATCAATTACACTTTCATAGAGAAATATTGCTTGATGGTGGTAAATGGTACTCAATAGATTAGACACTACATGATACTTGTTCTACCATAAACTCATAACAAACACGCTTCTCAGGAAATTGTAGTAATGACATGATTTATACCTACCTGAAACACGATTTTCTTCCTCCTGAACGATCCAGGAACCAAAAATGAAACTTCATTCGCCTATCTGCACGACATACCTTAATTGCCGACATACTTTATCGTCAAGGTCTTGATGGTACATTACTCTGATGTCTAGAACACAAAGAATCTGAAACGGCCCTACGAGAGGTTCATGAGGGTATTTGTGGTACTCACTCGAGTGGGATAACTCTAGCTAAAAAAATCCTCCGTTTGGGATATTATTGGCCATGCATGGAGAAAGAATCCTATCAATTTGTTAAGAAATGCCAAAAGTGTCATATTCATAGCAATTTGATTCATTCACCAGCACAAGAACTGCATCCCTTCACATCAACATGACCTTTTTGTCAATGGGGCCTAGATTTGGTAGGAAAAATAAATCCATCTTCATCTAATGGACACAAGTTCATTATCATAGCTACCGAATACTTCACAAAATGGATAGAAGCAGTACCTCTTACAACCATCACTAGGAAGTAGATCTCCTCTTTCATTTTTAACTACATAATATGTCGGTATGGAATGTTAGAGTAATTGGGTATTTACTTTATTAATTAAACAATATTTGTTTAATTACGTAAAGTTCCCTTTTACCTCTTTTCACTTAAGCTAACATTAGGTACATAATAATTAATTACTTTATTAATTATTATTGTGCAAGCCTAGGGTTTTCCTTTTTTAGGGTTTTCATCTATATGTAGTTGAAAACTATCTTTTGTATCATTAATTCATTTTACATTTTGTGTGAATTCATGGCTCCACATTCTTGAGCATTTCCTTTGTTGCTTCTCTTTGTTTCTCCTTGTAACAGGTTATTTGCTTGCAAAGATCTTTTGGGCTTCTGTGGTGTTGTATCTTCTCAACTCCAACATGGTATCAGAGCTTCAGATTTGCAGCTGCTTGTTCTTGTTTTGAGATTTTGCATTGGAAGCAAATCTAGGGTTCTAAGTTTTTTTTGGGTGGATTCAGCATACTCCATTTTTTGGGTTCACTTTGGGCTCAAATGGACAGTGCCATTGGATTCGTAGCACCCAAAAACCCCTAAAACGACTGTCAAATCGTCATTTTAGTTACAGTCAATTTGGAAGGCAAAATTTTTTTGCCCTAGGGCCGTACGGAGCAAAAATCGCAAAAAAATTAAAAAAATAAAAATAATGGTTTTTGATTTATTTTTGTGCGCGGCCAGTGCAATTTTTTCGCCGCCCGGCGGCCACCACGCCGCCAAGCGGCCACCAGACCGGCTCCGCCGCCCTGCTCCTCCGCCCGCCCCATCTGCTCACCGTCACCCGGCCTCCGGTCCACTCCGGCTCCGCTTGCTGCCACTGGCTCCGCTGCTCCGTCGAGCTCGCCCTGTCTCCGCCGAGTTTCCGGCTCGACCCCGCCGACTCCGCCAAGGTCACCGGGCTCGCCGACCCGAGTCGGCCGTGCCAGCCCCTGCGGGCCTCCAAACCCCCACTGCCCGGTCACATGGGTGACCGCGGGCTCCGCCCAGCCACCAGCCCCCTGGTCATCCACGTGACCAGGGGCCAAAGACTTTAGCCCTTGAGGGCTGCAAACAATATTTTTTTTGCAAATTGGAGCAGCTTGCGCTAAATCAGGCGTAGAATGGGCATTTTTTCTCCATTTTTTGCAAACAAGATATCGTCGGAAAGCTGGTTCTAGGCCGTTCCAGTGGTACTGGTAATTTTTCCTGATTTTGCAGTTTTGCTGTGTTTTTTGCCAGTCAAAGTCAGAACTTGGTTTTTTCACTCCAAGGGGCGTATCTTTTGCGTCCGAACTCCATTTTGCGCAAACGAATAGGCGTTGGAAAGGTGTTACAGTGCTCTTTCCATATTTATAGTCTATTTTACTAGTTCATTTACCAGTATTTTTTATTCAGCTTTGTGTGTTTTTACACTTTGCTCAATTACTTGGTCATTCTGGCTCCTACATGAGTTTTGTTTGCATGGGATGGGTTATATTAATTTGATCTAAATGTGTAAGGTCAGATTTCTCAATTTTTTTTTCATTTGAAGAGTTATCATGGGTTTCTCTACTCACCCTTCAGTTGTTCTTCTGGAACGGGGTAATTATGAGTCATGGGCAAAGGGTATACTTACACATTGTAGGTGGCTTAATATTTTGCCTTATTTGTATGATCTCATACCTGAACCAGCAACTTTAGAGGGTAGATTAGCATGGGATATTATTAGAAATCACATTGCAGGAGTTATATTGTCTAGTGTTGATCATGACACTGTGTTGGTTATATCAGACATTGATTGTCCTCACCCACTTTGGACACATCTTTGGGAGATCTATGGAGACCCTATTCTATCTCCATTCCTAGAGGATCCTACTTCAGATTGTCTCATACCCATTTCTTGGAGAGAGAATACACCATTTGATCATGATACTTTAGAGGAGCTTGAGTATTTAGACACCCTTACTTATTCTGATGGATCAGAGGTTTGTCTCACAGTTCCTACTCTTCAGACTGAGACTTCATCAGCATCTCTAGTTGTTCTTGATTCAGTACAGCAGGGCATCATACATCTTCCAGACATAGCTACTTTGGACTCTTATGTTGCAGACATATCTTTCTTGTTTGTTGTGTCCTATATTGCAGATTTGGAGGATTATTTTGAGGACATTCATCTCCTCTACCTTGACAGTCAGGTTATCACTGTTCGCCCACCATTATCTGTGCATTCAGAGGTTGCATTTCAGTATTCTCCACATCAGTTTGGATTTGACATTATTTGTTTCCATTCAAATAGTGAGACTCTTCAACATCCTATCATGACACACATCTTGAGACAGATTGGGTCTTCCTTCTTCACAGGGTTTCTTCGATACAGGTCCATGGTTTCATTTCTCCCCAAGGGGAGGAATATTATTTGCCGCTTCAGGATCTCCTTTTGGATTCTACATCAGGCATCTACCATTGTGACAGGAGTTTCTTCATTGTGGGGGGGCCTTCTTCTCTTTTTTTATATCTCCTATGGAGATCATTGTACATGTACTTATATGATAGAAGCTGTCTATGGGGGGTATTATGTTATCCACCTCCTATCCTTCTTTCATTAATGCATTGCATTTCTTCCTTGCATTCTATTTTGGGGAGGAGTTTTGTTCCCACTGGGTTTTCTCCTTTACCCCATTTCATTTAGTTTGCATTGATTTTGTACATGGGTACCTGATCTGGCCTTGTTGTCGGGACCCATTGCTTTTGCTTTCAATAGCTTCTTCTAGGTTTTAGCTTCTCCCTATGTCTATCTTAAGGGGGGGTGTTAGAGTAATTGGGTATTTACTTTATTAATTAAACAATATTTGTTTAATTACGTAAAGTTCCATTTTACCTCTTTTCACTTAAGCTAACATTAGGTACATAATAATTAATTACTTTATTAATTATTATTGTGCAAGCCTAGGGTTTTCCTTTTTTAGGGTTTTCATCTATATGTAGTTGAAAACTATCTTTTGTATCATTAATTCATTTTACATTTTTGTGTGAATTCATGGCTCCACATTCTTGAGCACTTCTTTTGTTGCTTCTCTTTGTTTCTCCTTGTAATAGGTTATTTGCTTGCAAAGATCTTTTGGGCTTTTGTGGTGTTGTATTTTCTCAACTCCAACATGGAATCCCTCAATCCATTATCACTGATAATGGACGACCTTTCAAGAATCAAGATGTCCATGAACTTTGTGATAAATTTCATATCCAACATCAGTTTTCAACACCGTACTATCCTTAAGGGAATGGCCAAGCAGAGGCCTCAAACAAAATAATACTCAAAATTTTCAAAAAGACGGTTAACGATGTTGGACGTGACTAGCATGTTCAACTCAATCCTGCACTATGTTCCTATAGAACAAGCATCAGAACACCAATAGGAGCTACACCATATGCCTTGGTATATGGGTCAGAAGCTATATTTCCCATTGAAGTTGAGATTCCATCCCTACGTGTGTCACTCAAAGGTATCATTTCAGATGAAGACTATAGGGTCTCTAGATTGTAGGAACTGGAGTTGCTAGACAAGCATCATCAACAAGTTGTTAATCATCTAAAGGCTTATCAACAGAGGATGTCAAGAAGTTACAACCATAGGGTAAAGCCAAGGGCCTTTCAAGTTGGTGATTTGGTACTAAAAGAAAACCCTAGGAATCAGTAGGACCGGGAGAAGAAAGGAAAATTTGAGCCTAACTGGCTTGGTCCTTTTGTCATCATATCAGTATATGGACATGAGAATATTAGCTATCAACGTCAGAAGGGGATTTGTTTGATGAACCTATCAACAGTATTCATCTACAAAAAATTCTATGCTTGAATCTCCTAGTGCATGGGTCAAACTTTTAAAAATTGTTTCCTTGATGAAAACTTGGCAAACAGGCATCTTGGCAACACAAAAATGCAAAAATAAAGAAAAAGAGAAAAATGAGAAAATACAAAAACATGAGAGTGTAATCAAAGCATATGGTGAAAACCTAGAAATAGGTGTCATATGTGATTCTAAGATAAGCTTTCCCAGATATATATCAGGATCATTAGTCTGGTAGTCAGTACCATTCCATATCATATCAATAGTCTTGCCATCTTTTACATCCATATCAAAATCATTTTCAAATAGTCAAGTATCACTCCAAAGCTTGGGGGCAACATCTGGATATCACTAGGGGCAACAATAACATTGATTTCACCAAAGGGCGAACAACAGTATAGCAGAAAAATGAAAACAAAGATCAAAGCGCAATGCCAATCATCATCAGAAAGACATCAACCATCCGTATCATTATCGAAAATCCAAAAACATGTCAAAAAGTTAAGTCTGAAAAAGCAACATCCAAAAAAACATAGGTCTATGTCAGTCAAACTACTTGGTCTCTGCATGTGTAACATAAGCAAGGCTAATCTATGATCAGCCCGTGAGACCCCTAAGATAGGTTACTAGGTTAGGTCTTTGGTCCAAAATCTCGAAAATCCAAAAACATCACAAAATCAGGATGGATGATCTAAAATCTGAATAATGAATGAAACACTCTAAGTAAAAAATGGATAAATTAACTTTTGATTATCATTTCTTTGGAGTAACTCAATGATGTATTGAACTAGAGGAATAAGGAAAAAGAATGATGTTTTTATTATCTTATGTCTGTAAGTTTATCATATAAATGTATGAATTGTCGGGGGATGTGCTATACAAATGTATCACCAATGACATTCAGAATTCACACATTGAAATGATTAACCATTGCCTATTTACGCAATGAATGCTTGAGTCATCTCGGTTAAATCATACCTAGATGCTTGTGTTTGCTTGCAATATCAAAAATCAAAAATCATGAAGGAAGTACTCAGGTCGTCCTTGGTCTAACACATACCATTGACGCTTGTATTCACTTTCAACATTCAATAAAGCTCTATGATGACAAAAATCACAAAGATATTGTTAAAATGACAATCGTTTTGCATATAGTTGCATGTTAAAAAAAAAATAGATTGCATTCCTCATTTTCATTATCTGCAGAGTATTTGTTGCATAAAGGGTTCCAATAAATGATTATCTAATCTACAAATCAGACTGAGTATACTTGAAAAAAATCCAAAAAATCATCAAAAACATGTAAGAATCATCATCTCACTATTTCATAATCTCATCATTTAGTTTCATCATTTCATCATTTATCCATTTCATCATTCGTACATCAAATAAATTATGAATTAAATTGTACCATAAGTACATTATGTTCATCATAACATCATCATCCATCAAACATCATATGCATACATAAGTTTTTATCCATACATTTTATCACATATAAAATAAATCATGTCATTATTCTCATTACATCATTACATTATTATTCATCATAAGATCATCATTTTTATGATCATTAGATAAAATAAAAAACATCTATCCATCCATCCATACATTTACATCACATCATACATCCATATATCATATATTCTACACATGCATTTATCATTATATAATTACATAAAAAAAAAGTCATCGCATATTGCATAAATCACATAAATAAATGCATCCATCACATAGAAATTATAAATCATCATCATATTACATCAACTACATCTCATATATATATCAAAGTGTCAAGTATACAATGAAGTCTGGTCTATAAATACATCATCAACAATGAACTACATCGTAATATACATCATGGAGGATCACAATAGCATCTACGATCTACTACTGCCAGAATGTGCGGGCCCAATAGGCCCAGTACCACCACCACCCCCGGAAGGACCAGGATCTCTGGGATCTCTACGTGGAGGTTGTGTCACCCCCTTGCTCACTGTCTGTGTGTGTGTTTGCCCATATCTCGACGGGGCATAGCTAACTCAATGCTCAGCAGGCATTGCATCATGATACCTGCCTCTATAAAACTCTACCTCTCGACCAACCTGCAGAACCTCTCTCATATACTCTGCCACCGAGGTACCATCAGCTACTCTCTGGAGAGTCTCCGCTATATCCTGTGCTCTATCGGCAATCTGCCGAGCACTGTCTTGCTCAACTATCAATGTGGCCACCTACGTCTGCACAACAGCCAACTGTCCCTGAACCTGCGTTAAAGACTGAGCATGAGCCTGTGCCTAGGCCTGCATCTGAGTCTGGGTCTGAACAAGCAAACCCGAGGCTGTACCAACTGACCCTGTAAGGTCTGAACCTATGCCTGGAGACCTGCTATCTGTCTTTGTTGATCTACTGCTAGCACTGTCATTGCTTGCCTCTTGCGAGGCCTGCTGGATGATGGATTACTACTAATGGCTGGCCCTACCCCTCTATCTCCTCCACTACCACCATCACTATCATCACTACTGCTGTCATCACTGCTACTCTCCATGCTACTTCCTGTCGGAGTATCACCCTTGCTCTCTGTGGAGCCCTCTGCCACATCATCCTCTACTGGCAATGGTGTTGGCTCATCTAGGATGGTGATGCGAGGATGAGGAACCAAGGCCAAAAATGCAGCATACTCCTTAGTAACTTGTGCCTCTACAATATCCCTCCGCATATCCAGGGTGATGGCTGCAATGCCCTGTATCCCTCTACTACAACATCATATGATAAATGGGGCCCCCAATTAGGAATATCCATCCGTCATCTGGCATAATGGGCTACCCCCTGTGGCATGCACTATATGATGCCATATTTCCTATACACTCAGCGCAACAAAAATCTCTCTAGAACAAATGGGGTCCGGCTGATGAGATACATGGAATCGCAAAGAAACCCCAACACTGCATCATCCTCATCCCACTGCTCATAGTCGAGGTACAGATGCTAGGTAACCGTCTCAATGTCATCAAATACCCGTCTCCAATGCTCTAACTTTTCCATCCGGGCCTGTGTGAACTGACCTCTGTATCTGAAAATGTAAGGTCTGCTTGGTGGTCTATCTGCCACTAGAAATGGCCAAGCAATAGCAAAATGGTCCCTTGCCCACACCTGTAACAGGTTCATCCCTGTTGATAAACTCCGCGCTCCAAGGTACACAACAAAGTGAAGATCATGATAGAGATGTGCCAACATGCACATCCCCCACGCATATCTAGTACCGTGTACCATCATGCTCTCAAGAGTCCTGCCCTAGCCAACGAGGAATCCCTTTGACCAGCGATCAGGGCAAAGGAAACCTCCAATGAAACCAACAAGAACTGCTAGTAGTGTCGTGTAAGAATCAGCGATCCTCCTCCACCGAACGCTTAGACCCGCAATGTCCTTATCCTGAAAAACTTTGCGCAGAGCATCTCTACTGCCGGTCCCATGGGAATCATATACGACGATCTCCCCCATAAATGGAATACGCAGAATCCGCCACACGTCCTCTGGTGTGACCATCATCTCGCCAATAGGTAGGTGAAATATGTTGTGGTCACTAGGCCACCTCTTAGCCAACGCAGTCAACAAACCCCGATTAATCCTAATCTAGGGCATATCAAGCAAGCTAGTAAGGCCACATCGACCTATCACCTGAAGCTCATCTGGTCTCAGATGAGGTATCAAGTTTGCCGTCCATGGAAACTTCTCTCACATTTGGAGAGTACCCAAATCCTCCTATCATCATAACAAAAATCCATAATCAGTGAACTATGTCAAGAAATCAAAAAGTCATCCTACTATCAAGTCTATTCCAAAAATCCGATATGAATTTTCGATCAAAATTCATGGGCGAACATCAACCAAACCTCGCCTATCATGAGGTTCATCAAACAGTATCTAATCTCGCCTATCATGAGATTTATCGGATATTGAATCATCTCCTCGCCTATCATGAGGATCATCATAAATAGGGTTTCTTCTCGCCTATCATGAGAACTAGTCTTATTTAAATCATCACAATCCAACATCAAGAATTTAGACTGTCAATCATACCAATCCAAAGAATGGACATGATTAGAATTGACAAAATCAGGATTCACTAAGTCAAAATCTTCAATTCTGACATGGAAGTGCTAAAACAGGCTTCCAAAGCGCTAAAATCTAGAAGAGCTACTTTATCAGTTAAAAGTGCTAAATCTTGAAAGCACTATTACAACACTCCGATGCGCTAAATCAGGCACCCAAAGTGCTATTTCAGCACTCCGATGTGCTAAAACAGGCATCCAAAGTGTTAAAATGTCCCGAAGCATTACTTTTCCGCATCTAAGCACTATATCAATCCGTCGAAGCGTCGCTTTACCAGAAGTGCTAGAACAGGCCATGAAAGCATTAATCCACCAAATCAAAGTGCTAAAAGTCTCAAAGCACTAACATTCAACTCCTAAGCGCTATATCAATGAAAGCGCTACATTACCCTATGGAAGCGCTAGAGTTTTTAATGCAAGCGCTAAAACTCAAAGTGCTAAACTACCTACTGGAAGTGCTACGCCGGAGTGTAAGCACTACAATGCAGCTTGAAAATGCTAAAACAAACCACAAAATGTGGAAAGCAATAAAATGCATAAAAAACAAAAAATCACGAATTATGAGGAGGTCAAGGGGTACATACCGGAGGTCCATATGTAGCCGGCCGTCGGTGACGTTGAATGCGCTCGAAATGGTGAGTGTGGTAGGGGATAGGCATCTTTGCTTTAGCTGGCAGAAAAGTCTTTATCACAAAGGTTTTTCAAATCAAATAGTGAAAATGAATTGGAAATGACCTTTTTGGACTATATATAATTTTTGGAAAGGTATTTTTTGTGGGTTTTATTATCTTTTGATTAATTTTATTGAGGAAATTAATTAAAACTCATCTGCGGGATAAATTTGTTTATCATTTGTCAGGAGATAAATTATTTCTTCATCAAATCATCATCAAATCATAAATTTTTGAAAAACTTCTAAAAAATCATCAGATCATTTATTTATCTCCTGAGGGGGCATATTATCATCCATTATCTAAAAATCAATGTCTAGGGCATGTTTGGGGCATACGAAATTATTATTTTTTCATCGATCCTCGCAGTAGCAGCAAAATTTTCTTCGATGCAACGCGTAAACACATGACTTTGAAGAGGGGCAAAATCTATACACCTAAAATTGGTCTCGAGCATTCGATTAATTAAATACAAATTATTTGATTAATTATCCTAATTTCCTCTACTATCGAATAAATAGAAATATTTATTTTATATAGTTCACATTTAAATTCATCTTAATTAAATAAACAAAATTAATACTTTCTTTGATTTAATTATCAAATCCCTATTTCAATCTATCACATCCATCTTAAATTAATTAAATAAAGACACAATACTTTATTGATTAATTACCATTATTCTTCTATTTAATTTAATAAACAACTATCCTATAGTTCGTTTTATTGAATTATTTATCCCTCTTTTGCTAATTTAAATAAATCAAAAATATTTGAATTAAAGCACAAAGAATATTCCATCTATATTTTGTCAAAAATGAATTAGATATCCTATGTCTAAACCATGTCTAAAATATGTCAAAATTAATTAATTGAAACTTCACGGGAAGTTTTGGAGACAAATTGGAGACAAATTTGGAATTTGATCTCTCAATCCTCCTCCATCAATCCTTCCTCTTCTCTTGCCTGGTATTTTCATGGGTAGATACAATCTCCATCTTTCTCTCAATCTCCTCCATCTCTCACCATTCAATCCTCCAGATTGAATTCAAGCCTCTCAATGCTTTTCCTGTGCATTTCTACAGCCAAAAAATCTATAAATACAACCTCATTGAACCAAGAAAAAGATCGAGATAATCAAGTTTATGCACTCTCACTCTGCAGGAATTCAAGCACTCAAGCATCAAACATTCAAGCATCCAATATCCGGTAATCAAGTTTCAATATCATGGCTGCAATTATCTGTTTCATGTCAATCCATGCTTAGTTTAAATTCATTTATCTTCTAGTATTGTCATATTCAATTCCATATCATTGCATCAATATCCATCTCGTTCTTTCAATTGTCATTTTAACAATCATAGTGCACTCACGATTTGAGAGCCATTTTTATTTAATAAATCTTGAGGATAGAGAACAATATGACGCTTTCAATTGATTATTGCTTTGAATTGATTCAATTCGATTAATCTTTGATATAATGTCTTATTAAGAAGTGTTTTGTGCTTTACACCTAATCACATGCTTACAAATACAAATGAGAACCCCTTGGTTATATAGACAAGGTGTGAGATAGGATTAGAAAAGATTGTGAAACACGTCTTAATCCTATGTTATGAGACAACTAACTTAACAACAATTTCAAAAAGATAAGATACTGTAAGATCTTATCTAGACAATTGAGACTTCTAGAAGATCACCTAGAATAGATAAGTAAACTTAATATGTGAATAATTCCTTGCTAGGAATTAGCTAGATATAATACATTTATTCACACCAACACCCCCTTAAGTGCAATTTAGGGAGTACATTATTATGCAAAGATGCAAAATATGAAAATGATTATTATGGGCCCCAACTACTAGGCCATGTTAGGTACCCATTTAAAATGCATTCTCTCACAAACAGAGAAAAAGAGTAAACTCAGTAGGACAAAAATCCTCTCCAAAAGAGAGAAAAATTACAAACAAGGATAATGTATGGATGAATCAATGATACTCCCCAAAGACTACATCCATCATGAATATACAATCAATGACTCCCACCATAAGAGGGAGAGAGAGGTACAAGATATCACCCTATAATGAAGAAGCTCCAATATCAATGAAGAATGCTTAAAAACAAAAGATGATCTAATGCATGCATGTGTAACATATCTCCCCTTAGGAATAAACAAGTCCATAGGTAGATGACGAACCCACTCCATGTCAAATTGAAAGGATGAAGAATGAACTCTCTAAATGAATGTCTCTAAAAAATGATGATGAGTTTCCAAGATTGAACACAATCATGGTCAAAATCAACCAAGAAATATGTAAAATTAAGGGAATGAGAAAACTCATGAATGTCTATCTCTAAAGAAAAAGAAGATGGGAGAATAGTTGTGCTAAAACTATCATCAAATAGGAGAGAATTCCCTTCGAATGTGTCCTCCAAATATGTAGTATGAGACTCCACCAAAAAGTTAGAAATCTCTATCAAATATTCATCCCACAAAGCAAGATCTAAAAAACTATGATCATCCTACTTAATAGAAGCACTAATAGTTGAGGAAGTAGAAGGTGGAGGAGCAGGAAACTCAACACTAGTCTCTAGAATACCGAGGTTTAGATGACCAAACTTCTCCTCACAAACATGATTCATACTTGATAAATGAGTGTTAATAATAGTCAAAGGAATATTATCATTAGTAGAAGCGAAATGGGAAAAGGAATACAAACGAGATGAATGATCAACCATCTTGATAGAAATGATATATCTAATCTCCAAGTCCCTTATGTATACTCTATTGGGAGTGAACTCAAATGTTTTAACTTGTCCACTATGAGTAATTTGATAAACAAAAAGGATATTAGAGGACAAAGAAGGAACACAAAGTACATCATTATAAGTTCCTTCTCCCATTTCAATACAACCCTTCCCACATACCTCCTTTATACATATTTACTGTTACCCATAAAATTATTAGGTGACTTACAAGGCTCAAAAGAAGAGAACATTGCCATAAACAATGTCATATGATGAGATGACCCTAAATCAAGAAGCCATCTTCAAAATTCAGGACTTGTAGAGGCTAAGAGTGCTTGTACTTTCATTTTGTTAAAACCATTTGTACCTGCAGTGGCTCCTAAATTTGATGATGATGTTGTTACATGGATTGAGATGCATTTGGTAGCATACTATTATATATGGATCAAAATGAAAATATAAGCTCAATAAATAGCTTGAATTTGAAGAGGGGTCAAATATAACATCCTAGATGTGAGAAAAATAATTTATCATTGGTGCATGAATTATGGATGCTTACAACTAAGGTTGTAGGTCTGCATCATAAAATATAATGCCACATCAAGATGCTCTTTATGAGATGTTCATAAAGACCCCGAAAAGGGGTAGATCAATAATTAGACATTAAGTTAAATTTTATTTGTGAGCTAATGTGGCATCACATTATTTTTTGTTTTTTTATATCTAAATAATACAGTTCATTCAATTATAAATACTCATGATCAACACAAACAACTTTAACATCACAATTACTAATGCTATACTATTAAAATATTAAACATTAAATTAACAAATACTATCAGAACTATTAAAACATACTCAACTAATAAATCCTCTCTCCTAATCTATTTAAAAAACAAAATTACAATAAATCATTTCTGAACTGGGTGTCATAGTCCACTTTCATTAGTAGGGTTGGCCCTAGTTATGATAGCCGACCTGCTTGACATTCTTACATAATAATGCCATGTTAGCGGAAAAGAAGCTCCATCATCCATCCATGCTTTTAACCCTGAATTCACGTCCATGGCTTACCTAGTGTTGGCGGCCCCGCCTCTGTATAGCAGGTGCACATTCCACCTTCATTTCATCATTAAATTTGGCTTTTGTTAGGGGAAAGAAACACTAGTCGTTTCTGGTATTTCGTCCTTTCTTCATGTTTTACTCTGCCCAATAAAAAGATTTTGCAGTGCACGGAAATTCATACAGTAATGAGAATGAATTGCTCCACGCAAATCTAAGGGATACAGTTTAATCCGTCGTTGTTCGCCTCGCTTTGGTTTAATGCAGGCCACCACAAAATATGTGATGATTTCTTGATCATCACATCCTATTACTTTTAACACCACCCTACAAACCAGACAAATCAATTCCAGAAAATCCGGATCGGCATAAATTCTATGTCCAAATCCAAGACTGAATGTTAAAATAAAGTTTTCTGCACTACTAAGGTCTTTGGATTCTTGGTGGGAGTTTATTGATTTCGTAAATCTTTGCTTTTGGTAGTATTCAAGTTGAGGCTTAGCCTGTCCTCTTAATAATAATGAATACAGCATCTGACAGGCCCAGAGAATATGACACCAATTTAGAGTGCCTTTCTTCTTTATTTTTATCTTACGGCGACCTTATTTTCAGAGAGTTTGCCACTGCAATTTACACGAATACCATTGTTTTTACAAGTTATAAAATGAGTGTCGCTTAATTTCATTGATCATGCGGCCTGTGATGTTTATGGATTGCTTTGGAACGGCATTATTTATGTGAACAAGCTCTTAGCATGTGTTTGATTCAGCAACATCTTTACAATTATATAATCTAAAAGTGTGATAAGATACAGACCCTCATATCAATAATACAAATCTAAAAATTTGTTCATCGACAAATTTGAAGTTCTTCAGCTGAATATGCGGCTTTTTTTTAATGGTAGAGATTCCTTTGTCTTACATGATGTACATTTTGAGAATAAGTTTAGAACACTGTTAAAATTAAAATGTGTAGGCTGAGAGAAATAATATCATACAGGGTCTAATGCATCTCTTTATTTAAATTTGTTGTTTAAATCTGAGTAGCGAGGATTACGAGGGAGTTGCCGTGTTTTAAGGATTTAAATGATATTTAAAAATGTGAGTGATTGAAATTATGCAAACATTCTATAGTGAAAAATATAATTTCAAATATTTTCTTCTCTTTAAATTTTATCTTCTAATTTCTTTTTATAATAAATATTTTTTCATTAATATTTTTTTTATAAAATTTCTATAATAAAATAAATTAGAGCTTAAACTATTTCTTAAAATAAAAACAAAAATAAAAATCAGTCAATCATTAACTTCATAAAATATTTCTAAAGATCTATTAAAATAATAAAAGTCAATCAAAATTGTTATCATAGATGTAAGATAGATTGGTTGAACATTAGTCAAGACAATTACAACCATCTTAAATTACAGAGTTGTGTTCTACATGTTTTTGTTCCTTATATTACTATCTAGACTCTTCCCAAATAAAAACTTCAGAAATTAAAGACCATTCAAAATATAGTTAAACCTCTAAACTAAAACATAGAAACACACTTAATAAAGTGAGGAAATAATATCCAATAAAAAATAAAGCTGAGAAAATTAAAGTATGCTGATAATGTCAACCTTGTTGTGTACTTATAACCAGGCTTAAATAGAAAAACATAGCTACTAAACATCCTAGATTTCATAATTTCTAATATTTTTATTAGTATTAAGTTTTTCATTATTTTATAAATAAAAATTCAGACATAATTTTAAAAAATTAAAAAATGTTACATATAAATAATTGAAACTTAATTTTAGCATATAATTAAAAAAAATAGATGGTGAAACCAAATATTTTATGTTATTTTTCAATTTTGAAGAAATGTCTTAAAAGATGTACATAGTAATAAATAGTTAAATCTTGTAGAAATTTGAACTCATTCTTATAGTATTTCACCCATATACATACACACAAATCTTCATACACTTACCACCCACCATATCCTTATATATAAACATACCTATACATTCACTTTATTTGCACATTTATCACATTCATATATGCACCTACCTCCATATAGCCATTGACCTCTAAAATCTAATTATTTGAAAATTTTGAAACATTCCTATGGTCATAGGGGTGAATCCATGGTCATGAACTTATTCTCTTATGCATTAGTGGACTTCCTATAAAAGGGAAGATGCTTGTAGTATGGTTGTAACCACTTCCTTTTTAACAACTAGTCTCCATATGAACATGTGATGTTTAAGTTATTCACATTGTGTATGCATGTTTGGTGCATGATCTAGTCACATTGTGTAAATATGACACATGCACAAGTTAATCACATTGTCTATATGTGATGTATGTGATAATTAGTTGCACTATCTATATGTGACATATGTGTAAGCTAGTCAGTATGTGTGTGATACTTTTATAAGCTAGTCACACTGTGCATATGTGATGTATGCATGAGCTAGTCACTATTTGTGTTTGTGAAGTGTGTACGAGCTAGTTAAATTATGTATATGGGATGCAAGTGGGAGCTAGTCATACTTTTTATATGTGATGAATACTCGATTTAATTACTATGTGAACATGCAATGTTTTAATGAGCTACTTTATATGTTGTTTGGTATGTGATGATGCACTAATATTAGCATTGAACTAACATTTGATAGAAATGCATTTTCTAGCATGTTATTATATATAGATTAAATTTAAAACATGAGCTGAATTAATAGTTTGAATTTAAAGAAAGATCATATATAACATCCTAGATCTGAAGACGAAGATTATTATTAATGCATGAAATATGAAACCTCTAATTCCTAGGAAGGGATACATAAGCATGCTTCATGAATAAACTATCAAGGTTTAGATCTAGGTCTAGGGTTGACCTTGATTTGGGAGCCTACCATATTTAGTGAGTATATGAATTGTGACATATAGTTATTACCATAACTATGGGTGGTAGTGCTAAACAGCTAGCACTTGTAAATTTAGATAAAATATACTTGATAGATTAAGAGAGGGTAGAGGACCTAATACTAGAACTTCCTAATTTCACATCTCTCAAAATCATACATAAAAATTTCAAATCACTCTCATATTTTAACAATAACTTTCTTCACATGACTTCTGATTATAACTAAAATTCTAAATCCATATCATCAAATGTATTGACACATTAATAAATTATTCCGAATAAATAACTGAGAAGTCATAGTCTACTTTCATTAGTAGAGTCGGCCCCACTTATAGTAGCGGACCTGCTTGACATCTTACACATTAATGCCATGTAAGCGGAAATGAAGCTCCATCATCCATTCATGTCTTTTACACAGAATTCACGTCCATGGCTTATCTGGTGTAGGAGGCCTCTTTATAGATAGTGTTAGGCAAAAGAAACACTATCTGTTTCTGGCATTTCGTCCTTTCTCCATGTTTTACTCCATCGTCTTTTCTCCATGTTTAACTCTGCGCAACAAAAAGAATTTGCAGTGCACGGAAATTCATAAATAGTAATGAACAAACGAGACAAATCAATTCCGGAAAATCCGGATCGTCATAAATTGTATGTTCATCGATTTCGTAAGTCTGCTTTTGGTAGTGGTCAAGTTGAGGCTTATATTTCCTTTTGAGAATAATGAATACATCATTGACAGGCCCAGAGAATATGACACTTCAACTTACAGTGATTTTTTTTAATCTTAGAGCAGCATTATTTTCAGGTTTTCAACTGCAATAGACAATAAATAAATCAAGAAATTTAAAGACTTGTACAATGTATAAGAAATAATATGCAATGCAGTTGTAATAGAACACAACAATTAAAAAAAAATGTTGGTATATCTTATGCACGAAATGGATTGCAGTATGAACATTAGAAAATAAGGTCCGCTCTCCACCCTATCATATTGGCTCATGGAGCCTCGTGGGCTCTCACCAAATCCCAGAGCAAAAACATTAATTTTCCACCACTTTGATCAATGGTGAAAACAATGTTTTGGGACCTAAGAAAATTGGTTGTCTTCAAATCAATGCTATAGATTTTTTAATAAATCAGCATGCAGTTGTGAAATAAGAGATGGGATAAAAGATATATAGCCTTACATTGTATACAATTAGAATTCAGGTGAAGGCCATACACCATGCAAGAGTGCTATTGTAAAACTATTTAGCATTTTGGAGATCACTACACCTTGTGTATAAATTGAATATAGTTGCAATCTAAAATGCTTTAACTCAGATATATGCACACACAAGGAAAATGTGAACTTTAGCAAGGTTTACATGTTTCATTGGTAAGCAATAAATAAATTACGAAATTCAAATAGTTCTATAATGTAAAAATGGAAAAATATGCAATACCTTGATAACATGTCACATATAAAAAATGATAAGGAAGCGAATTTAGAAATGGTGGAAATTCTATATGCATGAAAATGAAGAGGGAAAGAGAAGCAGTACAGTTACCATTAAGAATGTCAACATTTCATGATGATGGCAATGAACAAAATTGTTGGAGATGATCCTCTTGTTTGATTCATAGTGCATTGTTATTGCTGGTATGTATCCTATAGTATGTACAAGGAAAATGTGAACTATAGTGAGGTGAACACCTTTCATTAGTAACCAATATCTAAATTATGAAATTTAAATTGTTTTATGATGTATGAGAAAAAAATATGCAATACCAGAATTACATGTCGCATATAAAAAATGATAAGGAACCGAATTTAGAAATGGTGGAAATTCTATATGCATGGAAATGAAGAGGGAAAGAGAAGCAGTATGGTTATCGTTAAGAACACCAACATTTCATGATGATGGCAATGAACACAATTGTTGGAGACGATCCTCTTGTTTGATTCATAGTGCATTGTAATTGTTGGTATGTATCCTGCAGTATCTACCAAAAAATAAAGGTGGATCTACATATGGCAAGAACATACATTGTCCACCACTCTGATGAATGTTGAAATCAATGTTCCTTATTATAGTTAATATATAGTATATCATTCAAGAAACTCTTTTTTGAGGCCGAAAGAAATAATAAAATAGATACATATCTGCACATAGGGAAAATAAACTAAAATGAAACACAATAAAAGAAAGCCTTCTCTCCACCCTACCATATTGGGCAGATGGACCATCATAGGTTGTTACACATGTATATCCATAAGTAGTCTTCAAAGATATGAATCTTGTCTTCATTTAATGTCAGAAACAAATCGATGTGCACATAGGAAATATAAAACAAAGCACAACAAAATGACTCTTTCTCTTGATCATACATATATATCAGTGCATATTTTGTTTTGCAAGCAGGTATATAGGCATTGTATGCCTTGGATGCGTTTGTAGGGGCATGTTCCTTAGATATATATAGACACAGAAACAATGTGTGGAAATGTATGTATGTGGAGTTACATATAAACAACAAGTAGACGATGGGCAATAAATGGTCATCTGACAACTAAAAAGGACAATCATGATTACAATAAACAAGAATGTGAGGATCAAATATTTAGCTTTGACATTATTGACAATGAGCAAGCAAAAATACAAATCACTTGTTTTGTGTTTTTTTGCATATGGGGATGGTTGGTAAATCAATAGAAATTTTTTTGTGATGACACCATTGATCAGAGTGATGGACAATGGATTTCCTCTATGTATAGATATGTATGTGTGTCATCGTAGGTGCAAAGAACATTGATACATACTGATCCCTATGTTTATTTTGTTGGGACATTCTTGCAATGACAAGCTCTATTTTAACTGTTATATGGAACATTGATGCAACCATTGACCATAGTGATGAACAATGCAATGTGTAGGTTTGGATGCATGTCATTGCAGATGCAAACAACATTGATACATATTGACACATTTTTGGAATGATAAACTGTATATTTAGTGTTGTATAGAATATTGATACCACCATTGTTTGCAGTGGTGGATAATGTATTTCCCCTATGTATAAATATGTATGTATGTCATAGCATATGCAAACACCATTGATACTTACTAACCCCTATGTTTACTTTATGCAACATTCTTGGAGTGATAAACTGTATTTTTAAGTGTTATATACAAGATCCATGCCTGAAAGAAATGGGAAAAGAATTATCACAATTGAAACTTTTGTAGTGCTTTTGCAACCATCGCCCCATTCAAAGAACACAAAATAACATCAAACCACCTTTGCATAAATTCCACAATGGTTAAGTGCACTTGAACCTCAACAGAAGCCTGGTCTCGACACAAGCGAATGCTATGTTTCTCGAGGTTTGAAATAGCAGGCGCTACCTATGAGTGGCTGGCTGTTGTGGGAGAACATATACTGTGAGATGATGGAAGGTAGTCTAGATTGAACTTTGGCTGAGATTTGCATTAGCCTTCTCAGTTTTGAAGCCTTCCGATGGTTGGGGAAAAGGTGGTGATTGAGGAGAAGGTGGCACGTGGTTTTTTTTTCTAGATTAAGAGCATTTGTTGGGTCGATAGAGAGGACAAGTGAAATGGTATCAACATTAATTGTTGCATGGTTTTCGTGTAGTGGTGATGGTTGCATGTGAAACATAGCAAATGGTCGTGCACACCACAAATGAAACAAAAATTGTAAAGGTTTTTTTTTGTTATTCACCTTTTCCTGCTTGCTTCAAACACACCTCTTCCTACTAGCTTTGCTGCAAGAAGCGAGCGAATAAATATTGTAGGAAACACCTTTTCTTTTTCCTTTGCAACCATTGCCCCATGCAAAAAACATAGAATAACCTCCAACCACCTTCACAAAAGTTGGACAATGCGTGATCAAACTTGCACCCTCACAAAAGCTTACCCTCCTTACTCACGACTCTGATAGAAGGTATAGCAATAGAACAAGACCCAACAATGGCTTATCCAAAATTTCACAGACATCCGCTATGTTTCTCAAGGTTTTGAATATATGTGGCTACATGTAATTTGACACATGTTGTGGATCATGCCCCCAATTTGTTTTACAAAAAGAACTTGAAAATGCAAAACCTGAGACAATTACTTCATAGAAGAACATGTACCACATGTTTCAGTTGATACAAGCAATTTCAATAAATGCATGATGCAGGTTTTGAACAACAAAACTACAACTGCCAATTGAAACATATGTACCCATTCTTTTGTTAGATGCCACCACAATTGTCAATGAATAGAGGCAAGGCTATGTGAAGGCAAGTAGCAATTAATTTATGTGTTGAAGTTTAAGTATCGACATACAAAAAGAAGAAGAAAAACTACCTTATGAAAAAAATAAACATAGGAAGGAGTATATATGAATGTTCTTTGCATCTAAGATCACATACACACATATCTGCACATAGGAATGAATGTTGGGTGTGACATGGCAAAGATGGCAAAAAAATATCTTTGCATATTTCCCCATCTAGGTGATTGTTCGTACCAATATTGTTTCATTTATGGCTTTTGTTTTGTGCTGATGGTTGCAATTCTCTAGGCTAGGCTATATTGCATCATTTATCGCCACCATTTTATGTGTATGGTTGCAAAAGAGATAATATTGTGTGTTTTGTGTGGGTTTTTTCATTTGGCTTGATGTTTAAACCAATATTGTTTCCTTTATGGTTTGTGTTTTATGGTGAAGGTTTTGAAATGATTTGTTACCATGAGCTAAAGTTTATAAGTAGACAACATGGTATGGGTATGTGGAGGATCATGATGGACCAAAAAGTGGCGATATGTAATCCATATGATGGCTCATGTGGCTGACAACATTTTTTTTACAAAATTGATAAAACGAAAAGGGTTTTTAGAGGCGATTCTCATCTTTACACCAATATAAATTATGCTTTACTTTGAATTTAATAAATAATTATTATTCATTTTCTATTAGAATTACAAATAAAGTCCTGATTGATAGGCTGATTGAAAAACATCTATAACTTTCAAACAGTATCACATTTTTTAAATCTGAAACATGCATCACATTCTATGCTTTGCATACTATAGGATTAAAAAAATAAAATTTTAATTTCATCAAGTTTTGATGAAGTTAAGGTGGTTAGACAGATGAGATTTTATATTTTTTAAAATTTGTAATAAAAAAATCATAATTAATTATTTACTTGGAAACAAAAGATAAAAAAATATGCATCACATCGGGACACGAGTCCTTTACTTATATCTAAAATCTTATAAAAAAAATATTATCATTTTATTGTGGTTAGGGTGGTCAGACAAACACCTAGTTCTTATTTTTACCCTGAAATTTAAATACTACTGCATTGAAATTTCAAATTTTCACCAAATAGATTTAAAAAAATAAAATAAAGGTCTAGTATTTTAGAAACTACATTCAATTTGCTATAGATTCTATTCTTACATTTTTTTGAAATAATATAGATAACTTATTCAAATTTTTACATCAAGTTGTCTAACTCTGATTTTATGTCTTTTTATTGCGAGTTAAGGGCCTATTTTTTCCATGATGATCCTGCACATACCCATATGCGCAGGATCTTCATGGAAAAAACAGGCCCTTAAGTGGCAAAAAATTCAGAAAAATCAGAGTTAAGCAACTTGACATAAAAAATTTGAATAAGTTATCTGTATTGTTTCAAAAATATGTAAGAATAGAATCTGTAGCAAATTGAATGTAGTTTCTAAACTACTAGGTTTATTTTTAAAAAATAAAAATCTATTTGGTGAAAATTTGAAATTTCAATGTAGTAGCACTTAAATTTCAGGGAAAAAATAAGAAGTAGGTGTCTGTCTGACCACCCTAACCACAATAAAATGATAATTTTTTTTTATAAAATTTTAGATGTAACTAGAGGACTCATGTCCCGATGTGATGCATATTTTTTTGTAATTTTTTTCCAAGTAAATAATTAATTATGAATTTTCTGTTACAAATTTTAAAAAATATAAAAAAATCATATTCCTAACCACCTTAACTTGATCAAAAATTTATGAAATTCAATTTTTTTTTTTTAATCCTATAGTATGTGAAGCATAGAATGTGACACATGTTTCAGATTCAAAAAATGTGATACCGTTTGAAAGCTATAGATGTTTTTCAATCAGCCTATCAATCGGGACTTTAGTCATAATTCAAATAGAAAATTAATAATAATTATTTATTAAATTAAAAGTAAAGCATAATTTATATTGGTGGAAAGCTGAGAATCTCCTTTAAAAACCCTTTTTGTTTCATCAATTTTGGGTTAAAAAAATTCATCAGCCACATACAATACACATACCCATCATATCGCCACTTTTTGGCCCATCATGATCTTGCACATACCCAACACACATATATAGTCGTACATGGACTTGCCAATATAAAAATCAAAATGAGAGAAAGGGAAATAAACATCACTTGGTACAAATTGAGATATAAACATCACTCGGCATAGGCTGGCATGACAATATCACTTGTTTACATCTAATTTCACATACCCACACATTTGCACATAGGGATGAATTTTGTCCATGGGTAAGTTCACAAATATACATACTTGCACACAGGGAAAGTAAAATGGAACAAAAAAAAGGAAGGCCTAGTCTCCACCCTACCATATTGGGCCATGGAGCTTGATAGGTTCTCACCAAACCCCTGAGCAAGAACATACACTACCCACCAGTGTGATGAATGGTGATATCAATGTTTCTTATTGGGTGTAATATAAACTCTATTATTTTAAGAAGTCCCTTTTGAGGACGAAACAAATAATAGCTATCTTCCGAAAACAATAAACATAGGGTGCAGTATATGTTGTCTACATATAATTTGGCATACATACATATCTGGACACAGGAAAAGGAAAATCAAACACAACAGAAGAAGCGCATACTTTTTTGTGGCAATATATTTTGAAGCAACAGATTCATATATATGCATCAAATGTATCCAATAGATAAAGATGCAGGTGGCAAGAAAAATGTACACCGATATATGTATGCAGAGTCAAATGAAAATATATATGGATTTTTTATTGTTGCCCAATAGCTTTGAAATTAGGAAGGCTGACGAAAATTCCATCCAAAGTTCACACATATAGCCTATTGGCTAAAAGTCTTCATATAGAGGCAATCACTGGAAAGCAATCAATATTATTTCATTTATGGTTTCTATATACACATGATGGATGCAAAGCAATAAAATAGACCAATAACAACATTGTTTCATATATGCTTTCCATATAGTTCCAATGGCCACAATAATATTTAGAGTTCTAAAGTTACCAAAGCAATTGAATAGTTTATGCTATTTTCCATAAGGCATTGTTGAGTGTTGTTCTATAGCTTTACTTGCTATGAAAATTGTGAGCCACTATAGTGATGAGATTTTTTGCTAATAACATACATACATATGCACACCCAAATTTGTCAATACGTGTGAAAGAAATATAGATAAGTTTAAATGCACATATAAGTGTATGTTGGCTAGGCATAGGAAACAAACATCACTTGGTACAACTTGTCAAGACAACATTGTTTAATGTATGGGTTGGATATATTGGTGTTGGTTGCAATAATACATTGCATTTAAAACTTACCAAAGTAATTGAGGAGTTTATGTTATTTTCAATAAGGCATTGTTCAGTGTTGGGTTGTAGATTGAGCTGCACAACATACACAATAAACATTATAGCCAAGAACCATATGATATCCATATCCAACATGACATTATGATTAGACATGGGAAAGTGGTAGGGAGAACATTTAAGAAGCATTAGATGCATATACAAACATACACACTCACACATACAAATACATCACAGACACACATATCTATATAGAACTCTATCAAGATATTGTATGCACTCATAACATTCAAAACAAGATCAGAACAATAGAAATCAAATGAAAAAAAATCCATTATATTATGTATTTTAATCTTGTGCAATGACAGATTTTAATAAGCTGGACCAAAGAAAAATCACAAAGCATTGTAGAGGGCATAGATAATAGTCATCATTAAACATCACATAAAAAATATTATAACAAAAACAAAGTTTTATGCAACTACAAAAAAGTGGAAAATAACCATATGTGATGTGATTTTATGAATGCAAAGGCATAACGACATTTAATAGCCATGCATTCAAGGGAGCCAACATTGTAGCTAAGAACAATTATGGAGAGATAAGACTACATCAATTGAAATAAAAAAAATGTAAATAACTATATTGATATTAAAAACAAGTCACAAATACCTATAAATATTCAAGTTTGCATGCATATAGGCATACAAATCCATTATAGGAACATATGTCTACACACATATGTATCAAAATATTGTATGCACTTAGAAATTCCAACTACATGCATACAATCATGTTCATAAGTATATATAAGAATAGTTGTAAATACTTATACATGTGTTAGATAGGACGACATAACTATATAACCAAACAACATAAAATAAAATGAGGAACATACTCTTAAACCAAAGCAAAAGTCTAAGAAACATAAACAATACATAATAGAACAAGGGTATCTTGTTTTTTTAAACATTATAAGTTAAGCTTCATTGTTTTAATATATTACTAGTTAAATGAGGAACATGACAACAATAGGAGAAAGGAAAGGTTTTTTGATGTGACAAGTACTACAAAGAAAGAGAAGGAAACAAATGTCCAGTCAATAGAAACTATAACAAATATTCAAAGTCACAATTAGGCATGGTTGTTTCGCATTCAAGCCAGTACAACAACTATCTTTGGAGACTCTTGAAGGGCAGGGGAAATTGCAGACAGGTCTCATAGCAACAACTTGCACTCAGTTTCAAATTTAATTCTTGCAACTTTGACTATTATTGTTTTAAGCCTTGTTTCTAAATTATAGGCTTGGGTTTTAATAAGAATAGTGAAAATAAATGAGGTTAATGTGACATGATTGATAATAGACTCGTCGGTCATTGCAGTAGAAGACTCATATTGCAACATGTAAATCTATTTTGTTTCAACATCTACAATAAGCTTGTTGTAGCCTCATCAAAAGCAATAGCCCAAATCTCACCTGTGTGGTCTTCCATCTTTAGCTGCAATAAATATTGAAAGTCACAATCAGCTATTATTGTCTGGCATTTAGGGCAGTACCATGTATTTTGGGTGGAATCTTCACACTTTTTCTTGCATTGTCTTCCATTGGCCTACAAGGGACGTGCAACATAACAAAATGCATCAATTTTTATATATTTTATTGCTGCCTTGAGAGTAGCCTACAAATTTTCTGGCAAGCCAAGACAATGATCCAAGGTATATCAAATATTGACTCTCCCATTTTCCAAAGCAACCTTTTGAGGGACCATCCAGGAGGGCTCAACAACAAGTGGCCCGATATGTCCTCGTTGGGTCAAGGGTTGTGCTTTTGGGATATCAGGATTTATGTATAGAAGAGTCCCTGCAGTTGTGTTTCTAGAACCGTTCCATTGAAATACCCAATATGCGCATTTTTAACAGCAAGGATGACAACCAAATTAGGGCTACACAACCTTTCCAGCTCATCACCCTTTGCTTCCCAATTTGAGCCCTACGGATTAACATCAATGCAAAAGGATGAAAAATCATTAAGTTTAATAGTTTGAATTATTTCAGATTGATCCTTTCTTTGTATAGTCGATACCTTTCCCACATGCACCACAGTCCCAATAATATCAATCAAATTATTATTGCTATGTTTTGTAATTTCATTTATTGGGATGAATTTAAATACTTTCTCTGGCACAAAGGCCTTGTCATCACAACATTTCAGCATTGAGTTTTGATCCAAAATGATTTCCATGTGGTTGTTCAACTTATTAAATTTCCTATCTGCTTGTCTCACTGAGCCCTTTGACACATAATAAGTATGACCCACCTCAACCCTATCATAATGCAATTCTGCAATGTCATTAAAACAAGTGATTCATATTTATGTTCCCTCACTATCAATAATGTCAAAGTTGAAAACTTGGCCCTCGTGTCCCTGTTTGCTGTAATGATGCATATCCCTTTTTGTTGTTACCCAACCTTTTATTGTCCATTTGGTTTGGTAAACATTCAACCCTTTAACAGGATTGATATTTGTAGGAGTATTATGTTTTCTTGGGGATGTATTAATCCCAAATGTTGAGGCTTGTTTGGATGGGGAGGGTGACTCATGACTAACTATTTGTTCTTCTTGATCTCTAAACATATATCTAGGTTTTCCAATTAGCTAGCAATCTGACATTTTGATATCTAAGGACAATATGAAAATCGCCCTAGAATCAAGTGAACATCAAATAATTTTAAAGGTGGTCTCCACAAAAAAGAAAGCATAAAAAAAGTACAAGCAGTAGAAAACAATATCTAACCTTGATTCTTGCAGCTTCCTACACAAATAGTTGGTCAAGCACAAGATGGAACCTATTTTCAATGCCCTTGTAAACAAAAGGTCATTGTATTTTGTAGGAAAAGTACCTATTTGCATGTGGGATCCATCATAGAGGATGACTTTCTAGTGGTCAACTGGGCTTTGATCGCCTCCTATGTTTTGAAAAGACATTAGTTGGAGAACTGGAGATGGAACAACATCTCCAACATCAATAGATCATATCACATGTGTTGTCATGACTAGATGTACATTTGTATCCTACAAGGCAGTTTCACTCAGCCAAGCAGAAGTAATGAGATATTGATGGTTATGACACAAGTCTAGAAGCAAACAACAATGCCAACACATTTGAAAATTGTAACGTTTTCTCCCCTAACACATAGGTGACTCACAAATGGCTAGTAAATCGAAAGGAAAAGAAAAGATGAAGATTTTGAATATAAATTAGTTAGAATATATATCACAATAACTGTTAATTCAAATGAAGCATATTCACAGTCCACTCGATGCACATGGAAAAGTATCAATTTAATTGTTAGCAGCAAGAACAAAACAAGGAACATACTTACAAGACTCCTACTTGAGGAATTTTCATCAGCCTGGGTAGAGCCAAAGTCCACCGACATTGATGGGGTTGCTCTTTTAAAAGATGAGAGCTACAACATCGGAAGCTGACTACAAGCTCTATGACTTCAAAACAAAATATGATCTCTCAATTTTTTTTGACAGGAATCAAGAATATGACATCAAAGGATTAATAAAAAAGGGTTCAATGATTCATACAACACTTAATATACAATTTATTATTCCATTTTATTTTTTTCATCTTTTTAATCTTTCAAATTTTTTTATACAAACATCAACAATACAAGGGAGAATAAATAATTAGGAAAAATGCATCAATGTTCTATATAATAGTTAATATATAGTATATCATTTGAAGAATTCCCCGTCAAGGTTCAAACAAATAACTTCTATTTTCACAATGTAATAAACTTCGGGAAGAGTGTGTAGGTACATTGTTTACATATGTTTTGACATATATACATATCTACACACATAAAAATTTAATATTTTTTTCGTATATGGTTTCAGTTCTCTAACAATGGTTGCAACATAATAAAACAGTCTGTGTTGTTTTCCATAACACATTGTTAATTGTTGTTCTCTATCTTTGGCTATATCATTTCATTTTTGCTACATAATAAAATAGTAAATGCTATAGAGTTTATGTTGTTATCCAAAAGGCATTCTTGACTATCATTGCCACTCATTATATTTCCTCCATGTACACAAATCTATATATGTAATATTAGATACAAAAAATATTAATATACAACACTTAAAATACACCTTATGATTCCAAGGATGTGCCAACAGAATAAAGATATGCATCACTATGTATCAATTTTCTTTGCATCCACTATGACATAAATACATTCTTGCACATAGGGGAAATACACTGTCCATCAGTACGATCTAATGTGTGTACAATTTTTGACAAGACATTGCTAGCTACCATTTTGTGGCTTTACCAGCTAGATCACAAATACGAGCAAGGAGAGGAAGATTCTATGAAGGTGCAAGTTTGATCATGGTTGTCAAGCTATTGTCCAATCGGGAGGGCTTTTTTTTGGGCTTTCCTACATGGGGTTTTAGTTGGAAAAACAATACAAAAGTGTCGATTGTGATAATTTATTGCCCATTTTTTGCAGACGTTGAAGAAAGCAAGTAGCAAAGACAAAGCAAGCAAGAAGAGTTACACTTGAACCAAGCAAAAAGAGGTGCAATTTGTAAAAACCCTTTGTATTTCTAGTTGTTCTCATATATACTTGTAGACATGGTTTTATATATCTATATATCTACATATACATATATAGAAACATGTATGCATGCAATTCAATATTCTCAGTGCATATAAAATCTTGTTATAGTTGTGTGTAGGTAAATGTGTCTGTATTGCATTTGTATTTGTGAGTGTGTTTGTGTGTACATGCATTTTCTACCTGTATCTTTCAGGATATGCATCTATGTCTATATGTATCTTTGGCTACATGTATGTAACTATATGCATTTTCCACATGTATTTCTAAACCCATAGCTCAACAATCACCAATGCCCTATGGAAAATAGTGTAGACTATCACCACAGGCCTCACAAAGACAACCAATAATGATGTATTGATAAGACGATGGACTGCTTTATTACTTGACAAGAATTTCTAGTAGACAAAAACCATACAACAAACACTAAAGTATCTCTTTTTTTTGTTGCATTTCATTGTTCTTTTTCTCTATGCAGACATGCATGTATGCAAAATAAAACATGGAAAACATTCATATAAACTCGTCCCCTTGAGCATTGCTTGCCACATACAATGTGCTGAAAAAATCTTTGAAGTTCAAGAAAATAGCATAAACTATTGTATCATTTCAGCTCTGGCTATATTGTTTCATATTTGGTTTGCAATGCAATGGTGAAAATAAAATAATATAGCTTATTCAATAGCCTCTTACCGAGAATGAAACAATACACCCTAACCTAGAGAACAACTATCACCAATGTTCCTTGGAATCAATGTTGTTTGCATCTGCTATGACATACATACATATTTTTGCATAGGGCCCATACATTGTCCATCACTCTAATCGATAGTGCCAATACCAAGACTGTTGTATTGGTTTTTGAAAGTGAGAAGAGGTGCATTTGAAGTAAGGGGATAGAGGTGCGGGTGGGGGTTTATATTGGAAAAACCCTTTCTAAAGTATTTGGAAAACAGTTCATGTTATTCTCCATAGGCCATTGTTCATTTTTGTTCTCTCGCTTCAGGTATATTGTTTCATTTATGCTCTTTATGCAACCACAATGGTTAGAAGGCAATATTGTTTGTTTTTGTGTTGGATTGTTGTTGTGGATTGTTGTGTTTTGTGGGTTTTTCCATCTGGGTTATTGTTGAAAGCAACATAGTTTCAAAAATAGTTTATGTTATTTTTCAAAGACCATTTTTGATTGTAGTTCTCTAGCTTAGGGTAAAATTTTTCATTTATTGAATCAGTGTAGCCGCAAAGGTTGGAAGGCAATATTGTTTTTTTTTTGTTCGATTTTTACTGTGAATTGTTGTGTTTGTGTGGGTTTTTTCATCTCGGTCACTAGTTAGACAAATACACTTCCATTTATGATTCACATTTTGTGATGAGTTTTCAATGGGTTTGTAACTGTCACATTTTGATTGTTGTATACTTTCCGTGTAGTGGTAATGGTTGTAAGTAACACCTGCCATTTAAATCTTTGGAAAACATAGCAAATGTCTACACAATTTTCGACAAGCCATTGTTGGGTGTGGTTTTGTGGCTTTACCTTCTATCAAAGGTGTGAGTGAGAAAGGCAAGATTTTGTGAACATGCAAGAGCAATTATCTGTTTTGGAATTTCTGTGAAGAAGGTTGCAGCCTATTTTTTGTTTTTTGCATGGCGTAATTGCTGTATGATTTCTATGTACTGGCGATGGTTGTAATAACATCTGCCATTTAAAACCTCGGGAAACATAGTGAATGTTTCAAAATTTCCAATAAGGAATTTTTGGGTCTCGTTCTCTTACTATACCTACTAGCAGAGACATGAGTGAGGAGGGAAAGCTTCTATGAGGGTGAAATTTGGATCAACTGTTGTCTAGCTTCTGTGAAGGTGAGTGGAGGTTATTCTGAGAGGGTGCCCATTTTTTGTAGGGAGGCTAGTGGGAAGAGGTGTGTTTGAAGCAAGCGAGAAGAGGTGGAAAAACAAATATTGTTTCATTTAGGGTTTGTGGTTTATGGCTATCATTTTGCATGGGTGTGTTACTGTGAATCTTTGTGTTTTGCGGGTTTCTCCGTCAGGATCACTGTCGAAACCAATATTGGCTAATTTATGGCTTCCATTGTCTAGTTATGGTTGCAACACAGTAAAATAATTAATTTTATATAGTTTATGTTTCATTTTGTATTTCCTATCTACTCATTGGTTGCATTGCTCCTCTCTAAGTTGGAGTTTGCAAGAACTTTTTTTTGTCTTCATTGCGATGTATGTATATGTATTGTTTTCCATAGGGAATTCTTGAGGCTTTCTATCTACCTTTGACTATTTTGTTCCATATTCAATTAGCTTGAACTCTTGACTTATGTCATTGCCCTTTAAGTTGGTGTTTTATGGCTATATTGTTTCCTTTTTGGTAGGGTCCTGTTGAAAAAAAAGAATTCCCTAGGATGTTGTTGAAACCATTATTGTTTCATTTAAGGTGTCAATGTGTATGTCTGTATATTCATTATGTACATGTATCTTTCACATAATGCATTTATCTAAATATGGATATGTCTAGTTTTTAATATCAATATAGCTATTTCCTTCTTGTCTAGTTTGATTGCCACATACTTTGATGTTTTTTATTGTTTTTCGAGTCATTAGCACATGCAAAAAACAAAAAATATCCTCCAACAACAACCTTCATAGAAACTCCACAACAGACGGATATAGTTTATGTTAATTTCCATAGGGCATTGTTCGTTTGCATGTGGTGCCAATGGTTGTGAGGGGGACACTGATGAACAATGCCATGTGCAGATTTGGATGTATGTCATAAAAGTTGCAAACAACATAGATACATACTGAAACATTGTTGGAACAATAAGATTTATTTTGAGTGTTGTATCAAATGTTGATGCCACCATCTCTGTAGAACTTCTTCTTCACATAAATTCAAAGATCTTTTCAACACATTGTATATGGGAAAATGTTTCTTATTATGCATACTATAAAGCCAAGTATATATGAATGTTATCTATATATAATTTTATATACATAGATATGTGCACACAAGAAAAGAAAAATGAAGCACTACATCAGATAGAAGAACCTCCAAACCACAAAAATTCATAGTAACAAACCCATCCAAAACCATCACCACAAAAGGCGAAGCGTAAATCAAACAATATTCATTTCAACAAATAATATAATCTTTTGTAGAGTACAATCAATAATGTGTATATATGTGCATCTAGCTTGAGATATATATATCGGACCAAATTTTATTTTGCAGCTACATATACATGTATTGCATGCATTAAATACACCTTTTTGGTTATTAGTTCTTTCAGCCTCAAAAAATGAGTTATTAGAATCATAGACTGTACGGTAAGTGTAATAAGAAACATTGATTTCACTATTGATCATAGGGGTGGCCAATGTGTGTTCTTGCTCGGGAGTTTGGTGAGAGCCCATCATGCTCCATGACGTAATATGATAGGGTCGAGAGCAGGCCTCATTTTGTTGTGTTTGATTTTATATTTCCTATCTACACATGTGTGTGTTTCTGACATTAGATACAGACAAAATTCATTTGTTTGAAGGCCGCCTATGGATATATCTGTGTAACAACCTATGACTTTCCATGGCCCAATATGGTAGAGTGGAGAGCAGGGTTTCTTTTGCTGCATTTCATTTTATTTTCCCTATGTGTAGATATGTATCTATGTCAAATTATATGTAGACAACATTCATATGAACAACAACCTCTATATTAACTACAATTAAAAACATTGATATCATCGTTGATTACGGTGGTGGACAATCTATTTCTGGTTTGCCACTGCAACCAATTTAGTAAGACTAATGTTCCATCTTGCACTTAATATACAGACTATTATTCTAACAAATCCTTATTAAGGTGTAGACAAATAAGAACTATCCTTAAAGACATACAAAAAGAGATAAGAATGCCTTATCAAGAAGAACATAAACTAATTTATTACTTTGCAACCATTGCCACCACAGAGAAATCATAAATCAAATAATTTATTCCAAGCCATATAAGAACAATCAACAATACCCTATGCACAATTTTTGATAAGGAAATCTTTGGTGTCGTTCTCTAGGTTTACCTTGTTGCTCAAGATAGATATGAGTGAGGAGGGCAAGCCCCCATGAAGGTGCAAGTATGATCATCAGTTGTGGAATTTCTCAAAAGGTGCTTGGAGCTTATTTTGTCTTTTTTGCATAGGGGCAATGGTTGCAAAAGCATTACAAAACTATCAGTTGCTATAATTATTTGCCCATTTTTTGTAGGTAGTGGAGGAAGAAGGGAGTGGAGAGAAAGCAAGTTGGCAGAGGTTCATTTGACCCAAGAAGGAAGAGGTGCGGGGAGAGGTGCATATTGGAAAGACTATTTCTCGAATATTTCAAAAATAGTTTATGATATTTTCCAAAGGGCATTATTGCTTGTTGAGCTCTTATTACAACCATCTCTAGCACATGAGAATCATACAACAATTAATGTTGATGCCAAGTAGCGTTTAAGAGAGAAAATATCCACACTACATTTTCCCTCAATTGACTGGGTGAGAAGGCAACAAATTCAAACCTTTTGTTGACTATAATAAGGCTTTCATGGCCACATTTTTTCGCTAGAAAAACCCAACAATTTTATTTTAATTTTTTAAATACCACCCTCATTAAATTCCCAATTTAATATTAATATCTCTTAATATTTATATTTAATATTAAATTCTTACTTAAGTAACATTGAAGATAGTATTACAAATTTTACTCTCAATATTAACAATAATTGCAAATTTACTAATAGTACTAATTCTATATTTACTTCAAGGTCATTATTCTTGGGGTAATATAAGTTTACTATTATTAGTAATAGTTTTACCGAGTATAACTTTTACTTTTGGTTTTACTATTTATTACTTCTTTTTTTCATTTACTATTACTATTAATTTTACCAACTAATAATTAAGTAATAGTCAAACCGTTAAACATAACTCATCTCACCCATGGATAGAATTATTAATTGCACTGGTAAAAACAAATCTTACTACAATTCACATGGTTAAATGCTTTTACTAATAATTTTACTCCCAATTTTAATAACCATAGAAATATTAATTCTCATTCCATTACAATCTCTCATCATTTTTTTCCAATAGATAAAATTTTCCAATATTAATTCTTTCTTAAAGCTTAAATTAAAATTTAATTCATAGTAATAGATAATATCAATAACTTCTTCTTATTGATAATAAGTTTTTTTTTCTTTACAGTAAATATTTACTCGTAAAAATTCTTATTGTATTATATATATTATACTATTATTAATTTATATTTATTTCCATTATAATTTTACCTTTTATTAATATTAATATTTACTACTTAATACAATATTAATGACAATGTTATTATTCTTACTTATTTTAGTAAGAATATATATATATTTTTTTCAAAACATATGTTAAACTATTTATCAACATCAAAACATATGTTAAACTATTTATCAACATCAAACTGATACTAATATTAAAATTAACAACCCAATTTAAAACCTACCCTCATATTCGCACTTATACTCACTCAAACGTAAATTTAATTTCTCTCTCCAAGCTCGTCTAAGATTAATAATGCAGAAAATTCGTACAAAAATATTTTTATCTCAATGAATATTCCTTGAACATAAATGGGAATGGTTGAACTCGTTGAATTAAAATACATGCAAGAATCTATAATACCAATATTTTAATAGAATTGAGATGATAAACATATTACTACAATGTTTGGGCACATGCAACTCTCAACTCACTTTAACAAAATTTAGTATTTCCAAAACAACAAAAATTGAGTGTTAAAAATTTGAGACTTTAAAAAATATCATACTTTGTCATATTATTCAGCAGGGAAACTGTATTCTTCACTTTAAATTATGAATTCAAATTCATGATCCACTTGAATAGTTGGATATATCGATGCTTCAAAATTTGACTTGGTTGCTGCAAATAACTCCTCTTGAGACAATAGTAACTTGAGTTCTAGGTTTAACAAGAACCAGACCAGTGATATTGAAGGATGAATTCACTAACAGTGGTGTACAATATTCTTCCAAAAAGGGCATATAACACCTTCAATAGGAAAGAGAATTAAATTTCACAATTTTGATAAGGGGTATCAAGAATATTATGTGGATGTTCACAATTATAGTTTAATTTAGTCTTAATTTCTTGAATGCATTTTGGACAAGGAAAATACATAGATTCTTCATAGCAAAAGAAATGGAGCCCCCTAAAATGGATCTAATCATTACGTGCTAAGTAATGAAGAAATGTTGATAAGCTTCTGAAGGCATTGACTACATCATGGATCCCAAAAAGAGAATTCACCATTGATAATGAACCACCAAAAATGTATCTCTAGACCTAGGGCAAGAGGGTTCCCTTTGCTAGGCTCTTAAGGTTTTTCACCTTAGGAGCACTTGGTGAGATAATTGCACTGTTGCCCTAGGTGGATATAGGGATTTTTGGTGGTTGCATTCAAAGGGGGAAGGCTAATTGATGAAGGTTGTGATAAGTGTGTGTGATGTGTGGCTAGAACTGAAAGTAAAATGATACTAATTTAAATGTATGCAATGTAAATAAAACAAAACTAAGCTAATGCAAAACTACTCTAAAATTACCTAAAATGTGTATATTCTAGAAAATAACAGAGGATAGAAGGTGTGCACACGTAAAAATGATGTTGCAGATGAATGCTCACAGGAATCTCTAGAAAATGTCTGAAAATAGCAGAAGGACACTTATGCCAAGTGGGGCGACCTAGTCCTCCAACTAGGAAACTTTACCAAAACAAGTTTCACAGAAATGGGTGCCCAAAAATGCAGAAACCCTTTTCCGGACCTAGCACAGGGACAAGGTCGCCAATAGGGGTGATCTAGTCCTCTTGTATATTTTTGAGGAATTAGGGCTTGATTCTATGGGTCCTGGTTGATGTTTCCCTTTTCTGCAACAATCCATGACAAAAACTCTTGAAAGTGACCTATAACTTGTCTTCTTGCTCCTTTTAGGGTTTGAGGCTTGGATGCGACTTGAGGAGAATGTTGGTACTTCTTGCAACACTTTGTACTTCACCAAATCTGCATAAAAACCTACAATCACATGCAAAGACCAATAAATTATTGAGGTTAGGAAATAGGGATTTGCCTAAGTCAAACCCCTTTGTAGGTGATTAAACCCAAATGAGATGAAAGCAAAGGAATGTAAGATTGAATGATAAACTTAATGGAAATGATTACCAAACCTTTATTGTTGATGGTCTGCAACATGCAAGAGCAACTCCAATGGAGATAGCTTGTAAACCCTAATGCTTGTTTGCTTCCTTGTGAAGTCTTAGATGCTTGAGAACTTGAGAAGAGAGATGTAAAAATAAGCTTGGGAGAGAGAAAAATGAGGATGAAAACCCTTATTTGTACATGTAAAACCCTAATTTTCCTGAAATGCAACCTGATAGGCCGACCCTAAGGTTTAGGAGGCAAGATTCCCATTGATTTTTATTTAAAATTTGAATTTTATGCCTAAAGGAACTAGGTCACCCAAAGTGGTGACCTAGTCCACTTTGGAAAATTTTAGTGGTGGTCGGGAATTAATTTATGTTTAATAAATTTAATCAATTTTTCCTCCCGAAAAACACTTAGTTCAAGACTAGAGATACATTGAAGGGGAAAATTAGCATAGAAAAATGGTTAATTTAGGGGTGATAACCCTAGATAAGTGTGAAAATTCATCCCAACACTTTACAACACTTTGTCTTAAGGCTTAGGAAGGTGTAAGAGTGTATTATTTAGGTGAATTATGTTGAAAGGTTCTTAGAAAAATGAGGAAATGTGTTACAACACTTCACAACACCTTAGTTTTAACATCATTAGGTTATTGTTGAATTTCAAGCTTACAAGGCCGAATCAAGGTAAACAAGGCCAAAATCCAATGGAAAAGGCCAAAATGAGTGAAAAAGTGCCAAGGTATACACTTTTTGGTGACACATTTAGCCCCCACTTTAGTGAGAGTATGAATGCTCTTCAAAATCACACTAAAGTAGCTGAATCATGTGTATTGAGTGGGATCTAATGCACTCATGCTAGTAAGGTGAGATGACTCATGATCAAGAGGGATGATCAAGCCCACAAGATCAAGATCCCATGGAAAACTAAACATAAGTATAGTAGATCACACAAGGAGTGATGTGAAAAAAGGTGAGATCAACCTTCGACTGTTTGTCCATCTAGTTGTGGATCAGATCTAGGCTATTTGTCTGAAAGGAAAAGATGTACTCACTCTGGGCCGATGATACTTTGCGTTGTTCACCAAGTGAGAATGTCAAAAAGTGGTGAGATACATACACACAGTTGGTATGCACTCACACATGAAAAGGTGGCTATGGGGAAAGTCGTGTTGCTAGTTGGGCTTCCCGCTCAACTGTACCAAAGTTATACCTCCTGATAACTTTGATAAGGCACCACAAAGGACATGGGTGTAGTTCATGAGACGAGAAAAGCCTTGGATGCTTATAACCCATGAAAAAGTGCAAGATGGCACCATAGTCACGCAAGTTGTGTTAAGAAAGGTGGCCATGTATGCACAAATGCAAAAGTGCAACACGCGAAATGAAAAAGTAAAAAGTGCAAAAATGAAAAATGAAAGTGTTCGAAGGAGTCTTGTGTAGTTCATATGAGGTCTTTGACTTAGGGAACATCGTGTTTAATTTTTCCAAGAGAGGACATGTTATGCCTTGGATAACCACCCCATCTTTTTCCTTGGTCAAAATGGGTCCCCCTTTTACATTTTATGGCCTTGTTTGTTTTTCAACAAAGTTTGGAAGGTTTTCTTTCTTCCATCACTTTGTTTTTTTTTTCCTTTGTTTTCCTTTGTTCTGACGGAACCGGAACCAGAATGGAATCAGGTTTGGAACTTGTTTTCAGAATTCCATTCTGATCTCGGTCCCACTTGTCTTTGCCAGAGTTGGAATCAGCATGGGACTAAAATCTGAACTTTACTAAAGTTCACAGTTCAGTTTTCTTTCCCAGCCCACCTCCACCTCCGCCTTTAGGTTTTGTTCATTTGGCCTTAAGGTGGGTCTTGGGTTTGGCCTTTGTGTTGGGTTCTTGGTTGATTTCTTTTGTCTTCTATTTAGCTTTGGTGTTTTGTTGGGACCTAAGGGATGGTTTCCTCCCTTAGGTTTTCCTTGTTTGCCTTGTTTCCCGCTCTCTTGCTTTCTTCTTTGTCTTGTTTGGTTTTGTTCCTTAGGGTCACTTTCCTCCCTTAGGTTTTCTTTGCTTCACTTGTTTCAGAGATAGAACTGGGATGGGACTTAACTTTGAACTTTCATGAAGTTCATTGTTCGGTTTTTGTTCCCGTTCCAGCTTCGCTTCCCACCTTCTCATTTTCTTCATTTCTTTGCCCATTTTCAGCCTAAGGGTTGGTTTCCTCCCTTAGGTTTTCCTTGGTTTTCTTTTCTCTCATTTTTTCAGAGGCAGAACTAGGATGGAACCAAACTTTGAACTTTGTGAAAGTTCACAGTTCAGTTTTCATTCTCATTTCGGCTCCGCTTCCCATGTCTTTATCATTTTGCGGTGTTTGGCCTTTTGGTTGATTTCTTTTGGTTTGCTTCGGTCTTCCCTTCTTTTACTGGAACCAAACCTGGGATGGAACCGAACTATGAACTTTCACAAAGTTCACGGTTTGGTTCACGTTCTCATTCCGACTCCGCTTCTGTCGGGTTGGTTTCATTTGCATCTCCGCCTCTTGCTATTTTGGCTCCGCTTCCGCCTGTCTTCCTCTTTGTTCTTGTTCCTATTTTAGTTTTGCTTCCGCTTGTTTCTAGTTCCACCTCCGCCTGGGTTTCTGCTTGAATTTCTTGCCTTGAGTATTCTAATGCACCAACTTAGTTTTTGATGATGTATTGATCATTAATGATGGCTCTTTGTCTGGAGGTTGAATCGAGTAGGTTGGTGTTGTCATAAATGGAGGGATGGAGTGTGCATGTTTCGAGGATATGGCAGGATTTGCTAGATCCAAGTACACTATTGCGGCTAAGGGCAAGTTGGGTTTGCATGTGTTGTTCCATTATTCTGGTCTGGTTCAATGGGGAATTGATGGCTGGCAGGTGGGACATGATGGGCTCATCCTGGTTTGGCCCAATCTGGGTTGTTCGTTGGTGGCACGGATCTAATTGATGGCTCATGTTCTCACTGGTTCCGCGTGCATTGTTCTTCGCGTGGGTGAGGCTTTGATGGTGGGTGTGGCTCGAGGTGTTGTACCCTAGCTTTGTTTGTCCTGGATTGATCTGATGTGATCTCTTGTTGCATTCATGGCTGGGTGGCGAGTTATTGCAAGTTGTCGGGACGTTTTTGGTTGGTGGCCGACCGTTTTTGAAATCCTAGTTTTGGTTCACGCGGGAATTTGTTATATAAATTAGGCATTCTACCTCTTTTGTAAGGGTTGATCGTTCCTTTGTTCCTTGGCCACCAGTGATAGCAGATAGGATTTATTTTGCAGCTAGGAGTAGGAATACTTGTTTTAGTTAATGTCAGGTTTAGATATAGTTTTTATACAATGATATGTTGGAGTTGAGTTTATTGGATGAGGTTAATGAATCAAAATCTATCTCTATGCCAGTGAATTTTCTGAAGCATAAGTGTTTCTTATTTGATGAGAATCAATTGAAGGAACCAGATTTCAAACATTATTTCATTAAATTATCTATGGATGGAATTGTTGCATGTCTGTTGATCTATGATTTTAGCAAGGAATAAAGAGTTTGTTCTTTTTAAAATCTTAAAAGTATTGTGATGAGTGATTGTGATGGTTAAACTAAGCATTGTAGGTGTATGCAATAGTATGGATATTTTTTGTAAATTGCATCATGTTATGGTTTTCTTGATCTGTTAAAAGAGTATTCGTTGTTGGAAGCATATGTCTAGATATTGGAGAATTTTATTCATGTTTACTGATTCATGCCTTGATCTATCTTTTTTTGTTTATTTAAACCCCCCCCTTTTTATCATTAAGTTTCGATTGATTAATATTTTGTTGCTTGAATTCCTTATAACCAACAAAAGCCCTTGAATATTACAATTGCATGGACCAATTGAGTGACACCAGACTGTTGAGAACCAACTACTAGGACCTTGGGAGTTAGGCCACTATATGTTATCTTTCTTTTTCAGGAGAAATAGAGTAGAAATATTTTTTTTAATGTTGTTTGTGTCATTTTCACCATCAACAGATCTGGTGCTAGAAGGAGAGCTAAAGGAACAAGTTGGCTCGCATTGGGTCATTCTCACCAGAAAAATATGGGAGGATTCTCAAATCCTCTACTGATCCTGAACCATTGATTCAACTTCGAACCCCAATTCGACATAGACCTCAGACTTGTGGAGTTTTCATCCCACCATTGTCACCACCACTTACTCCACCTGGATTTTCACCTAATCCAACACCACCCATGGCTTACTTTGTGAATAACCCCTCTCTAGTAGGGACCATCCTTGGTGGAATTCATGATCTACCAAAAAATCAAAAAAGGTTTTGCCCCAAGTACATGCATGAAGAATCAAGAAATGCTGAGGAACATATACAAGTATTCAAGGATGCATGTACTCATGCTCAAGTGGCTCACCAGGACGTGGTATGTAGATTGTTTCCTTATTGTTTGGAAGGCATGGCATACAACTAGTATCTAAATTTTCCCTAGGGGTCTATTCTAAGCTAGGTAGATTTAGAAAATGCTTTTATTAACCAGTTTTAGTTCTACATAGACCCAACCATCTTATACCATCAATTTGCTACCATAAGGAAGGAACCTCATGAACCATTGTCGTTATTCAACACTAGGTTCCAAAGGATATTTCGTAGGTTACATGACCCATACTTAATAGCTAAAAATATTTCCATTCTGGCATATTTGAGAGCTGTTGATCCCTTGATTGGCTTAGTTTTATAGAGAACCTATCCTCCTGATGAGATAGACTCCTTGTCAAAAGTTTATCACCTAGCCATTAAATTGCGACAACAGATAAGTCTACAATCAGGAAGTTTAGGAGTCCTTCCCCCTATGAGTTATCAACTTCCTAATCCACCTTTGTTCAATACAGTCCTAGGGATGTCTTCCTCCCATTATGGACCTATTTTTGAGTTGCAAGGCTCCCCTACCATTCCCTTTTTTGCTAGTGGCATTTAGGATTCTTCCCAGTAACCTCAAAGCTACCAGCAACAAGGGGGAGGGTAAACTCTTGTTCACTCTCCATCTATAGGACAGACTATGCAAAAAGAATGCACTATTCAACTAACCAATGAGGTGGAAACTCTCAAAAAGACTCTAGCGCAAATGTCCAATGACATGGCACAACTAAGATTTAAACCCCCGCAGAACAAAAATTAGAATTACCAGAATCAGGGAGGTTATAAAAATTAGGGTGGTTACTTTAATGAGAATACAAATCAAGACACCAATAGGAACATCCAAAAAAAAAATCCTCTAACCAAAATGATCAAAATCAGAATAGAGGATACAATCAGAGGTCCAACAACAACAACAGATAGTGGAACACTAAACCCAGCAACGGGGGAGTTCCCCATAACTATCAGTCTAGTGAAGATAAAGCACACACTGCTAATGTTGTAGATCTCAATTTCATGACTAATTGGTGTAGAATCCATGATACTGCAACACATTCTGAGGTTAATTGCTCAGAATGGAAAAAATAGTGAAGATTGCACAAGCTGATTCCCACCCTCCACAAGCAAATTCCAATCAAGATGGTAGGTCAGTAAGTACTACTATGAATTATGATACCATTGAGGAACAATATCAATTTCCCATGCAGGGAGATAATGAAAAAGAAGAAGATGTGTATGATGCCCAGGCCTTCTAGTCCAAGGGTGGTCACTTCTTGATAAATCAAAATAAGGGCCCATTCACTACATCTGCACCACCAAACAATATGGTCCTACCTAATCAAAATGCAGATAATAACCCACCACCACCAAAGGGGCCTTCTAACTCTCATAACAAAGGTAATCCACCTTCTTTTCCTAAATATCAAGTTAGGAATGATTCGGAGTTTGATTTCATTGCAGAGCTGTAGAGACAAAAGACATTATTGTCATTCTTTGACATTATGAAGTGGTGCTCGACTCAATGGGAGGTTGTGTTGATAGCTCTGGAGGAGGGAAATCATTCAAAAAGAAAAGGTAAAGTGACTCTAGTGAAGGAGACAAATGCGTCCATCTATGGAGGTAAGACCAATACCCCACCTTTTCTTTTGAGTTTAAGGATCTTTGGAAAGAATGTGCATAATTGTTTGTTGGATTCTGGAGCATCGAGTAATGTTATGCCCTTTTCAATTTGTAAGAAGTTAGGATTAAGTCTTGCCCAGACCAATAAGAAAGTGATTCAGTTGGACAAAACCGAGGTTAATGTGGTAGGGGAATTGAAAAGTATGCATGTACAGGTTGGATTGGACCCAAAGATCCAAACTTACATAGACATCGAAGTGGTTGATATCCCAAAAATATATGTTATGCTTTTGAGTCGGGAGCTAATGGAGAGTATTGGGGGGTACTTATCTTTGGATTTCACTCATATGTGGCTGCCTTGGAAGGGGATATCAACTCAGATTAGGATTGAGAGTGAACCTAGGCTCAAACACATGATTACTGAATATAATTCTCCTAATGAAGTAGCATATTTTGAAATTGAAATAGGATTTTACAAGAAAGAAGAGGTCATGACCTTCTCAGTGCTCAATCTTGATGATACACTGCCCCTAGAATAGAGTGACTCAATGATCTCGATCAACTAGCAAGTTCTAATAAGAAAATTGCAAAGAGATAGGCTAGTTTTGGGAGAGGAGACTAATTTGGGCAATTTGTTGCTTCCTAATTGGTGTAGGATTCATTATCATGACCATTTTGAGTCAACATGCCAAGGATGCTTAGATATCTTAAAAATATAGGCCAGCCTCAATCAATTTGTCAAGGTCAACCTCATGTACCCACTAATAAATTCCCATTTGAGGTCAAGGATGCTACCATCCTCACTAGAACAAATCTTTCTCAAGAGAAAGATCCCTCACAATTGGAGAAAACTCAGGTTCTATGCTCTGTGTTTCAAGAGGAGACTAAGGTGTCTCATCCTTTCTCCAATACCCTTGCTCCAGATACTTTACCAATGCCTAAGGCATTGATAAAAAGTGAATCTGATTACAAATTGATCCAAGAAGTTGTTCAAGAACTGATTCTTGAACAGGCCTCAAGTATAGAGGAATCATTGACTGAGGCCTGCCCCCAATCGCCTTCAACTCTTGATGGCCAAAAATAGTCTGAACCATCATCTATCCCAAGCCAGTCATCTCTTGTTATTAAAAAAGGGAAAGAGATCCCAACTAAAGACCAACTGTGGAGTCTTAAATTTGATGGCTCCAAGTCCAAAGAAGGAAGTGGAGCAGGGATTGAACTAACCAACCTGAAAAGGAAGACTTATTTTGCATCCTATAGGCTGTAGTTTGGTTGCACAAACAATATGGCTAAATACGAAGCACTCGCTCGTGGACTTATGTTTGCCCATAAAAATAAGGTCACTACGCTCATGGTAATGGGGGATTATGAGGTAATTGTAAAGCAGGTATGCAACCAGTATACTTGTCATAACAAGAGATTGGCTGCATACAGAAATAAAATTTGGAACTTAATTGAAGACTTTGATTCTTTTCAGATCACTTAGATCCCTAGGGAAGCTAATCAAATTACATATGCCCTTGTTGTTGCTGCTAGCACTTTGGAGCCTATGCAAGATTCTAAGCTAAAGAAATTTTCAGTTGAATTGTCCTAGCTATCCCGGATAATGTCTAGAATTTTCAGGTTTTAATGATGACCAAAATCTATTGGCCTTTCGAGCAAGTTCAGATGTCTTTGAAGGGAATATAATAGATGAATTTGAAAGAGATCGGGGAGATTGGGATCCTGAGAATGGTGAGGCTGAAGGGATACTAGATCTGAAAAGCAATAGTATTCCCAAGGAGATGGTGGCTTTGGAGAGAATATTTGATTCTGACCCACGGGCTCGTCAAAGGGTACCCATGGAGAGTGATGGAGGAAAATGTGAATCTATCAATCTGACTCACTCGAGACCTAAAAGAAATTTCCTCATAGGGAAGACTTGTCTAGAATAAATCAAATACAAAATAGTCAAAGTTTTGGAGCAAAATATTGCAGCCATCGCTTAGGGGTATGATGAATTGAAGACCTTTGACACTTTGGTGATCACACATGCCATACCTCTTAAGCAAAAAGCCAAGCCCTTTCATCAAAAACAATGCCTAGTCAATGCTTTGATTGAGCATCTAATCCAAAAGGAGGTGCAAAAGCTCCTATTTGCAAGAATAATTTTCCCAATCAGACATTTTATGTGGGTGGAAAATTTAGTTCATGTGCGCAAAAATAATGGTGAAATCAGATTATGTGTTGATTTCAGGAATTTAAATAAGGCCTCTGAGAAGGATAATTATCCATTGCCTTCTCTTGATGAGATACTACAAACAGTCAATGGATCCCAGATGATGTCATTTCTGGATGGCTATTCTGGGTATAATCAGGTGCTTGTCAATCATGAGGACAGAATGAAGACCGCCTTCACAACCAAGTGGGGCACATTTTCCAATCAAAGGATGCCATTCGGCCTTATCAATGCTGGAGCAACCTTTCAATGTGCAATGGATGTAGCATTCGAGGATCTGATAGGTAAGTGCATCATTATCTATGTGGATGACTTAACTATTTTCTCAAAGAAATGGGAAGACCATGCTACAGATTTGGAAAAGGTTCTCAAAAGGTGCGTAAGCTATGGTGTCTCCCTCAATCCAAGAAAGTGTGTGTTTGGAGTCTCTGAAGGGGAACTCTTAGGTCACAATATATCAGAAGAAGGGATATCCATGGATCCTGATAGAGTGGAGGCTATCTTGAAACTAACAAGGCTAGGAAGTAAGAAAGAAATGAGGTCCTTCTTCAGAAGGATTAATTTTGTTAGAAAGTTTATAACAGGGTTTGCAGAAATTGTCAAACCCCTTAATGAAATGATGAAGAAAGAGGTGAAAATTGAATGGAGAAATGAGGCCAAATTTGCTTTCTCATAGATCAAACGGTCAATATCTAAGGCACCTATTTTGACTAGCCCAGATTATCTAAAGCCTTTTTATATCTACTCTTTCACATTTGATCATTCATGTGCAGTGGTTTTAACACAACAAAGAGGTGAGGGAGAGGAAATACCTATTGCCTTTATGAGCTCTCCATTTAAGAATGCAGAAGCTAGATACCCACCCCTAGAGAAACAAGCCTTTTCATTAATTCAAGCTATAAATAAATGAAGGCATTACATTCTTCGAAGTCGGGTAAGGGCCATAGTTCCTGATCCAGCTATGAAATCTCTCCTAATGCAAAGCGAATTGGGAGAATGAAGAGGAAAGTGGATGGCTATGTTGAAAGAGTTTGAATTGGAGATTCATCCAATGAAGCTTGTCTGAGGGCAAGGTTTATCAAAGGAAATGGCAGCTGTAGACAAGAATATTACATGTCAGTAGTACACTGTCCAATCATTTACTAAGGATCCCTGGTACACAAAATTAATCTTCTTCCTCCTCAATAATAGATGTCTAGAAGGAATGAATGCTACTCAAAGGAGAGCATTGAGGATGAAGAGTTATCATTACATGCTTAAAGGGGGATCCATCTATAGAAGGAACTTCCAAGGAATTTACCTATGTTGTTTGGATCAACAAGAGGCTAAGCATACCATTTTTGAGTTTCATGGAAGACATGGTAGGGGACATGGATCTGCTAATACTTTGGCTCATCAGATTCTTAGATCAAGCTATTACTGGCCTTATGTATTTCAGGATGCACACCAACATGTCAAGACGTGTCATGTATGGAAGACCTCTGAACCCAAGGAAAGAAATCCAACAATGCCTTTGCAACTAGTGTATGAGGTAAGACCATTTGCTCATTGGGCACTTGATTTTGTAGGTGTTATTAATCCAAATTCTTCTAGAGGTCATAAATTTATCTTGACTACAACTGACTACTGTACATGCTAGATTGAGGCTCAGCCATGCAAAAACAACACCATAGAGGTGGTCATCAAGTTCCTAACTGAGAACATCACCACCAGGTTTGGAGTTCCATTTTCCATGGTATGTGATAATGACCCTGCTTTTTCTTCAGCTAAATTTATTCAATGGGCTTACGAGCATAAAATAATTTTGAAATATTCATATAATTACTACCCTCAGGGAAATGGAGTGGTTGAGTCCACAAATAAAAATCTATTGGAAGTGATAAGAAAATTGCTAGAAAACAACCCTAGGGATTGGCATACCCAGCTAAGATTTTCCCTATGGGCAGATTGAACCCGAATCAAAGTTTCCTTAGGCAATTCACCATTTAAGCTAGTCTATGGCCAAGACCCGGTCTTCCCAATCCATTTGCAAATACCTATCCTTAATTTTATTCAAGAATTTTATACAAGGGATGATAGGATTGAGGTCAGACTAACCAATTTGCTCAATATGGAAGAACAAAGAGATGCTGCTTTGCAACAATTCTCTAAACATCAGGTTGTCAAATGCTGGTTTGACAAAAGGGCCAAGGTCAAATCCTTTAGGATATCAGATCTTGTATTGTTATGGGATAAATCTAGGGAGAAGAAGGGTGATCACCAAAAATTTGATAGACTCTGGTTGGGTCCCTATCAAGTGGCGGAGATACTAGGAGAGAATGCTTTTCATTCGAGCACTTTAACTAGAGAACTTGTTCCATTGCCAGTTAATGGTCAGTTTCTCAAGCACTACTTTGGTTCATGAAAGGTCTGATGTTTTGAATGAATGTACTATACTGTATCATATGTAATTAAGTTTTGGCTTTCCTTTTTTTTGGTCTTTGTTTATGTTTTTGTTTGTTCTTTTGTTTATCTTTTTTTCTATTTGTTTTGTCCTGTTTCATTGGGGATCTTCATTTCTGTCCACTCCATGAATCGGGGGTTGTTATGCAAAGTATGCTACAACAGTCAGAGAGAAATCGATTTAGGTATTTTCAAGTAACTTTTGTTGAAGGATTTCATTTTAAAACTCATGTCTTATGATCATTATAATGTTGGTCTGAAAGGTTATTAAAGGAAAGGTGCATTGTAAATGTCTCATGAATTATCCTTGAAGTCTGTCATAAAGTAGATAAACATCTACCCAAGTAAATACCTATTCATTTTGGAGTGGTTGTATCTTTGGTTCAAGTGAAAAATATGATTCCAAGACTGTCATGAAATCCATTGTAGTTCTCAACCCACATTTCAGATCAATTGCATCTGAGTATTCAAAAAGGCTCATAAAGAATTCCCACAAGTAAAGCTTAAGTAAAGAAAAAGAGAAGAGAAATAAAAGAAAAAGGGGCAATCTCAATATCTTGTGGGTGAATCAAGTATATCTATTGGGCCTATGAGTGCCTGTCTGGTAGTAGAGCAAGGCTCTGGGAGAACTAGAGGTATCTCTGTTGGGGCTATGGATGCCTGTTTGGCAACGGAGCAATGCCCAAGATTTCCTTGCATGATAGTTGAAGGACTGAACCCATGTAGCTTGATTCTTAGGTATAGTTGTTCAGGAGTTGAGAAAGTGTCTATGAGGAAGGATACACCATATATGCACACACTCATATTCGACATGGTTCATGAGCACATACATCTGAGATTCTAGCTCAACCTTGTTCTACATTTCCGATCTTATTCAAGTGAGCATGCTTTATTGGCTAGGTAATTTTTGGGTGACTGAAGTCTTTGAGGTCTTAAAAATGGATAAACCATTTTCCCCAGCTGAGTTGCCATTTGTTATGCCTTGCATAACTACCCCATCTTTTTCCTTGGTCAAACTGGGTCCCCCTTTTTTTTTTTGTCCTTGTTTGTTTTTCTTTGTGTTCCTCTGTTTTCCTTTTGTTCTGGCGGAACTGGAACCGGAATGGAATCAGGTTTGGAATTTGTTTTCAGGATTCCATTCTGATCTCGGTTCCGCTTGTCTTTTATTTGTCTCTTTGGTTTGTCTTTTCTAGAGTTAGAACCAAGATGGGACTAAACTCTGAACATTACCAAAGTTCGCGGTCTGGTTTTCTTTCCCATCCCGCCTTTGGGTTTGTTTGTTTGGCCTTAAGGTGGGTCTTGGGTTAGGCCTTTGTGTTGGGTTCCTAGTTGTTTCCTTTTGTCTTATGTTTTCCTTTGGTGTTTTGTTGGGACCTAAGGGATGGTTTCCTCCCATAGGTTTTCCTTGTTTTCCTTGTTTCTTTTGGTTTTGCAGAAGATAGAACCGAGATGGAACTGAACTCTGAACTTTCACAAAGTTCACAGTTCAATTCCCGTTCCGACTCTGGCTCTGCTTCCTGCTCTCTTGCTTTCTTCTTCATCTTGTTTGGTTTTTTCCTAAGGGTTGCTTTCCTCCCTTAGGTTTTCTTTGCTTCACTTTTTCCGGAGATGAAACCGGGATGGGACTTAACTTTTAACTTTCACAAAGTTCGCTATTTGGTTTCCGTTCCCATTCTGGCTCCGCTTCCCACCTTCTCATTTTCTTCGTTGCTTTGCCGGTTTTCGGCCTAAGGATTGGTTTCCTTAGGTTTTCCTTGGTTTTCTTTTCTCTCATTTTGTTGAAGGCAGAACTAGGATGGAACCGAACTTTGAACTTTGTGAAAGTTCACTGTTTAGTTTCTGTTCCCATTCTGGCTCCGCTTCCCGTGTCTTTATTGTTTTGCGGTGTTAAGCCTTTTGGTTGGTTTCTTTTGGTCTGCTTCGGTCTTCCCTTCTTTTTCCAAAACTGGATCCAAGATGGAACTGAACTCTGAACTTTCACAAAGTTCATGGTTCAGTTCCTATTCCGACTCTGCTTCTGCCGAGTTGGTTTTGTTTCCCTCTCTGCCTCCACCTATTTTGGCTCCACTTCCGCCTATTTCTGGTTCCACCTCCGCCTAGGTTTCTGATGGACTTTCTTTCATTGAGTATTATAATGCACCAACTTGGTTTTTGATGATGTATTGATCATTAATGATGGCTCTTTGTCTGCAGGTTGGTGTTGTCATCAATGGAGGGATGGAGTGTGTGTGTTTTGAGGATATAACGAGATTTGTGAGATCCGAGTACACTATTATGGTTGAGGGAAATTTGGGCTTGTGTGTGCTGATAGGGCATTGATGCCTGGCAGGTGGGATGCGATGGGCTCATCCTGGTTTGGCCCGATCTGGGTCGTTCATTGGTGGCACGGATCTGATCGATGGCTTGTGTTCTCGCTAGTTCCGCATGCATTGTTGTTCGCACAAGTGAGGCTTTGATGGTGGGTGTGGCTCAAGGTGTTGTACCCTGGATTTGTCTATCCCGGATCGATCTGAGGTGATCTCTTGTTGCATTCATGGTTGGGCGAGGAGTTTTTGCATGTTTTCGGGACCTTTTTTGGTTGGTGGCCGACCGTTTTGAAACCCTAGTTCTGGTTCGTGTGGGTAGTTGTTCTATAAATTGGGCATTTTGCCTATTTTGTAATGGTTGGTCATTCCTTTGTTCCTTGGCCACCAGTGATAGCAAATAGGATTTATTTTGTAGCCAAGAGTAGGAATACTTGTTTTAGTTAATGTTAGGTTTAGATACAGTTTTTATATAGTGATATGTTGGGGTTGAGTTTACTAGATGAGGTTAATGAATCATAATCTGTCAATATGCCAGTGAGTTTGCTGAAGCATAAGTGTTTCTTATTTGATGATAATTAATAGAAGGAACCAGATTTTGAAGATTATTTCATTAAATTATCTATGGATGGAATTGTTACATGTCTGTTGATCTATAATTTTAGCAATGAATGAAGAGTTTTTTCTTTTTTATATCTTAAAATTATTGTGATGAGTGATTGTGATGGTTAAACTAAGCACTGTAGGTGTATGCAATAATATGGATTGTTCTGTAAATTGCATCATGTTATGGTTTTCTTGATTTGTTAAAAGAGAATTCGTTGTTGGAAGAATATGTCTGGATATTGGAGAATTTTATTGATGTTTTATTGATTTATGCCTTGACCTATCTTTTTCTGTTAATTTAACCTCCCCCTTTTAGCATTAAGTTTCGATTGATGAATCCGATGTTGCTTGCATTCCCTATAACCAACAAAGGCCCCTTGAATATTATGGTTGCATGGACCAATTGAGTGACACCAGACAGTTGAGAACCCAACTACCAGGACCTTGGGAGTTAGGCCACTATATGTTGTCTTTCTTTTTCAAGAGAAATAAAGTAGAAATATTTTGTTTAACGTTGTTTGTGTCATTTTCACCATCAATGGGACCAATCAAAAGATATAAGATTCACAACTTAGGGGATGCAGTGTATCACATCAAGCCACTAAGAGGAATATAATATGCTAAGATAAGTCACGCTTATGAAGTAAATTACACCAAATGTCATCCACAAAGTGAGAAATGCATTATGTGAAGTGACAAGCCTGCACTAAGAAGCACATGAAAAGAAAAAGAAAAAGAAAATGGGTATGTGCAGGATCATCATGGAAAAAATAGGCCCTTAAGTGGCAAAAAATTCAGAAAAATTGGAGTTAGGAAACTTGAAATAATTTTTTTTATAAGTTATCTATATTATTTCAAAAATATGTGAGAATAGAATTCTATAGAAAATTGAATTTAGTTTCTAAATTACTAGGTTTATTTACAAAAAAGAAAATCTATTTGGTGAAAATTTAAAATTTCAATAGAGTAGTACTTAAATTTCAGGGAAAAAGTAAGAAGTAGGTGTCTGTCTGACCACCCTAACCACATTAAAATGAAAATATTTTTTTATAATATTTTAGATATAAGTAGAGGACTCATGTCCCGATGTGAAACGTATTTTTTAATAATATTTTTCCAAGTAAATAATTAATTATAATTTTTTTATGACAACTTTTAAAAATATAAAGACTCGTATGTCTGACCACCTTAACTTGGTCAAAAATTCATGAAATTCTTTTTTTTGTTTTTTAATCTTATAGTATGTGAAGCATAGAATGTGACAGATGTTTTGGATTCAAAAAATATGATACTGTTTGAAAGCTATAGATGTTTTTCAATTAGCCTAAAAATTAGGACTTTAATCGTAATTCAATAAAAAATGAACAATAATTATTTACTAAATTCAAAGTAAAGCATAATTTATATTTGTGGAATGTTGAGAATCTCCTTTAAAAACCCTTTTCGTTTCATGAATTTTGGGTAAAAAAAAAAGTCGTCAGCCACATACCCATCATATTGCCACTTTTTGGCCCATCATGATCCTACACATACCCAAATGCAAAAAGTAAAATAGAACAGTGCCAATGTATGCACCCACTTTAAATGGATTGCTACACACTACTTTGTGAGCAATTCATTTAAAGTAGAGAAAGGTAGAATTTAAAAGGGACATAAGAGCCTTCTTGAAAAGCCCAATGTCAAGCGATAGGTATCCAAGAAAGGATACAACATGCAAAAAAGAAGAAAGCAAGAGAAAAGGGGGATATGCCCCCAAAATGAAAAACACCAAACACATAAGGGATCTATGGATTTGGGGTCAGTATGTTCATTTCTGCAATGTTTGTTTTAGAGAGAGCGAAACTATCATCATCCCCCGAAATACATAGAACTAGAAGAAGGACACAAAGAGAGCAAAATCAAAGTGAAAAAGAATAGTCATTTTGGGTCAAAATGGAAGAGACATAGGATATCTCGACGCTTTGCATCATCCCCCAAAAAAAGGACCATAGAAAGAAAAAGAAAAAGAGCCTTGGTTTTGAGTCAACATGAAGGAGACATTGTGCTCTCAATGCCTTGTATCATCCTCAAATGAAAGGAAAAAGAAAAAACAAAAGAGCGTCATTTGGGTCAACATGAAGGAGACATTGCAGTCTCAATGCCTTGCATCATCCCCAAATGAAAAGAAAAAAGGAAACAAAAAGAAAAAGAGGTTCATTTGGGTCAACATGAAGGAGACATTGTAGTCTCAATGCCTTGCATCATTCCCAAATGAAAGGAAAAAAGGAAAAGGAAAAGCGAAAAGAAAAAAGCATGCATGAAACATAGAAGAAGGGAGATACATATAGAAGAATGTCACAAAGAGAGAAAAAAACAAATAAAACAGGGAATACATGACGCATAAATACAGAAAGGAAAAGAGAAAAAGAAGGACTAGTGAGGCGCATGTGCATTAATCTATGAGCAAGTCATCTACCTTCCAATCTTCCTCAGTATAAAACTCAGGAGGGTGACTAGTGAGAGGAATGACAACAATTGCCGAACTAGTGTCAAGATCAATGCTTGTCCTAGGAGAATTCTCATGAATGCTCATGGAAGAGGAGAATAGTGAATTCAAGGTTCGGTGGGCCTCTTCATCGATGCAAACATTCTCATCATGATCATCATCTAGGTTGATGACAATGGTGGGGCATATGACAATATCAATGGTGGCTTGTAAAAGAGGGGGTGCGAGAGGTATAGGATTTGGTTGTGGGGTTGGACGAGGAGGATCAATAGGCATGGCCTTAGGCATAGGTGGGTTGGGCTCTTCATCTTGTTCTTCCTCATGATATTGGTAGGTGAGAGCATGGCAATGACGTCTATGCTAAGGTGTGGGACAATCCAGCATAGGTTGTGTATCGTCTCAGAGAGGAGGGATAGGAGGAACAATGGGTGGTTCATTCACCTTCTCTTTGGCTTTATAGACTTGTTTAGTGTTGGGTGGGAGGATGGAATTACTATCATGATCCCTAGGCCTCTTGGATGATGTGGAGGAGATTTCAGGAGTAGGATGGCTAGGCATATCAGATTCGGATGGCAACATGGCTTCATCAAGGATGGGTGAGTCCAAGGTAGAGGGTGGTATGTTGCATAGAGAAAGCTCAAATATCTTCTTGGATTTGAAATTTTGATAGGCAATGAAGAAGAAGTCTCATCTAGGGGTGATGGGATCCATAGGTTCAGGCCAAAAGACATTCAAGGAAAAGTTATCCTTAGAGGATAACAGGTTAAAAGCACTATGGTGGACAGTAAATATGTCATTGTCAATAGGAAACTTGACACAGTTGTGAATGATGGATGGTCCGACCACTTTCCTAGAATGAAGCCATGGATGGCCAAGTCATAAATGCCAATTGAGTAATAATTGAAAAGGTAATGTCCAATGTTTTCAAACCTATTTGCAATGGGGGGGTGATCCCACAAAGCTGGTTTACAATTTCTGGGAGATTCTGATTTTTGCTGAAATCATATATTTTTAGAAAATATAATGATTTAAGCCTTAAAAAGGTCTAATTTAATGATTTCAATTGAATAGGTTTTGATCAAACAACCTTAGATCAAACCCCCTTGGATAGAACCCCGCTAGTTTTAAACCATACCTACAAGGAAGTCTCCTTTACACCTATCAAAATGCTAATAAAAAATCACTTTTTATTTACCATTTGAGGGATCAAATAAATTTATTTAAAATTTATTTGAAATGATCATGGTAGTCCTTGGAATGAGCTATCCAACGAATATAATTTTAATATGTTTTGGTTTTATTATGTATGTTGTTTTTTAGTTTTATTAAACATAGGTTTTTCATTGAAAATCAAGCTCTCTATTCTACAAATGTGGAAAAATAACATATTATCAAAATAAAATTTTAAAAAATATGTTCAGGCTGGGTATTGATGTCCTTGATTCATTAAAAAAAAAAAAAAATTCGATACATACAGAAAAAGTTATGTTGTATACAGTCCGCCTATGTTTCAATTGTAATTGGTTTGACTTCAAAACTTAATTAAGGAAAAAATATTTAATAAAACACAATGAAACCAAATGGATGTGCTAGAAATTGTAGTTACAAATCTAAATTCAAAAAAATTAGAATTTTATCCTTCATACAAAAAAATTTATGTTGTATACGGTGAGTGTCACTCCTTTAAAATGTTGTCTTTTAAAAAAAGCTAGTTTCTAAAGGAGATGGAAAAAGAAGTGCAATCTGATTTGATTTTTTTTTAAAAATATATATTTAGAATCTATAGAAAAAAATTCACAAATCACTAGTTTGTATCATCTTCAAATTCCTCACGATTTAGCTGCTATAAGAGCTCGAAAGTGAAGATTTAGTTAAAAAAAACAGTTCAGTGTCCAGTTTGCCCAAAAATTGTAAACCAGTATTATAGGATCACCCAAAGCTATTGATCCAATTGTCGAGCATGCAAAACCATTATGTGTTTTGACCCACATAGTAGGTCAATTATAGACATCTTGATCAATATTATGTAATACTAGAAAAGTTCTTTTGTGATGACATTCTCACCACATGCGAGATCTATGAGTATCCCATTGGTTGGCTTATCATAAATGCGACCAGCTATATAGAGAGGGCCATTAGCAAGGTTTTGTAGTATATCTTGTGTAGAGAAGGAGATCTCAAGAGGTCCTTTGGCTGGGCCCTTATGATGGATAACATCTATTGCTCCTACCATTTCATTAATAGGTGTGACATGGGTTACCAGGGAAAGAGAAGAAGAATGTAAATATTGTGAATCCACATTCATGACATTAGGTGGGGAAGTTTCACTTGGTTTGACAAATGAAACATTATGATTGGGCATGGGGTTGTTAAATATTTTCAAGCTTTGATTAGAGGGTGCCACGGATGTATTGGTTTTAATATTAACACTGGAAATAAATAGACGTCTTGAAGCAATTAGGTCTTGCCCTAGGTGCTTTAGATGCTTGCATTGTTCAGTGTCATGTCTGTTTTGGTGATGAAAGTAATAATAAGCAGTGGCATTATAAGAGGGGGGTAATGGTTTGTTAGGATTAGGTGTATAAACGAGAGGTAAAGAAATCATTTGCTGCTGAAGTAATTGGGTCATGGTGTTATAAAGGGTGTCGGGCAAGGGTGTGAAAGTATGCTTAGGATCTTTGTAATTAAAGGGCATTGCGGACTTAACAATGGCCACTTGGTTATTAATGGGTGGGGGGTTTGAGGATGAAGGGTTAAATTGGAGAAATCCTTTGTTTGGTTTACAGAAAGGTTGGGGATTGGATTGGGAAGAGTTATTAGACTTCTCATCATGACTAGGAGTGGACTGTGAGTCATGATCGCTAGTATAATTATGGTAGTCATAGAGTGCTTGACACAGGGGCATAAAGGAGGGGAGCTTCATGAGAGTAAGTTTATCTTGAAGGGATGTCACAAGGTTTTCGGTAAACATCTTTTGCAGATGGGTATCTGGTATCTTAACATCAATCAAGGAATAAAGAGCTTGGTAACGAGAGATAAAATTAGTTATCTTCTTGGTATTAGCTTGTTTACATCTCATGAGGTCTGCTAAAGTTTTATTTGGAGCCATGTGAACTTGAAAGTGATTAATGAAGGCATCCAATAATTCGTTAAATGAACTAATGTAATTATTAGGTAGGGAGGAGAACCAATCTAAGGCTGCATCTTTAAGAGTTCTTGGAAATAACTTAGTGAGCAACTTGTCATCAAGAGAAAAGTCGGTACAGAGGGAAGTATTGGCGTTGACATGGTTAGAAGGATCACCCATCCTTCCATACTTCTTGAATCTAGGGATCTCTATTCCTTGTGGCAAGTGAGTGTGGAGGATGTCAAGGGACAATAGGTTACTATGAATGTAATGGGAGGGGGAGCCATATTGGTTTTGGTTAATGGTGGATATTTGTTGTTGCATAGAAGTTACAGTGTGAAATAGTTGTGTAATGAGAGGGTCACTGTAAGTGCTGTGAGGTGGAAGTGAGAGAGGTGAAGGGGTGGAAGGGGTGTAAGGGGAGGTGGTAGGAGTACTGAGGGTAGGGATAGTGGAAGAGGTGAGAGGGTAGGATGCCACAAGAGAATTAGGGATGCTAGTGGTGATGGTAAGGGGAGGTACTACATTACTAACCTGTTACATAGTGGTTGTCACACTAGGAGGTGTGTAGGTCATAATAGAAGCAACGGTTGAGGGGGCAGGAGTAGAAGGTCCTCCTTGACCAGACAGAGGAGTGGGTGATGGAGATGTCTTAGGTGCATGTTTTTCATAGATTTTTGAAATCCTCTTCATGACATGTAAGCCATCATCATAGTCAAGTAAACGGTGTAGGCACTCAATGGCAGGAATAGAGGTTCCTGATATGGGTTCAAAGATGAATTCATGTTGATAATCAGCGAGATCAACATGGATATGGAAGATCTTATCATGTGGGAGGTCATTGTTATCACCAGTTGTATCATCTAGGTGCAAGGAATTACTAAGGATAGTTTCTAAGCCTAATGCACCATTGTCAATACCAGGAGTTGAAGTTAGAGGGATGCCAAGATCTACAACGAGGGTATTCTTGGTAGATGCCATGGTCCTTGAACTTCATCTCACAACTTTATTGGCAAAGGAACACTAAATGCTTAGACATGGTTCCCTAAGGCAATGTAAGCAAAGGTGACAAAAGGGCTTGTAACTAGGATTCTGGGAAAAAACATAGAAAGGAAAAACAAGAAAGCTGAAAGACATAAAATATTGGCAAATTTTTGAGAATTTGACAGAAAACAGTGCCAAAGGACTAGGTCACCTAGTGGGGCGACTTAGTCCTAGTGCTTTTTTTGTAAAATTCTTGAAGTTTTAGCTAATTTTTATGCTTTTCTTGATATTTAAAAGCAAACAAAAATTGGAAAAACAATTTATTTTGTATTTTCCTGCTAAAAATGCAATGCAATGTGCAATTCTATCATGAATTTTCACAAAATGCAATTTTTTCACTAATCCTAGGATGCAAACAATGCAAGATTTCAATGCAATGCAAGCTATCTCTGAGATGAAATGTAAAAATCAGAAAGCTAGCTAATGATCTATGGTTGAGTTCACCAAAACGCCACCAAAATGTATCTCTAGACCTAGGGAAAAAGGATTCCCCTTGCTAGGCTCTTAGGGTTTTTCACCCTAGGACCACTTGGTGAGAGAATTGCATTGTTGCCCTAGGTGGATACATGGGTTTTTAGTGGTTGCATTCAAAGGGGGAAGGTTGATTGATTAAGGTTGTGATAAGTGTGTGTGATGTGTGGCTAGAACTGAAAGTAAAATGATACTAATCTAAATGTATGCAATGTAAATAAAACAAAACTAAGCTAATGCAAAACTACTCTAAAATGACCTAAAATGTGTATATTCTAGAGAATAACAGAGGAGGATAGAAGGTGTGCACCTAGAAAAATGATGTTGTAGATGAATGCTCATGGGAATCTCTGGAAAATGTTTGAAAATAGTAAGACACTTACGCCAAGTGGGGTGACATAGTCCTCCAACCAGGAAACTTTACCAGAATAGGTTTTAGGGAAATGGGTGCCCAAAAATGCAGAAACCCTTTTTTGGGCCTAGCACGGTGACAAGGTCATCAATAGGGGCGACCTAGTCCTCTTGTAGCTTTTCGAGGAATTAGGGAATGATTTTGTGGGTCCTAGTTGATGTTTCCCTTTTCTACAACAATCCATGATAAAAACTCCCGAAAGTGACTTGTAGCTTGTCTTCTTGCTCCTTTTAGGGTTTGAGGCTTGGATGTGACTTCAGGATAATGTTGATACATCTTGCAACACTTTGTACTTCACCAAATCTGCATAAAAACCTGCAATAACATGCAAAGACCAAGAAATTATTGGGGTTAGGAAATAGGGGTTTTCTTTTAAGTCAAACCCCTTTGTAGGTGATTAAACCCAAATGAAATGAAAGCAAAGGAATGTAAGATTGAATGATAAACTTAATGGAAATTCTTATCAAACCTTTGTTGTTGATGGTCTGCAACATGCAAGAGCATCTCCAATGGAGATAGCTTGTAAACCCTAATGCTTGTTTGCTTGCTTGTGAAGTCTTAGATGCTTGAGCACTTGAGAAGAGAGATGTAATAATGAGCTTGGGAGAGAGAAAAATGAGGATGAAAACCCTTATTTGTACATGGAAAACCCTAATTTTCTCGAAATGAAACCTGATAGGTTGACCCTAGGGTTTAGGAGACAAGATTCCCTTTGATTTTTATTTAAAATTTGAATTTTATGCATAAAGGGACTTGGTCGCCCAAAGTGGCGACCTAGTCCACTTTGGCAAATTTTAGTGGTGGTCGAGAATTAATTTATGTTTAATGAAGTTAATCAATTTTGCCTCCCAAAACACACTTAGGTCAGGACTAGAGATACATTAAAGGGGGAAATTAGCATAGAAAAAGGGTTAATTTAGGGGTGATAAGCCTAGATAAGTGTGAGAATACATCCCAACACTTTACAACACTTTTTCTTAAGGCTTAGGAAGGTGTAAGAGTGTATTATTTAGGTGAATTATGTTGAAAGGGTCTTAGAAAAGTGAAGAAATGTGTTACAACACTTCACAACACCTTAGTCAAACACCGTTAGGTTATTGTTGAATTGTAAGCTTACAAGGTTAAATTAAGGTAAACAAGGCCAAAATCCAATGGAAAAGGCCAAAATGAGTGAAAAAGTGATAAGATATACACTTTTTGGCAACGTAGATAGAAATAAACATTGACAACTGACGATAAGCACTTGAACACTGGCATGCATTTATGTTGCAACTCACACTCTATCATTGCATTAAATACTAATGGGAGGACAAGTACTTACGGTGATTGGACAACAATGGTGAGAAGCGATGTGAGGAGGTCCAACATATTTTAAAATCTGATGACATAATGTTGGCATGATCTCAACGACAATGTCTATGGAGGCAATACAATGAACCTCCGAAATTTGTATCCGTCAGAAGTATGCAGTTGTCGGCCCTCGTGCCTGTCAGGAGCTTTTTCACAGACTTCAATATTATTTTTTAAATTTTTTTTTTTCAAAAGCTAAATAAAATCTAAGTTTATTTCTTTCATAAGATAAATATAAATATAATATAGATTTAAATATTTTCATAATATATTTTTATTATATATTATATAAATATAATATAAAATATATATTAAAAAATAGTATAAATATATTATTATTATTTTTTTAATATATATTTAATATTATATAGATACAAGATTTTTTATATATAATATGAATTATAGTTTAAAAAATAATATAAAAATGTTATATTAAAAATTATATTATATTTATATATTATTTTTTAATGTATATTTTATATTATATATAAAAAAATGTTTTTATATATAATATAAATTATATATTAAAAATTATATTATATTTATATAATATATAATAAATTTATATATTTTTATATTATATTTTTATTATAACATTTTTGCTGCCCCTGCAGGCTTCTGACAGATAAAGATTTCGGAGGTTGATTGTGTTGCCTCCATAGACATTTCCTAATCTCAATAACTCCAAAGATTTACATATCTACTCATCCACCTCTGGATCCAATCCATTCTTTATCGGTTGTCATTAAGACCAAATAGGAGTTACATTCACCAACATTTCTTTCACCATTACTTATGACAGTCAGCAAAATTCTACGATAGGTTGCAGCTCTCCAGCTAAAAATAATAATTAAGCATGGGATGGGTGATCCCTGCATCCCACTGACTATAATAATTATATTGCAGATTAGAAACTACGTGAGGATCGCACTTACCACACAGGAATTAATTTTATTTTCTTTAGACAATAAAGATGAATTCAATTGACAAGCTAGAGATTACTGGTGAAGACATTAAATAGGCTAGGGTGAGATTTGAAATGGAGGAAAAACTCACACTTATACTTCCAACACTCTATAGCTCAGTCCTTAGAATCTTAGGAAACACACATGCTTGAGAGGTGCGTCCAAACTGTTGGTAACTCCAGATAATTTATTTTATTTTCTTTTCAATTTTCTACCTTGCTATAGATCGATGCCAAGGATGGGAAGCAGTAACAACAACAGAGAAACTGGTGAATAGGTGATTCAGGCTAATCAGTTTGATAGGGGGTAGCCTTGGGTATTAAATGTCCAGAATGTTTCTTTTTATTATTTATTTCATTTGTGTAGCTTTTATCTAAGAAGGGGGAAACAACAGTTATGCCCTGCCTACTTCTATTGAAACAGAACTGAGACTCACTCACTTCCATGGAAAATTAACATCTCTGAGACCTACTTATAGTTAACCACGTTTTAATCTTGATGTTTATTTAGATACTTTCCTGCATTGAACACACTAGTGGAATATGGCTCTAATCTAGGACTCTATGATTTTGTCTTTCAACACTAAACTTTATATTTCTTCAAAGTTTAAAACCCCCCTTTTTTTTCCTCTGAGATCTATGTGAGATCCTATTTAAGGATTTTGAGTTTAAACCCATTAGCTTTAAGAGGAATCTTTAATTAAGGAAATACTCTACTTATTGTCAATTTAATAAGAACTAGTGTTTATAAAATAGTTAAAAGAAGTGAATTTAAAGAAAGCTGTCTTACAAATCTACCTCTTCTGAGAACATAAATGTACCATTTTCTTTTATTCCTATCTTAATATTATCACATAAGGAATAAAAATAGCAATCATTGTATCTCTTAAAACTAATTAACATGCCTTTGTAGTCTAACAATTTTGAGAGTTTGGGAGTACCCTCATCCTTATGTCTACTAAAATTTTACTAGCTATTATTCACAGTCCTACCATACTCATTTCTAACCTCAAACAAAATACTTATTACTTTTGAAAAAAATGAGCACAAGTCTCTAGATGCTATGTGTTTGTTTCAAGTGAAATCACCAATTGACTACGTAATGTTTCTTTTTTCTCCTTTTAACCTTCCAGTATAATCTGAGGCCACTATGCTCAAGATAATAGCTGTCTTAAAATCATCATATTATCCTTTATGAAAGTGAAGTTAAATTTTAGGAAAGAGGTTATAGAAGCAGTCCCGCAAGGCACATGAAAATGAATCATTGCATGCAACCCAAATTCATGTAAATGCTGAGCCCATAAGCCCCCATTGTTTACTATTACATAATTCACATAAAAACCAATGATTTATATATAAAATGAAATCCTCAAAGAAGAGGTGATTTCTGCAAAAACTTGAAACAGTTTAGAACACGCCCGTGCCCCCCTCCTCCCCACTTGTTTTAATAAGAAAGAATTCAATCAACAAGATTCTTTACAATTGATTTCTATAATAAGTAAGTCAATATTTACCACAAAATTTAAATTTATCAATTTCTTAACATGATAACACACAAATAGAAAGGTCTCATTCTTTTTTCTTTTCTTTTTTTCATGCTACATCAAAATATCAACTTTTCATATCACAAATTTTTTAAAGAAATACAATGAAGGACACACAATTGATTAAGGCTTGCTCTCCACCCTACCGTAATGGCGTCATGGAGCCTCGTGGGCTCTAGCCATACCCCCGAGCAAGAAGTTCTTTTAGCTCCATGATGATATATGGAGTCTTCTATCATTTTTACATGGGATAAAACTACATAGCACAAATTTCCTACATCCGAGTTCTCTAATTTCTAATTTCAACCATGATCCATACACTATGTCACCTTCTTACAACCAATAAACAAGGGTAAATAGAAATAGGAAGAACTTATCTCTTTTCTTTTAGGTGACGGGATTGAACTCTTTTCTCCATCTTTCTTCTCCAAGCCAAGCCATCTTGATCTCTACCTTCCCAAAGAGGTGGACTCCTCTCCTCTTCTCATTCTTTCTACCATCTCTACTAAAGTTCTCCAAGAGGAGAAGTGGGTAACACCCCCACTCATTGTTCTTCTTAAAAATATATAGAAGTTTTCAACTTGCAACTCTTGGATGAAGATGTGTGGAGTGTCCTTACCTCCACAAATGAGGGTCTTTTCCTTATTAAAGAGGAAACATGCATTTGGACAACCCCTCAATCCTTTCACTCCCATCTTTTCCTCAAAATTCGTCACTCACCATTATGATGGCTTTTCAGGAGTCAAATCATGTCCTTGGGGCTTCATTGCTTGCCCACTTGACCCCTACCACTATGGTATAGACCCTAGGGGGTTTATTTTTGCATCCAAAGCAAAGAAATTAACCAACAACCCACTTTAAAGACCCACTTAAGGTTCCATCCGAGTTTCACACTTGGATACAAGCGTTTCTATCCGTAACCCCAACTTACAACTCACATGACACACAATGAAATACCCTTTCAACCTAGAAGAATAAGCATAATAATTCTATTTCTTCCTAAACTCAAAAATAAGAAAATCCAATACATAACCACCAAAGGGTGTCTTTCAATTTGTTCTCATTCGTCTTCCCTTCTCGCATTGGCACTCTTTCTTTTCTGCACATTACCAATGAGATCATAAGCAACATTCGTATGTTACATTAATTTGGTAACTTTGAAGTAAGATCTAATTGTACAACAATTTCTTTAAAATTTCAATTTGTATTCATAGTTTACAAGTTTTTAACACCTTCATGGCAATGAAAATAAAACATGTCAAAATGAAATACAAGTACATTGTCACGCAACCACACTATGCATTGTCTGAAATATACCTAAGCATCTATTTAGGAGAACTATAATAAAATTAAGATTGTATTATTCACATGTGAAGTGGGGTCTTGCAAAGGCCTTGCTTCAGACTAGGCAATCTATTACAAGCAACAAAAGATTTGAATTCACAACCTTTTCGGTGAGTCAATTGAGAGAAAATTCAGTTTGGATGTTTTCTCTCTTCATAAATTTGAAGGGGAGCAGTTATGTAGTGAGGTAGATATATACATGTGTACATATATATATATACATTTGGTTATATGTGTTTGTTCTTGATTGAACCTTAAAGTCTTTATTTTGTATATATATATGTCAAGGTTTTATATCAATATGGTTGTTTCGTTCTTGTCTGGTTGGATTGCCACATAGTATTATATCTGCACAATTGGTGTTTTCTATTTGAATATTTATATGTATGTGTGGCTATGTATGTGTGTTTATGGTCAGTTTTGATAAGGTTTTGTTCAATAAAGGATTATATATGTTGTTGTTCAAACCATTATTGTTTCATTTAAAGCTTCTATTTTGTGGTTATGGTTGTAATGATATACAATTTATGTTGTTCTCTGTAAGGCATTGTTGACCGTTGTTCTCTATCTTTGGTTATATATTACAGGCAACAAAAGATTTGAATTTGTAGCCCTCTCACTGAGTCAATCGAGGGGAAATTCAGTCTGGATGTTTTCTCTTTAGATATAGAAGGCTATATATAAATACATATATACATGTGTACATATATATATATCTGCTTATATGTGTGTGTTCTTGATTGAAACTTAAGTTCTTTATTCTAAAATTCGATGACTAAATCTTTGACTCTCAACACATTGCTATGTTAATTAAGTATCATATCAACCATGAGTAGAATTCATTATAATAAAAAATATATATCAAACAAAATATTATTTAGGAAAAAAAAACAAAACATTCATATTTATTGTTTTGAGAACATAGTTATTTATTTGGGAAAAAAGTTGTTATTTGTTTCATCCTCAAAAGTGAATTCTCAAAATAATAGGATTTATATTAAACATAATAAGAAAAATTGGCTGCCACATACAATGTGCTCTAAACCTTTCTAAAGCTATTTAAGGAATAAGTCAAATACTTTTCCCAAGGTTGCACTATAAAAAATGAAACAATATAGCCAAAGCTAGAGAAAGACACTTCACAATGCCCTATGGAAAACAACATAAATTGTACAACATTAACTATCTGGGTACGTTGCAGCCATGACCACTAAATGCAAGCCACAAATGAATAAAGAACGGGTGTTATTACAATCATCGCTAGCACATGCAAGCCATACAACAAATAGTGTTGATGCAAACCAATGTTTAATTTTTATGGCCTTCTTTATCCACACAGTTGGAAATATGCTAGCCTATTCCCAACACATGCCAAGCACCTCTACAACCTTTCCCCATGGTCACTGCTAAGGCCTGGAAACCGAGGAGGATGACAGATAGTTGAGCTGGCAGTCAAAAATTCTGACCAAAGTTCAAGAACATCCACCACCTTCTTCACAACCATCGAAAGGCTCAAAAGCTAAGAAGGCTAATGGGAATTCCAACCAAACCTCAAACAAATAGCCTATTGGATAACAAGGTGGAGAACAAAAATCACCATAAACTATATAACATCAACAATTTTTTGTGTTGCAACCATAACAACAAAACATAAACCATAAATCAAACGATATTGCTCTCAAAAGCAACCCAGATGGAAAAACCGGCCAAAGAAAAAAAATGGCACTGTAACAAACCCATGCAAAACTATGGTCTTTTCCTAACAACACCTTATTGAAAATACAACAATCTATGCTTTTCAATAGAATGTTATCAAAAAATGAAATAATACAACCTAAGCTAGAAAACAACAATCAACAATACCCTATGTTAATCAACACAAACTGTATAACATTAACTATTTTATTCAGTTGCAACCACACCCACAAAATAGAGGGCATAAATCAAAAAATATTTGTTTCTACACCGACCTAGATGCACAAACCCACAAAACACAAAAAATTACACTGAGAAACCCATACAAAACCATATTCATAGAACATGAATGCTTTTAACAAACAATATAGCCTTCTTTGAACAACACCCTTTTAAAAATGAGATGATATAGCCTTTCCATTAGCACCTTATCGAAGATCAAAAAATAGAACCCAAGCTAGACAACAACAATTGACAAAAACTGCATGACGCCAACAATTTTATTCCATTGCAAGCACAACCACAAAATGGAAGCCATAAAGAGAAACCCACAAAAAATTCATAGTAACAAACCCATGCAAAAATATACTCTTTTCTCAATAGAACCTTATAAAAAATTGAAATAATATAGCCTTTTCAACAACAACTTTTCAAAAATGAAACAATATAGCCTAAGCTAGACAACAACAATCAACAATGCCTTATGGAAACCAACATAAATTGTATTATGTTAACTATTTTAAATCCAAACAACAACAATCAACAATTCTCTATCGAAATCAACATAAACTGTATAATGTTAACTATTTTTTTCATTGCAACCATATCCATAAAAAATGCAATTTGGCTTAAACACTAACACAAATGCAAAACCCCACAAAACACAAAAAATCAGAGTTACAAATCCATGCAAAAATATAGTATTTTCTCAACACCACCTTATTGCAATGTGGAACAATATAAATTTTCAACAATGTACCTTACCAAAAATGAAATAATTTACCCTAAGCTAGACAACAACACTCAACAATGCCTTATCAAAATCAACATAAACTGTATAACGTTAACTATATTAAAGCTAGACAACAACAATCAACAATGCCTTATGGAAATCAACATAAACTGTATAAGGTTGAATATTTTATTGTGTTTTAACCTAAACCACCAATAATGATATACAAGAACAGAAAGATGATTCCCCAAATAGGTCCCTAGGGTTTTCACCTAAGAGCTTGAATGGAAGAATGATTCTCTTTCACCTAATGATATGTTTTTTGGCTAAGTTCATTCAAAGAGTTGGGTTGAGTAGGGTTGTGATAAGTGTGATATGAAGTGTGGCTAAGTGCTAGAAATGGAAAATGGAAACTAACTATGAATGTGAAACCTAGAAAATAAAACTATGCTTGAAAACACATAATGATATGCAAACATTAAACTAAATGACCTAAGAATGTAAACAAAATATTATAGAAGTGAATGAAACTAAAGGGGTACACCTAGAAATGGGTTGTAGAAGTTGGATTGGAAGTTGTAAATACTGTTGATGTTGAAATTTAAGCCTGCTGGGACACTTACACCATTTTGGGTGACCTAGTCCAACTTAGGGAAAATTTTGGAAAACTTCACCAGAGCTCGTTTCTACCAAAAGGGTATCTAGATATACCAAAATCTCTAAAAAATAGGTTCAAAGGGACTAGGTCACCATTGTTAGTGACTTAGTCCTCTTCTGAATTTCTAAAAACTAGAGAATGGAAATGGAAGCCCTCGGTTTGTACTTTCTGCTCCTCCAGGTATCCGATCCCAAAAGTGAAGATTTTGGTCTATGAGTATTCTCCAAGCTTCAACTAGGGTTTCTCCAACCTTGAAGAGCTTTGACAAGTTGATGAAGATTCTTCACCTTGGTTCTTTGCCAAATCTGCATACAAGACCTGCAAATCACACTAAGAGGAAAAACTTGTTGATTGTTAGGGCATGGGGGTTTTCCTTGGTCAAACCCCTTTTGATTAATCAAACCAAAATGATGAAATAAAGTAAAGAAGCATGAAAAAATGGAGTCTACCTTGCCATGATGATTGATCTTGAGTTGCAGCAATAGAGGATTCAACCCTTGGATGCTTCTTAAGAGAGATGTCTTTGTGACTTAGAATACTCAAACCCCAACTTGCTTGAGAAGAAGGAGAGATGAGATATTGAGAAAAGAGTGAATGAATAATGAACTAGGAGCCTCAAAAATGAGGGGAAAACCCTTATTTATACTAGTTGTGCCCTAATTTCCCTAAAATAACACCACACAGACCGACCTTAGGGTTTTAGAGACAAAATCTCGAAAGAAATTTAAGTTAAATGTGAATTTTATGCCACATGGGACTAGGTCGCCCAAGGTGGCGACCTAGTCCACCTAGGCATTTTTCATTGGTTGTCGGGGATTAAAGTACGATTATTATTGTTTGTTGGGATTGTCTCACAAAACACACTAAAGTAGGGTTTGTATTTGCATTAAAGGGTCATTCTAGCATAAAGGGTTGATTTAGTGATGACAAGCCTATGAAAGTGTGAAAATGTATTACAACACCTTACAACACCTTGACACAAGGCTTGGAAAATGGGTAAAAAAAGGTTAAAAGAGGTCTAAAATCCATAGGCAAGGGTCCAAATGAGTGAAAAGTGTCAAATGATGCACTTTTTGGTGACACACAACCATAGGGACAAAATGCAATGCATAAATCAAATAATATTGGTTTCAACAATGGCCCACATGGAGGAACCCGCAAAACAAAAAATGCACAGTCACAAATCAATGCAAAAATATAGTCTTTTCTCAAAATCACCCTATTGAAAATGGAACAATATAGCCTTCTGACAAGCACATTATCGGAAATAAAAGAATATATAGTAAGCTAGAGAACAACAATCAACAATACACAAAATCGATGCAAAACCATAACCACAAAACCCATGCAAAATGCCAACAATTTTGTTACGTTGCAAACATAGCCATAAAACAAAAGCCATAAAAAGAAAGCCACAAAGATTCACAGTAACAAACCCACCCAAAAAAATACTTTTTTCTCAACAAAACCCTATCCAAAATTGAAACAATATAGCCTTTTCAACAACACCCTATCAAAAATTGAAACATTATAGCCTTTTCAATAGCACCTTATCGAAAATGAAAAAATATAGCCTATGCTAGAGAACAATAATCACCAATGCCTAATGGAATCAACCGTAAATTGTCTAACATTAACTATTTTATTCCCTTGCAACCATAACCACCAAACGAAAGCCATAAATCAAACAAAAAACACAACCACAAAACCCATGCAAAATGATAGCCATAAATCAAACAAAAAACACAACCACAAAATGCCAACCATAATCGAAACAATATTTATTTTAACAAATAATATAATCTTTTCTCAACAACGCCTTATCAAAAATTGAAACAATATAGCCTTTTCAACAACACCCTATCGAAAATGAGACAATATAGCCCAAGCTAAAGAACAACAATTAAAAAAAATTGCATAATGTTAACAATTTTAGTCTGATCCAAAAACACCCACAAAAATGGAAGCCATCAAGAGAAACCCACAAAATTTCACAGTAACAAACCCATGCAAAAATATACTCTTTTCTCAACATAACCTTACCAAAAATTGAAACAATATAGCCTTTTCAACAACACCTTATCAAAAATTCACTATAACAAACCCATGCAAAAATATACTCTTTTGAACTTTTCTCAACAGAACCTTATTGAAAATCAAAATAATATAGCCTTTTTCAACAACACCTTATCGAAAATGAAACAATATAGCCTAGGCTAGAGAAAATAATCAACAATTCCTAATGGAATCAAACATAAACTCTATAAAATGAACTATTTTATTTCGTTACAACCATAACCACAAAATGAAAGCCATAAATCAAACAATATTGGTTTCAACTGTGACCTAGATACAAAAACCCATAAAAACATAGCCACAAAACCCATGCAAAATGATAGCCACAAAACACCAACCATAAACAAAACAATATTGCTTTTAACAAATAATATACTATTTTCTCAACAACACCTTGTTGAAAATTGAAACAATATAGTCTTTTCACCAACACCTTATCGAAAATGAGACAATATAACCCAAGCTAGACAACAACAATCGACAAAAACTACATGGAAGCCATAAAGAGAAACCCATAAAAAATTCACAGTTAAAAACCCATGCAAAAATATACTCTTTTCTCAACAAAACCTAATCCAAAGTTGAAATAATATACCCATTTCAACAACACCTTTTCGAAAATGAAACAATATAGCCTAAGCCAGAGAACAATAATCAACAATACCCAATGGAACCAAAGATAAACTGTATAATATTAACTATTTTATTTCATTGCAACCATAACCACAAAATGGAAGCCATAGAGAGAAACCCATAAAAAATTAACAATAACAAACCCATGTAAAAACATATTCTTTTCTCAAGAGAACCTTATCAAAAATTGAAATAATATAGCCTTTTCAACAACACCTTTTCAAAAATGAAACAATATAGCCTAAGCTAGAGAACAATAATCAATAATGCCCAATAATCAACAACACCCAACTGTATAACATTAACTATTTTATTCATTTGCAACCATAACCACAAAACGAAAGCCATAAATCAAACAATATTAGTTTGAACACCAACCTAGATGCAGAAACCCACAAAACACAAAATTTCACAGTTACAAAACCATGCAAAACCATAGCCACAAAATGCCAACCATAAACCAAACAATGTTATTTTGTACAAATAATATATAGTCTTTTCTCAACACCAACTTATCAAAATTTGAAGCAATCAATAGTACCTCATCGGAAACCAAACAATATAGGCTACCACAAACCATGAACAACAAATCAAACAATATCGCAAAGGGTTTTTTTGATATGCACCTCTTCCCACTTCCTTCAAACAAACCTCTTCTCACTAGCTTTCTCTACGCTACCTTTTTTCTCAAACCTTGCAAAAAATTGCATAATGTTAACAAATTTATTTCGTTGCAAAAATAGCTAGAAAACGAAAGTCGTAAACACAAAAATTCAAAAATTCATAGTAAGAAACCCATGCAAAACCATAGAAACAAAACGTGAACCACAAATGAGTTTTTTCTCAGCAACAACCTATCAAAATTTGAAACAATCAACACTACCTTATGGGAAATCAAACAATATAGCCTGCAAAAATATACTCTTTTCTCAAACCCATGCAAAAATATACTCTTTTCTCAAGAGAACCTTATCAAAAATTGAAATAATATAACCTTTTTAGTAGCACCTTTTTGAAAATGAAACAATATAGCCTAAGCCAGAGAACAATAATCAACAATGCCCAACTGTATAACATTAACTATTTTATTCTGTTGCAACCATAACCACAAAATGGAAGCCATAAATCAGACAATATTGGTTTGAACACTGACCTAGATGCAAAAACCCACAAAACACAAAAATTCATAGTTACAAACCCACACAAACCCATAGCCACAAAACACAAACCATAAACCAAACAATATTTGTTTTTACAAGCAATATAGTATTTTCTCAACACCAACTTATCAAAATTTGAAACAATCAACAATACCTCATCAAAAACCAAATAGTATAGCCTGCCACAAACCGCGAACCATAAATGAAACAATATCACAAAGGGATTTTTTGATATGCTCCTCTTCTCGTTTCCTTCAAATATACCTCTTCCCACTAGCTTTCTCTATGTTGCCTTGTTTCTCGAACCCTACAAAAAATTGCATAACGTTAACAAATTTATTTCGTTGCAAAAATAGCCAAAAAATGGAAGCCATAAACACAAAAATTCACAGTAACAAACCCATGCAAAACCATAGACACAAAACACAAACCATAAATGAGTGTTTTCTCAACAACAACCTATCAAAATTTGAAACAATCAACACTACCTTACTGGAAATCAAACAATATAGCCTACCACAAATCGAACAATATTGCAAAGGGTTTTCTCGATATCCACCTCTTCCCTCTCGATTCAAACACACCTCTTCTCACCATCTTTTTGGCAAAAAATGGGCACCCTCACAGAATAACCTCCACCTACCTTCATAGAAAATGGACAATGGATGGAACTTGCACCCTCATAGAAGCTTACCCTCCTCACTGACGGCTCTGATAGCAAGTATAGCAACAAAACGAGACCCAACAATGCCTTATCAAAAATCTCATAGACATTCGTTATGTTTCCTAAGGTTTTAAATGATAGGTGTTATTACAACCATCACTAGTACATAGAAAGCATACAAAAATTAATGTTGATGTGAACCAGTGTTTAATTTGGACGGCCTTCTCTATCCACATGACGGGCAATCCACCAACCTACTCCTAAGGCATCTGCCAAATTTTTCACGGCCGCTGGAAGGCTCAAAAATCGGGGAGGCTGACAAAAAATTCCAAACAAGGTTTAAACACATCTGCCACCTTTTTCATGACCTCTAGAAGGCTAAAAAAAACTAGGGAGATTGACAAAAATTTCAACCAAAGTTCACACAAATAGCCTATCGGCTAAAAATAAGAAAATAAAAATGTGAGTGATTGAAATTATGCAAATATTGTGTTGTGAAAATTATGATTGCTAATATTTCTTTTTCTTTAAATTTTATCTTCAAATCCTTTTATTCAATAAATATCTCTTCATTAATATTTTATTTATAAAACTTACATAATAAAATAAATTAAAATTTTAAAACTACTTAAAACAAGGGCTCTCAAAGAGCTAGAGTCCTTGCCTAAGGGAATAAATATGCTTATGCATATTTTGAATTGAGTGAGAAAGTAATTAGTATTTGAGAAACTAATTAAATCGAAGTACTAGAAGAGATAACTAAACACATAAAAAGTAACCACATGCTCTATAAGAGTTTAATTATAACTCAAGGATCTAGAATGAACATCAATTTAGATCTTGGTTTCACATGGTTGGATAGAGAACCATCTCATAACTCAAATTGAGTGAGACATGGAAATACAAGTAGACTAATGTACCCAAGTCAAATAGTCTCTAATTAACCATAGATGGGAAAAACTTGTGCCCACAGACTTATTCAAAATACCAACCATTGAATAAATCAACATAATATCACAATATTTTAGAAATAAAATCACTAATTATAGATCATCTCATAAAATTTACAATATTGAGTCAAGTATTATTTTATATATATGTAAATATATGTATATGTATATATATAATATGTATAGGTATATATAATTTGTATATGTATATATATAATTTGTATATGTATATATATAATATGTATATTTATATATATAATATGATACTATATATATATATGTATGTATGGATGTATATGCATATACATACATATATACATATATAATATACATATGTATGTATGGGTGTATACATATATGCATGCATATGTATATACATACATACATACATACATACATACATACATACATATATATAAATATATATATGTATTAAAAATAGTAAAGACGAAACATTACTAGATTTCAAGCAAACAAGTTACAATGTACATATCCCATAAGAGATAGTTAGGCACATTAGTGGCAATACAAAATATCATCAATATCTGAATCAAGATTTGAATCCAAAACCAAGTAGCACAATAAGGTACATAACCTAATGTACCATGGTGGTAGGAATAAGATGTTCATTATCACTTTGTACATAAGATGGTTGCAAGTGGTAGAGCCAAAATATTGAAGGATGACAGATTTGTTAATATTGCGGGTTTTTTCACTAAGCCAATAACCACATATAAGTTTTTTTGGTGTATATCTAGGCCATGCATCTTTCCTCTTCCAACACTTGACTCGTCATTTTTTAGTTTCTTATTATGTCTCTGCAATGTGAATGTTAAGTGGGAGAATGTTAGGATTAGGTGTACCATACACCTTGTAAGTTTTATGTCTTGATTATTGATATTTAAGCATGCAGATGATAAACAATTTATAATCTTCAAACATCATGAAATGTGGAGATTATTTATTCTTTGAAATACTTGGAATACTGAGTGGGAAGGTATTGAATAGGGATGTTACATTGAAAATATCAAAATGAGGAGTTATAGAACATCTTTCTAATAAAATACTCTCATGGAGTGCATAGATTTGAGAAACTATTCATTTTGATTGTTATGACACAATCTACATGATATATAAAGACATGCAAGATGAGTTACTTTCTAATCTTGGATGTTCGTCATGACCATGTGCCTTTGGATTTTTTCTATGACTTATGTGTTTTACTCATAGTGTTGGGACCACTTATTTATAATATTTCTAGATAATGGATACATAAGATAGAAGTTTGTTTGTAATGCCCTGCCATGGAACTGAAAGAACAATACACAAAAGTAACTAATTAATTGAACAATTTTTATTTTTTAAAACCGTTCAATTACAACATATGACAAAGGAACACATACACAAATGTTCTCAAGGTTCTAGAACAATGCTACTTAAATGAACACTAGAAGAATATCACATCATAAAGCCATATACATGAAACATAATAATGTATCATATCACCGATGAATAATCCCATTTACATAATCATAAAGAGGTTTAATTACATGTTCAAGATACACCAAGCAAGATTATGAAAAATATCGATACATGAAAATCATAATACAATAAAATCTCATATAATCATCATGTGTGAATAAAATAGACATGGCGATCATGTACAACTGTCAATCTTGTCCAAGAGCATGCTCAACATCCAACTCATCGCACAGTGTGAGATCAAGAACCTACCAAAAGAATCATATCATCTCGCATTGCATCGCCTACAAGTGGACCCAATGGAGGATAGAGCACATTCCTCCCAACCATGTGGTAGTAGAAAGTCCACCCCCCATGGTAGGAGATAATATCAGGTCTACATTTCAAACAAACATATAAGAAGACAAAACATAACATCACATGGCTGATAATCACATGACGACATAACAATGTCTAAACCACAAGATAAAAAAAAAATCCCAGAGGCAACAACATAACTAATGGTGACTCTACACAAGAGACCAAAAAACATGTATAAGGATAAGAGTGTCATCACATAGTTGTTCTAGGTTACCTTGGTGAATCTTCCTAGATTATCGACCCTCATCCTGAGTTACCCTGGCAATCTCTACCGATCTTGGCTCCTAAACAAACTCATGTGGAGTCGAATCACTTTTCGAGAGGACAAAGTGAACAACTATGCCATTCTAGGCCATCTCAACCTACCCTTAATATATGCAAGCAGTAAGGTGTTAGCTGAGGCAAAACAATTATCTGATTTATTAAGTGAATTATACCCAACCCCTAGTACTTTAAGTTAAAGTTTTCAATAGATTAACAATTCTTGATAGGTTACCCTGGTAACCTCTTAAGGTTCTAGCCCCTAACAAAAGCGACTCTTCCTATATAAAAAAAAATACTTATTGACAACAACACGGATAAACATCAAGCACGTAAAATAAAACCTTAAATATACACAACATAAACATGACATAACCATATAACCTCCAAATACCTTCAATGAGAAAACACAATGTGCATGGCTAATTCCAAAATCTAGTCATTGCAAAGAACAATCATAAACAAGCATTCTAAGCCTTTCAATACGAATTACTATCTTAAGCCTCTGGAAGATTTAAAAAAAACACAACAACAATAGTGCCCTTATACATAGATGACAAATAAAAAACGTTTTCAAGCATAATTATCTTTCAATACATCATGAATTTAAAGTTCAATAATGATATTACTTGACAAAATAAAATGTCTAAATTATTATAATTTTCATTCAAATCATTGTGAACTTATTGTCCATAAAGATCTAATACAAATGACATAATTAAAATGACTAATTTAATGTTTTTCCAACTTAACAAGATAATTTAATAAACCTTTATTAAAAATGAGAAATATTTATTAAATTATAAAGTATAAAGTCAATAAATTATATATATATATATATATATATATATATATATATATATATATATATATATATATATATATATATATATATATTTGAATTAGAATGCCATTACATTGATATACAGTTTATATCCAAATGTCGACATCAAAAATAAACATAACATGTAAAGCTTATATATAGGTAAGAATAACAATTACCAAATGGGTATGTGCAGGATCATCATGGAAAAAATAGGCCCTTAAGTGGCAAAACATTCAAAAAAATCAGAGTTAGGCAACTTGACGTAAAAATTTGAATAAGTTATCTATATTATTTCAAAAATATGTAACAATAGAATTTGTAGTAAATTGAATTTAGTCTCTAAATTACTAGGTTTATTTACAAAGAAATAAAAACTATTTGGTGAAAATTTGAAATTTCAATATAATTGTACTTAAATTTTAGGGAAAAAATAAGAAGTAGGTGTCTGTCTGACCACCCTAACCACATTAAAATGATAATATTTTTTTATAAGATTTTATATATAAGTAGAGGACTCATGTCCTGATGTGATGCATATTTTTTTGTAATATTTTTCAAAGTAAATAATTAATTATAAAAAATTTCTAACAACTTTTAAAAAATATAAAGACTCGTATGTATGACCACCTTAACTTGGTCAAAACTTCATGAAATTCATTTTTTTCTTTTTTAATCTTATAGTATACAAAGCATAGAATGTAACGCATGTTTTGGATTCAAAAAGTATGATACCGTTTGAAAGCTATAGATGTTTTTCAATCAGCCTAAAAATTAGGACTTTAGTCGTAATTCAATAGAAAATGAATAATAATTATTTATTAAATTCAAAGTAAAGCATAATTTATATTGGTGGAAAGTTGAGAATCTCCTTTAAAAACCCTTTTCGTTTCATCAATTTTGGGTAAAAAAAAGTCGTCAACCACATATCCATCATATTGCCACTTTTTGGCCCATCATGATCTTGCACATACCCAAATGAACAAATAATTCTTAATCGTATATATATATTATATGCATTTTATCGAACCTAATAAATCTTCAATTTTCATAACTGTTGATTTCGAATGCATGGTATTATGCATGCATACACATGCATTTCGAGATGATAACGAATCCCTATTTATGCAAACAAAGGCGCTATAAGGGAGAGGAATAAGAGTCTAAACTTCAGTTATGAGCTCACTTAAAAATAGCTGACCAACAGAAGCAACTAGAATTACCTAAAGCAAGCATCAAACATAGAAAGAGATAGACTACCAAGATTCAACGAAAACAGATAATCACACACAACCACACCAAATCATGGTTTCTGTTGATGGATGGAAAAAAGGGAATGCATGCACTCAGCATGAACAGACCTTAACAATTGCTACATGCATTTAAAGTAAGTTTCAAGAGATAATTCATGCCTTAAGGAAAAAAATACTCCAACAAGAAGAATCAAGTCCTACCCTATCCATATCAGACTCTTATTTAAAAAGGATAGCTCTTATTTCAATCTATTATCATTATGTAGCAAAAAAAAAAATTAAGGAAGAAACACAGATAATGGTTAAGAAAGAAAACCAGAGGTCAATTCCAGGCAGTGACCCAAAATACTATGAAGAGTTTGATAACGAATCTTGACTATGCATGAGATTCGATCCAAGATAGATGATAATAAAGCCAAAGTCATTGGAACCTATTGTGCCTTTTGCACACATGCCCCATTTAGAACGGGGACCCTCTCTTCACTCTTTTAATCTGCCAAGCCCCTTTTGGTTTGCCTCATTCTACGTGCCCAATTTTATGTCCTAAAAGGTTGACACATTTCCCAAAGTCATATTTTAAGCTTGACCAAATTCGCCCCTTTAAGAAATGCTAATCTAAGGCCAATTCGGGTTTCCCTTGTCAGAATGCCGTTTTCTGGCATCTACTGTGCTCTCCCGAGCCCGGACACTTGGGCTTCCCCTAGTGAATTTTTGTCCTAGTTCTGTTGTTTCTAACGGCAATGGCGCTACGTCTTTCCAGGGCTCGGATCTCGGATCTTGGGTTTCCCCTCTTGGGATTCCTTTTGGACTTTGTTGTTCCAACGCCGTGGTTGGACGATTTCCTGGATGCCGAACTCCGGTCCTCACGCCGCCTTCTGCGAAGTTAAAAATTACCAACCTTTTGCTGCTGTACGAAGGAATTAATTGCAGCCATTAATGGCCGTTTTGGCTATTTAAGCAAATTTTTTGGCCATCATTATCAACCGACCAAGTGATAGAAATTCGAGGAGCTCCAACACTTCCGGCATTTCCAGGCTCCGAATCCGAGCTCCGTTTTTCGGCATTTTCCACGCATCCATCGGAAATTTCTTCAGGATTTTTAGGTATGCCCGCCGTCTGCACCCTTGTTCTTCATTTTGTCAAAATTCAGAGCCTTAAATGAAGTAAAGCGTGAAACCATTTTAAAACCCGGTAGGAGAAGGCCTTCCCATTAAAACCCACATTTTAAAATGTAAGAAATCAATCGTTTAGGTGGTCAAATTTCAATCCGGACTTGGACCATGTCGTGGCTATTCTTCGGAATAGTCACCGACGTCTCCTGAGCTCGGGCTCTCCAATGGCCGTCCAACTCAAACTCATGCGACAAAACCCACCTCGGACCCTGGCCCTCGGATTCCCCCCCTCAGGGTTCCATTGTGTGCTCATCTTTTCATAAGCCCTGTCTGGACCGGCTTCCCAAACCTCGGACCCCAGTGACACGAAGTCCACGTCATAACTTAGTAAATATCAAAAATTTGGTGAAAATAAAAATTGTCCTCGGGATCCCATCCTCAGGATTCCATCCTCAGAATTTCATCTTGGTTTCATCGTTTCCAATGGCCTATTTCTAGCGGCTTTCTGGACCCTGGACTTCGATACTTTAAAATCCGACCCAAACTACCCAAATCAATCGAAATACTTTTCCTCCTGGACGCTGACCTTCAGAATTCTGTCTTCAGAATTCCTTGTAGCATTCGTTGTTCCAAACGACCGTCTTGGGACGTCCTCCCGACTCCCGGACCCCGATCCACTGCCCACTGAAACCAAAATCCAAGTGAACTTGAGGCCCAAGCCTCTTCCAGATCCTGACCTCCGGGTCCCGATCCGCTCTTCGCCTCCGAACTTCCAAAGGCCCTTTTAACTGCCTCTGGGAATTACCCTCTGGGATTCCCCTCCCAGGGTTCCAATTCCTTTTCACTATTTCCAATGACTGACCCATAGCCACTTCCCAACGGTGGCAATCCGAGACCCGGACTTCGCATCCCGGGGTTCCATCTCCCCTGCGCCTTTTCAAACAGTTGTCCTGCATCTGATGCCCAAACTCCTAAATGAAGGATCAAATGACCTCAAAATCCAGAACAAATTTCAACCCACTTTCTAAAATCGGGTTTTCCTGCACGAGAACCTTTAATCGACCAAGTCCAACATCGGTAAATGTCTTTGGGAATTCCATCCTCAATTTGCCCTTTCAAACAGTATTCTACTAAGGGAATTTCAGCCCTAGGAACCTAGTTTGTCTGCCTTACTTTCTAACGATGAAATACCAAGTGTTATATGCTTATTTAATATGAATGATGATTGCAGGGATAATCTTGATGTGCAGGGACTTTCTCGGAGCCATTTTTTCATGTTTATTATTACTAATTCACATCCTTTTTGCAGGATTTATGGAATCCCATATAGAAACTTTCGGTGCCTCCAAATAAAAAGGGAAAGAAATAGCCAAGACACCTCGAGGCAAGTTGGACAAGGACCTAATGAGGTACAAATTCCAAGGGGTCCCCATACAATCTAGAGTCACTTCTCTCTGGAGAGATGTCATAGATACTAGAATTCGGCCAGGTCGATGTTAAAAAATTCATACAAAGGGTTAGGATGAACCCAAAGATAGAGAATGCAAAATTAATAAAGAGCAGCAGACTTTCCAAAGCTACAGGCTTCCTACCGGCCTTGGTGGCCCTAGAACTGGTAATGGCATACGTGGAAGCATACCAAGAAGAGACCCAAACTATAGTAGACTGGGATGAAAATATCCTTGCAGACATGTCCCCATCGGGTATAACAACAACCTTCCACATTCCTGCCTACAAGAGCATGGAGACCCCCACCATGGAGGAATGCAAGGAATTATGGGAGCAGGATCCCATGGGGTGCAAAAATCTCATCAATCAGTATTGGTTCAAGGACAAGCAGGGTAGTGCTGGCAAGCTTCCTTAGGAGATTTTTCGCAGTGATTTCTTTGAGGATTACCATAACCTCGTGACTTTGCTGAGTTGAGTTATGGGCCTTCCTGCTACGGCCTTCTTCCAAGAATGGATGTTCTATTTTGTAGAGCAGATTCTCCACGGTGATGGCTTCGCTTTCTATTGGGTAGGGATAATCAGTGACTGCTTCCACGAGCAGTTTACAACAGTGAAGAAGACCTGCAAGTTCTTCATGACCTCCTACTTGGTGTATTCCCTCACTGATCAGTGACATTATCAGGGATTGATGGTGGTGCCTAGTGATCCGTCAAGAGTAGAGCTCAAACCGTATGATAAGTACCCTCAGCTGTAGTTCCAAAATTTCAAAAGGGATTACTGTCAGGTGAATGATGCATTCATCGCCCACATCATCCATTCCCTAGGAGGTGACTTTCAAAGGAGAGTTTCTCACAGTGCCAGAGCCCTCCTTAGGCAATATGCCTTCCTCTACATTCAATTTCCAAAGTTCACCTACATGCATGCCCAGAGATTTATAGAAAGAACAATCATGCTACCCCGATATCCAAATGACAGAATCATTCTATTGGAGCTGACCCGACAGCTACGACATATTAATAGCATCCTGATCGAGAAGCATTTGGTGGGCCCATCCTATCCCATTAACCTTGGTCAAGGGATGTACAAGATTCATACCTCCCAGTGCATGGGGTATTCAGAGAGAGAGTTGGTCGAGTACAACTTCCGTCAATATACAGCTCGATTTCGAATTAATCCATACAGACACATCAGGAAGGCACTAGGCTGAGAGTATGCCCACCTCCAAAACATCAAAGACTTTTGGGCCAACTGTAAGGATGATCTTGAGGTGCGGTTGAGGCACTACATGCGCATGACTACCATCTATGTGCGGAGGATCAACCTGTGCCCGGTTCCTGACCAGCTCAAAGAAGATGAAGACATGGTGATCAATCTAGGATACAATGCTGTTGCCAATTTTCTGCTACCTACGATTGACTGGAATGAACCAGAACTTGATGACATCAGCATACTCACCAAGCCCATCGAGATCTGAACAAGGGCATGGGTTGACCAACACGTGGCCCAACTAAAACATCAAGGAATCGCCTTGACATTCAAGGGATTAGAAAGCGAACCAAGTGGCTCTGATGGAGGGGCAGCTACCGCCATAACTGGGGAACCATCCAACACACCATCATCGGTTAGGACCAAGAAGAGAAAGGAGGCCAGTGAGCAACTACCCAAACAAAGGTCTATGCCCGCAAGGCTTCTGTGCCTGAACCTTCCAAGAAGAAGAGAAAGACAACTGGAGGCACAGGGATGACTGGGATACCCAAGGGTCCACCCCTTAAGATTTGAGAAGAAGGATCTAGCTCGTTGAGGTCTCCACCAACTACCATCACTACTGCTACCGCTGCTATCCCTACCCTGCTTACTTCACTTATAGTTTCTACTTCCTCCTCGACTGCAGTGGACATCTCCGTCCACCTTGCCTCCTCTCCTCCAGTCTTGCAGATTATTCCCGTGGATTCATCATCCACCACAACATTGCCAATCTGCTCTTCTTCTATGTCTCCTTCCCTCTCCTCTGCTTCCACTGCTATGATGTTGACCCTTACTCTACCTGAGTCTTTTGTAAAATATATGCAAAATGTGTCATCCAAGCTTTCAGGGTTTCTCACTAAGCTAATGGTTTAGGCTACAATAGCTCAGGCTATGGTTCATTCTCCAGCTCCCCTTCCCTCTATCGGACCACCGAGGATGGAGGCGACAATGCAAATATCAGACAAGCTTGAGCGACAATAGCTAGAGGCTGTAACGAGGCCAAAGGATGAGGAATTTGAGTACCATGAACATCCACTGTTCGAACACCGAGAAATAGACAAGGTGGTTTATGAATCCTCTAGTGAGAACAACGAAGAGCAGGATACTGAATTAATCCAAGAATCAAATTATCCCCAGCTCAATGCAGAGTGGAGCAAGCAACTCAAAGAGCTTGAGGATAAAGAAGTCGAGGATCAGCTTGTGCGAGAAGAAGAGATTGCTGCTCAAGAAATAGAGGGCACCAAGTCTCCTATTGAGAGGCATGACCAGACCTTAGAGCATGACAAGGAAGCATCCCCACACAATGACGAGCGGGAGGAGAACCCCAAAGGGCATGAATATAAGTCGAACGAAGAAGAGGGGGATGTTGAAAAAGAAGATCCACCTAAGGAACAATTGCATGTTGAATCCCCCACTAGGTAAGAAACGCTCAAACAAGACTCCGATGAGGAGAAAGAAGATGTAGGGAATAAAGAGAGGGCTCTTTTCGTTAGAGCCATTGAACTTGAGAAGGAGGGTAGCAACAACCAAAGTGAACCACCTAGGGAAGAGCCTTAAGTACCGGAGTGGCTACAGAAGCAACTAAAGCAAAAGACTCCCACCTTAAGGGATCCCAAGGCAAGGCTCGAAGCCATCATGGCCAAAGCACAAATAAGCACCAAAAAGGAGAATAAACCGAAGATAAGATCAAAGGTAACCATGGATGCCTCAAGATCAAGGGCGGTACAGATAGCAACACCAGTGGTTGGAGAACAAGGGATAATTTATAACCTCTCCACCCTCGACTTGGGAATGGCCACGATGGAACAAAAGGTTGATCACCTCAAGGAGTCGGTCGCCACAGTGGTACACCTTATCCAACAGGATAAGATTTCAAAGGAGGAGCTCAAGGAACAAGTGGCTGATCTAACGGCCTATATTCAGCAGTGGTCATCCCCAGATGAACAACCCACCATGTCATCGGCTCCACCACAATTTCTATCCCAAGAATAGATCAACAAGTTAGAAAGGAGAAGAAACTTAGACAAGACTACGAAAAATTGGTTTCAACAGTCTTGGACATGGGAAACACAGGCATCAATTTGGCTATCCGGACAGCAAATAAGTTCCTTGAAGTGCAGAGAACTCTCAAAGGCACAAAGCAGATATGTGAGGAATTTCCCAGGAAATATGAGATGTCCTACCCAAAGATTGAGGCCATACTTGCTTTGCCAAGTGAGGTTTGGGAAAAGGACCTTGCTTCCAAGGATGAGGATCACTAGCTAGTGGATACATGGAGGCGTGACTTCAATCACAAGAAGAGGAAGCTAGAGTAGATCCTAGAGTGCATAGTTCCAGACATTGAATGGATTAGGGAGACAAGAGAGGAATGCGCTCGATACCTCGAGTTAACGGTGGGGTACGAGCTACCTATGGCCGTAATCAATCCTGAGAGTATAAAGGCCCACTTCCTAAAGATCATGGAAGATGCGATGTCAGCTGAAGTCACCACCGACTTCATGAGCTTCGCCGCCTAGGCCTTCGCACAGTTAAAGATCCTCAAAGATAATGCAGCCAAGTGTGAAGACGACTAGAAGAAACTTGTCAACAACTTCCAAGAATGGAGCTTTCAAATGCTGTGGTCTAACATCATGGAGTTAGACAAGTTTGAACCCTTGATTTTGAGATTTATAGAATATGTAGCGTCAAAGAAGTGCGAAGGCAACCCAGTCATCGACGAAGAATTCCTTAAAGAATAGCTACAGTAGAGGGCAAACAGCTATAAGACGAAATTGCTACAGTGTTGTCACTAGATGACAAAATAGGAATAAGACAAAGAATGTTTTAAAAATGTAATATATTTGGGGGTAGGTGAAACCTTAATGTAAAGTGAATCTTGGCCACACAATAGAATCGAATCTTGGCAACTCATTTTGTTTTTTGAAACTATAAATAGGGCTCTCCTCCTCTCATTTTGGGAGAGTTGAGTTGCTGTAAAGACATGCTATTGAAATTATAATAGAAAATATAGTCATTTTCTGGTGTATTTATGAGTTTCTCCACATGTTTCATGATTCTTCTCCCTTTAGTTAACAGTTTGCTTCAAGTTACTTTGCTGCTTTAGTTTCATTAGTTAGTTGGAGTTGATTTAGTATGATGTCTTTGGTTGCAAAGATTAATGTTGTGTGTATGTTTTCCTTGTCCATACTTTTGATTATTTGCTACTGGTAGATGATTGTGTAAAGTTATCCTAGACCTTAACCTCATTGCTGCTCATTAAACTTTATCTTTATTCACATTTCCATGGCAAATGAATGATGAATATCTGTAGTCCCTAGAAGATAGCATAGATTTCATGATATTGTGAGAATTCAGATTTAGTGAAATTCCATTTGAGGAAATTGTCCACAGCAGAAACCTCCATGATCAATGTTCATCGGTAGTTTTAGGTCCAGGAACCATCCTTCTCCCTTGCCCTTTTTCCTTTTTTTTAAAAACAACTTGTGTTAAGGTTCGTTGCACATTGTAAAGTCAAATCTAATGAAATAATGGAGTCCAAGACTGTTGCCTAAACCTATAGAAAAATACAGTAATTCCATATCCACAAATCTCCATTGATTGACCCAATTCTCCTACAACTTTGACCATGTAAGACTGCCTTGTGATTCCAGCAAAATCACATCAAACAACTAATTTATCCCAAGCATTGTCATGACCTAACATCCTAGAGACCTTGGGATAGTGTTTTGCAATTTGATTGTCGAAGATTGTCTTTCAAGAGAGGTAATGCACCTACACATTACTTGTGTTGAGAAGTGCATAAATACACCATCAAAAAAATTGGTGCTAGAAGGAGGGCCCAATGGATAAGCTGGATCGAATTGGGTCATTCTCCCCTGAGAGATTCCACTAGGTCTTGAGGTCTACGCCAAACAAGGGAGAGTTACAGGAATTACAGCCCCCTACCCGAGCTAAAAGAACTAAACAAGGGGAGCCATCCATCACTGATCCCACAGAGCAACTCGTTGCATTTTCATTTTTGTCTCCTTCGCCTTCACTGACAGCACCAACTTCCGCTCATGCAATCCATGCGGCCTTCTAGGCTACAACTCCATCAGTGTTGAACACTGCCTTTCAGCCAAGCACAGTCATCGGCCCCGCTGCTATTTCTTCGATTGCTGCTGCCCCATCACAGTTACAGACCAATTTGGAATGACCATCTCCACCACCTTTCCCAATGGCGTGGATGGGTAATAACCCGTACCCTCTCGCTTTCAACCTCTACCATGATATGGCAAAGAATCTTGATAATTTCTGCACGAAGTTTAACTCCCGGGATCCATAGAGGACGGTCGAGGAACATGTCAGGATCTTCAAAATTGCCCTGAAGACCATGCAGATCATATATGAAGATGTGGCTTACAGGCTCTTTCCCTACTCTTTAGGGGATGAGGCCTTCTACTAGTATGTCAATCTGCCAACCAAAACCATCAATACCTGGGATCTTCTGAAGGGTGCATTTCTGTAGAAGTTCAAGACCCCAATCAGTCCCGCAGATTTGTATCGACATTTCATGTCGGTTCAAAGGGAAGTCAATGAACCAATCAGCTCATTCAATGATCGCTTCCATAGAGCATATACTCGGTTGCAAGCCCTGTATGTTTTGAATGATGCTATTGTCCTACCCATTTACTATGCAGCATTGGACAACCTCACTTCAACCTTGGTAAAAAAGATGAGACCACCACCCGCCAGGTTGGTTGATGCATACACTGAGGCTATTATTGCTAGCATAGATTTGGGGAAAAATATATCTAGTCCAATGCCTTCTCTTGCACAAACTATGCATTCGGCACAAATACAGGGACTCATGCAAGCCTTATAGCATCAGACACCTTTGCTGAACCTAGTGCCGCATCTACCTATGGTTCTGCATCCTAAGTAGTCGATGAACTAGGCATATCTGATACCACACTACTTGCTGCCCCAGCAGCAACAGTTGCATCCACAACAATCCCAGATGCCAACATACCTTCAAGCAGCGAAATTTCCACCCGCTCACCAGAATCAGCCAGTGGCACAGCTTGTGTTCCTTTAGAATACTGCACCGCAACCAAACAACACCGAAAATGATAGGATCGACGAGCTTACAAAGATGATTAAGAAAATGTCATCCAAGATGACACACTTAAGAAATCAGAATAACCAATTGCAGACATTGCAAAAGAGCATCTAGGCCAAACTTAATAGGAAAAACCAAGATCAACATGAAAATCGAGACAATCGAGAGGCTACCACGTCATTAGGGTAGAATTATGATAGGAATCAGAACTCGGGTTAGAACTTCGATAGAAGACCCTTCCAAAGGCAGAACCGGACATGGAATACATGCCCCAAACAATGGCAGCATTCCCATGCCTCTCGATCAGCCTAACAACAACAGTAATGAGAACCCCGTGAGCGGAGTTTACTTGGTATAGGTTGCTTTATCGGGTTGGTTCTGCATACACAAGACAAGCCATCATTCCAAACTCAATTGTCCAGAATTTCAAATTGCAGCCAAGATTTTCTAAGTAGAAGTTTAGAATGCGATCGACAATTCAAGATGTAGGGACATTGTCCCATCCGACCCATATGATGCCTTGGTGTTGGTGTTGAACCAGGCCCCTTTCCCAAAGGTGGAATGCAACACCCCCGAACTGGATAATGTTGATTCAAGCAATCATGATGTGACGAGAGAGGTAAGTTCCGAAAGCCCTTTAGCCCAGCTTTTTGATTCAGTAGATAATGGTCCCGAAGATGATGAAGAAGAGCCTAGGGAGGACGAAGTCCAAATTTTTCACCAGCAAACTACCCCTTACAACCTTAGAGATAGACAAGCCGAAGGCCATGCTAGAGGTCCTTTCAGAACCTCCATCCCGCCAAACAATTTCAGCACCCCTCCCAATCCAAACGTAAACAATAATTCAAGTTTTCCACATACACCCACGCAATATCTTAGCAGAAATAAACAACAAAACAATAGCCAAAACCCAGTCGCTAGCCCCTCCAAAAATGTTTCCCATGATCAAGAGATTGAACAGATGGGGGAGTACATTGCTGAGGAATTCAAGAAGGTGAAGCTAAGCATATCCGCATTTGAGCTTTTAAAGGTGCCTGTTGTCAGGAATATTTTTTTCAGAATGATAAATGGCACTCCACCACAAGGGTCAGTTCAAGAATCTTGGTAAAGAAGGTCTCCTTTAGTGATCAGCCAAGTGAACCGGTGGTTAGGAAAATCTCTAATGGTAAGGTTGACCAACCAGCATGTCCACATACAAACAAAAAGCCTGATAGGCCAGCTAATCAGGCACCAACTCAAAAGAAGGGCAGTGAAAAAGATAAAGGCCAAGTCACTCAGGTGGACGTTTCTGGAGGTTTGTTTCAAGGGAAATTCGAGACTCCTCCCTTTTTGACCACCATCTGCGTGCTCAAGAAGAACCTTCACAATTGTCTGTTTGATTCAAGAGCCTCGGCTAATGTCATGCCCCTGAGCATGTGCAAGGCACTCGAGATAACACCAACTCCTTCCTAGTGAAAAGTAACACAGCTTGACAAAACCGAGATCAGCACAGTGGGGGAAATCAACAAAATACCTATGTAGATTGTTGCCAACCCTTGGATCCAACAAACTATTGACATACAGGTGGCCGATATCCTGGATACTTATGGTATAATTTTAGGCAGGGATTTTATGAGGGAATTGAACAAATACGCCATGATTGACTACTCACACATGTGGCTACCATGGAAAGGGATGCAGAATCAGATTAGGATCGATTGGGAGCCACGAATGAAATTTATGATTAGTGAGTACAACAACACGAATGAGGTGTTGTATGCTGAGATAGGTTTGGGGAATTATTCCCTAGTGTCATATCAGAATGAACAGGAGTACCCTGAAGACGAGGGAACGAGCGAGGTCTTCCTCATGCTATGCAACCCGATGACTAATTTGAATAGTGCTTCTCAGAGCACTGAGGTCCTTGTTGAATTAGATGATGAAGGGCTAGCAGAGAACGACAATCGGGGACTGCTCGATGACTTCCAAGGCTTCATGGAAAAATGTGTTCTAGACCAGCTTAATCTGGGAACTCAAATGAACTTCTAGGAGCTCTTGCTCCCTAACTGGTGCTACGTACATAATGCTGCTCACTCAGAATTCGACTATTGCCTGTGCTAAACAGCAATTGAACATGTTAAAAAATAGACTATTCCGGAGGGGAAAACAGGATTTGCATCAAGTGAACGAACACGTTTCATCCCTATGGTTCCTAAGGTAGTTGCCGAAATGTAGTACCCACTGAAGGTGAAAGTTGAATCTGTCATCCCTACACCCAAGGATTCTCCTGGATTCTAGACGTTGCGTTTCGACAGTTCTAAATCCAAGCACAGAGCTGGGGCAGGTTTTGAATTGATCAGTCCCAAAGGTAAATCATACTTTTTTGTTCATAGACTATAGTTTTATTGTACTAACAACGTGGCGGAGTACGAAGCCCTCATCTTGGGCCTCTTAATGGCTTTAAGAAAAGGTGCCAAAATGCTCAAGGTGTATGGAGATTCAGAGTTAGTTATAAAATAGGGTAGCAAGCTGTATTCCTGTTATGATTGAAGAATCACCAACTATCGACACCGTGTATGGGATTTACTGGAAGGGTTGGATGCATTCAACCTTCAGCTGATCCCGTGTGCACAGAATCAATCCACCAACGCCCTGGCACAGGCAGCAAGCACGTTGCAGCCATTATCCCTATCTAGCCTCAAAAGATTCATGGTGGAGCTCACCTTCAGCCCATTAATGCCAGATAATGTGGCTAATTTCCAGGTGTTCAATGATGAAAAACACATTCTAGATTTCATCACCAGTTTAGATGTGTTTACTACACAGATAATCAATGAAGTCGAACACCAAGAGGTGGACTTGGATATAGAGGGGATCATCAACCTGTAAACCAACACCATCCCCAATGGAATGGTTCAATTAGAGTGAATATTTGACCTTGATCAAATCAGAGATCAAGATCAGCAAGCTAAAAAGGATACCATCAGCGACCAATGTGACACTTACAACCTAGGAACGGTTGGAAATGCCAAGAACATGTTCATAGGTAAGGTATGCGCTCACGAGGAAAGAAATGGGATTATCGAAGTGCTACAAAAGTACCATGATGTCATCGCTTGGAGCTATGATGATCTCAAGACATATGATGCGTTGATTATCACACACACTATCCCTCTCAGGCCAGATGCGAAACCATTCCGGCAGTGCCAGCGCCCTGTCAACGCTCTATTGGAGTCAATAATATATAAAGAAGTACAAAAGTTGTTGTCATCCAGTATCATCTTCCCAGTTAGACACTCTACATGGGTAGCAAACTTGGTTCCCGTCAGAAAGAAAAACAAAGAAATCAGATTATGCATGGATTTTCACAAACTGAATCGAGCATCAGAGAAAGCAAACTATCCCATACCCTCATTGGACGAGGTGCTACAAGTAGTAAATGACTCCCACATGATGTCCTTCCTAGATGGATATTCAGGATATAACCAAGTCATGGTGCAGTACGAGGATAGACACAAGATGACGTTCACCACCAAGCGGGGAACATTCGCGTATAGAAGGATGTCGTTTGGGCTAATCAACGTCGGCGCCACTTTCCAACATGCCATGGATATTGCTTTCAAATACTTGATAGGAAAATTTATAATCATCTACATGCATGATTTAACTATATTTTCAAAGCAGCAGGGTGATCACGTTGCTGACTTAGGCAAGGTCTTTGAGAGGTGTCGTGCATTTGGGGTCTCCCTTAACCCGAATAAGTGCATCTTTGGGGTCACTGAGGGTAAGCTCCTTGGACATGTCTTGTCAGAATGGGGAATTTCTATCAATCCTGAATGTATCCAATCCATTATGAAAATCTAGTTGCTAGGCAGCAAGAAAGAATTAAAGTCTTTTTCCAGAAAGATCAACTTCGTCCGTAAGTTCATTACAGGCTTCACGAAAATAGTTAAACCACTCAATGCCATGGTGAAACAAGACACCAAAGTCAAGTGGACTCCCGAAGCAAAGCAGGATTTTGGGGAGATCAAGAAAGCAATTGCTGACGCCCTTGTGCTGGTCAGCCCCAATTACCTGAAACCTTTTTACGTATACTCCTTTGCTTCAGATCATTCCTGTGCCAGTATTCTGATGCAAAAGGATGACAAGGGGAATGAGCATTCGATCGCTTTTATGAGCGCCCCCTGAAAGATGCCGAACTACACTATCATAACATTGAAAAACAAGCTTATGCCCTTGTTAAAGGAGTCAAAAAGTTCCAGCACTATATCTTACGCAACAAGGTTTTTGCCATAGTTCCCGACCCCACAGTGAAAACATTGCTTATGTAGAATGAGTTGGGGGAGCGAAGGGCGAAGTGGATTGTGGTGCTATAGGAGTATGACATGGAGATTCAGTTGATGAAGCTAGTACAAGGACAGGCACTCACCCGAATAATGGTAGAGGTAGTCGTCGACGCAGGACTTGAACTCACCGTACAATAATACTAGCTAGAGGATGTCTCCCAAGGAGAATGGTATGATGACATAGTGTACTACTTGCTCAATCATAAATGTCTGCCTCATCTTCAGGGAGTCCGAAGGCGAGCCCTTAGGCTGAAAAGCAGCAACTACATGTTGCAGGGTACCACATTATACAAGAAGAATCACAAAGGTATCTAAGATGCTTGGGAAATGAGGAAGTTGACCGCGTTCTTAAGGAATTTCATGAAAAGTTTGGAACTGGCCATGGCTCAGGTTTATCGACTGCACATCAGATATTGAGAATTGGGTGTTATTGGTCTGCTATTTTCAAGGATGCTCATGGTCACGTTTGTACCTACCACGTGTGCTAGACTGCTGCCGCTAGAGAAAGGAATGTTGTTGTCCCATTAGAACCTGTTCTGGAGGTGAGGCCTTTCATGCAATGGGGTCTTGACTTCATTGTTCCGGTAAGCCCTCCATCATTTGTGGGACATAGGTACATTCTAACCGCTTCTGATTACTGCACTAGATGGACAAAAGCAATAACTTGTAGGCAATGTATGACTGAAGTAGTAACCAATTTATTAGAGAGTTTCATTTTAAATCATTTTGGTTGCCTATATGCTTTAGTATACGATAACGGCCCTGCATTTGCTTTATTAAAATTTACAAGTTGGGCCTTCGACTATGTCATCGCCCTCAAATTCTCCTCCAATTATTACCCTTAAGGCAATGGCCTTACTGAGTCAACCAATAAGAACTTGATCACGGTGATCAAGAAGCTGCTAGATAGGAATCCCAAGGATTGGCACACCCAACTTCATTTCGCCTTGTGGGTAGATCGCACTTGCCACAAGGCTACCCTCGGGGATTCCCCATACCATCTAGTCTATGGCTTAGATCCTATCTTTCCCATACATTTGAAAATCCTGACCCTCCAATTTATCAATGAATTTTATGGAGGAGATCACAGAGAAGCTCGCCTCGCTAAGCTGATGCACCTTGAAGAAGTATGAGACTACACAATCAAAAATTTTTCCAAACATCAGGGCATAGTTAAGAGATGGTTCAACTACCAAGCCAAAGTTAAGGCCTTCCGCGTATCCGATCTAGTCCTCTACTGGGACAAGGCCCATGAAAAGAAAGGGGGACACAAAAAATTCAAAAAGCTTTGGCTTGGCAACTTTCAGATTGCTCAAATCCTTGGAGATAATGCCTTCTGCCTGAAGAATCTCATTGGTGAAAATGTCTCGTTGCCTATCAACAGGAAACACCTTAAGCATTACTTCCAGGTTTGAGCTCTTTGGAGCTATCCGTGTAGATACCTGTACATAGGTTAGAATAGGTTTCCTGCTTTGTCCTTATTTTTGCTCACCGTCCTGGCTATTTTGTCTTGATTTTGGGAGGAGCCTCTCCGTTCTATAATGGTGGTCATGCTTGGCCCGACTTGTAGTTTTCCCTACTGCCCACTCTTATGTTGTTCTCTAGATAAGCCTTCATTCTCTATTACTAGCCTCTGAAAGCTCCTAAGCGTCGATTTTCAAATTTTGAACTCTGAACTAACCTAAGATGGTTATCCACTTGAATCCCCTGCGTTTGTCATGGAATACACAAAACACATGTTAAATATTTTCAAAGAAGGGTAGGGTGGCTACTGGGAAGTGGGATAAGTGAAAAATCTGAAGTCTGCTCTAGTGACCACTGCGATTCTTAAGCCCATTGTGAGCTTCGGTGCTCATGCGGTTGAACAAAAGAAAAGAGAAAGTGCTAAAAAGAAATATCAAGCACAAGCAATAAATAAATTGAAAATAACAACCGTTTGGGTGTGTGAATATCTCTACTAGGGCTATGGACGCCTGGCTGGCAGTAGAGCTATGTTCATGAGGTCGTGGTGACAACTCCATCGGGGCTATGGACGCCCGACTGGCAGCGGAGCAATGTCCAAGTTACTTTTGGGGTTAGATGAATTACGTAGCTTATCTCCCCTGACCAGTGGTTACTCATGCCCTGTCTGAGGAAAGGAAATGAACTCACCATGCACACACCTCCATGACGATGTTGCAGTTTGATTCAATCTCGCCTTCTTCAAACTGTTCTTATTTCAGCTTTGAAAATTAGCTTTGGTTTGTGAAACCAAAGATCATGGGTTCATAATGAATTTTTTTTTCTCTAGAACGCCAGGAGCATTCTCCCAGTGGACTCGCTATTTGTTGTACCTTTTGCACACACGCCCCATTCAGAACGGGGACCCTCTCTTCCCTCTTTTAATTTGTCGAGCCCCTTTTTGTTCACCTCATTCTACATGCCCAATTTTGTGTCCTAAAAGGTTGGCATGTTTCCTAAATTCATATTTTAAGCTTGACCAAAGTCGCCCCTTTAATAAATGATAATCTAAGGCCAATTTGGGTTTCCCTTGTTAGAATGCTATTTTCTGGCGTCTGCTACGCTCTCCTGGGCCTGGACACTCGGGTTTCAACTGCCAGATTTCAGTCCTGGTTCTGCCATTTTGAACGGCAGTGGTGCTACATCTTTTTGGGACCCAGATCCTGGATCCCGAGTTTCCCCTCCTAGGATTCCTCCTGGACTTTGCCATTCTGACGCGGCGGCTAGATGGCTTCCCGAATGCCGGACCCCAGTCCTCCTGTCGTCGTCTGCGAAGTTAAAACTTACCAACCTTTTGCCGCCATACAAAGGAATTAATTGCAGCCATTAATGGCCGTTTTGGCTATTTAAGAAAAATTTCCAGCCATCATTATCAATTGATCAAGTGATAGTAATTTGAGGAGCTCCAACGCTTCCAGCATTTCCAGCCTCCGAATCTGAGCTTCGTTTTTTGATATTTTTCATGCAAACATCAGAAATTTCTTTGAGATTTTTAGGTATGCCCGCCATCCACGCACTTGTTCTTCATTTTTTCAAATTTTGAGCCTTAAATGAAGTAAAGCGTGAAACCATGTTAAAACCCGGTAGGAGAAGGACTTCCCATTAAAACCCATATTTTAAAATGTAAGAAATCAATCGTTTAGGTGGCAAAATTTCAATCTGAAGCTGGACCATGTCGCGGTTGTTCTTCGGAACAGTCGTCGACATCTCCTAGGCCCTGTTTCTCTCGTGGCTATCCGATTCAAACTCATGCATCAAAACCCACCTCGGACCCCGCCCCTCGCATTTCTCCCCTCTGGTTTCTGTTGCATCCCCGTCGTTTCTAACGGCCTATTTGGACCGGCTTCCCAGACCTCGGACCCTAGTGGCATGAAGTCCGCATCATAACTCAAGAAATATTGAAAATTCGGCACAAATAAAAATTGTCCTCGGGATCCCATCCTCAGGATTCCATCCTCGGAATTTCATCTTGGTTTTGTCATTTCCAACGGCCTATTTCCAGCGGCTTTCTGGACTGCGAACTTCGATACTTTAAAATCTAACCCAAATTGCCCGAAGCAATCGAAATCACTTTTCCTCCTGGACCCTGACCTCCGAAATTTCATCTTCTAAATTATGTGTAGCGTTCACCATTCTAGACAGCCATCCTGGGATGTCCTCCCGACTGCCGGACCTCAGTTCGCTACCCGTCGAAACCAAAATCCAAGTAAACTCGAGGCCCAAGCCTCTTCTGGATTTTGACCTCCGGAATTCCGCTCTCGGGATTTCATTCCACTGGCGCCGTTCCCAACGGTGAATTCAGGACAACTTCCCGACCTCCGGGTCCCAATCCACTGTTCGCCTCCAAACTTCCAAAGGTCCTTTTAACTGCCTCTAGGAAGTACCCTTTGGGGTTCCCCTCCTAGGATTTGACTTCCTTTTCGCCGTTTCTAATGGCTGACCCGTAGCCGCTTCCCGGTGGCGGCAATTTGACACCTGGGGTTCCGTCTCCCTTGAGCCATTTCAAACGTCTGTCTTGCATCTGATGCCCGAATTCCTAAATGAAGGATCAAATGACCTCCAAATCCAAAATGGATTTCAACCCACTTGCTAAAATCAGGTTTTCCTCCACGACAACCTTTAATTGACCAAATCCAACACCAGGAAATGTCTTTGGGAATTCCATCCTCAATTTGCCCTTTCAAACGACATTCTGCTAAGGGAATTTCGACCTTGAGAACCCGGTTTATCTGCCTTACTTTCTAATGATGAAATACCAAGTGTTATATGCTTATTTAATATGAATGATGATTGCAGGGATAATCTTGATGTGCAGGGACTTGCCCAGAGCTATTTTGTCATGTTTATTATTACAGATTCACATCCTTTGTGCACGATTTATGGAATCTGGTGCAGAAACTTCTTGTGCCTCCAAATAGAAAGGGAAAAAAATAGCCAAGACACCTCGAGGCAAGGAGGACAAGGACCTGATGAGGTGAAAATTCTAAGGGGTCCCCATACAATCTAGAGTCACCTCTCTTTGGAGAGATGTCATAGATACCAACATCAGCTAGATCGATGTTGATGAATTCACACAAAGGGTCAAGATGAACCCCAAGATAGAGAATCCAAAATTAATAAAGAGCAGCAGACTTGCCAAAGCTAGAAGCTTCCCATTGGCCATGGTAGCCCCAGAACTGGTAATGGCATGTGTGGAAGCATATCAAGAAGAGACCTGAACTATAGTAGACCAGGATGAAAATATCCTTGCAGACATATCCCCATTGGGTATAACAGCAACCTTCCACATTCTTGCCTACAAGAGCATGGAGACCCCCACCATGGAGGAATGCAAGGAACTATGGTAGCAAGATCCCATGGGGTGCAAAAATCTCATCAATCAGTATTGGTTAAAGGACAAGCAGGGTAGTGCTGGAAAGCTTCCTCAGGAGATTTTTCGCAGCGATTTCTTTGAGGATTACCATGACCTCGTGACTTTGTTGAGCTGAGTAATGGGCCTTCCTGCTGTGGCCTTCTTCCAAGAATGGATATTCTATTTCTTACAGTAGATTCTCCGCAGAGATGGTGTTGCTTTCTATTGGGGAGAGATAATCAGTGACTACTTCCATGAGTAGTTTACAATCGTGAAGAAGACCTGCAAGTTCTTCATGACCTCCTACTTGGTGTATTCCCTTGCTGATTGACAGAATTATAAAGGATTGATGGTGGTGCCTAGCGATCCATCAAGAGTAGAGCTCAAACCTTATGATAAGTACCCTTAGTTGTAGTTCTGGAATTTCAAAAGGGATTATTATCAGGTGAATGATGCATTCATTTCCCACATCATCCGGTCCCTGGGAGGAGACTTTAAAAGGAGAGTTTCTCACAGTGCCAGAGCCCTCCTCAAGCAATATGCCTTCCTCTACATGCAATTTCCAAAGTTCACCTACATGCGCGCCCAGGGATTATCCAAATGACAGAATCATTCTATTGGAGCTGACCCGACAACTATGACATATTCATAGCATCCTGAGCGATAAGCATTTGGTAGGCCCATCCTATCCCATTAACCTTGGTCAAGGGATGTACAAGATTCATATCTCCCAGTGTATGGGGTATTCAGAGAGAGAGTTGGCTGAGTACAACTTCCATCAATATATAGCTCGGTCTCAAATGGATCCATACAGACACATCAGGAAGGCACTATAGGCTGAGAGTATGCCCACTTCCACAACATCGAAGACTTTTGGGCCAACTGCAAGGATGATCTTGAGGTTTGGTTGAGGCACTACATGTGCATGACCACCATCTATGTGTGGAGGATCAACCTATACCTAGTTCCTGACCAAATCGAAGAAGATGAAGAGAAGGTGATCGGTCCATGATACAATGTCCTCACCAATTTGCCGCTACCTACGATTGACTAGAATGAACCAAAACTTGATGACATCAACATAATCACCAAGCCCATCGAGATCTGAACAAGGGCATGGGTCAACCAATGGGTGGCCCAACTAAAACAACAAGGAATCACCTTGACATTCAGGGGATTAGAAAGTGAACCAAGTCGCTCCAATGGAGGGGTAGCTATTGCCATAACTGGGGAACCATCCAACACACCATCATCGGTCAGGACCAAGAAGAGAAAAGAGGCCAATGAGCAACTACCCAAACCAAAGGTCTATGTCTGCAAGGCTTCTGAGCCCGAACCTTCCAAGAAGAAGAGAAAGACAACTAGAGGCACGGGGATGATTGGGATACCCAAGGGTCCATCCCTTAAGATCAGAGAAGAAGGATCTAGCTTGCTGAGGTCTCCACCTACTATGATCACTACTGCTATCACTACTATCCCTACCCCGCTTACTTCACTTGCAGTTTCTACTTCCTCCCCCCCTGCGGTGGACATCTCTGTCCACCTTGCCTCCTCTCCTCCAATCTTGTAGATTATTCTCATGGATTCATCATCTGCCATGACCTCACCAATCTCCTCTTCTTCTATGTCTCCTTCCCTCCCCTCTGCGTTTGCTGCTATGATGTCGGCCCTTACTCTCCCTGAGTCTTTTATAAAATATATGAAAAATGTGCCATCCGAGCTTTCAGGGATGCTCACTAATCCAATGGTTCAGGCTGCAATAGCTTAGGCTATGGCTCATGCTCTAGCTCCCCTTCCCACTATCGAACCATCGAGAATGGAGGCGACAATGCAAATATCAGAAAAGCTTGAGCGACGACAGGTAGAGCCTATAACGAGGCTAGAGGATGAGGAATTTGAGTACCACAAACATCCACTATTTGAACACCGGGAAATAGATGAGGAGGCTTATGAATCCTCCAGTGAGAGTAGCGAAGAGCAGGACGCTAAATTAATTTGAGAATCAAATGATCCTGAGCTCAATGCAAAGTGGAGCAAGCAGCTCAAAGAGATTGAGGATAAAGAAGCCGAGGATCGGCTTGTGTGAGAAGAAGAGATTGCTGCTCAAGAAATAGAGGGCACGAAGTCTCCTACTGAGAGGCATGACCAGATCTTAGAGCATTACAAGGAAGCATTCCCGGACAATGACGAGCAGGAGGAGAACCCCGAAGGGCATGAATAAAAGCCGAACGAATAAGAAGGGGATGCTGAAAAAGAAGATCCACCCAAGGAACAGTTGCATGTTGAATCCCCACTAGGTAGGAAACACTCAAACAAGACTCTGATGAGGAGAAAGAAGATGCAGGGAATAAAGAGAGGGCTCTTGTCATCAGAGCCATTGAACTTGAGAAGGAGTGCAGTGACAGCCAAAGTGAACCACCTAGGGAAGAGCACCAAGTACCCGAGTGGCTACAGAAGCAGCTAAAGCAAAAGACTCCCACCTTAAGGGATCCCAAGGCAAGGCTAGAAGCCATCATGGCAAGAGTACAAATAAGCACCAAAAAGAAGGAGAATAAACTGAAGATTAGATCAAAGGTAACCATGGATGCTTCAGGATCAAGGGCAGTACAGATAGCAACACTAGTGGTTGGAGCACAAGGGATAATTTATAACCTCTCCACCCTCGACTTGGGAATGGCCATGAGGGAACAAAAGGGCGATCACCTCCAGGAGTCGATCGCCATAGTGGTACACCTTATCCAACAGGATAAAATTTCAAAGGAGGAGCTCAAGGAATAAGTGGCTGATCTAATGGCCTATATTCAGCAGTGGTCATCCCTGGATGAACATCCCACCACGTCATTGGCTCCAGCACAGTTGCTATCCCAAGAATAGATCAACAAGTTAGAAAGGAGAAGAAACTTAGACAAGATTACGGAAAACTGGTTTCGGCAGGTCTTGGACATGGGAAACACAGGCATCAATTTGGCTGTCCAGATAGCAAATAAGTTCCTTAAAGGCACAAAGTAGATCTGTGAGGAACTCCCCAAGAAATATGAGATGTCCTACCCAAAGATTGAGGCCATACTTGCTTTGCCAAGCAAGGTTTGGGAAAAGGACCTTGCTTTCAAGGATGAGGATCATTGGCTAGTAGATACATGGAGGTGTGACTTCGATCACGGGAAGAGGAAGGTAGAGTAGATCTGGAGCACATAGTTTTAGACATTGAATGGGCTAGGGAGACAAGAGAGGAATGCGCTTGGTACCTCAAGTTAATGGCGGGGTATGAGCTGCCTGTGGCCATAATCAATCCTAAGAGTATAAAGCCCCACTTCCTAAAGATCATGGAAGATGGGATGTCAACTGAAGTCACCACCGACTTCATGAGCTTCGTCGCCCGGGCCTTCGGATAGTCAGAGATCCTCAAAGATAATACAACCAAGTGTGAAGATGACTGGAAGAAACTTGTCAACAACTCCCAAGAATGGAGCTTTCAAATGATGTGGTCCGACATCATGGAGTTAGACAAGTTCGAACCCTTGATTTTGAGCTTTATAGAATATGCAACGTCAAAGAAGCGTGAAGGCAACCTAGTCATCGATGAAGAATTCCTTAAAGAATAACTACAGCAGAGGGCAAACAGCTGCAGGACAAAATTGCTACAGTGCTATCACTAGATGAAAAAATAGGAATAAGACAAAGAATGTTTTAAAAATGTAATATATTTGGGGGTAGGTGAAACCCTAATGTAAAGTGAATCTTGGCCACACAATAGAATCGAATCTTGGCCACTCATTTTGTTTTTTGAAACTATAAATAGGGCTCTCCTCCTCTCATTTTGGGAGAGTTGAGTTGTTGTAAATACATGCTGCTGAAATTATAATAGAAAATATAGTCATTTTCTGGTGTATTTCTAGGTTTCTCCAAATTTTTCATGATTCTTCTCCCTTTAGTTAACAGTTTGCTTCAAGTTACTTTGCTGCTTTAGTTTCATTAGTTAGTTGCAGTTGATTTAGTATGATGTCTTTGGTTGTGAAGATTACTGCTGTGTGTATGCTTTCCTTGTCCATACTTTTGGTTATTTGCTGTTGGTAGATGACTATGTAAAGTTAGCCTGGACCTTAACCTCATTGCTGCTCATTAAACTTTATCTTTATTCACATTTCCATGGTGAATGAATGATGAATATCTGCAGTCCCTAGAAGATAGCATAGATTTCATGATATTGTGAGAATTCAAATTTAGTGAAATTCTATTTAAGGAAACTATCCACAGCAGGAACCTCCATGATCACTGTTCATTGGTAGTTGCAGGTCCAGGAACCATCCTTCTCCCTTGCCCTTTTTTCATTTTTTTTAGAAACAAATTGTGTTAAGATTCATTGCACATTGTAAATCCAAATATGACAAAACAATGGAGTCCAAGACTACTGCCTGAGCTTGTAGAAAAATACAGTAATTCCATATCCACGAAACTCTATTGATTGACCCAATTCTCCTACAGCTTTGACCACATAAGACCGCCTTGTGATTCCAGAAAAATCACATCAAACAATTGATTCATCGCAAGCATCGTCATGACCTGACATCCGAGAGACCTTGGGATAGTGTTCTGCAATTTGATTGTGGAAGATTGTCTTTCAAGAGAGGTAATGCACCTACACATTACCTGTGTTGAGAAGTGCATAAAAACACCATCAACATAACCGAACTTCTTAATAAATAAGACATGGTGAAACACACATGTACACTGTAAATATACAAATGCCTTCAAAACTAAATCTCAGAGATCTCAAATTAAGGCTGAGACAATGATTTCAGCCAAGTTTACATCAGAAATTTAGATATCCAACCTTGGTGCAGGAGCACCCTGACCATTACATCCCTTCATGGAGAAAATTTTGAAGATTGATTCAAATTTTGATGTCTCAACATTGTAATAAGGTAATCTAGGTCATTTTAAATTTTTTGAGGTCATTTTCATATGAATGGGATGGTAATTTGAGTCTATTATGTCAAATTTTGTAAAAATGTAAGAAGATGTCAAAAATTGTCACAAAATGTAAAATTGCAAAAGAATGCCAAAATAAGGAAGGTGAAAGGTCATCATGATCTAAATTGATGTAAGGTAGTTGGTAGTTGGTTATACATGTGTGTAATTCCTTTAAATTGACTCTTTTACATTGGAGAAGGCATGGGTGGTTGTGAATAAGATTTTGATCAATGAAAGTTATTGTTTCTTGCATTATTTCATAGAAAAACTCAATATTTCTACTGTGTACGAACCTATATGGGAAAAATATGGTTTCTAATTGATTGTAGATGTTAGGTTTCTCAATCACCTTCCATTTTATTTTTATCTCATGGAATTTGGTGTTTATTTTCATTAATTATAGTGAATTCTCTAAAAAATTGCCAATACCCCTATTTATGGTAAACACTGATATTAAAAATTGTGTTTCTCGTTTATTAACCAGTGGAATCCTCTAGTTCTTGGTGAGATTATTCTTCTTAGAATGTTCTTTCATGTTTCAGTGGTTTTGGGGAAAAATTGTAAAGCTAAGGTGTGAAGAATGGAAGTTTAGGACTGTATTTTTGTGGACAATCTGCTAAATCAGGGTTTAGAGAGGAACAACACCTAGGGTTTGTATAAATGCTTAAGGGAATGTCCATTTAATGGATTATTAATCTTGAACAATTCAAATAAATAATGTTTTCATCATTGGTTAAGTAAATTGGTTATTGGAGATAGTATATGCAATAAACCATGTTTGTATCAAGCCTAATTAGGCCTAGTTAGCAATGAGGACAGTCTGATTTTGTGCATCATTTATCGAAAAAAATTATGGAAATATTTTGATATGTTTTAAATCTCTCAAATGGGTTTCAAAAACATCTATCACAATCTAGACTTTGTGTGTGGTTTAAAAGATATGTTTGATAGTCCTTAATGGCATGGTTACTAGGAGTTGGATCAGTCAATGAAGGAACTATAATAAAAAATAAGAAACCAGGGCTCTTGTGGTTTGTGAAGATTTGAAATAGTTTGTGCTAATCCTATTGGAGCTTCCCTAAAGTTTGAGTGGATGATTTGTGCCCTAGAATCCAAAGTTTGTGTTTGAGTGTCAGTGTAGCACATTTAGGACAGTCATGAAGAAAAGGTCAATATATCAAAAGGAAAACCTTGAAGGTTATTTTTTTTTATTTGGTTAAAGTTCATAAATGATTGAGAACACAATTAAGGATTTTTCTAAGTCTGCGAAGATGGAAATATCATTTTGTGTTATGTTGATATCATATGCATGGTGAAACCCTATGTGAACTTAAAGATTTGAGATTATTTGAATGGGCAAACTTGGTAATTGTTTTTTTTTGGATAAATTGAGGTTACTAAGGAGTTTGAAGGTCTTGGGAACTTTAGTTGGGTCAGAATTGTGAGAATTTAGTTTGTGCCATTGTTTTATGAAGGTTTCTTGTGAAGTTCGAAGATCTTGTGGGATTTAAGCTCATTTTTGTGAAATATGCTTCATTGAGTGAGTTTGCGATTGAATTGATTCCTTTGTGTTTGCATCAAATTGGTATCAGAGCTTAGAAAAAGGTCTGGGATAGTGAGTGGTGAGTTTGTCATTGTGTGTGTGGTTGTTTGTAGGTCAATAAGAACCTGGTTGCTGCCAAGAGAAGCCAGAGAGAGTTGACAAGTTGAAGCAAGGAGAAGCTTGCTTAAGTACGAGAAAATATGGAAGTGTTAAGAACACATTTGCAGGTAGAGGGAGAAAGGGAAAAGAGAAAGAGACAAGAGAACATGGACAAAGAGATAGCAACAATAAAGGAAGAGGTAGAAATATTGGAAGAAGAGTTCCAAGAGTCCATGATGAAAATGGAACAATGGATCAGACAAGCCACAAGTTGGCACTTGAAAATGAAAAAAAGAATTGCATGGCCCATAGAGGAGATTGTTAGAAGAAGGAAAGGACAAGCAAAAATAAAAATGAAGATGAAAGAGAAAGAAGAAGTGTTTGAAGATGTTGAAGAAGAATTCAAAGATGAAGAAGACAAAGGTATGCCTAAGCATAAATATGAAGGATAACTAATGATGAAGGACCTAATTTCAGAAGAGGACCTTGAGTTGATTAAAGTGATGATCAAAGAAGAATTGGTCTTGGATATTTGCAAAGAATTAAGAAAAGATGGAGGTATTGTGATCAAGTTAGTATATCATTTCTTTATTGTAAAAATTTTGTGGACAAGGAACAATTTAAAGATCAAAGGACAAAGGGAGAAACATGATATTGGGATGCAACAAAGCATAATGAACCTGATTTCAATTGGAAATCAAGATAGGAATCTAATTTGCATGGACAAAATGAGACCAAAGGTGAAGATGAAGGTGTATAGGAGCTATTTCAAGGTGACAAACTACAAGGCATCAAAGAGGCACATTCAGAGGATGAAGATTCAGTCCAAGAGGACCTGGAACTTTTTCTTGGCCGGGAGTATGGTGTAGGAGCACCCTGACCATTACATCACTTCATGGAGCAAATTTTGAAGATTGATTCAAATTTTGATGTATCAACATTGTAATAAGGCCATCTAGGTTATTTTCCATTTTTTGAGGTCATTTTCATATGATTGGGATGGTCATTTGTGTCTATTATGGTCTCGTGTACATTGGAGAAGGCGTGGGTGGTTGTGGATAAGATTTTGATCAATGAAAGTTATTGTTTCTTGCATTATTTCACAGAAAAACATTGTATTTTTGTTGTGTATGGCCCTATACAAGAAATAAATGGTTTCTAATTTATGGTAGATGTTAGGTTTCTTAATCACCTTCCATTTTATTTTTGTCTCATGCAATTTGGTGTTGATTTGCATAATTAAAGTGAATTCTTTGAAAATTGTCAATACCCTTGTTTAGGGTAAACAGTGATATTAATTTTTTTTTTCTCCTTTATTAACTGGTGGAATCCTCTGGTTCTTTGTGAGATTATTCTTCTAAGAATTTTCTTTCATGTTTCAGTGGTTTTGAGGAAAAAGTGTAAAAATAAGGTGTGAAGAATGTAAGTTTAGGACTGCATTTATGTGCACAGTTTGCTAAATTAGAGTTTAGAGAGGAACAAAACCTAGGGTTTGTATAAATTCTTAAGGGAATGGCCATTTAATGGATTATTAAGCTTTAACAAGTCAAATAAAGAAAGTTTGCAGAATTGGTTAAGTAAATTGGTGATTGGAGATAGTATATTCAATAAACCCTGTTTGTATCAAGCCTAATTAGGCCTAGTTGGCAATGACGACAGTCTCATTTTGTGCATCATTTATCAAAAAAACTTATGGAAATATTTTTATATGTTTTAAATATCTCAAATAGGTGTCCAAAACATCTATCACAATCTAGAGTTTTTGTGTGGTTTAAAAGATATGTTTGGCAGTCCTTAATGGCATGGTTACTAGGAGCTGGATCAGTCAATGAAGGAATTATAATAAAAAATAAGAAACCAGGGATCTTGTGGTTTGTGAAGAGTTGAAACAGTTTGTGCTAATCCTATTGGAGCTTCCCTAAAGTTTGAGTGGGTGATTTGTGCCCTAGAATCCAAATTTTGTGTTTGAGTATCATTGTAGCACATTTAGGATAGTCATGAAGAAAAGGTCAATATATCGAAAGGAAGACCTTGAAAGTTATTTGTTTTGATTTGGTTAAAGTTCATAAATGATGGAAAACACAATTGAGGCTTTTTCTAAGTCTGAGAGGATGTAAATCTCATTTTGTGTTATGTTGAGATCATATGCATGGTGAAACCCTGTGTGAACTTGAATATTTGAGATTATTTGAATGGGTAGACTTGGTAATTGTTTTTTTTTGGATAAATTGAGGTTACTAAGGAGTTTGAAGGACTTGGGAACTTTAGTTGGGTAAGAATTGTGAGAATTCAGTTTGTGCCACTATTTTATGAAGGTTTCTTATGAAGTTTGGAGATGTTGTGGGATTTAAGCCCATTCTTGTGAGATATGCTTCATTGAGTGAGTTTCAAATTGAATTGATTCCTTTGTGCTTGCATCAAACCTTCATATTAGGATAGCTGAATTTTATACAAGAAAAAGATAAAAACGCCTCACCAGGCATCCCTAAGATTTGGTAAAAGGATAATGTGCAAAAGAAGGACAACAATGACTTACATAAAAAAGAAAACTAAAGAATTTCAACGAAAATAATAACCACAAAAAAATGGCTACGTAGGCATAAAATGAATGAAGTATATATATATTTAAAGGCAGCACTAGCAACACACAAACTGAATTTGAAAGAAAATACAAATCTAAACAGATAACCCAAGAACTCAAATGAATTCATAGATTGTTAAAAAAATAGGTTATAGACAATTTTTTGAGAAGGAGAAGCAATAATCGCAAAGTCTCAATTTCATCACAATTGGGTTTCTATATTTCTTTCTATTTTCCTATTATTATTTTCTTCGATTCTTCAAAACAAGTAATAACATTTTCGTTTTCTATTGTTTGTGTAGGTTCTACAACATTCAGGTTCAACATAAAATAAATCAAATCCAATAACATCATTTAAACGTTTTGAATTCAAGAACAAAAAAAAATACAGAAGAAAACCTGGTGCATTTCCTTGAGTTCCAATGAAAGGTGAAGCAAAACATAGGATATCATACATTGTATCTTTCCAAAATGAGAAAACCCTTTGAATTCACAATCTTCAATATTTTTCCAACCAAACACACAGAGAAACATAAATCCCTTTTCCCCAAAAATATCGTGAATCAAACTTTTTAGAAAAACCCAATTGTCATGCACAAATTGCATAACATTGCCTTTTAATTAATTTTCAATTAAATAGCAATCAGAAAGCTTAACTAACAATCTGCATGTGAACGAAATTAATCAAGCAGATCAAATTAAACAATAACTCAAGATGACACTTCCTCATTTTGAATCATGCTTACATATATTTTTCATAAACTGTTGAAAACAACTCTTTTAAAAATATCTATTTTAAAAGCATTCAAGTTGCACAATCAATCAACAATTACATTTAACTAGTATTCTATTTAATAATTTTAATTTAATCAAATCTTTTAAACATTAAATCAAACTTTAATTACAAGGTAATCTAACATTACAATCAAATTATAATCAAATCAAATACTTATAAATCCAATCATTTAACTAATTAAACAAATCCATTTCCAACATGACAAAACTACAAACGACAAGATGGAAAAAATGACAAACAAAAATAGGTAACAAACGGGTACTCATTCTACCAAGAACAATGGCTTAAGAAAGAGGACTTTACACTATCTCTGAAACAACGTGTTTTCCATTGGGTCTTGGCACGCTCAGACCTGGAAAAGTAGGTGGAGTCGATGCTTGTACTTGAAAACTGCATAAAATAACATTTTCAAACATATCAACATATATCGACAATCACACCATGAAGGAGAGTCGCAGCATAGCAGGGCACTAACGAGTGAGTAATGCTCCACTATCTCCTTCACCAAGACTGGCATGCATCATTACACCATACACATCAAATACATCATGATAAACTCATTAAAACTCAGAAACAACATGAAACCATAACACACTCAATGTTTATCATAATGTCATCACAAAAAAATAACCATATGATCACAAAGTCAAATGTATTCCATAGAGTATAACAACTAACATAATATATGTGTCATAACTGAAATAATGTAATATAGTATCCAAAATAGCTAAATGACTAGCAAATGAACATAAGCAAACTGAAACAAATAGTAGCAACTGGAGGGACACTACATTGTTAGGATCTTTTGTGGGTACTCTTATTGTGTCGGATTAGTATTAGTCAAAGTGATAAGCATATTATACTGATGTACTTTTTTACTTTGATCAATACAAGCTTGAATCTATTTGGTGGTGTTGTTTTTTGCAAGGTTTTCTCCACACATATTTGGTGTTCATATCTTTTGAATAGTTATGTTCACTTCTCCACTATGTCATTAATCTTTATGGTTTAATTAAATGTTTAATTAGATTGATAAACTTGATTGTTTATATTTTCTTTGTGTTATTCACCCTATATTCAATAAGCATGTAAGTTAGGATGTGAAGATAAACAAGACACATGATTAGTGAGAGATCATTAGGGCATATAGTAAGAGTTATCAAATTAAATGTCACATAAATGACTAATGGGTGTAACATAATGTTATTTATTGAATGATTTCTTTAGGTATTTAGCACTAGAAGAATAAAGCAATGAAGCACTAATGTACATTAATTTAGGTCATATGTAAAAATAAAAATAATAGCAACCATGAAATAATATATAATAGTATGATATAGGATGAAATTATAAAAATTTCTCAAGTGTCTATATGGAAACATCAACGGATTCCATAATGTAATAAGGTGAAATGAAAAAAAAATCCTATGAATATTCATATTAAAAAATCTTTGAGAATAAATGTGATGAGATAACTTTTGTTTGATAAGTTTTATCAACATGAGGATAAATATCCTTCAATGATTTGTCTAAATCAAAAATATGATATTCCATAAATGAAAATGAATTATGAAATATCTAATTTATAGAATTTGAAATAGTTTTATATGCATTGAATCAGTCAAACTCATGGATGTGGAAATAATAATTTCATTGTGATCATAGAAACGTGGATATGTGATGTGTATAACAAGATAAGAAGCAATATGGGAATTTGTGCAATGTCTAATGTCCATTAGAAAAATACATTCATGATTTCAGAAGGTGGTACTATAGCATCAATGAGCGCTAACTAAGTTTCCTTTTCAAATTTCATTGGTTTAGTTAGGTGCATTGAGAAATCGAAAATAGGAATTAGTTGAGGGAAGAAATAGTTAAAAGGAAAAACCATGAAAATATTAGAAAAATAAATCCTTTAATATGAAAGGGAGGCAAGATGCGAAAAATATTATGAATGTCATTTCAAGTGCTTTTGACAGGCCAGCAAGGCCATGAACTTGTTGTGTGCCTACATATGAGAGATCAAACTTATAGAAGAAGAAGATCCTGAATTCAAGTTGTTTAATTTTAAAGATAATCAGGGAAATGAAGAGAAAAGATAGAAAATTATGAATCTAATCTCATTGAAGAATTGGGTGTCCCCAACAAAAAAAATATTATGTATTAATGAAATATTACAGATTTTACACCGACAGATTTTGCACTTACCTAGACCTAATTTTCATTTAGTATATTGAAGTGTGGCATGCATGTATGCATTTTAGACAAAAAATTCATTGCATTGTTAATGGTGGTCAACAAAGAACTCAAAATTTATGAATTATGGTGTTAAGTCTTTAACTGAACAATCAACATCAACCCATTAAAGCACTCAATAATAAGGAACAATAGAGATTGGCCCATTAGAGGGACTTAAAAAAATATGAAATGATAGTGTAAAAGATATAGGAACTTTCAAACATGTCATTTTTTGCTTCCAACATGCGATAGATATAGACCCTCTCAATAGACACAGATTTCACCGTCATCAAACAATCTAAGAAAATGAATAAACAATGCAAGAAAGATAGTGTAAAAGATATAGGAAATTAAAAACACCTCCTTTTTTGATAGATTTCATGATCATCAAATAATTTGTGCAAATGAATAAAAAAAAATAATAATCCTTTTCTCAACAGTCTTAAAACTTGACACCAAAATTGACTAATGATGACTGCACTTTACTTCATTGACAATAAATGAAAATTAGGGACTAACAAATGCTAAATGTCCTCATTAAAATGTCATGCATTGACAAAAACACTCAATGCCAAGACATGACTATATCAAAGAATATTACAAAGCCATGAAATATTTCCAATAGCAACAAAATATTACCAATTGATGAAATGATTTTATATTGGGACATTTTGCACTTATCTAGACCTAGTTTTCATTTTCATTTAATAGATTGAAGTGCACTTGGCATGCATGTGTGCAAAAAAAAGATTAGTTCCATTATTAATCATGGCCAATAGAGAAGTCGACATTAATGAATTATGTTGTTAAGTCTTCAACTCAACAATAGAGACTAAGCCATAAAATCACTCAAAGATAGGGAAGAGTAGACATTAACCCATAAAATGTAGAGAACAACAAACAATAGACATTAACCCATAAAATGTAGAGAACAACAAACAATAAACATTAACCCATAAAATGTAGAGATTTAAAAACTATAAAATGACATTGCAAAAGTTATAGGAACTTACAAACACCTCATTTTTCGCTTACAATACAATAGACATAAACCTTGCCAACAAAAACAGATTTCACCCTCATCAAATAATTTGAGAAAATAAATAAAAAATCCAAAAATGATAGTGTAAAATTTATAGTAACTTACAAACGCATCCTTTTTCACTTCCAATATGATATATATAAACCCTCTCAACAAACACAAATTTCAACCTCATCAAAAAATTTGATCAAATGAATAAACAACACAAATAATCATTTTCTCCACAAACTTAAAACTTCACACCATAAGCCACTAATGACACATACACTTCAAACTATTCACAATAAATTAAAGTTAGGGAATATTAAATGCACAATGTCCTCACTAAAACACCATGTGTGGACATAAACACTCGGTGTTGCAAAGACACAACTATATTAAAGAACATTACAAAGTCATGAAATATCTCCAATAGAAGGAAACATTAGGAATTGATTAATTTTTTCCCTTTCTTGCACCGAAAATAATTTTCAATTAGAAATATACAAAACCACGGGGAAAATACCAACAACCAATGAGAAAATACTTATATATTTTTTAAAATCTCAAGATGATTACAATAAAATATTGTGTATTGATGAAATATTTTTCATAGAAAGTTGACCCATAAAATGTAGAGATGTAAAAACTATAAAATGACACTATAAAAGATATAGAAATTTACATCCGCCTCATTTTTGCTTCCAACATGATAGACATAAACCTTGTCAATAGACATAGATTTCACCCTCATCAAACAATCTGTGCAACTGAATTAACAATGCAAAAGTGATATTGTAAAAGATATAGGAACTTACAAATTCCTTTGTCTTCGCTTCCAATATGATAGATATAAACTCTCTCAATAGACACAAATTTCACCCACATCAAAAAATCTGAACAAATGGACAAACAGCACAAATAATCATTTTATCAACATGAGCATAAACAATGGGTGCAAACACATGACAATATCAAATAACATTACAAAGCCATGAAATATTTCCAATAGCAAGAAAACATTAGGAATTGATTAAATTTTTCCCTTTCTCATGCTGAAAATAATTTGCAACAAAACATGTTCCATTATAGATGTAAAGATGTAAAGAACTATTAAATGGCACAGTAAAAGATATAGGAACTTACAAACACCTCATTTGTGCTTCCAATACAATAGGAATAAACCTTATGAACATACACAAATTTCACCCTCATCAAACATTTTGAGCAAATGAATAAACAATGCAAAAAAAAGATAGTGTAAAAGATATAGGAACTTACAAATGCCTCCTTTTTTGCTTCCAATACGGTAGATATAAGCCCTCTCAATAGATAAAGATTTTATCCTCATCAAACAATCTAAGAAAATGAATAAACAATGCAAGTAATCCTTTGTTTGAGAGACTTAAAACCTCACACCATAAGCCATTAATGAATTGGAAAGGCATATAAAGTATAGAATTACATTGTAGAAGGTATAGGAAGTTGCATATGCCTTGTTTTTTTATCTATTCACAATGAATGAAAGTTAGATCCAAGTAAACGAATAATTTCCTTCCACACAAAATACATTTCAACTACCATCAAATATAATTTATGTCACATGAATAATGACTCATCTGAGATACATGTAACAAGATGTCATTGTTTGAGAGACTTTGTTTCATTATTTCTGAATTGTGCTACCATTATGAAAAAAATATATAAGTTAATATAATAATCACCTATTGTCTATGTTTCATCCATTTTCAAAGAAACAAACCAATTTCTTCAAAATATCATTACAAACAAGCCTATAATGATTTTCTCGCTATCTAGTTCTATAAAAAATACAACATTGTATGTAAAATAATTAGGCATCTTAACACACATATATTCTATTTGACACACGAGTAACATTGGTTTTCTACAACTTTCGTTTCATCATAAACATGTATTACTATGATATGCACAAAATAAAAAACGTTACCCACAGAACACTACTAATAACTATTTTTGAAATGCCAAGAAAAGTCATTTATATCCATAGGCATGTATGTTTGAAATAGATCAATAGCCAATTGTGAAATTACATGGTACACATAAGAAGTTAAAATAAATCATCAAATTAGTCTTGATTAAAGCATCATCATTGTATTTTCATTGATATTGTCAACAACAATGATGTTATGTAGTTTCTTTGACATATTTCTTCTTGACATTGTTTTATTTTGCTATGTTGTGCTGCCTGGATCCTGCATCACAAATAATTAACATTATGCTTCTGAAAATGTAGTTGTTATAATATGCTATGAAGGAATGAAAATAAAAATTGGAATAGTGTAGGGTAAGCACCTATGCTAAGCTGCAAATGTTTTTCCAACTTGATGGAGATTTCATGGTGCTTTCTTATGTGACAATTTGTATGATGCAATTATCCATTGCAAGTGTGAATGTTCCTTGTAATTGAAACTTTTTTAACAAGAACATTACTATAGATATGTTTTTCTTGTAGTTTTCAAATGGTATTGCAGCTAGCTGGGGGAAGCTATAGCTATTGTTTGTGCAAATAACAGTCCATAGCTCCAATTGTTGTTTGAACAGTGCATTGGAGAAAATGCATGTATTAATTTTTTTGTGTTAGTTGCACATGTTGTGCATTGTGCAACACCATTTTTTGATGTTTGTGTAAGAAAAACCCTTTGTTTACATGATGCGAAAAATGGTTCATATAGGGGCAAGTGGACATTTGTACGCCTCAGTGCTCTAGTCACTTGGAATGGTAATGTAGATGTAATTAGTGACAAATTCAAAAAATGCAATTTTGGAAGTTTATATAGAAGTTATAAACATCATTACTGTAAGGATGAAATTTTGGATGGGTTCCATGCTTGGGAGATAGAACAACAAACTTCCTCACTCTCATTCAAGGACAAACTCTAGAGATCTCAATATAAAGTATGCAAGGGAGAAAGAGATCCTGCAATAGGGTGTCCTATGGTTTGATTTATGATTACAAGAGGGGTTCACCACCAAGCTAGGGCTTGAAAAAACTAATGAAATGCAAGACCTAGTTATGAAACTTAATGATATGCAAGACTTAATTAAATGGCCTAGAAATGCATATAAATCAAAGCAAAAAGATGTAAAATTAGAAGTGTGCACCTAGAAACCTGTAGAGGATTGAATGAGGACTATAAATGCTAATTTTAAAGCTAAGTGGGACTCATACACCAATCTAGGTGATTTAGTCCCAGACTAGGTTTTCTGCACCAAAACTTAAATCTGATAGTGTTGATTTTGAATCTCCTAGAAACCTAAAAATTGGTTGTATTGGGACTCATATGCACAAGGTGGCATATCAATCCCAATGTGATTTTTCAAAAGGTTAAGGTCTGGTTCTGTTCTCTAATCTCTTCTCTCTCTACCACACTTTTTTTTCATGTTTAAAACCCTGATTTGCAACCTATAGGTGACTTTTAGTGAAGATGAAAACCTTGTGACAACTTGATGACCTTATTCAACCTTGCAACCTAATATTCAAAGGATATTCATGCTCCAAGACACCTAGACCTGTAATTAAACATGTAGAGAGAGAAAAATTGTTGATTTGTTAGTGAATAGGGATTTCCCTTGGTCAAAACTTGTTTAGGTAATTAAACCAAATGAGGAGATAATAAAATAAGGACATGAAACATGAAAAGTGGAACATGAAACATGAACAATGGTACCTTGAATGATTTCTTGTAAAGAAAAAATATAACATGAAGTGGCCATGAAGGATGTAGGTCTTGATCTTGAAATGAGTGTAGAATAATGCTTAGTCTTGGATCTAGAGCATGCTTAGTGTAGAAAAATTCTTAGAATGATGTAAAATCAAGATCGGGGCCCAAAAACCTAGGTGGGACTCATATGCCCAAGGTGGCATATGAGTCTCAAATCACTAAATATGGGCCACACAACCTAAAAACAACTGAATTATGATTGGTTGTTTTTTTATGTCGACATTACCCTCATAAAGATGTATTAATTAAGGCTCGTGGATGTAAAATATGGCCAAATAAGACATAAAGAATCCTAATTATTAATGAAACCATATATTAGTGTGAAAGTGTTATGATACACTTTACAACACCCTAAAAAGGCATATTTAAGTCTATTTGGTTTACAAGGGTCCTAAACTTAATGTGAAGGCTCAAATAAGTACACTTTACAACATTAAATTAAAGTAAAGTTAGGTCAATTTAGCTTAGTGGCCTAAATCCAATGTGAATGAATGTGGTGAAAACATTACAACACTAGATCGAGACAACGTTAGGTCTATTTTAATGTTAATCATTCCTAAATTAACAGAAATTGTACCATCTCCAAGAAGGGAGTACAATTTCTATAATAGTGCACACATGAAAAGTGCTTTGAATCAAAAGCCTATAATATTATGTAATATGTAAATGGTTTAGGTGTTTACTTCCATGCTTGAGGAATTAAGTGGTTCTAGGGAGGCTTTCGTAGATGCATCATTGAGTTTGCCAATGAAGAGATGGATTGTGTTGTTTTCATTAGACTTGTGCCTTTTGTACTAGAATGAACAATATTCCTAAACAATATGAGGGTGGGTTTTGCTGATGCTAGCATCAATTTAATTGTGGCATAGAGCTTCACATAATTGGTGGGGACTATAAACTATAAAATATAAAATTGTTCAAATGGAAAATTCCAAGAAAAATCAGTTTAAGAATTCCATTGCACTAAATTAGATTTAAAATTATATGTTCTAAAATATGTACATTAATTTAATCAAAAGAATATTGTTTAAATGTAAATGTAAATGTTGTCAATGAAGAAAGGAATTCTATAAGAAAGTTAGGTCTATCAATTTTTATTTTTTAAAAGTATTTAGAAAATTCAAAAGAGGAAAGTGCTCAAATTCTACAACGCCAACATTAATTGTGCAAAACATCTTACATTAGAGAAATCATCTTAGGACTCTCCATCCTTAACTAGCAAATCATATTGCTTTGAAACTTGATGGTGACTAGTAAGAGTAGTGCCAATTGTTCCAACATAATAGTCTTTGTCTGGTTGGATGAGCTACAAGATGGTTGTGTTGAGAATTAGTCTGCATTCCTTACAAACTTTGTCAATGGGTTGAATGGTGGTTAGAGAGGTTAATACAAGGGAATTATCATCATCTCCTCTTTCATATTGTGTTTTCTTTCTAGTGACAAAACTTGTGATAAGCACACTTGAATGATGCAATAACTGTGGCATAAATGTGTCAATTAGTTTGTTGTTAATGTTTACAGTGATTGTGATTTGGCCATGGTTGTCCACTAAATCAACATGGATAATTGCTGCTTTTGGTGGTGTTCCAGGATTTTTAGTAATAGCAGGTCCATAAATGGCTAAAATATTTCCTTAAAATGCTAAAGCCAATTGTTTTGTGCAAATGTCAAGGATGCTTGATCCTTGTACAGTTTCTACCTTTAATCTGTACATTGAAATTTGAGCAATGACAAAAACTAAATGGACAATTAAGATGTAACACCCTTCTGATTTGCTTATGTTTTCAGAAAGTATTTGTATTTTTGATAGACTATGATACTATGATGTAGTTATTTGATTGCTAACATTGGAGCGATGATGGTTTTTATATTTAGATGTGCTGGTACACTATATTGGTGATTATTTTTTATGATATGCTTTCTGGTTAGCATAGTTGATTATTTGAGTTAATATATGTTCATCTATAAGTACTTGATGTTTTAGTATCATCAATTTTGATGTGACACTGTATTGGTGAAGGGAATGAGATTGCATCACTCGCTTGTGAGTGCCCTGCAATTTCATGATTTTCTCTTCATGGTGTGATTGTTCATGATCTATATACATGTACGACATATGTTTTGATTGCAGGATTGTAGGTACAACACATCGACTCCACCTGGATTCATAGGTTTGAGCGTGTTCATTTCCCAATGGAATAGTTGATTGGGAGATAGTAATAGGGTTTCCTTGTCAAACCACAACCCTAGTCATAGTGTGTCATTAGTCCTTATTTGGTCATGCTTTGTTGTTATGTTATCCCCGTTTGCCTTGGCATTTAATTATTTTGCAAGTTATGTTTCGTGGGAGATTAATGTTAGTTAATGTTTATAATGTTTTTAATTGATTATTTATTTAATCGTGATTAATGTTGATAGAAGCTTTAAATATGATTTAATTAATTAGATTAAATTTGATAATTAAATTGTTAGATTAAAAAAAGTGTTATTTAATTAATTATTTAAATTAATTAAATAAAGTTGTGAATTTAAATGAATATATAATTAAAATTAATATTTGATTTTAAATTGTAAATAGACAAATATCTTGTGATTAATGTGGGAAGATATTTTGGGATTCTAAAATGTATTTGAAATTGTAAACTAGTGTTGGGAAATAATTCGTGGAGAGAATAATTGCGTTAAATGAAATGGGAAAGAGGCTATTTGATGACAATGAAAAAATATATTTTGGGTTGTTGAAAATTGGAAGAAGTTGTTGAAAATTGGGGAAGAAGTTCTCGGGAAATTGGCTCTAGTTTTAATTTCAACTTTTCGGAAAGAGGAATTTTGGAAAAAACTTTGATAATTTTGGAATCTGAAGGTGAGGCTCTACTTCAAACTTCGATTCTTCAAACATCTGAAACAGGTTCTTTAATTGTTTTATTTAAATTCAAATTGGAAAAGGCTATTAGAATTAGTTTTTATCTTGGAAAAAATTGCATGTACAAAGAAGAAGAATTAATTTATTTTAAAACTTTGATATGTTTTGAAAAATTGGAAAGATTGTCATGAAAGTTTTAGAACCTCTGTAGGAATTCATTTAAAACAATAGAATTTCCAGAAGGAAAATAATAGAAAATTTGGAAAAACCTTTGTTGGAATTGATTTAAATCTTCCTATTGAAATTCGTAGAAAACCTCTGATTGTATTGGAAAAGATCTTCCTGTAGAAGTTTATTGTTTTTTTTTCTTTTCCCAATTAGTTTTATTTGGCTTGGGAAATTGAAAACCTCTAGAAAATTTTGTATATATTTCCTGTATAATTTTTTGTAAAAACAATTTGCTCTTTAGGAGCAATCATTTTGATATAGTTATATATATATATATATGTTAATATATATACATACATATACAAATATATATATATATATATGCATATTTTTATATATAAAAATTATCAAATTGAAATTATTCTGGAAAAATTAAACTAGAAGGAAATGTCGTATGATGATTTTTATTGAATCAAAGGTTTTTTTTTATAAAAAAATTTACAAGTTATATTTGTTTGGGGGAGAGATGGGGCTACCCCCACAACCACCCCATATGGGGAGCCGACACTTTGGAGGCAATGCCAGCACTTCCTTCACAGGTCGCGCCCCCCATGGAGGGGTCGGCTATGAGTACTGTCAACGCTCATGGGTGCCCAGCAGTTCGTTTGCTAACTTTTTCGATTCAACTTTTTAAATGGGTTTTAATATATATTTTATAATATGCATATATATATATGTGGATATATATTTAATATATATATATATGTATATATATGTATATATGTATATTTATATATATAATGTTTAGAAAATTATAACTTAATTTTTAAATATTTAAATATTATATTTATATATTTATAAATATATAAATATATAATTTAAATGTATTTTTATAATAGGCGCATGCAAATGCACAAACTAGATGTTTTCAAAATGAAATGTTTTTAAAAGGGAAATTGATTTTTATATTGATGTAATTGGGAAATTGAATTAAACAATTAGATTTAATTTCTATATTGTCTGTAAATGAAATTGTAGTAAGTTAAGTTAATTTGAGCAATGTATTATTGTTTTTCTTGGAATGGAAATTAGATTTAGGAAAAACATAATGATAGTTTTATTACTTGCCTAGAATTGCTTATTTAATTATAATGTCTTTTTAAGTGGGGAAATCTGTTAGTTGTGATTAAGTAAGCCTTCCAGATGTTGTAATATTATGTGGGGCTTGTGTGATATTTTGTTTAGCCCTTTGTTTCCCTTGGGTAGTGCACCTAGTTCTGATTCAGTTTAAACACCTGGTTACTACAAACGGGATGTGTTGCCTCTTGCATTATGGTTGATATTTATTATCAGTTTTTATGCATTTTGTTTACCCTTTGTTTATGGATTAAATCCTTGTTTTTTCAATAAGGGAGTGGCTCTCAATGGGGGTCGATGCACAAAGTGGTGCCAAGGTAACTCATGTGAGAGTTAGATAATTCAATGGAAATTAAATAAAAGTATTAGGGGAAAGGTTAGCTTTAAACACATAACTTGTTAATTGTGTCTTGCTCATTGGCTCAAGGGCTCATTTAGACTAGAGATGAGATGAGAAGACCTGGAATTGCAAGATCATTATCTTGTCCCTTTGAAAGGTATTTGATTCTGCATTGGTTTGCATGTTGGGTTAGGGATCATGAGAGGCTACTAGGGTAACCCAAGATGGGGGTCGGGGCCTAGGAAGATCTACCAAGGTAACCCATGCTACTCTATGATGACACTCCTCCTATGATAATATTTTGTATTGTTCAATTGATGTACTTGATTCTTTTACTTTGGAAGCAATGTAACCTTCATGTATTGTATTGTACTTGTATAGTTAAGTATTTTGGTTGCCTATGTCTTGGGGTTGTTAGTTATGCCTAAGAAGCCCTTTTACAATATCCTTACATGGGGGATGGGCCTTCGGGTACCACTTGGTTGGGTGGAACATGCACCTTACATCATTGGGTTTCCACTTCATGTTCGTGATGGTAGGATCTTCCAGATTGGAAAGCTCAGATGTTCCAATTGTTTGTACCATTGCTTATGTTCTATTGGACTAGTTGGATGTTATTGTATATGTACTACTCCTTATTTGTATTTGAAGACAATCCTTGTAACATTGTAATTGCTATATTGTTGTATGATCTACCTCATTATAGAAATGAGCCTTGTAACTGCTTTATGGAATGAATGCAATCTTTGGATGGTTTTTAATATGTACTTTGTTATCTTATGAAATGATTTTAATGTTATTGCATCTATTTTATTTATTTCATGAGTATAATTTATATGCTATGGATTAGTTTACTTATGCATGTTATGGGTTTTGAATGTAAGCATTGTCGTGTACCTTAGAGGATGCATGCGTTAAGTGTATTTCACTTTACTTATTGTTATTTGCACTTTAAAAAAAAAAAAATGCTTTTGTTGTGTTTGCATCGTCTTCTAGGGTTATGTGGTGGGGCATTACATAAGCATACACAAATTCAAGTTATATATGACGTAAATAAGATACAACACTTGCCTCTTTTCTTCTTGTTTTTCATTTAACTGATCCATTTTGTGTTATGTAGGAAATGTGGTTGTTGTCTTGCAAGTGTTTCCGGAAACATATGCAATGAGATATTTGTGTCAAGAATAATTTAAAACAAAGTGAATAGAAAACATTAATGAGATCTAATATGGTTTTGAAGTTTGCTTGTGTCAATAGTTCAACATTTACCTATTTTTAGATGGTCTCAATGTTATGTTATAGGTTGGAAAAATGTTAAGACATATGTTCTATGAACTTGTAAGACATCTGTACCTGCAACCATCAACTTAAAAGGTTCATATCCATAGAATAGATATTATATGCAACTACTTCAAGCTAGTTTTGTGATGCATAAGAATTTTGATTCTATAATTTGTTTGTAATGAAAAAATATATGGTGTGCAAAGATTTAGTAATATAAATTGCATACTAACATACCTAATTCAAAATATTTGTCTAGTAATTTGCAACAACATAATCATGTGAGAAATTTCCAGGAGTATGATTGGTAGTGTTCTCTTGCAACAATAGTTAAAACTGAATTCTGTATAGGTAGAAAACACAAGCAGGGACATAGGAAGCTTATAGCAACTATAGTTGACAATATAAACAACAAATCAGATACTACTTAGTAGAATTTATAGAATCAATTTAAGAAGCTCATATCCATAAATTAAATATTATCTATATCTATTTGAAGTTAGTTCTACAATCCATAACAATATCGACTTTGTAATTTGTTTGTAATGAAGAAATATAGTGTGAAAAGGTTTAGTAATATTATGCATGATAACACACCTATTTCAAAATATGTATATAGTAATTTGCAACAACATAGTCATGTGATAAGTTTACAAAAGCATGATTGGTAGTCCTCACCAAGAACAATAGAAAAAGTTAGATCTACATAGTTAGAACAGTGGGAAAATAAGTATTTTGGTTAGAGGCATGATCAACGTGAAGAATAATTAATACAATAATTGTTTTGTGCTTACAAAAATTGCACGAAGGGTTCTTGTAGCACTGAGAAGTAATGTTAATAGCACACTATAGAGATAATGTTGATAGTAAACAATTGCACTTGGAAAACCATATACTATGTTGTCCAAATGGTTGTATAATAGTATTTAAGCTGGTGTGAGTACATGGAAACATGTGCCAAGAGATTAGAATCCTATTCCCTAGGATTAGAACTAAAGGGATATTGTAAAGTGGTCTGACCAATATGTATCTAGTATTATGAACTTGACAGTACTAATTTCGATGTTATATATCCAAAAGTGATCCAATAGACTGCCTACATGTGTTGTTGTCTTATAAAAAATTAGTGATAGTTTGTGTTGTTTTATAAAGTCAAGAGAAGTTATTTTGTTCTTGTGGATTATAACATGTCAATGTTAATGTCTCCAACAATAATAAATTTTGAATTAGGTGGCAATGAGGTAACACCAATTTATATTAAATTAAAAAAATCATCAACGACTGTGTTTGGTGTCAAGCACAAATTTATGATGCACAGAGTAATTGGAACATGCAATAGGTCAATGGTTATTGATTCTATATATTTTTTCAAAAAACTATGAAAGTTTTGCACTGGAACTATTTTCCTACAACATGTTAATAGGTCATGAATACCTGCTATAGTATAGCAATTGGATGTTTTGTCAAGGAAGCCAATGTGGTCGAGCACATTGTGTCTAGTTTCTTGGAAGAAAAGGATAGTTACTTGGAGAGTATCATGGTCATGGGCTATTTATTGTGAACGCAATGCAAAGCTATGTGTATTCAAAGAGCATATGGTTAAAATTACTTGGAGAGAAAAAGAAAAGGCTATGCTATACTTTCCACTATGCCGAGGCCATAAGGTGTTGCATTTCACCATTTACTTTTTTTGAGACTTTAAAGTTTTGTTGTTGCATTTTATGCATGAGATACAATGACTTGTTGTTTCTTACATGTGATAAGATAGTGCACACAATACCATGGTGATAGACATTATGTTGGTGTTTAAAAATACAGCCCAGCTAGGATTTGCAATTCTCTAAGAGGTAGCCAACCTCTATATTAAACAACCATAAAGGTTAGTGGCCAACTGATAGGAAATGGAATGGATAAATATTTTCCCTGCACTTCAGGCTCTATAAGACCTAGGGGGTAACCTTTTAACAACATAAGAAAATCTAGACACACAAGTAACAAGATATTGCTTAACAGATTATGTTCTCACAGAATTGTCGAGGAACCTAAAATATCACTCAACATTGGCAAGATATTGAATGAATTTCACTAATCAGCATGGAGAACATGACAAACACAACTCAACAAAATAGATTTGAAATGGTTTTTTGATTCAAAGAGTTGGGACCAAACTGAAAACAACAGAAACATGATAATGGATCAATGCCATAAAAAATGGGCTATGGAGTCATATAACTAGCATTCATCTTTTAGTGTTGAACATGATCTGAAGGTCTTGCAAATGTTGTCACATTATGACAACCAGACCACTAAAGCTTTCTCTGATAACTCTACTTATAAATCCACCTGAAACATAACACTCCTGTCATATTTGTCAAAACAATTACACTATCCTTGAACAATAGGAAATAATAATAACTTGTGCATTATTAAAGCAATGACACCATTCATAGGACAAAAGGAAACAACAAATATAACTCAAATGCAGAAAATTTGCATGAACAGATTCAGACAATTTTATTATTGAATCCAAAATAGCATTATAGTTCAGCCATGGAGACAATTATCAAAAAAATAAACATAACAAAACAATTCAAAACATACACTTTCAGATTAAAAATAACTAGCAGTCACATTTCTCCATAACTTTACAATCTACCCATAGCTTCTGCCTGACTTGCAGAGCTTTCATAAATTGGAACCCTTACAATTGAGAAGAGAAAAGAAGATATAGAAAATAGAAGCAAACAGGAGCAACCCTAGAATTGATCTGGAAATGCCATCTAGAAGCTTCATTCACTATTGATCAAACTGAAAAGAATATGCTCTCTTCTTATTGTTGCAGTTTATTTGCATATTCACATTTTATCTATGTGCCCAGCACAAATTCTTTTGCATAAAATGAATAAAGAATCCATTTTATAAGTTCTCCACATGCCCTTACCTTTTTAAAGTATTGGCCTCCATTTATTCTCACGTGCACTTTGCACTTTAATTTAAAATCTTTGATTTTAATAGTAAAATGAAATCCCACTAAATTTATTAGTAGGAAAATAAGTTGCCTTTCCCGTGCACATCACCCATAGCATTTCATTTTACTCATTTTGTCTCACCTATTATTTTAATCACCAAGTAAAATATTCACTCCACACTCAAAACGTTTACCCGTATTTCTATTTTCACTCATGGGGTAAAACTATTTAGGCTCCCTTTCTAGCTTTTAGCTTTTACTTTATCTCAAATACTCCATTTGAAACATTAAACGCAAAGTCACGGGCATAATTTATCTCCACCTGTAACTACCTCCTTTAATGATGGAATATTTTCTCCAATAATTATTAAGGGTAAAAAACCCACACATTTTTCAGGAAACATTTTGTTTTTCCACCCCACAATCAAATATTGGTGAACATTTTATTATTTTGGCATCGGTCTTTTTACCCTCCTGCGTTTGCTTTGAAAAATTGTGTGGGGACCACCATCCATGTGGCACAAATTCACTAACCTCACACAAGTTTTATGATGCCATCCATATTTGTGGGAGGCTCGTGATTGACAGCCCAGATCTCACCTGCTTTCCACTTTTTTCTCAGCCATTGATCTCCCCCTAGCTCTGTTTGCCCTAATCTCCTTTCTCATTTTCTCTCTGCAAATATTGAGCTCTGCCTGGCATTCACATTACTCCATCGAGCCTCCTCCTCATCTTCCATTGGCTTGGTTTGCCTCTGGTGGTTGCGCCTCTCACCCTGTGGCCAATGCACCTCCTGTGCTTCCTTTGTTCCACCATGCGCACCCAGCTTGTGCCAGCACATTCTCCCCACCTACGCCCAAGCTTCCTCTCTGCGTGGGCCTTCCAACTTCCATGCTTGGCTGTGTAAATGCCTGAAAGTTTCTGGCAACTTTTAAAAAAATAGAATTTCCTTCGATACATTTTCACTATGTTATTCACATCGGCCTCCTCTCCTTTATGCATCTACAAATCATGATTTTCTCGAAGACCACATCAAATGTTCTACTCAAAAAATAGGCCACACAAGCTTCTGTGCTTTGGTGGGTATCTGTCCCCCTCCTTGGCGTGGACTTCCTCCCTAGCTGGTAGCACCCCTACTCCTCAAGCTCTCGTGTATTGGCATAGGCATGGGGTACACTAGGAGGATGATGGTAGAAGATTGTGGAGGTCAGCCACAGAGTTGCTATGTGGGCTGGAACAAAATCTTCAACGCCTCTACAACAAAACATTTCCCTTGCCATGTTATGCAAGCCCCTCCCATCTGTATTTTCCTTCATTCACTATTGAAAATCCATACCCAACTCCAGAATTCCCGTGCCATGATGCTAGCCACGCCCTCTCCAACATTACTTCCCTAAAAGAATATGTGTCTTTGGTGCAAGGGTAAACCTTCTCCAAAAAAAAAAGTGGAAACATCAAAGTCTACACTAGCTGCATTGTTTCATGGTCTAATGGATCTCCATGCTATCAATGGCCCTTTTTTAGCTCATTATTGCAGAGCTTACTCCCAATATTTAAAATGTTTTATTTACTCCAAATTCATCTCAAATAATTAGGGAACTTAAACAATATTATCTTGTGCAAAAATAATTTGTTCTTTCAATATCATGCAACTTGTTCAGACAATTCAACAAGATTTGAATAATGTTGTGGCTCCATCCTTTGGTAACTCAAGTGAAATACCACTACATGTTCACTGAATTTGCTCCAAGTCCTTTACTAGAGAATATTTATGAAGAGCTTACATCTTCAAATATTTTGAAAAACCCTCTCATCTCTAAGACTCTAAGTTTGGTTGGAAATCCTGATATTGCATTCATAAGCTATGAATCAATATTAAAATATGCGGCCTAATATTACACTCACATAATTGAGTGTTATCCTCAAGAGTTCATCTTGCTTGATGCATTGAAAACTGAAGATCATTTGAAACAACCATTGATAAATTATCATATCCCAACTGACTAGACTCAACATTTACAACCTCATAATAATGCCAAGCATGTCGAACCCCATGTGGCCCAGCTAATTTTTTTTTTGTTTTCAAACAAGTTTCACCCTCAAATGATTTGACACTACATTTTGAATGCATGTGAAGTGAAAACATGAACTGGGTCGCTATTAAAAACTGCTTTCTGACACATTTGGAAAATGGGAAAAATTGACCCAGTGGGCTCTGGAATCGTCCTGGGAAACTGGTCAAACTACCTTTGGGAGACATCAAAACTTGCAAGCATTTAGAAATTTGTACTCAAAGTATAGTGCAACAAATGGCTCAGAAAAAGGAGTGACGAGGAACCGGATATTAATCAGAAAAGTTGCCTAGTTAGGCTTTTGTGAAGCAACAACTGTTTTGCACCAATTAAAACTGACCCAACTGCCAAATTGTAAAAATAGCAAATCAACCCTGACGGGTTACCATCAGACATAGTAAATCATTTGGGTACACCGAACATGTGTGCAAAAGGAATTTTCTTGAAACATCAGTGATCGAAAGTTATTAAGGATCAAAGTTGGCCTCTCTAAAAGGCTGTCAGGAATGCAGATGCAAAACAAAACAACCTACATTTGGTTTCAATTTGCTAAAAATAGAAAATCAGGTCATGATGCTCTAAAACCTGACACCCGAGATCATTTAGGTATGGATAACATAGAAAAAAATTCATTTTGACATTATGGTCAACTGGTTGTGAAATCCAAGCTCAAACAGGAAGTTGTTTCGCAAAACAAATAGTCTGCAAACAACAGAACAATGTCAAAACCCTCCAACTTCACTTTTCGAAACTCTGTAAAAACTTATCATGGGAAGCTAAAATTTGACATGCCTATTCACATAGGTTAATTGAGTATGTCTGCAAATGGGTTTTGTATAAAAATCAATAGGCTTTAAATTATAAGCCTCCAAAGTGGGTTACTCGGGACTCATTCTTCAGGTGCACTTCTGAAAGTGTAAAAGCACAATTTTCAAATGGGCATCTCAAATTTGCAAAATTTGAGAGTGCCATCACCTTACATGGGTAAAAATCAACTGCATCCATTGTGAGACCTTGTAATCTATGAATAGTTCATGCAAATGCAAGTTTCAAAGGAAATTGTGCTTGAGTGACTATTTTTGTAGTTATCTTGACTTTTCTAGTGCTTCTCGTTATAGGTGTCCAAGAATGCATAATATAATTTATGTATATAATTTTCATTCTTTTTCATCACAATTTTCCAACAATGGAATCATTGAATTATATCCAAACAATTTCTTCTTGCTTGGTTGTATGCAGTTTGAAGATGCCATCTACACCATTGACCAGTCCATCTTGTGTATCGATGTTTCCAACAATTAATTATGCTAAAATGTCTTTCTTGAGTAGAATTGTGCTAGGTAATGATGATTTCTTAGGTTGAAATTGAATGCTATCAATCACTATTGTTGACAATGATTTCACTCGCAACAACAAGGCAAATAAAAATCTTCACAAATAAACTGCAAACAAGCCTATCCTTCTTGAAAGATATGGAACACGACAATCTCAAAGGGGAAATCTACCTAGATAGAACAAAAAGATTGGCTCAGTTCAATCCGAAGTTTTTGATAATCAGGTCATGATTGTACTAGGCTCACTTCAGGGTATGATGTGAGTTTTTTATTAATCTCAAAAGGAATATGTTTGTTTATTTTGGTTTTATCAAAGATCGTAAGATTTTTACAAAATACTTGCAATTCATTCATAAAAATAATATCATGAAATCAAAATATTTAAAATAATGTTTCATGAACATCAAAAATTTCATTCGCTATCACTTAAGTAGATTTAGATTTAAGAGTTCAATAATTTTCAATATAAAACAAAATATTTTCAACAAATTTCCATCCATTCATCTATTTTTTTGGAACATTTTCAAAATTTAAGCATCTATTCGAAAATAAAGTATAAAAAATACTAATATTAAAATTTATCTTCGTTATTCTCGATGCATGTACCAAAGAATTAATTAAATCAAAGCAAACTGCTTTATACTTCACTAGATTGCTTCACAGCTGCATATAAAATCGTTTGAGCTTTTAAAGAGAGGGTTTTAGTTTGGACACCAAGTAGGTTATGTATGCACCCTTACATGGCGCAACATACAGTCTTGTTCAAATGAACTAACAAAACCAGCTGCAAAAGATTCATGAGATAGGTAGCTATCAAATTGACTCTAATATTAATCAATTTCTATGTCCATACAAGTTTTTAGGCCGGAATGATTGAGAAAATAGGAAGAAAGAACAAAACTTAGAGAATTTTTGGCTCTTTTGAAATCCACAAATTCCACACTTAAAATGAAAACAAAGCAACAAATGGCCTTTTATAGAAACAAGGCCCCGAGAGTTTAAACTTAAAGTCTTTCAGAGAATCAAAAATAACAAATCAAAAGGTAGCACATGGCATATGCCAACTACTATTTAGAATATTCTAGATGAAGTCAAAAATTTAATTTTGTTAGCAAAAACACTCTTCACTTTGTACTCGGGTATGCAATACTCCACATAAACCAAGGCTATCAACATCCTTCTGAATAATGGACAAAATACATCCATCGGGACTGGGAATGGCCTATCAAATGACAAAAAAACCATTATCATAATGCCTTCGGTATCTGGTATCTTTTATCATTCAAGACTTAGGCTCAAACTCCTTTCTTTGTCTTTCTTTTCTCAATACTCTCAAAAAGCACCCATATTTTATGCATGTATAATCTTTTGAAATTCCTTGTATAGCATTCCAAGCGAGTTTAAGCCTAATATATTCTTTTGATACTTGAAGTATTATATCATTTCTCTATGCTCTATTTGTTTCATATTTATCTATAGTTTTCCTGCACTATATGATCTCATCAATAACCTCCTGAGTTAATAACTAAACATGGTCTTTATTTATTCTTTCTATCCATTTTTTGAAAGATTTAGCTTCCTGGCCCTCCTATGCTAATGTTTAAGGATCACAACTTTGACGTGCTAAAAATTCAATAATATCTTGATACTTATCAAGCAATCTTTTACTTTCCATGGTGACTTTTTCAAATCCTTCAAAACATTGTATCAACATGTCACCTTCCCACTTCAAACGGTTCTTCCATTTTTCTGGTAGTAGAGCTTCATGCTCTAACATTACATTTCCTTTTATTAAACCTTGGACATCTGTTTGTATAAGAATTTCAATATTTTGCTTCTCAATATTAATTTGTTCCTAACAGACCTTACGTTCACTTTCAAAGCTTTTGGATTTTTTAGACCAACGGTATGCTTCTTTATATTTCCTTATTACATCTATGATGAATTCTTCTCCCCATTTTACCTAGTACTCAATCCATTCTTTGAATACATTCATTTTATGATGAACCGCTGCAAACACATCCACCATCTCTTGTGACATTAATACTGGATGTTGGAGCAGTTTTTTTTGTGCTTAACTGGATAAGGTTAGAGATTTTATAAAAATTTCTAAGGTAGCAACCCATTATTTGAATTCTCTTTACTTATTTTTATACTTCTATACTCTCGCAATAGTGGCATCAGAATTCACTTTTATTCCATCCAACTCTTGCTTCCAAGATGAGTGTCCAAGATTAATACTTGTTATCTTATACTCCTTAGGCATTATTTCATGTCTAGCTTTGTCAAATATTTGAGTAGCTATATTTATGGTTATGTCACCAACTACATTCCTTTGTATGACATGATTTCCTTTAGCTCTATGCCTAGGCTTTGGAGTATCTATTTCCTATACAAAACTGTAAAGGTCTAGAGGCAATATTTCTACTTCCATTGGGGAAGCTACTTCCCTGATCAACCAATCAGGGGCATCATTATCTCTCTATCTCTGTAGCATTCCTTCATTCTTCATGGTCACTGGATTCAAAAATTTATTCTTTTATTTCTTCAACATTATCTGTTGTTTCCTCTGAAATAGGAATTTCTGGCATAGAGTCAAGATTACTAAGATTTGGCATTGTCTCCTCTGTCTGGAGACTTAGATTATCTTGTCTATCCAGATGTTCAATATTAGTTTCCTAAGAATTACCTTCCTAATTCTCTGCTACACCAAGGTTCTCTTCATTTTCATCTTGTTCACCTTGAATCTGTGTAGCTTCCTTTTCCACTTTAGCTTCAACAAAGTCTTTTTCAGACTTTACGAAGACCTGTGATTGTTCATTGTCATTTAGCACATTCCCAAGTGAAGGTTGGGAATCAAAAGTATCTTCAATAATTATTTCATCAATAGGATCATGTTCTATAGTCTCCTGTGTTTCCATCTTAAGAATATCAGGGTTCCCCACTTCTGAGGTGAGCATTCCTTATATGAATTCTTCTTCTTCAATATTTATACCCTTGGCAGACCTTGTGTCAAGAATTTCTTCTACCACTAGTTGTACCATGGGTTTATCTTTGGAATTCTTTTCTTTCACCTTCTCCCACATGACACCCCATTTATCCATTTGTTCTTTAATTTTTCCCTCATTTGTCTCAAAACTTTCATCCAAGGCCACCGTATTTCCTCCCAATGCTTGTTTCACATTAGCCATGTTAATAAAGGGAGGAGAAGTAAATGGTGTTATAGCTCTCTGAGATCCAGACTTTGTCTATGTACTAACATTTTTTGTTACCCTTGTTTCTTCTTCAATAACCAGCTTATTTCTTGGTTTTGTTGTAGAGGAGGATGCACCCTTAGTTCTTACTTTTTATTTATCTTTATTTGATTCTACATCCCTCTATTTATCACATGGTTTCATTGGAACTTCTTGTTTTGAAACCTTAGGGGTTTTCTCTTCAATTCTTATACCAGGAGCTACTTTACTAGTTCTCCTTTTATTTTTAGCAGGTTCCCCACTCTCAAATATAGTTTCAATTTTTTTTTTTCTCTTCTTATCTTCTAAGAACATGGGTTCAATTCATCCTTCTCTCAAAGATTTGTAAAAATCATTTATCCAGTGTTGAGTATGTAACAAAAATGGTGTAGAGAACTCATCAATTGACGTCATTTCTTCACCCTCATAATCTAGGTCTGGAATAGATTCATCATACACCCTATCTTAATTATAATCTTTACTCAACACTTCTCCATCATATTTTTCTAGCTAATCTAGAATATCATGAAGCATCAAAATTTGAGGAGATTCTAAAAATCTTTCATATTTTCTCAACCCTACTTCATGCTCATCTTCACAATTAAGCCAATAATCTTCTAAGTGTTGGACATGAGCACCATAACCAACAATAGTCTTGGCAATATTCCCTTCAGGATCATAGTATATTCTCTGAAGTGGAAAAAAATCAAAATTATATGTTCTCAATTCTTCCTCACACAAGTCAAAAAACCTTATTGCATTGCATTTGAAATTCCCTAATACTATAGGAAATCTGAAAGAGGCCTTCTTGTGAGCTTTGTTATAAAGAGCCTGAGATGATTTCAACTATCTCAACAATTCTAATAAAACAATTTAATATGTTGGGTATCTGGGTAGCATAAATGGATTTCCATCAAATCCTTCCATCTTGATGTAGCAGTATGTGGGGAACTGAATATACCAACCTCCCATTGGTCTAATAACACTTTGTGCTTCCAAGGAAAATATTTTGGCTTTATCACCTTCCATCATTTTGACCAACTTCATGTTGAACACATCACTAAGTCTCTTGTAATTCTCTTTATACCCATGGATAGTGATCTAGCATAAATCAACATATATCAAACTATTTCCAACCTCCCTACCTAGAGTACTAACCCTTTTCAACCCTTGTTTGTCTTCCCTCATGGTGCAGGAATAAATCACATATGAAGACAAATAAAAACATCTGGTTTTGGGAAATGCCTTTATCTGCTCACATAATTTGTCACTAATATTTTTTTCCCAATGCATTTGCATGGGACTCTCCATCAATCTGGATATTATTACAAACATCCAGGGTTCAAATTTACTAGCATCTCTTAAACCAACCATCTTGCTTAGTAGAGTAATATTGTCTTAAATTTCTTGGTTGAATATAGACCTTTGAAGTACTTTGTAATGTGGTGTAATTGGCTTGTGGAACCATTGGGTACTCATAATTTCTCTATTGTAAGCTTCAACACTTTGATATGTCCTCGCCTTCACCTTTATATCAATATTGTACATATGAGTGAAAGTAAGAATCCAAAATGTGTATATAATTCTTTTTGGCATGAGTTCAACATAAATTATTCCTTCCTTCTCAACAAATATTTTGTTAGGGTTATAATAATTCATGCATTGTGTAACCAATTTAGGGACCTCCATTGTTTGTGGAAACCCTCCTATTGAGAATAACCCACTTTCTACAACATTTTTGGTACATTAAGAAGCATTTTCTTACCATACCCGAGTGCGGATTTCAACATCAGAAGACCATCCCATATGAGTATCTTTCACTACCATATTGATTGGTATGGCCTGTGAATTACAATATTTGAACTCATCTTCTGCTCTTGCATCAGAAGTACTCATTTTTTCTAGTATTTTTTGCATTTTAAAATGTGTTCCTTGTGTGCGAGTTAGGGTTAAATTTAACCAAAAATTTCTTATAGTTTATAAAATTTTCATTCATCATTCGGTTAAATTAAAAATCAAAGAATAATCATCATTTTAATTTCAACCATTTTTAGAAGGGAAAACGTTCTTTTGGCTAACATAAAATCAATTATTTAAAACATACATGGTTCTAGCTGATAATGATAATCTTTTGAAATGAAACTCCAAAACCCTTGGTAGCCGTGTTCTTGGTTTCTCGAAATTTACCTTTCCTTGTGTGCTAGTATTATTTCGTTCTTTCAATGTCCTTTGCAAATTTGTAGCATGATGCAAAGTAGGGTATGTTAAAAGCAACTATATGCTTAAGGTGATGCCAAGTACATGAGTAGTTCGCCACCTTCATTAATTACCTATTACAATGCATTAATTTCTTGAATAAACGTGCAATCATTATGGATTAGGGCTCAAATTACAAACACCTAGGTTTTTGTGGGGGATCACTACTAGAGGGAAAAGATGGTGTGATGATTATATGTGGCACTTTGGTGTCACTTCGATCACCTGCTAGGTATGGACCATTAAAGATATGTGATCAATTTGTGATCACTGGGATTGACACCTTCTAGTATATACTTTTGGGAGAAATACTAGGATTCGGGAACTTACTTCCTAGCTTCAAAGAGAACACAAACCAAAATGAAAGAAAATATTGAAAAATGAGCTTAAGAAAGATCAAAAAATTTCAAAACAGACCATCCGGTTTTTGATTTACAAATAAAATTATCGAACTCTCATACAAGAATACAAGATATCATTGGGATTGGCACTTTGTGGTCGGTGACTTATCGGGTAGGGTTAAGACCACCTGAAGATACAATCACTTTGAAACAATCATAGGACTCCAAGATTATGGTTTCTAGTAATATTAAACTTCATAAAAAGACCAAAAACTGAATCCAAGAAAGAAAACATAGGGAAAAATAAAGACCAAACAAGATTAAAAGAGATTCAGAACCAACCAAACCGCAGAACAATGCCAAATCAAGCGAAAGAGAAAGGGAACAAGAAGAAAAGAGAAAAAAGGGGGGGTCGACACTTTGGCAAAGGAAAAAATGGGGTGTGTTGTGAAACCACACAACAACTAGCAACCAACAAAACTAAAAAAAGGAATAGAAAGTTGATTCTGGGTCTAACATCATTGCATCAACCTTTTTTAGTCTTCTAATTATAAATCACTAAATCCTTATTCCAACATTCAAATTTCACTAAGCTCACCTGTGTGTAATTGGTTATTTTTGCTACATTAAACTAAAAAAAACAATTGTTTTCATTAACCTACATAATTTGACAATTCCTTTTAAGGCAACCAGGGATAGAGCCTTACTTCCAATCAAGCACCCATAGATCCGACAAGGTTATCTCTATAATTCCCTCAAACATAGCTCTACTGCTAGCCAGGCGTCTATAGCCTCATTAGAGTTATTTGATAGCCTAAAGAATTGATTTTAATTTTTAATTTTTATTTTTTATTTTTATAGATATAGCAATGATAGCTCATTTTTAGCTTTTTATATTTCAATAATAGCTCATTTTCAACTTGCAGGAAATTAAGCCCACTATTAGGTTGGGAATTACAGTGGTAGCAAAGATAGTCTTTTAAATTTTCACTTAATGCAAACAACTGGTATCCCAAATTTTAGTAGAATGATTTAAATGTGTGTGTTTGTAGCTCACCATCAACTAAATTATTCATGCTAACTAGAGTACAAAGAATGAAACAATTATATAATAATCCATAAATAGAAGACTACTTCTGGTCAAAGCATAAATCAAATTTCTAGAATTGACGTTCTATTAACCTATTCAGCTTCAAAATTTGCTAATCATTGAAAGTTCAAACAACACAGGACCCAAAAGAAAGTGAAACAAAGCAACAAAAATATTTACAAAAAAAACACAAAAAGTATTTACAAGAAAAACTATTTACCTATGACTGGAAATAATGCTTTAAGAACTATCCATTAATAGGAAATGAGATATCTTTGCTAGTCAAATACTTCAATTTATAAGTGTCATCACCCAAAATTTTAGAAAATTGATATGGGTCTATCCACATCTTATCAAACTTACCATGGTCACCTTTTCGTTCATGGGATTTATTCCAATACAAGACCAAGTCAAATATTTTAAAATTCTTTAATCTAGCCCTTTTATCAAGCCATATTTTAACTATAGATTGATGTCTAGAAAAATGATCTATAGCTCGAGTACGCTTTTCATCTAGATGCATCAATTGTAATAATTGAGCCTCAGTCTAGTCATCCAATCCGATATACTCTTGGGAAAACTGCTAAGTAGGGATTTTCAAATTTATTGGCAATATAGGATCAACTTCATAAACTATGTGATAAGGGGAATTCCCTAATGCAGATTTCCTCCTAGTGCAATCTACCCAAAGGGCGGATTTTAATAAACTATTCCATTCCCTAGGATTTTTTTCAATCAAATTTTTTATTATGTCCAATAGATTTTTGTTTGATGATTCAGCTAATCCATTTTCCAGTGGATAGTAGTTAGATAAGAATTTCAATGTTATATCGTATTCAAATGCCCAATTAGAAAATTTTAATGAAAAAAAGGTAGGGCCATTGTCACATACCAGCATGTAAGGTACTCCAAACTTGGTGATGGGATTCTCTTCCAAAAATTTGATTACCACCTCTGTAGTGCATTGTTTGTTGGGACAAGCTTATGTCCACCTGGTATAATATTAGTAGCAATTAATATAAATATATGGCATGCAAATGATGGAGGATTGATAGTTCCAATAAAATCTAATCCCCATTTTGAAAAGGGATGCATTTCCATCATTGGTTGCAGTGGTTGAGCATTAAATATTCCTTTGTCTGATGCAGTCTGACATGTATAATGGTGTTTCACATGATCGTATGTGTCTTTGAAAATAATTGGCCAGTAGTTACCAAATCTTAAAATGAGGTGTGCAATAGCTAATGGTGCTCCATGAGCCGTTACAAATTTTTCATGTAATTCCTGCAACACTTCTCCCACTTCTATTCTATTCAAGCATCTCAAATAGACTCCTTCATTATTTCTTTTGAATAGATCTCCTCCTTTGATCATATAGCTTTGTGACTTTATTTTGAGGGCTCTTCTTTGATTTCTTTGCATATGATCAGGGCAAGTATGGCTAGCCAATTAATGCCATATATTTGAATGTACCAGCCATCTTGGTCTTTTACATCTAGCGTATATTGTTGACTTAAAATTTGTGGATCTATCTCTGCAATAGACTTGACCAAAGCTTGTTCTTGAACTAATTTCATGGATATTATTTCTAGATCAAATTCCTATAGGATGGTAACCTATTTGGCTCTTTTTTCTTCGAGTTCACTCTATGTTAACAACATTTTGACTGTAGCATCTAGAACAATAGCCTTAACCATATTCTTGAGGACATAATGTCTGAATTTGTGTACTACTTTAACCAAAGAAAAGGCTTGTTTTTCAACATCTGTATATCTCAACTCTGCTTCTTTGAATGGAGCGCTCATAAAAGCAATTGGATTTTCTTTTTATTCTCAGCATTTTGTGTTAGTATTGTTGCACAAGTATGACTAGAAACAAAAAAGTAAATATAAAAAGGTTTAATATAATCCGGACTTACCAATACCGAAGCTTCTGTGATAGAAGTCTTTATATTTTTGAATGCGATCTTAGCTTCAATTTTCCACTCTATCTTGGCATCTTTCTTCAATATATCACTGAGTGTTTTCACTATTTCTGCGAATCCGGTAATAAATTTTTGAACAAAATTAATCTTACCAAAATAGGATTTCAATTCTTTCTTGCTTCCTGAGGGTTGTAACTTGAGTAGTGTGCTCACTTTGTCTAGGTCTATCGAAATACCTCATTCAAAAATAATATATCCCACTAGATTACCTTTTGTTACCCTAAAAATACACATTTTTAGGATTCAGTGAAACTCCACAGGTTTCACACTTCTGGAATATTGATCTGAGATCTTGAACATGATCTTGAACATTTTCCTATCAAACCACAAAAATCATAATCCATTGCTCTTTGAAATGTGGCTCTAGCATTTATCAATCTGAATGGCATTCTCCAATAAGCCAAACTTCCCCACTTTGTGGTAAGTTTTGTCTTCATCCGATCTTCCCTCACTACCATTACTTGACTATATCCAGAGAATCCATCCAAAAAGGACATCATCTATGAACCATTAACTATTTTTAGCACTTCTTCCAGTGAGGATAATGGATAATTATCTTTCTCAGATGCCTTATTGAGATTTCAAAAATCTACCTACATTCTTATATCTCCATTGTTTTTTCTCATGGGAGCCAAATTAGCCACCCAAGTAGAATGTCTAATACGAAAGATTATCTTAGCTAATAAAATTTCCTGGACTTCCTTTTGAATTAATACTTCTAAGAGTGCATTTACTAGCCTCTATTTCTGCCGAAAAGGTTTTGCATCAGGCTTTAGTGGTATCGTATGAGTAATAATCAAAGTATCATACATCTTCATATGTCTAAGCTATAACCTTCCAATAATCTTTAAGTTCCTGAGAAATATTTCTCTTCTCTTCCTCAATACATTTTTCTTCAATTAGCACATTCTTAGGATCTTCTTCAGTGTGTAAATTGTATAATATAGATTTCCCTCCATCGGTCTGAGGAAAAACTTTCTATCTAATTATCTGAACGATGTCAAATTACCTTTCTAACTCAATTATTCATTTTGGAATATTATTACCTCTTGCTTGAGCTAATTCTTCATCTTGAATTTTTCCATTAGGGTGATCTATTTGCTCAATTATTTGTGTTTCAAAAATATCAAAATTAGTGATAAAATCCAATATATGTTGGTCATCTTCGAACATCTGCAGATTAGTAACATTAGCAGGAACCAAAGGTAACTGCACCAACTCAACTGTGAATCTTTTCAAATCAGAGGTGTCTAGAGGTTCTAGAGTACTGGCAACAGTGGCCAAATCATCAGCTCTTTGATTAAATCTTCTTGAGATATGAGTAATATTGAATGCGTCAAAACTTTCTATAAATCCCATACTTTGTATCGATAATTGGACAAATGCTTGTAGTGAAAAATATATTGCTTTCAAACTTGTCTCACTACCAATTCTGAAACACCAAATACCTTGAGGATTCTAGTTTTTTTTTTATTGCAAGGATTAGGCCATGTATAAGGGCTTCATATTCTACCGCATTGCTAGTACATTCAAATTGTAATCGATATGCAGCAAAAAAAGATTTACCTTGCAGATCGATGAGTTCGACTCTGACTCCAATCCCTTGTTTTGATTTGGATCCATCGAATTTAAGAATCCAGGCTTGATCATCTATAACTTATAACTTACCATTCTTTGATGATTTCAGGTTAGTCCTTTTAGTCTGTGTGACAAGGATTTTGTCTACATGCATTTCTGATTTAGATTTCTTAACCTTATCGTGCTCTGGAAAATATTAATTCTTGATTCTATGAATTATCTCCAAACACATCATGTAACTTCTTCTATTTTGACTCTCAAATTTTGTACTTTATAAACTCCTAGTTCTACATCAATATATAGAAATTCATTTTTCTAATTATATTCAGTGATCATATACTTCATGTGTGGTTCCCTTTCAATCCTGATTTGATAAAGAACTCCCTTCCATGGTAACCACATATGTGAGAAGTCAGTAGCCATATATCCATTCAAGACCTTGGACCAATCCTTGCTCAATAACATACCATAAGTGTCAGGTATCTCAACAACTTGAATTCCTATATAATATTAAATTCTAGGATCCAATGCTAATTGGATATGAATATTAGTCAAATCTCCAACCACGTTTACTTCCGTTTTATCAAGTTGAGTAACCTTCTTTACAGAACTCACCGGAGTTAATCCTACTTTTTGACATCTGGACAAATGCATCATGTTAGTAGATGCTCTAGAATCTACTAAACACTTAAGAATATTTTTACCAAATATTCTGAAAGTGAGCAAAAATGGTGGAGACTCTAATTTTACTTTATAAAAGGCTAATTGTGCATCCGCTATAGGAACACTGCTCTTATTTTTTGTTTTAGCCTAATTATCTTTTGATTGAGTTTCTTTGAGCTTGCCTTCTTTTGAAAAATCTTCTAGATAATTTAGGAAAACTTTCTTGATCACAGATTTTTTGAGCAATTTTGACAAAGAAAGACTAATCGTTACCTTTTTTTTTTCTTCCACTAAATAGGTAGTCAAATTCTTTTGGTTAGCAGAATCTATCTTTTCATTTCTTAAAACATTTAATGAGTTATAATGAGAGGTCACTTTGGGTAACCCTAGGTCATTACTTGATTTATCATCAAGTGGATTATTAATGTTATTTGGCAGAATTGGCATCGTTAATGGCCCATTGACTTTATTTCCACTGTTGGTGTTGTTTCTCACATTATGTGTATGTCCTTTCTGATACTATTGAAAAGCATGACTTTCGTCAATTTCTTCCTAGGGTTCATTTTCATCTTGATAGGGAAATGTATATGTTTCTAGAGTCATAGATGAATTATCTCCCTCATACTCATGAGTGTAACTTGTAACAACTGTTGGAAACACAAGGGTAGACAACAAACCATTTAATCCACAACTTCTCACCATCAATAAACTAAACTCTCCAACATACTGAACTTCACTGCATTATCAACAACTTGTAACTTATTTTATTACAATTTTTCAATATCCTCGACATATACAACCTTAAATACATTAATGCTAATAGTGTTGACATCAATGACAACCACATATCATAAAAATCCAACAATCTCCCCCTTTATCATTGATGGCACCACATGATGTGAAAAACACCATCAACATAATTTTCTCTTAGTACTTTATCCTCCTTAGATTTTGACTATTTTCCTCAGATAATTCATATTTTTTCACATGAATCTTCTCCCCCTTTGACATCAATGACAAAGATATTCATTCTCATTCTCACATAGGCTTTGAACCATATTTCTAAACTTTTGACTACTCCCCCTTAGTAGCAACCACCACAACATCAATCTGGATCAAGATATGACTATGAAATGCATGGATTGATGCAAATTATTGCACCTTAGTTTTGATTAAGAGGGGTAATCACCCCTAGCTTCCCTCTGAGATAATCAAAAGTATCCTTAGGCAAGGGCTTGGTAAAGATATTTGTGATTTGTTCCTTAGTAGGCACATACTCCAGTCTAACTTCCTTTTCACTCACCTTGTCTCTCAGAAAGTGAAACTTGATAGATATATGCTTGGTTTTTGAATGCAACACCAGACTCTTAGAGATGTTAATAGCACTTGATTTATAACAGAATATAAAAATAGGTTCATCATACACAACTATGATATCTTTCAATATTTGTTTCATGCACAATACCTGAGTACAGTTGTTAGCAGCAACAATGTATTATGCCTCTATAGTAGATAAAGAAATGGCATTTTGCTTCTTACTTATCCATGAAATCAACTTCTTTCCAAAGAAAAATGCATGACCACTGGTACTCTTTCTGTCATTAATATCTCCTACCCAATCAGCATCAGTAAAATAAATCAAAGTAAGGTCATCATCTTTAGGATACCATAGACCAAAATCAATTGTTCCCTTCAAGTATCTAAAAATTCTCTTTACAACTATCACATGAGATTCCTTAGGATCGGCTTGAAATATTGAAACAATGCATACAACATTCATGATATCAAGTCTAGTTTGAGTCAAATAGAGAAATCCACAAATCATGGATCTGTATCTAGTTTGGTTTACCTTAGGAGAATCATCATCTGTTGTCAACATACATACAGTCACCATAGGTGTACCAAATGGATTTGAATCTTCCATACCAAAGTTCTTTAGCAATTCTTTCACATATTTGTACTGAGATATAAAAACCCCTTTATCTAACTATGTGATTTGCAATCCTAGAAAGAATTTCATTTCTCTAATCATAGACATCTCAAACTCATTATGCATCTCATCGACACACTTCATGCACAAGCTATCATCTTCTCCAAAAATCATATCATCATCAAAGACTTCAACAATCAAATGTTTATCACGATCAATCCTAAAATACAAATTACTATAAACAATACCATTATTAAATCGAAGTTTCAACAAATACTTGTCCAATCTAGCATACCATGCTCTATGGGTTTGCTTAAGTCCATACAATGCTTTCTTCAACTGACAAACCATATCTCTCTGATCATTCAATCAAAATCCATCAGGTTGCTCAATATACACCTCTTCATTTAGTTCACCATTAAAAAATGCTGACTTGACATCCATTTGATATACCTTGAAGTTTTTGTAAGTAGGATAGGCAAGAAATAGTCACACAGCTTCAATCCTAGTAACAGGGGCAAAATTTTCTTCAAAGTCAATTCCTTCCATCTAAGAATATCCTTTACACACCAATCTTTCTTTGTTTCTAATAACTTCACCTTGCTTGTTCAATTTGTTTCAAAAGACCCATTTAGTTCCAATTATATTTTTTTCATTAGGTCTAGGAACAAGAGTCCATGTATCATTCTTCTCAATTTTTTGTAGTTATTCTTTCATTGCTTCCATCCAATGTTCATCTTTGCATGCTTCATTGGCATTATTAGGCCCAGTCTTTGATATCAAATAGTAAGTTATTTTGCAATTCTTCTCCTAGTTTAAACACCTTTGTTCTTATCACCTATAATCTGATCCTCTAAATGATTTAGTGTTGCATACCTTGGAGTCTTAGGTTCTTTAACTTTAGGCTCTTGTGATCTTTCTTCAACACTTTCACTAGTTCCTTCTTCTTGATCTTTTGGATTCACCGGATTGATTTAAACTTGATTAGGAGTCTGAGCTTTCTTTCCTGAACTATCAGTCTGATCATCTAAATCATATCCAGAGGTTTTGGATGGTCTGAATGTGTCTTCATCAACCTTTACATTATCACTTTCAACTACTTTCCTCAATCTCTTATGTAGCACCGGTAGGCTTTAATTTTAGTAGAATAACCAAGAAATATTCCTTCATCACTCCTAGCATCAAAATTTCTTGTATCTTCATCTCTTTTGATATAGCATTTACTCCCAAGTTTTTTGAAGTATCTAATAGTAGACATATGACCAAACCATAGCTCAAAAGGGGTCTTACTAGTATCACCTTTGACATGTACCCTGTTGAGAGTATAAAGAATAGTACTCACAACTTCTCTCTAGTATATATGAGGAACATTTCCTTCCAACATCATAGTCCTAGCATCATCTAGATTTTTCCTATTCTTCCTTTCTACAGCTCCATTTTACTAAGGGGTCTGCGGGGAGGATAACTATCTCTTTATTCCATGTTCTTCACATAAGGAATTAAACTCACCGAAAGTGAATTCACCACCTCTATCTGATCTCATACACTTAATCTTCAAACCTGTCTCTGTCTCAACCATAGCCTTGAAAATCTTGAATTTCTCTAGAGCTTCAAATTTTTCTCTTAAGAAAGTAACCCACATTAGTCTATAATAATCATCAATGAGTAACATGAAATAGCTATCTCCTTGTAAGCTTCTAATTCTAGCAGGACCACATAGGTCAGTATGCACAAGCTCCAACACTCCATTTGAGAAATATTTTTTTCTTCTGAATGAGACTCTAGTTTTCTTCCCTAACTAACATTCCTTGCATATAGTATTAGTATGTTTTATCAACTTAGGAAGATCTCTCATTGCTTGGGTAGAACTTATCTTGATAATACTATCAAAGTTTACATTACACAATCTTCTATGCCACAACCAAATTTCATCAACCTGATCAATCAAATAACTTTTGATAGCAGTACCTAGGTGAAAGATATTACCTTTTTTTGTGTACCAGAAGCAATCACATTTCCAGAACTTCCCAATATTTTACACTTTCCATCCTTGAATTGAAGATTATATCCCTTGTCAACCATCTATCAGACACTTAAAAGATTATGCTTTAAACCTTTAACATATAGGACCTCATCATTATTATGCTTACCATCAAAATAAATGGATCCTCCGCCACAGATTACACCATCTTTGTCATCACCAAATCTTACAAAACCACCATCATAATTTTCCAAGCTCAAAAATTTACTTTTATAACCTATCCTGTGATGAGAGAATCCACTTTCAATCACCCATTCATCTTTTTCTTCAACTCTGGTAGCTACATCTTTCTCCACATTCATGCAACTAGTAGATTCAATAGGTACAGGATTACTTTCCTTGATAGCAATAAATACAAACTCATCTTCACTTGCATTCCCTTTATTATATTCATCATCTATGACACCTTCATCAGCAGCAAAATAACACTTTCTTTGGAATCTAGGTTTGTTAGATCTCGGCTTCGGAACTCATTTAGGACAACTTGAGGAAAAATGACCTATCTTATTGCAAGAAAAACATTTAAGAGGCAATTCCCTTTTATAATTACCTTCTCCTTTGGCTACTCTTTTGACAAGAAGTGCTTTAAGCTCATCTAGCTTTCTCTCTTCTTCTTCAATCTCTCTCATTTCTTCCTCATACTTGAACAACTTTCTAGAAGAACTTTCTCCCAGATCATATCTTTGCTTATCTTTTCTAGAGGTAGTAGTTTTGAATGGAGATTCTATCTTAGGAAGAGCATCACCAAACTCACTTAACTCAAAAGCAACAAGTTTACCAATCAACATGTCTTTGGTTACATTTGTCAGAGTTTGGATCTCCTCAGTAGAAACAACTTTTTGTTTGTATGAAAAAGGCAAGGATCTAAGCATGTTAGCAACAATCTTCAATTCTTCCAATGTTCCACTAGAACATCTGATATTACACACAAGTTCATTCACTCTCTGCATGAAAGAAGTAATGTTCTCATCTTCACCCATTTTCAATGTTTCATATTTCCCTTTCAGGCTCTACAACTTAGCAATCTTTACATGTGTATCACCTTCATACAAGGTTTCCAAATTTTTCCAGATCTCATAAGCAGTCTTCAAGTCCATTACATTTGTCATCTTGGAATCAGTCAAAGCACTCAACAATGCTTCCTTAGCCCTGATATTGTACTCAATATCTTTAATCTCATCAAGATTCACTAGTGCATATTAGATGACACTCCATTCGATTCTTCCACAGAGAGTAATTTTTTCCATCAAATCTTAGACTATCCTTCTTGTATGTCGCCATCTTAGATCACCTCAAGCTATTAAACTTCTTCCAAGGAACCTACTCTAATACCAATTGTTGGCAACACAAGGGAAAAAAATTAAGGGGGGTGAATCAGTTGTCACAAAAATTACACTTCACACACTTCACATCACACACACATCTCACACTGTAGAAATGATATAAACAATCAGTTATATATATCCACATCAAAGGATAACATCAGCTAAATGTCATTCCAAAAAAATATAAAATGTGTACAAACTGTTAGCCCAAATCAATAACAATTATCAATGTGAATCATCCAAAGTTAGCCACAACATAGTGAAGACCGAAAATAATATCCTCGAACATGAAACACCTTCAAAAATTATTCCTCAAAGATCCACAACATGTTACAATCACCCTGTCGGCCATGAACATGAACACGCAAGAGAAAATCTTCAATCGTGAGAACACCGATCAATGCGAACAAACAACATGGATAAAGCATGATCTAGAAACATCCACAAGCATCTTGAATCGGCACAGAAACATTTGCATCAACTCAGATTACCAGAATCAAAACATCTTCTTACAGGAGCACTAACTGAAGTAACAAAACAACTGCTTGAACACAAAAACTCGTAACTCGATCAAATCTTCATGCAAACCTCTAAAAATTTCAGTGGATAAACTATATACACCTGATAACAAACCCTTTAATCCACAACTTCTCACCATCAATAATTTGAACTCTCCAACATACTGAACTTCACTGCATTATCAACAACCTATAACTTATTTTATTACAATTTTCTCAATATCCTCAACATATACTGTAGAAGTTGTCAAAACCAACTTCAAACTCCAAGAACACCTACATGCAAAAGGATACCTACCACAAGGAAGAGAATGGATGGGAAAAACAAACAAGGGTTTGAAGCTCTGAAAAATGGAGAAATTATCTTATTAGAACAAAAAGGAATCAATGAATAAACAATGGATCAATCCTTAAGAAGGAGATCATGCAAACCCTAATAGGAAAAAATTTAATAATTAATATAATTATTAAATGTCACTTAATGAAAACTAAAGTGAAATCTTAAGAAGGGAATAAAGGTAACTTAATCAACACAATTAAGTTAAAACCTTTAGTCTAACACCCCCCCTTAAGATGAGCAAGAGTGCAACTACAAACAATTGCAAGAAAGCAAAGGTAACTACAATGCATGAAAGAAAACATGGGTCCCGACAACAAGGCCTGATCAGGTACCCAAATACAACCAAATCTCTGTAAAGTGGAGAAAATAGAGAAAACCTCATGGGAAAAAATCTACTCCAAAAAGAGATGTTGAAAGCCATGAAGAACATCATTGAAGTAGAAGAAGCTGCAAACAACTGTCAAAAGATGACTTCTATGGTGCAAAAGAACCTCCTTTGAAGATAGGATGACCAGGATCAAGAAGATAACAATCTGCATGAGTGCCCCAAATGACACTACTTGAATCAGATGGAAAACAAAGGCAAACACCTGCAATGAAGATACAGATGGCACAAGTACCAATAGTCTGAAAAACACTAATCAACTAAGAATGGAAGATTCCTTCCAAGGCGAAACCAAGAAAGAATTAACATGAACAATATAATACCCCCCCCATAATGCTGACTAGGAGACCCTGACAGATCCACTGAAATGTTGTGTAACACCCTGTAGTGCACGAAGGAGAAGAAACAACATTTGAAAGTGCACAAGAAAGCACTTGCAAGTGAAAAAGTGGGGTGCAAAACAGAACACATATGCATGAGGATGGAATCATATGGATCCACTGACATCATGGAGGGACACTCACCGGAAAAAGGTGTGATGGGAAAAATAGGGCACTACAGAACCCCCCCATGGCACTTTATAAAATAGTGCGAGTACAAAATATGGCACAACCTTATGTGCAAAATCCCCAAAATACATGTACAATAGTGTGGCACTTTATCTCAATGCATTTACATAAAAGATTGCTTACAAATGATGATCGAAATTCCCACAAAGGACAAAAAATTGGAAATACATGAAGAACAACAAAAAATGAGGCATCCCATGCAAACGAGAAGTTCCCAAGAGCTAATATGTCCAGGTAATTCACTAGAGTGTGAAAACACAAAAAATTGAATAAAATATACCTAGAGTGAAATTTGGAAAAATTGCATGAATGGAAGTGAAGAGCTCTAAAAGACAGTTCCAATGCCACTGAGATCGTGAAAAATGGAGAAACAAGTTATGAGCTCAGGACTGAAAATAGCTCCTTTGACTTCAACTGGCTGAATTTATTTTTGATTTGTGCGCAGATGGACGGCCTTACGGGTAAAAATTTTTGCCTCTCAAATCAACTTTGTCCAAACTAGATGAATGAATAGTTGATTTAGGGATTTTGGACCGCTGTGGATCCAACGACAAGGTCCGTTTGGACTCAAAATGATTTGAAATTATAGGTGATTCCCTAGATCAAAAAATCAAACCCCAAAAATTGTGAATGCCTAATCCAACCCTTGTAGCTCCAAATTCTTCAAACAAGAACAAGCATGTAGTAGGAAAGCTTTGATACCATGTAGAAGTTGTCAAAACCAACTTCAGACTCCAAAAAGACCTGCATGCAAAAGGATACCTGCCACAAGGAAGAGAATGGATGGAAAAAACAAACAAGGGTTTGAAGCTCTGAAAAATGGAGAAATTATCTTATCATAACAAAAAGGAATCAATAAATACACAATGGATCAATCCTTAAGAAGGAGATCATGCAAACCCTAAAAGAAACCCTAATAGGAAAATATAATTATTAAATGTCACTTAATGAAAACTAAAGTGAAATCTTAAGAAGGGAATAAAGGCAAATCAATCAACAGAATTAAGTTAAAACCTTTACTCTAACACCCCCCCTTAAAATGAGCAAGAGTGTAGCTACAAACAAGTTCAAGAAAGCAAAGGTAACTACAATGCATGAAAGAAAACATGGGTGCTGATAACTAGGCCTGATCAGGTACCCAAATACAACCAAATCTTTGTAAAGTGGAGAAAATAGAGAAAACCTCATGGGAAAAACTCTACTCCAAAAAGAGATGCTGAAAGCCATGAAGAACATCACTGAAGTAGAAGAAGTTGCAAACAATTGTCAAAAGATGACTGCTATGGTGCAAAAGAACCTCCTCTTAAGATAGGATGATCAAGATCAAAAAGACAACAATCTGCATGAGTGCCCCAAATGACACTACTTGAATCAGATGGAAAACAAAGGCAAACACCTGGAATGAAGATACAGATGGCACAAGTACCAATAGTTTGAAAAACACTGATCAACTGAGAATGGAAGATTCCTTCCAAGGTGAAACCAAGGAAGCATTAACACGAATAGTATAATATCCAACTCCAAGAACACCTGCATGCAAAAGGATACCTGCCACAAGGAAGAGAATGGATGGAAAAAACAAACAAGGGTTTGAAGCTTTGGAAAATGGAGAAATTATCTTATCAGAACAAAAAGGAATCGATGAATATACAATGGATCAATCCTTAAGAAAGAGATCATGCAAACCCTAAAAGAAACCCTAATAGGAAAACATTTAATAATTAATATAATTATTAAATGTCACTTAATGCAAATTAAAGTGAAATCTTAAGAAGGGAATAAAGGTAACTTAATCAACACAATTATGTTAAAACCTTTCCTCTATCATATACAACCTTAAAGACATTAATGCTAATAGTTTTGACATCAATGACAAACACATATCAGAAACATCCAACAAAAAAAGTAGGTGTTTTAACACGATCATAACTTTCAAGGACTAAAGAAGAATCATATCCCATTGGAACTAATTGATTTCCCTTATGAGGGTGAGAATCACACTATTCATTATAATGTGTAGTAGCTAGAAAAATATGGGTATGTGTAGGATCATGATGGGCCAAAAAGTGGCAATATGTAAGTGATATGATGGCCCATGTGGCTGATGACTTTTTTTTAACCCAAAATTGATGAAATGAAAAGGGTTTTGAAAAGAGATTCTCATCTTTCCACCAATATAAATTATGCTTTAATTTGAATTTAAATAATTATTATTATTCATTTTCTATTTGAATTACGACTAAAGTCATGATTAATAGGCTGATTGAAAAACATCTATAACTTTCAAATGGTATCACACTTTTTAAATCCGAAACATGTGTCACATTCTATGCTTCACATACTATAATATTAAAGAAAGAAAAATTGTATTTCATGAATTTTTGACCAAGTTAAGGTGGTCAGATATACAATTTTTTATATTTTTTAAAATTTGTAATAAAAAATTCATAATTAACTATTTACTTGGAAACAAATTACAAAAAAATATGCATCACATCTGGACATGAGTCATCTACTTATTTCTTAAATATTATAAAAAATATTATCATTTTATTGTGGTTAGGGTGGTCAGATAGACACCTACTTCTTCTTTTTTCCCTGAAATTTAAATACTACTGCATTGAATTTTCTAATTTTCACCAAATAGATTTTTTTCTTTTAAACATAAACCTAGTAGTTTAGAAAGTACATTAAATTTTCTAAAAATTATTTGCTTACATATTTTTGAAATAATATAAATAAATTATTCAAATTTTTATGTCAAGTTGCCTAACTCTGATTTTTCTGAATTTTAATCCCACTTAAGGGCCTGTTTTTTCCATGATGATCCTACACACCCATATTTGAAACAATTTTGAAATATGAATAGCCTACTTTAGCATGAGCATTTGTGTTATGGATTCTACACCAATTATTAATCACAAGATCAACTAAATTCACTTTTGATGTGGATCTTTCATCCTTAGGATAATTCTTGGGTATGTGCAGGATCATGATGGGCCAAAAAGTGGCGATATGTAAGTGATATGGTGGCTCATGTGGCTGATGACTTTTTTTTACCCAAAATTGATGAAACGAAAAGGGTTTTTAAAGGAGATTATTAGCTTTCCACCAATATAAATTATGTTGTACTTTGAATTTAATAAATAATTATTATTCATTTTCTATTTGAACTATGACTAAAGTCCTGATTGATAGGCTGGTTGAAAAATATCTATAACTTTCAAAGGGTATCACATTTTTTGAATTTGAAACATGTGTCACATTCTATGCTTCACATACTATAGGATTAAAAAAAAAGTAAATTTCATGAAGTTTTGACCAAGTTAAGGTGGTTAGACGTACAAGGTTTTATATTTTTTAAAAGTTGTAATAAAAAAATCGTAATTAATTACTTACATTGAAAAAAAATACAAAAAAATATGCATCACATCGAGACATAAGTCTTATACTTATTTCTAAAATATTATAAAAAATAATTATCATTTTACTGTGGTTAGGGTGGTTAGACAAACACCTACTTCTTAGTTTTTCCCTCAAATTCAAGTACTACTGCATTGAAATTTCAAATTTTCACCAAATAGATTTTTTTAAAACAAAAATAAACCTAGTAGTTTAGAAACTAAATTCAATTTCCAACAGATTCTATTCTTACATATTTTTAAAATAATATAGTTAACTTATTCAAATTTTTACGTCAAGTTGCCTAACTCTGGATTTTCTGAATTTTATTGCCACTTAAGGGCCTATTTTTTCCTTGATGATCCCGCACATGCCCTGTTGTCTAAAGGTGTGGATACTCGTTTGTTATTTGGTCATGTATTTCAAGGTCTAGGTGGTCTAGGAATATTATACATCTGATTTTTCAAATTTTGATTTTTATTTTGAGCATAAAAGTTTTGATTTCTTAATTGTGTAACCTCTGTGGTTAATCTTTTGAGTTGAGCTTTAATTTATTTAATTTCATCCTTCTCCTCTGGAATTATAACATTTTTATTTTCCTGAGTTTGTGAGATAAAGGAATTTCCATTGGGATGCAGGTTTGTAATAGCTGGACTAGGGTGAGGGACTAAAGCTTGACTATTTCCTAGTTGAAAGAACGTATTTTGAGGAAATGACCCATTCTGGACCAGTGAAGGATAAACATTAGGAGTTATAGGATGACACAAAGGAACTATTTAAACTTGGGATAGGGTAATTATTTAATCCATTTCTGCCATTTGCGGATGATTTTTTTCCAAGGTGTTGTATTTCTAAATTCACATTTACAGCTTCAACTTAGGCTTCAAGTAAAGTCGCAGGAGGATTTGCCTTTTGTTTCACAAACATAGCAGTTAAATGATCCACTACAATATAATAAACCATGATAGAAGACAAATTATCCACTACATAAGGTGCTTGCAACCTATAATAAGCCTTTTGAAATCTGTCAAATTAAAACTAGTTATAGGTTCTCCTTCGAATCTCTTAATTTGAGAAAATTGATGATATAAATAAGAAGGATCTGTAGGTGTCCTAAATCTGGCTAAAAATTGTCTTTCCATATCTAGTCAAGATCTAATAGAATTGCAAGGTAGGTTTATATACCGTTGGTAAACTTCATCACTCAATTTGTATGAGAACAACCTACATACTACATGTTCATGTTTAATCCTTGCCCTGAAGCACGTATCCTTATAGATACTGATATGTTATTCTATGTCTTTGTAGAGATAATATTTAAAACACAACTTATCAATATTTTTTGCTAAATCATTGTATATGAAAAATTGAATTGGTGACTTCACATGAAATAATTCCATCACTATGGAAGGCGATGGTGTAACAATAGTTGGATTTTGTGGAATCGTACTTACACTACCAGATTTTTGACATCTAGATGATGTTCAACCACTAAGTTCGACCAGAGTCACATGAGGATCACCAGATCGAGATCTAGTGACTTTACAAAAATCCAACTTAAAGACCTAACAAAACCAAAAGGACAACAAAAAGGCCCTCCTTCTAGTGCTAGTTCCTGTTGGCAATGATTTCACTCGCAGCAATAGGGAAAATAAAAATCTTCACAGACAAACTGCAAAGAAGGCTATCCTTCTTGAAAGATATGGAACAAGACAATCTCAAAGGGGAAATCTACCTAGATAGAACAAAAAGATTGGCTCAACTCAATCCCATGTCTCCAATAATCAGCTCATGATCATACTAGGTTCATTTCAGGGTATGATGTGAGTTTCCTGTTAATCTCAAAGGGAATATGTTCGTTTATTTTGATTTTATCAAAGATCAAAAGATTTTTACAAAAGACTTTCAATTCATTCATAAAAATAACATCATGAAATCGAAAGATTTAAAATAATGTTTCATGAATATCAACAATTTCATTTTCTATCACTTAAGTATATTTAGCTTTAAGAATTTAGCAATTTTCAATAAATTTCCATCCATTCATTTTTTTTTTGGAACATTTTCAAAATTTAAGCATCTATTCTAAAATAAAGTATAAAAAATACTAAATTTAAAATTTCCCTCAATTATTCTCCACACATGCCCCAAATAATTAATTAAAGAAAAGAAAATCATTTTATACTTCACCATATTTCTTCACAACTACATATAAAATGGTGCGAGCTTTAAAGAGAGGGTTTTAGTTTGGACACCAAGTAGGTTATGTATGTACCCTTACATGATGCAACATATAGTCTTTTTCAATTGAACAAACAAAACCAGCTACAAAATATTCATAAGATAGGTAGCTATGTAATTGGATCTGATATTAATCAATATCTACATGCATACAAGTTTTTAGGTTGGAATGATTCAGAAAATAGGAAAAAAGAACAAAACTTAGAGAAGTTTTGGCTCTTTCAACATCCACAAATTCTGAACTTAAAATGAAAATAAAGCAGCAAATGGCCTTTTATAGAAACAAAGCCTTTCAGTCTTTCAGAGAATCAAAAATAAAAAAGAAAAAGGTAGCACGTGGCATACACCAACTATCATTTAGAATATTCCAAATGAATTCAAATATTTGACTTCATCAACAACAACACTCTTTACTCTATACTCTGGAATGCAATACTCTGCATAAACCTAGGCTATTGACATCCTTCCAAGTACCAGAAAAAATACATCCACTGAGACAAGGAATAGCCTGGAAAATGACAAAACAAACATTATCATAATGCCTCCAGTATTCAGTATCTTTTATCATTCAAGACTCAGGCTCAAACTCCTTTCTTTGTCATTCTTTTCTAGATACTCTCGGAAATCACCCAATATTTGATGCATATGATCTTTTGAAATTCCTTGTATAGTTTTTAAAGTGAGTTTAAGCCTAGTATATAATTCTAATAACTGAAGTATTATATCATTTCTCTGTGCTTTGCGTGTTTCATATTTATCTATAGTGTTATTGCACTATATGATCTCATCAATAACCTCCTAAGTTAATAACTAAATAGGGTCTTTGTCTATTCTTTCTATCCATTCCTTGAAATATTTAGCTTCCTTACCCTCATGTCCTAATGTTTGAGGATCACAACTTCGACGTGCTAACAATTCAATAAAATCTTGATACTTATAAATCAATCTTTTACTTTCCACAGTGACTTTTTTAAATCCTTTAACACATTGTATCAACATGTCACCTTCCCACTTCAATCACTTCTTCCATTTTTCTGGGAGTACAGCTTCATGCTCTAACAATATATTTCCTTGTATTAAACATTGGACATTCGCTTGTATGAGAATTTCAATATTTTGCTTCTTAATATTAATTTGTTCCTAACGAACTGTACATTCACTTTCAAAAATTTTGGATTTTTCAGACCAACAATATGCTTCCTTATATTTCCTTATTGCATTTGTGATGAATGCTTCTCCCTAGGTATGTCCAAGATCATCATGGAAAAAACAGGCCCTTAAGTGGCAATAAAATTCAGAAAATCGGAGTTAGGAAAATTGACATAAAAATTTGAATAAGTTATCTATATTATTTCAAAAATATGTAAGAATAGAATCTATAGAAAATTGAATGTAGTTTCTAAACTACTAGCTTTTTTTTATATAAAAAAAATCTATGTGGTAAAAATTTGAAATTTCAATGCAATAGTACTTAAATTTTAGGGAAAAAAAAGTAGGTGTTTGTCTAACCACCCTAACCAGAATAAAATGATAATATTTTTTATAAGATTTTAGATAGGGGAGTCATGTCTTATTGTGATGCATATTTTTTTGAAATTTTTTTCCAAGTAAATAATTAATTATGATTTTTTATTACAACTTTTAAAAAATATAAAAACTCGCATGTCTGACCACCTTAACTTGGTCAAAAGTTCATGAAATTTAATTCTTATTTTTTTAATCCTATATTATGTGAAGAATAGAATGTGACACATGTTTTGGATTCAAGAAATGTGATACCATTTGAGAGCTATATATTTTTTTCAATTATCCTATCAATCGGGACTTTAGTCGTAATTCAAATAGAAAATGAATAATAATTATTTATTAAATTCAAAGTAAAGCATAATTTATATTGGTGGAAATTTGAGAATCTCCTATAAAAACCCTTTTCATTTCATCAATTTTGGGTAAAAAAAAAGTCATCAACCACATGGGCCATCATATCTCTTAGATATCGCCACTTTTTGGCCCATCATGATCCTGCACATACCCCCCTGTTTTACCCAATACTCAAAACATTCTTCAAATACATTCATTTTATGGTGAACCACTGCAATTGCATCCACTTGGTCTTGTGACATTAATACTAGATGTTGGGTTAGTTCTGTTTGTGCTTGAATGAATAGGCTTAGATATTTTATAAAATGTTCTAAGGTAGCAACTCGTTCTTTCAATTCTCTTTTCTTATTTTTATACTTTTGTACTCTAGCAACAGTGGCATCCAAATTCACTTGTATTCCATTGAACTCTTGCTTCCAAGATGAGTGTCCAAGATTAATACTTGTTATCTTATACTCCTTAGGCATTATTTTATGTTCGTCTTTATCAACTACTAGAGTAGCTATATGTATGATTTTGTCACCATCTACATTCCTTTGCATGACATTCTTTTCTTTAGCTTTGCGCCTAGGCTTTGGAGTATCTATTTATTGTACAAAACTATTAAGGTCCTGAGGTATTATTTCTACTTCCATTGGGGAAGATAATTTTTTGATCAACCAATTAGGTGCATCATTATCTAGATCTACTTCTGTAGCATTCTTTCATTCCTGATGTTCATTGGATTCAGGAATTTCTTTAGCAATTTCTAGCATCGAGTCAGGATTACTAAGATTTGGCAGTGTCTCCTCTATCTAGAGACTTACATTCTCCTATCTATCAAGATGTTCAATATTAGTTTCCTAAGAATTACCTTCCTCATTCTCTTCTACACTATGGTTCTCTTCATTTTCAACTTGTTCACCCTGAATATATGTAGCTACCCTTTCAACTTTAGATTCAACCAAGTCTTCTTTTGATTTTCTGAAGACTTGTGATTGCTCATTATCATTTAGCACATTCCCAAGTGAAGGCTGGGAATCAAAAGTATCTTCAACAATTGTTTCATCAATAGGATTTTGTTCTATAGTTTCCCGTGTTTCCATCTCAAGAATATCATGTTTAGCCGCTTCTAAGGTGAGCGTTGCTTGTATGAATTCTTCTTCTTCAATATTTATAGGGGCAGACCTTGTATCAATAATTTCTTCTGCCACTGGTTGTACCATGAGTTTATCTTTGGAATTATTTTCTTTCACCTTCTCCCACATTGTACCCCATTTATCCATTTGTTCTTTAATTTTGGCCTCAACTGTCTCAAAAATTTCATCCAAGGCCACAAGAGTTCCTCCCAATGATTTTTTCACTTTAGACATTTTGACAGAGGGAGGAGAAGTAAATAGTTCTATAGCTCTCTGAGAAGCAGACCTTGTCTGTGTACCAACATTTTCGGTTACTCCTGTTTCCTCTTCAATAACCAGCTTATTTCTTGGTTTTGTTCTAGAGGAGGATGCACCCTTAGTTATTACTTTTGATTTATCCTTATTTGATTTTGAATTCCTTTGTTTATCAGATGGTTTCATTGGAACCTCTTGTTTTGAAACCTTAGGGGTTTTCTCTTCAATTCTTATACTAGGAGCCACTTTAGTAGTTCTCCTTTTATTTTTAGCAGGCTCTCGACTCTCAAATGTAATTTAATTTCTTTGTTTTCTCTTCTTATCTTAAGAGAATGTGGATCCAATTCCTCTTTCTCTCAAAGATTTTAAAAAATAATTTATCTAGTGTTGAGTATGTAATAAAATTGGTGCAGAGAACTCATCAATTGACATCATTTCTTCACCCTCATAATCTAGTTCTAGAATAGGTTCATCATACACCCTATCTTCATTATAGGATTTATTCAATACTTCTCCATCATATATTTTTTAGCTGATCTGGAATATAATGAAGCATTAGAATCTGAGTAGATTTTAAAGAAAATCTTTCAAATTTTATCAACCTTGATGCTCATCTTTATAATTAAGCCAATAATCTTCTAAGAGTTGGACATGAGCACGATAACCAACAATAGTCTTGGAAATATTGCCTTCAGGATCATAGCATATTCTCTGAAGTGGAAAAAACTCAAAATTATATGTTTTTAGTTCTTCCTCACACAAGTCAGACAACCTTATTTCATTGCATTTGTAATTCCCTAATACTATAGGAAATATGAAAGAGGCCTTCTTGTGAGCTTTATTATAAAGAGCCTGAGACAATTTCAACTGTCTCACCAATTCTAATAAAACAATTTTATCTGTTGGGTACCTGGGCAACATAAATGGATTTCCATCAAATCCTTCCATCTTGATGTAGGAGTATGTGGGGAACTAAATATACCAGCTTCCCATTGATCTAATAACACTTTGTGCTTCCAAGAACAATCTTTTGGCTTTATCTCCTTCCATCGTTCTGACCAACTTCATGTAGAACACATCATTAAGTCTCTTGTAATTCTCTTTATACCCATGGATAGTTATCTAGGGTAAATGAGCATATATCAAACTATTTCTAACCTCCCCGCTGAGAGTATCAACCCTTTTCAACCCTTGTTTGTTTTCCCTCATGGTGCATGAATAAATCACATATGAAGACAAATAAAAAATTTGGTTTTCGGAAATGCCTTTATCTGCTCACATAATCTATCATAGATAAATTTTCCCCAATGCACTTGTACAAGACTCTCCATCAATTTGGATATTATTCCAAACATTCAAGTCTCAAATTTACTAGCATCTCTTAAACTAGCCATCATTCTTAGCAGAGTAATAATGTCTTGAATTTCTTGGTTTAATATATAGACCTTTGAAGTACTTTGGTCTGTGGTGCAGTTGGATCATGACACCTGTAGTGTTCTTTAATCAGCTCAATAACTAGGAATATGAATTCCTCTACTCAGGGATTGAACAACACAACTAGCAGTCATGACCTACTAAAGAACCTCATTTAATTATCAACCCAGGGACATAAACTTGAAATGGAACAGCACAATATATTCACTAATCACCCTTCCAGACATACATGATTCCTAAAATGCTTTATACTGGAAATTAAGTACTGGAAACAACTTTGCTGTTTAACTTGCTTGGAAATGAAAAACTTGAAAGATAACCTATTCTGCTCCTAGTGGCTGTAGGAACAGTTGACAACTCTGTGTTCCTATCAGCTGCAGGAACAATCACATTAACTTCTATGAATTGAAATGCAACTACTCTAACTTGCAGAATAAAAGTATGGACAGTTCCCTAAGTGGGCCCCCTTAGGTAGTGCCGAAAGTAGACAACAGATTAGGTGAAAAACTTCATAAACTTTATTGATTCAATGGAAATGAGTACATGGCACAATCTCTTGACTGAATTTCTGAAACTGAAAGTGTGTTACAATAGCGATTTCTTCCAGCCCATTCTCTAAAGGAGAATGGGCTATTTATTGAAAACTGATCCTAACTACTAACCAAACTTCCCTTATAAAATGGGAGGCATTTATTACATTTAACTAACTTAAGTAAAGAGGTGAATGACAATGCAAGAACTAAGTCAAATCGGTTTAGCAGTCTTAAAGTGCCATCATCCTGGATTCAAGCACCACCAAGAAGTCTAGCCTAGATTTCTGGAACACTTCTCCCAGCATGGCGGATGAGTTGAAACTATCTCCTCCTCTTTTGTTGTTGAACTGGTCTTCATGGATTTGGTCTTCAATCTTCAAGTGGAAGTTGAATTCCCTTCCTTCAATCATGGTACTTGCAAAATATCTCGCCATCTTTTCCTGAGGAAGAAGGTTAGCTCAACACGTTCATCCTTTAAGACAATCCATTACTTTATTCATTCATTCATTAAGTATTAAACTAATGCAAACATTGTTTCAGATATGGTTGCAGGAAGTTTTGGTAGTGGAGGCTGCAGGAAGGTTTTATGTTCATAAAAAGCCATAAAGTATTTATCAGACTAATAAAACATTAAACGTAATAATCATGGGACTTCTTATCACAATATACTCATCATATTTAAGTCATAAAAAGGTTTATATCCTATCCCATAATCAAACTGAATGTTTGTTTCAGCATAATAAAAATAGAAAAGTATTTATAAAAGTATGATCAAAATGTGCCAAAGACTTGGCTCATCACTCCCCTCAACCAACTACTTGCTGGACCCTTTAGCAAGTCTAGCATTCCTTCTTCTGGAAAACTCTCTCAGATTTAGACTCAGTTGCTGTCCACATTCGCCATTATGGAAACTCTAGAAGAGAGCTCGCATTGCTTCCAACCTTTTCCTTCTAGTATCTTCAGAACTTCTGTTATAAGTGTTGTTATCTACTTGTATAGCCAATAATGGCCATAGGAGAATAGGCGGCTGCATAACCAAGGGCATCCAATTCTCCTTCTTTATTATGGAATTTCTCATGTACCTCTTTGCCCTTCTAGTTACTGCATACAAGGTATTGGGAGTATGTGGTTCTGCTTTCTTCAATGGAAATGAAAGATGCTCCCATCTGTTCTGAATGTGCAGGGTTGCAACATTAAAATCACTGTTTATGATCTGGGAGTATTGAGAAAATACCTCTTATCTTCGAGGCTCAATTAGTGGCCTGGCTCTTTCATCTCTCCATAATTTCTTCCAATCAAAGTAAATACCCATTTCATTTCTAGATTCATTTCTTACAGACAATGGCATATTTACTTCATCATGCATATGGCTATCAAATTGTTCCCCTTTGCTTATTTCATTGGTGATCCAGGAGATTAGAGCGCTGATATGAATATCACTGACATAACATAAGGGATTCCATTCCTTATCCTAGGATACAACCAAATTGTGCAGATAAAATTCACATAGGAGGTTCTTGATGTGTAGAGGTGAATCCCTGTATGCTTCATAAAATTCCTCAGAGGTATCCAAAAAAGGATTCTTACCTTTCCAGACTCTAATTAGTTGGAAGTTCAAATACAGCTCCTTGAGATACATTGCATCAGTTGTGGAACCAGCTCTACCACCTGGTTGAGAGTGTCATTCAAGTTAGGAATTTCCAGATTCTTGTTCTGGATTATCTTTTGTAGTCTCTCAATTTCAAGTGTAGAGGCAGTCTGTTGTTGCTAAAGTTCTTCAAAACATGCCATTCCTACAATAAATTTTGTGACATGGAGTGGTGGTCTATGATTATAGCACACTACAGGTGTCTCCTGTACTTCTTCAAATATATCCACCTTACCTTGTTCTTCTTCTCTAATTACCTCTACATTTTGCGATTGCTCAGGGTTATCCTATCCCAAATCACCATCTTGTTGCTAATCTTTCTGTTCTTCTCGACCAGCAAGAATCTCATCAATCATGCCAATGTTTTCATGCTCTTCTTCTGACGAAAACATAACTGGCTCTTCCTCCTTCTTATCACATTCCATACCTTCCTGTAGCTGCTCTGCAATGGGAGCCAATTCATTCAGGCCAGCCCCTTCAGGTGTACTTACAACCTCCTCAATAACAGGTTCTTCCTCTCTTAGTTCAGGACTAGAAGGATTTGAAGGTGGTGTGGTAGGAGTAGTATTAAGTGATTGGTAGGCTGCCTAGTTCTGGAGCCTAAAGCTCCTTCTTATGGAAGTGGGAACTGTTTTATGCTTTTTGGCAGGTTATGCCGCAGGAACAGAGAATTTTCCCTTTTTCTTTCTTTTACAGGCTCAGGGGTTGCTACAACAGGTGACTTTCCTTTCCTATCCTTGGGAGACGGCTCAGGAATGTTGATAGGACCTTGTGCCGGCTGCTTGGGAGTTCTTTCAAAAAGGGGAACATCATCCTGTGAATCAGATGATTCCTGTAGAGAGGACATAGCAGTAGAGGTTTGGCCTGCGGACTGGGAGGTTCACTACTTAAAGGTAAGAGGTTCACCCCTAGGCCCTACATTTTTAATTTTAGGGTTGAATTGGATAGTGAATTCCTCCCAGGTCATTCTTGATGCATCTTGAATGGATTTTTTGACAAGTAATTTGATAAGGCAATGGTGAGATACGGAGTTAACCCTACCCTTTTTAAATTCAGCAGTACTGTTGGATAGCAAATTATAAAGGAAGTCGGGAATATTCATCAACAACCCATGGCATAAATGAGACAATAATTTAAAGTGATGAGAATGCAGGACTGAAAAACTACCTTCACAAGTTATGTATTTGATGATATACTCTACCTGTGACACCCAGTCCTGTGATAGACTCATTCTTTGCACACCTTGCTTGTCTACCCATAGAGGAGGGTCATTTGGACGAGTGAACTCAGCCTTGACACTTTTCGCATCTCTTCCTCTGGGAAATGGTTCTCCAACTTGAGGTAACCCTGTTACCTCAACAATTCTATCAATTTAGGCATTGACTATTATGCCTCTAACTTTTGCTTCCCCATCCTGAAATGTCCTTGTGAATTCCTCTGCAATGTCTGAATTGAAGGTTCCAAGCTTCAGGAAGTAATTGAGCCACCCATATTGTCTGAATAGTGGCATATGTAGCACATCCTGCAATAGGATGCTATGGTCCGTAGGCTCATGCTGAATCAGCTAACCTCCCATTTCCTTGGTTTTCTATAATTAAATGCATTTAAACAATGCTCATCTGGCTTTCCGACTGGACTTCCTGTAACCCAATTAATGAACCCTCAGCAATTCTACAACACTCTGTCCCTCCCCTCAACCAAAAATTTTGAACCACTTTTCAAAAGTGACAGAAAAATAGGGAAAACAATGTGACCATGCAATCTTCATGAGGGAGAGAGTAATCATGGAGCATTGGAATACATTAAGGTTCATTATTGGAGGAAGGGAAGACTGTTTGATTATTAATTATAGTTTCAAATATTGGGGATTTTTGACAACTGACGAGACAAAGCTTATGGTGGTAATAATAAGGATGTGGTGGAGTGATATCATAGAGAGACGTGCTCAACCGTGCGAATGAGCTGAAGGAGATAGCAACCATATAGGAAATTATTTGTGCTAATTAATATTAAATTAAAAGCAATAAATAAAGCAATTTTAGCAATCTTCAAGTGAAGTGGAGCATACCTGGAGAGAATCACCGTAATTATCTGATGTGACCTCCTTCTTCATTGCAATACGTGACATGAAAAAACGTGGATGATATGGGAAATGATAGGTGGATGATGCAGAAGAGAGAGAGAGTGAGTACAGATTGTGGATGAAGTGAATGAATGGATTGGGGATCTTATTAGATAACCCCTTTATTATGATTTGGTATGCACTTTTATGCATGGCCTGGGAATTTGAGCCTGGGCTCAATTTCTTTGGCTGTAGGATCGCTGCTATCCTGCTCAATTTCGAACCGTCTCAGAAATGCTTCCTTGTCAATGGGTTTAGAATAGAGCTTTAGGCGATGCCCATTGACTAGTAGCTTGAATCAGACCTCATCAATGGTTCTTAATTGAACAACACCATTGGTCAATACCTCCTCTATCTCATATGGACCCTACCATCTAGTTTGTAGTTTTCTTGGACTATCCTTATATCGTGAGTCATAAAGCAGAGCCCAATCTCCTACTTTGAATTTATTTTTCTTGATGTATTTATCATGCCACCTTATTCTTTGATTTTGTATCATCTCAGTGTGCTGCAAGGCATCCTTTCAGAGCTCATCCAGAGCATTGAGCTACATGACTCTGTCCTTTTGTGCATTTGTTAAATCCATGTCCATCTCTAATGCTGTTCTTAGAGTATTATGTTCAAATTCTATTGGCATGACAACTGCTTTACCATACACCATTTCAAAAGGTGTATATCCTGTAGTAGTCTTCTAGGTAGTACGGTAGGCCCATATAGCTTCTGGTAATCTTGCAGCCCAATCCTTCCTATGCAAATCTACAGTTTTAGTCAAAATGGCCTCTATGTCCCTATTAGTGACCTCAACCTAGCCATTGGCCTGGGGATGATAAGGAGTTGATTTCGTGTGCCATATGCTATACTCATTTACTAAGGCTGTGATAAGTGTAGAAGTGAATTGTGCTCCTTGATCTGTCACAATTTCCCTAGGGACACCAAACTTGGTGAATATTTCCTCATAGACGAATTCGGCCACTTTATTATCCCTAGCATGTTTCATAGTTTTAGCTTCTACCCATTTGGTCACATAATCTATACATACAAGGATATAGGACTTACCATTTGAAGGTGGATCAATTGGTCCTACAAAATCCAGTCCCCATTTGTCGAAGGGTGTAACAACAACTTGTGGAAATAGAGGCATCTCATCAGATTGAGTTGGTCTTCCCATCCTTTGGCATCTGTCACATCTCCTGGTATATTTGGCTGCATCTCTATGCAGAGTTGGCCGATAGTAGCCAGTATTTAAAATTTTCATTGTTGTTCTTTTGGCAGCAAAATGTCCACCACACAGCTCATCATGGCTTGCATGCAGTATATAATGAGTGTCTTCCTCTTGTACACATCTCCTCATAACTTGATCTGGCCCTATATAAAACATGCAATCTGCAATCCAATAAAAGTTAAAACTTTTCTCTACCAATAATCTCTTTTCCTTAGGGGAGAATTGAGGAGTTCTTCCTGCAACCAGATAATTTGCTATATCGGCATACCATGAGTGAATAACCTTGATTGCAAACAGGTTCTCATCAGGAAAGGAGTCTTCAATAAGTACAGAGTCATATTTCCTTTGAATTCTAGAAAGGAAATTAGCAACCACATTGGCTTTACCTGGCTTGTCCATAATTTTAATGTCAAATTATTGCATCAGCAGCAACCACCTTGCCAGTCTCCTAGCTATTGAGCTTTTGTTCATGAGATACCTGATTGCTGTATGATCAGTGTGGACAAATATTTGATAACCTATGATGTAATACCTAAAATTATTGAGGACATAGATGATTGCGAACATTTCTTTTTATGTAATAGTGTAGTTTAATTCAACCCCTTGCAGATTTTTGCTTATGTAGTAGAGTGCATGTTCTGTTGATCCACCCTTATGCCCTAACACAACTCCAATGGCATAATATGATGCATCAATATAAATATGAAATGGAAGTGACCAGTCAGGTCCTTTCAGAACAGGTGTCTGTGTAAGGGCAACTTTTAAATCAAGGAATGCTTTTTCACATTCTTTTGTCCAAGAAAAATCTGCATCTTTCTTTAGCAGACTGTATAAGGGGCCTGCTATTTGGCTGAAGTCCTTGATGAATCTTCTGTAGTATCTAGCATGGCCTAGAAAACTCCTTACTTCTTTCTGCTTGGTAGGAAAGGGTAGATTAGAGATGACCTCAATCTTAGCAGGATCAACCTGTAACAGAAATATAGTGACCAAGCACTATTCCCTCTTGCATCATCATGAAACACTTTTGACTATTCAGCGATAGGTTGTGATCTTCACATCTCTGTAGTACTTTCTTCAAGTTGGCTTGATCTTCCTCAAATGTTGCACCATAAGCAGTAAAGTCATCCATGTATATTTCCATGCAATCATATGAGATGTCTGAGAAGATACTTATGACTTCCCTTTGGAAAGTTGCAGGTGCATTACAGAGACCAAAAGGCAAAACTGAGTAGGAAAAAGTCCCCCATTGGCATGTAAAGGTAGTATTTTCTTGATCCTCAAGATCAATCTTGATTTGATTGTACCCACTGAAGCCATCTAAGAATGAGAAGTACTTTTTCCCAGCTAAATTATCTAGAACTTGATCAATGAATGGAAGAGGAAAGTAATCTTTCTTTGTTGCCAAGTTGAGCTCTCTATAATCTATACATACCCTCCATTTTCCTCCTTTCTTAGGAACAATAACCAATGGGGAAACCCACTGACTATCTGAGATTGGGTAGATAAAGCCAGCTGTTAACATTTTCTGTAATTCTTCTTTAACAATTTCTCTCAAGGTTGGATTGATTCTTCTTTGAGGCTGTCTGACAGGTCTAAACTCACTATTAATGTATATGCGATGTGTACAGAGTTTGGGGTCTAAACCCTTCATGTCACCATATTCCCAAGCAAAAACTGATTTATGACTGGTAAGCATTTTGACCATAGATTGTTATTACTCACTAGTGAGGTTTTTATTGATGCTCAAGGTTTTTCTTGCTGCTACCTCAACTTGGGAGGTTAAATCAACCATAGATACTTCAGGCAGAAATGACATTTCTACCTCGTGGGGTAGCAAGGTGTGTAAGCAGTCAGTTGCTGCAGGATAATGAGCTAATGTAGGCAAAGGAAGAATGGTTTGTAAGGAACATGGATTTTTTTCACAATGAAAGTATTCGGTACCATAGTTATTTAGCAGGATATTGGATAGTATACCTTCTTCTTCTTGTTGTGCAATGAAAGGCTCTCTGGTAATTATCATTAAATTGGCCATGGAGTTCACTTCCTCATCTTCTCCCAAATTTAGCCAAACAACCTCTCCAGACTCAGGCTAGGGTTGGGATGGAGAATAGAGGGTAAGCTTCTTTGTTATATACCCATCAGATATTGTCATGCTACCCAACCTACAACCAATGTAAGCATCAGTAGTAGCCAACCAAGGTTTTCCTAGTATGATAGGGTATCCCCCCAATGATGCCTTTGGAGATAAGACCATAAAGTTAGCAGGATACTCCCAAGAATCCAAGGTGACTACTAGGTCTTCAACTACCCCATCAAGTTTGACAGTTGAGCTATCAACAAGTTGCAATATTGTAGGTGTAGCCCTTAGGTCTGAAATACTAAGTTTTACAACCATGTCTTTTGTCATGATATTGATAGCCGTACCAAGATCTACTAAAGCATTCTTAATTTGCAACCCATTAATATTGATCTCCACAATAGGGCTGCCTGGATCTGAATATTTTGGGATGGTAAGCTTCCCTAGCATTAAGTGAGAGAGTTGGCCTATGACATGGACAGTTTGAGGGTCTTTCTTTTTCCTCCCCAGTTTCTTCAAACATGCCTCCTTGATGGATTTGCTATAGATAGGTACTTCTTTGATTGCTTGGAACAAGGGAATTTTCACACATATATGCTTTAGTTGGTCAAGGATGTCAAAGATAGGTTCTTTTATATTTTTTCACATTTTCACCTTCCAACCTTTGTGGGAAAGGAGGTGACACTTTATTAGATGCCTTAGGTAATGATGGAATCTGAACTGGCTCATTTGGTTGGGATAGGTCATTGGTATCCTCTTCTTGGTCAGCTCCCTCAGATGGCAATTCTAAGATTATGGGAGGAGATGGTGTGGGAAACATAGTTCCTGAACGTAAATTGATATTATTCATGTTGAGAGCATAGGTAGGCTGATGATTAGGATCAGCAAAATAGACCTACTGCTGTTGTTGCTGTGGCTACTGGTTATTTTGATTGGGTGCTGCCTGAGCAGGTAATTGGGTTGGCTTTGGATTCTGACCTTGATTAGCTGCAGGAGGTGGCATAATGGATTGCTGCTAGGGTTGTTGTAGGAAACTAGTGGGTGGATTTGACCATTCCTGGCCTCCTCTCCATTGGTTAGATTGCTACCAATTTCGTTGTGGAGGCTGCCATTGATTTTGCTATGGTGGTTGCCAATTCCCTTGTGGGGATTGCCAATGGCTTTGTTGGGAATTTGGCCAAGGGTTATTCCACTGAAGTTGGGAGTATGGCCCATAGTTTGGAGGATACTAGTTTTGCCACTGACTATTATATGAACCAAAATTTTGCAAAGGGTCCTGAGGCATATCTTGTCTTGGGGCCCATGGCTTACGCTGAGCAAAAAAGAACACTTCCTCCTCTCCTTCAATGGTTTTGAACTCAATAGGGAGATGTTACACCTCCAAATTGGCCACCACTTTGCATCTGTAGTCTTTTTTTCTTTGTCGACAGTGGGGGAAATATTTAGCTAACATTGCCTCAGCACCTCTTTCTTCCTTCTAGCTTGCATAGTATCCAATTGAGTAGCTACATCATTGATGATATCCTACTTGAAGTCAGACAAGAGATTGGTAATCTCCCCTTTAGATACTCTAGAGCCACTTCCTTTTATAGAAGAGGGCCTAAACCCCCTTCCCTTCTTCACAACTGCTCTGGAGTAATTGAGACAAATTTTCTTGATATCATCCCAATCACTTTGGGTTACATCACCTCCTACCATGAGGTCAAGGGCCTCCATGCAAGTATCATTAACTCCTCTTAAGAATAGAAGTTTTTGAGATTCCTCATTCAGCTCATGATGAGTATTCTTTTGCACACTAAACAAGAATCTTGACACATAATCCTCCAAGGTTTCATCCTCCTTTTGTGACATTTTGAAGATGTCATCTCCTCTCATATCATTTCCTCTACAATACTCTTTATATTTACTCAAGAACAGAGTCTTCATTTCCTCCCAAGTGTTAGCTACATTACCTCCCAATCCCATGAACCATCTCAAGGCTGCCTCTTTTAGTGTAGAGGGAAACAATTTCAGCTTGTGTGCTGAGGTTGTATAGTCATAACTTCTGCAAAGGATGTCAAATTCAAACAAGAAGGTATGAGGGTCCTCAATAATAAGTCCATAGAACTTTGGCAGTAATGAGGCAGGGATGTTCTTGAGGTTATTATTGTCATGTAGGTTAGGGATTGGGAATGAAAAAATAGGATTTTCCATTCTTGGTTGTATGCTTGGATTAGCTCCTGGTTGATGAACTACAAGAGCAAGTGGATTAATTGATTATGTCTCTTTGGATAGGTTAAAGCTTAGTTCAGAGGAAGAAGATGAGGTAACTAAGTCTTGGCCAGCATCCAGATATGGGTCATCTTGGGATAGGTTCGGTTCAATCTCTTCAATATCTATGCTCCCAGGAAAGAATCTTCCAAATTGGTCTCTTCTTCTATGCATACAACAAAAGTAAACTAACTATGGAGATGTAAGAATGTAGAATTCTAAACTAAAAATACCAAGAATGAAATCTTAAACTCTTTACTAGCATGCCTATAATAGGTTCTTAGTTTGACGCCATCCCCGGCAACGGCGCCAAAAATGTAGTGTTCATTAATTAGCTCAATAACTAGGAATATGAATTCCTCTACTCAGGGATTGAACATCACAACTGGCAGTAATGACCTACTAAAGAACCTCATTTAATTATGAACCCAAGGATGTAAACTTGAAATGGGACAACACAATATATGTACTAATCACCCTTCCAGACATACATGATTCCTAAAATGCTTTCTACTGGAATTTAAGTATTGGAAACAACTTTGCTGTTTAACTTGCTTGGAAATGAAAAACTTGCAAGATAACCTATTTTGCTCCTAGTGGCTACAGGAATAGTTGACAATTCTGTGTTTTTGTTAGCTGCAGGAACAGTCACATTAACTTCTATGAAGGGAAATGTAGCTACTCTAACTTATAGAATAAAATTAAGGACAGTTCTCTAAGTGGGCCCCCTTAGGTAGTGCCAAAAGCAGACAACAGATTAGGTGAAAAACTTCATAAGCTTTATTGATTCAATGGAAATGAGTACATGGCACAATCTCTTGACTGAATTTCTAAAACTGAAAGTGTGTTACAATAGCAATTTCTTCCAGTCCATTCTCTGAAGGAGAATGGGCTATTTATTGAAAACTGATCCTAACTACTAACCAACCTTCCCTTATAAAATGGGAGGCATTTATTACATTTAACTAACTTAAGTAAAGAGGTGAATGACAATGCAAGAACTAAGTCAAATTGGTTTAGTAGTCTTAAAGTGCCATCATCTTGGATTCAAGCACCACCAAGATGCCTGGCCTAGATTTCTAGAACACTTCTCCTAGCATGGCGGATGAGTTGAAACTATCTCCTCCTCTTTTGTTGTTGAACTAGTCTTCATGGATTTGGTCTTCAATCTTCAAGTGGAAGTTGAATTCCCTTCCTTCAATCATGGTACCTGCAAAATATCTCACCATCTTTTTTTGAGGAAGAAGGTTAGCTCAACACGTTCATCCTTTAAGACAATCCATTACTTTATTCATTCATTCATTAAGTATTAAACTAAGGCAAACATTGTTTCAGATATGGCTGTAGGAATTTTTGGTAGTGGAGGCTGCAGGAAGGTTTTATGATCACAAAAAGCCATAAAGTATTTATCAAACTAATAAAACATTAAAGGTAATAATCATGGGACTTCTTATCACAATATACTCATCATATTTAAGTCATAAAAAGGTCTATATCCTATCCCATAATCAGACTGAATGTTTGTTTTAGCATAATAAAAATAGAAAAGTATTTATAAAAGTATGATCAAAATGTGCCAAAGACTTGGCTCATCAACACCATTGGGTACTCAGAATTTCTCTATTGTGAGCTTCAACACTTTGATATGTTCTGGCCTTCACCTTTATATCAATATGATACATCTGAGTGAAAGTAGGAAGCCCAAATATGTATATAATTCCTTTCGACGTGAAATCAACATAAATTATTCCTTCCTTCTCAACAACTCTATTTTTAGGGTTATAATAATTCATACATTGTGTAACCAATTCAAGGGCCTCCATTGCTGGCAAAAACCCTCCTACTAAGAATAATCCACTTTCTACAACATTTTTGATACATTGAGAAGTGTTTTATTGGCATACCTGAGTGCAGATTTCAACATCAAAAGACCACCCCATATGAGTGTCTGTCACTACCATATTGATTCATATGGCCTATGAATTGAAATATTTGAACTCATCTTTTGATCTTGCATCAGAAGTACTCCATTTTCCTGGTATTTTCTCGATTTTAAAATGGGTGCCTTGTGTGCGAGTTAGGGTTAAATTTAACCAAAAATTTCTTTAAATTTATTAAAAATTTATTCAGGTCTTTCGGTTAAATTCAAAATCAGAGAATAATCATCATTTCAATTTCAAACATTTTTAAAAAGGAAAATATATTTTGGCTAACATAATATCAATTATTTAAAACATACCTAGTTCTGGTTGATAATGATAATCTTTTGAAATGAAACTCCAAAACCCTTGGTATTTGTGTTCTTGGTTTCTCGAAATTTACCTTTCCTTGTGCACCAATATTCATTCTTTCAATTTCCTTTGTAAATTTGCACCATTACGCAAAGTAGGGTATTGAAAAAGAAATTGTATGATTAAGGTGATGCCAAGTACATGAGTAGTTCACCACCTTCATTAATTAACTGTTACAATGCATTAATTTATCAAATAAGGGTGCAATCATTATAGATTAGGATTCAAATTATGAAATCCTAGGTTTTTGCACAGGCTCACTACTAGAGGGAAAAGACGACGTGGTGATTATATGTGGCACTCTAGTGTCACTTCAATCACCCACTAGGTATGGACCATCAAAGATACATGATCAATTCATGATCACCAGGATCAACACTTTCTGGTATCAACTTTTGGGAGAAATATCAAGAGTTGGGAACTTACTTCCTAGGTTCAAACAGAACACAAACCAGAATGAAAGAAAAGACCAAAAAAGAGCTTAAGAAAGATCAAAACATTTCAAAATAGACCCTCCAGTTTTTGAGTTACAAATAAAATTACCGAACTCTGATACACAAATAAAAGATATCACTAGGATTAGCCCTTTTCGGTTGGTGACTTACCAGGTGGGGTTAAGACGAACTAAAGATACAATTGCTTTAACACAATCGTAGGACTCTAAGATTTTGGTTTTTGATAATATATTAAACTTCATAAAAATAATGAAAACTGAATCTGGGAAAGAAAACATAGGGAAAAATAAAAACCAAACAAGATTAAAAGAGAGCCGAAACCAACCAAACTACAGAAAAACACCAAAGCAAGCGAAAGGGAACAAGAAGAAAAGAATAAAAAAGGGGGTCCACACTTTTCCGAAGGGAAAAATGGGGCATGTTCTGAAACCACACAACTGTGTCTTGTTTATTAGTCACTTGTAAACATAAAGCTTTGTTAATAAGTAGTCTAGCATTTTTTGTTGTGCATGTCGATTGTTGTATTTTTGTGTAACAAGTATGGAAATCATGGATCATTTGGAGGTGTCTTATAGCACATTGCATTCAGGTAGCCAAGGTCTTAATTGTTTTGTTTTCCAATCCTAGCATGATTAAGTATGGAAATGAAATATTGATTTGCTTTTCTAATTACACTATGCAATTTGAAGCAATTGAGATTATCAATCCAAAAGGTATATGGATTTTTCTCCTTATCTATTACTAGTTCTTCGAATATACAAGTATTGCACATAGGTTGTGCTTGGTAGAATTCAACACAAAATATGATATCTATGTTTCTAAAAGGTGTTGTTGGCATGTGCTTGATTTGAAAAAGGCTTTTGTCAATGTTGTAAAGAATTTTGAACCAATCAACTACACATCATCAATGAGAATAATTTGTAATTAGTCGAAGTATTTTCTTAAGGAATCAGTTGTGTTTAAATCTAGAGGTAGCATTTTTGAAGAATTGCATGGAAATTGGAATATTGAATATACAATAATTCCACCTATATTTAATACAACTTTTCTCATTGAAGCAAAAATAATTCCTTTAGGCTTGAGTAGATCATTGTCTAGTTTTTTATCATAGAATTGAATCATTGCTTCTTGAAATTTCTTTTGTTGTGAAGGTTTTTCCTATGCCAACTCCACCTATGAAGAACAAGTACAAGGGTTTTTTTTGGAGCAAGTCTTTTTGTCATTAGTATGTCCTTTACTATTGATTGTTGTTCTTTGCTCAATTATATTTTTAGTTTGTAGCATTCTTTATTGCTCAATAGAAATGGATGTGCAATCTCTGAAAATAATTTGTGCAGATGGAATCCTTGATCTTTATATTCTTCGTATGGTTGAACTCACTTATGATGTCATACCTTACCATGCCATTCTCCTATTTGCCTCTACCAATTTCATCTGCAATATTTATTGTTGGATACTTATCATTTTTAACTTTTGTGGAGGTTTCATCAATGTCACCCCATTTATAAACAATTTATAGAGTGAACATCTTTTTGATATTTTCAATTCGTGCTTTGTTTGTATTGAATGTTGCACTGCATGTTTCATATCTAGTTAACAAGGTTTTTTCACTAGATCTGGAAGGCACAAATAGCATACGTTTTTCTTTGCAATAATTCTCAAGGTCAATGTATGGATTGTATCTTACATAGTGTATGATTTGTGGAGTTTCTCTTTTTTGCGGCTTTGTAGATTTGTGAGACTAAAAAGTGGCATATTCTGCCAATGACAAGTTGTCAAGAGCTTTTGACCGCTATGTGTATTTTTCTATTATATATGCACACATGATCTTTTCATAATCATCTTGCTCTTTTTCCAATAGCTTAGGCATTATTAACATGTAAACTCTACTTTCTAATGGTGTAGTATTGATGAAAACAGTTTTCCTTGAGCAATTATGTAATGGAAATGAGAGAATGATATGAACACCTTGATGACTGGACATTTGTTGATAGTTAAGAAATGCGTTTCCAAGATTTTGTATAAATTAGACATTTCCATAATAAGCAGTAGTGTGTTGTTGTCACAATTTCTAAAATACAAGAGACAATGTTCTATCTTGTTTCATCATATATGAGCTATAGTAAGATGCAACAACATTTGCATCTAAAATAAATTGTGTATCTGTATTTTCATACCATAGTTTGGACACTTTCTTTACAAAGGCATTTATCCAAATTTCACATGGGTCTCTTTTCAACATGATAATTTTGTTTGACAATGTTGATTGAAGAATTGTAATGTAGTCATTTTCATCCATTTCCAATTCATGCAAGAAAATTTGAAATGATTGTTCCTTTGTGTAATGTTTGTTTTCCAATTGCATAAAAAAAGTTTTTTCTCTCTCCTTGATTGTAGCATCAGGCATTGGAAGTTGTTCTAAATTTGTTGTTTTTCTCATTGGAGGCAAGGGGAAACTAAACCAACAACTTGAGTTTTTTTATTTCTTTCAACTATTTGTATGATAATGCGTTTGCATTTTGGTAAGGTTTGTATCAAGTAGAAATGAGTCACATGAAATATACATTTTCACAAAGCTTTCTATTTCAGTATTTGAGAAATTATCATATACAAGTGCATCTTTTATCCATAGAAAAAAATGAACATGCTCATTGCCTTGGTTTTGGAATTATGTAACAAAAGAATAGTTTGTGACCTGGCCAAAGAGCTCATGTTTTTTTAGCATCATTTTCTAGAATGTGTTGACCCTATGGTTGAAGTAATAACCTCAAAGGACTGGATTCTTTCTGATTTCAAAATCTAAGTCCCTATCTTCTATAGTTTCATTAAACTTGGATTGTTGCAAAATAGATATTTGGTGCAAAGCTTTGCACAATGGCTTCTAGAAATGATCAACACTTGTTAGTGTTACAAAAATTGTTAGAGGTCCCAATTTTCTTATCATTGCAAATATGGTTTTTTTAGTATTTTCTACATAATATGGCAAGGTCTAAATTCTTTTTAATATTCTATAGCCCAATGAAGATCTTAATTTTTTTTTGAGCTTTGTTGGATTGTGCACATCTTTTACAAGCAATATTTCACCTATCGATTCATTTTTTTTGTATGGAAATCCATGCTTGTGAGGATACTTGGTGAATAATAATTTTAATAGCTTTAAAAAATTTTTTTGTTATGTGTGTTGCAAAGTCATTGTCTTTATGCATAAGTTCCCATCTTGCTATTTTTTGGTACGTCAAAGTTTTAGTAACATCACTTGGTCGAGCTGAACCATAAAACAAAGTTGAAAAGTTCATATCCTCTACATACATGTCCCGGGAAATACTAAGAAGTTTAAACCTTTCTGATGGTGCAATTTCAATGATTCTTTTGTCAAGGTCTTTGATTGAATTTTTTTAATTAAACCAATGTATAATTGATTTGGTTATTGACTCTTCATTATCTTTAGATATGACATCTTGCATACTTGGTTCTATTTCAAAATTTGTTTGCATTTGTGTTGTCTTATTTTCCAGAAAGTCATAGCACTCTCTATTTATAAAGATGTTCTCTTTTGTGTGCAATAGTGTTTTGGATAAGAATCCATGACTATAGGAGGTCTAACATTTCCTTGTGCATATGAATTATCATATTCTAGCTTTCACTTCAATCTAACTACTACTGTTGTGGTTTCATTTGGTTGCCTAGGCAATGCTTGTTGCACTTTATCAAAATCTACATGAATATTGATGATTATCCCAAGCAATCCATGTACTTGTTTATATCCTAATTGTCTGATATGTGAATAATCTATGTGCACAGACACAAGCCTTTCCTCTAGACTAGTCAAAGTGTGAACAACATATATTCGTGCATTTCATCTTATTCTTGAAGGTGGGGAAAAATATGGGATCTTACCATGTAATGTGGCTTTTATACATTATTTTCAAATGGGCTATCCTATTGCTATATTTTTTCATTCATCTGAATACAAAGAAAGGACAAAGATTTTACAAGTGTATCATCAACTTTACAAATGTTGTGATGGAAATGAAGCATGTTGCAAAGAGAGCATGGTTGAGTGGGTGCGTCGTTTATTGTTTTCAAGTATGATTTAATATTTGTTTTGATAGAATTGGATGTTTTAGTCTGTGGACATTTGCATGGGACACTTGTGCATTGTACATTTTTTATTTTAGAGAGTGCAATGTCTCATGTGATATTAACTTTGTTTAACTTGATGTATGTATTGTTGTAGTTGTTTTTTTTATGAGAACTAATTATATTGTTTGTTGTTATTGATTTGAAAGTGCTTGTCATATGTTGAATATAAAGTGGATCCTTGATATGGATGTTGTGAGTCGATTGTTCTTTTTGTTGAAGTGGTTCATAATGAAAATTCCTCTAGCTAATTACAAAGAAAATCAAGTTAAGATTTTATTTGGGCTTCATGCAATTAGAGTATGTTTTGGTTTTGGGATATGGAGATTCTTATCATACATGTATTGTTGCAGCAAACATGTGGGACAACCATAGTGCACAAAATTCAGACCCTTCAAGGCCACTTTGCACATATGGCACTCCAATCCTAGAAACCAATGATTGTAACTGCAATAGATGATTGTTGCTTCCTATGCTAGATTGATCAAAAGTGCCAAAACAAGCCAATGCATATTTGTTTTCAACTATCAATGCATTGGCCAATGAATGTGCCATAAATAATCACAAAGCAAATAGATCAAATTATTCGACAAGAAAGAAAGTTATAGCACTAAACACGCTTTCACCACATGTAGTAGCCAATGTAGCTACTCTACAAAATCCAAGTGTGTCAAATGCATTTGTCACAAAGGCACAATCTTGTGCCACACTTTATAAAGGAATCAACCAACAACAAATTTTTTTTGAACTTCGACCACATAAAAGTGGTGTTTATGTTTTGAATTTTAAAATGATGTAAACTAATGAAATGTAGAAATTTTGATGAAGTTTATTCCTATAATTTTTCAAATTTTTTAGAAAAAAATTTTCATTACTTTTTTTATCAATTTAAGAACAAATTTTGGAATGCTGAAAATTTTAGAAAAAAGTGACTTCATAGGCCATCAAGAAATAAATTGAAAACACTTCATTTCTCCATAATTTTTTTTTCTCCAAATAGGTAACTTCAATATTTTGTGCATGGGAAAAATAAATAAAATTTTGATGTATATTTTTCTCGTAATAACATTTTAAAGTCAAACTTGTCAGAATTCGATAGTTTTCACAGGCCCTCAACTATTGTCTATTTTTTTAATCAATTTCAAAAAAAAAATTATACCCTTTTGAAGAAGACTCTCTCCTCTTGTGGCCCATTTATTTTTTAAGATTTTTTAATATGTTTTACTATTTTTTTTTAATTTCTAATTAGCCTCTTTTTTAACTTTAACAACCTACTTGCATTATTTTAAAAATAAAATATATTAAAACTAATCAAATATTAAAAAAGTTGCATATTCAAATTCCCCACTCTGAGCTCTATAGAAAGGTTTTTTTTTTTTTTTTAAACATCATTCTAACTAAAGAAAAACTTAGCTAAAGTTAAATTTTTTAGAAAATTCTGGAAAAAGTTGAGTTGGCTACCAGCTAGGATGCCACATAGAAAGTTTTGGTAGAAAGGGTTTCTATAGAAAGGGTTTCATTCGAAACCCTTTCTATAGAAACCTCACACATTAAAAAAGCTTTGATTTCAAAGCGAGAAAAGGAAAAAATTATTTTTTTTGGATTCGGGTGAAACTTATTTAGTTGAGAACCTGTGTGCTACGTATAGGCCACGTGGTTTTGGTCGAATCCTATTCGGCTCAAAATTTTTCTGATCGAAAATATTTTGCTCGAAACTATCTATTTAGCCAAAAGTGTGACACAACTTTGTGCTTTTACCCTTTGATATTGTGTTCCAAGTGTTGTCCAAATTGCAATATGTGATTTGCAAATGTGCTTGGATGTTTTGGATGCAATCAAGTATGTATTTAGTCATGAAGACACAAGCTCATAGTGGCCAACAATATAAATTGTATCATGGAAAAGAATTGATATTACAGGATTACATGCATTTTTGTTGAAATGTAAGTAAATTATTTTGTATGTTAAAAACCAAATGCATATTGGTATGTTTAGCCAACATGCTAGCTATTTTAGACAAAATATGTCATTCCAAAGCCTAGTTTCACCACTATTGTTCATCTCTATGGCTGAAAGTCTCATCCTTCATAGATATGTGTTGTTGTCATGTATATTATGCAAATCCATTAGGACTTGTCGGTGAAAATCATTTTCATAGTAGCCTAAAGCTATAGTACAATGATTGTGAAGACAATCTACGAAATGATCCACAACCATATTGTGTAGTTGTTTCGATGCGTAATGAGAATGAAGTAAAACATGTACTATATCAAATGGGAAATCACCAACTTTGTAATTGAATGAGTCAATTAAAAAAAAATGTGCATAGTGGAGAGCTTCATCAATTGACGTGAAAGGTGCCTTGGCATTTGGTTTGTAGGTTTCTATTACAATTGGTTGTTCTAACAATTTTTTCCTTTTAAGATGATTGTTTATAAGCATATTGCCAGATTTCATGTCAAAGGACAAAGGATGCAAGTTGTATTGATTATACTTAGTCTACTAACGATTTTATAACAATGTGCCAAGCTTGAAACGTTGAATACATGGAAAAAAGAACTAAACAGGAAATTACTCACCATGATCAACAATAATGCACAATTTATAACTTTAGCCTTTGGTTCACTATTGTGCACTAAAAATCCTACAAAGCAACAAAAAATTCTTAATATCAATTCATGTAACTGAAATGAAACTTTTCTAGGACTATTGAGTAGGGTAGTGCATATTTCAAAACAAGCAAAAGAGAAACAAGCATGATAATCTATTACACACATTGATCAACAACAATGTGAAATGTGTCACAATATAATGCAATTGGAAATCCTATGTTTTCCAAACCCTACAATAAAAAGCAAATAAATTAAGCAATAGCAAATGAATTGAGCAAAAGTAAATAAATTTACCAAAAGCAAATAAATTGAGAAAAAGCAAATAAATTGGTCAATTTTAGTATTCATCTTGTTTTACTCTTGAAGTTCATGTATGGTTTGAGTGTAGATACATATATGTGTACACACACACACACATATATATGTAGACATGTACATACATATATGTGTAAATGCTGTAGTAACCTTGGAACTTCTAATCAAATTCTACTTTATCAATCTATAAATTTGAGAAAATTTGTCGAGAAAAAGGATATTATACTTTATCCATTTGGTACAAGAAACCAAAGTATAATGTGCAACATTCAAGAATGAAAGCGTATTAATATGCTATATCTATGTGCTATGGTGGGTGAAAGTACGAAGTGGAGTATGCAAGAAAATTTAGTTTTCTCAATTCCTAAGGAGAAACAATTTTGCAATGTCCAAGGAAATTCCACTATCTCAATACGTAACTAGCAAAAATGTTCTAAGATCCATGGAAACTATTCTTTACCAAATTCTTGCAAGAAAATTATATTTGCAAAATTACAATTTTCCTTGTTATGATTAAAAACACAAGTGAAGCTTTGTAAAACAAACTTTGGTGTCTGATTAGTAGTAACTAGAATAGAGTAATTGTGACCAACATCGATGCCTAGATAATCATAGAATTTTCTAATTTTTTCAAGCTAGCCAATTTCTATAGTCTCCACTTTGTGACTATGAACACTATCCTTTCAAAGGTTTCTTCTCGATCCCACTTGAGTCTTGTAGAAAAAATGGGTCCATTACAAGTAATTAGAAGCAAATGATCAAGTCCTTTTATGTATAACTACAAATATAAGTTAAATATTGATTGAAATATACAATTACCAACTATACAAAATATCTTTGATGAATGACACTATAATAATATACAAGTAGAAGATAACAATAATGGATAAAGCATAAAGAAATACATTGGTTAGGATTCTAAAACTGTAATTCTTATTTTGTTGTGATTTATATCTATGAAAAATATAGTTTTAGACTTAGATTTACTAATAGTAACTAGATCTTACCTTGCTCTAGTGTAACTAAATAAGCATAAATTGTGATTTTTACATCAATGACAACACCATCATGATTACATAGTGATCCACTATTGTCAAGTCTCTTCCTAAGGACCTGTGCATAAGTAGGAGAAGTCAATTTAAGTACAAAAGGATATATTTGCAAGGAATAACACAAGAAAATAGACTTGATGCATGACTATAATTGTAATCTAGTAGATTTTTTTATATTTAACAACAATAATTTTCTTGCATAAAAAATAGGTCGCGATTGTATAAAATAGGAATAAAAAATAGAGTCAAATTATAAATCTAGACCACAACACCTCATAAACTTCATCTCCTATGTATTCATGTATGCAATAGATGATGCGAGTAACAACTGCCACTTGATAAGAAGAAGGCACCTATCAATCTTAATAATAAATAGAAAATATGTATAACAATGCATTCTAATTTCTAACACTCAGGATCAACACCAGTTTTAGACAAGGCATGTGAAATACTATGAAGACACCACCTATCCATAAAAACATTCATAGTCAACAAACATGTATAGCAACAAAAAATTAGCAATAAATAAGCCTATCATAATTTGTTAAGCAGCAATGAGATACTCACAATTGCAAAATTTGAACAATATAATTAAAAGTAAATGGGATAGAATAAATATTTTACATGAGTATAATCTACTTAAACTCTGTCTTTTAGGATGGAATTTGCACCATTTTTTAGCAATTTACTCATTGGTTGTTGGTATCTTGCTCATGCTTTTGTATTCTCCTAGTTGCAAATTACTTTTGTGAGAAAGAAAGGGGAAAATTTCATCAATTCTTAATGTTTTGTTTCTATTGGAAATATTTCATGACCTTATAATGTTCTTTGATACAGTTGTGTCCTTGCACCCACTATTTTTGTTGACGCATAACATATCAACAAGGAAATTTTGCATTTATTAGTCCCTAATTTTCATTTATTGTGAGTAGACTGGAGTGCAAGTGTCATTAATGGATTATGGTGTTCAAATTATTTTCCTCATGGTTTTGTAATTTCCAAATTGCAAATTATTTTTCAAAAAAATTAATCAATTCCTAATTTTTTGTTGCTATTAGAAATATTTCATGACTTTGTAATGTTCTTTGATATAGTCGCATCTTTGCACCCAGTGTTCTTGTCAACACATGACATTTTAACAAGAAAATTATGCATTTATTAGTCCCTAATTTTTATTTATTGTGAATAGATTTAAGTGCAGGAGTCATTAATGGCTTATGTAGTAATTGTTACAAACACCATGAGAAAATTGTGAAAATCCTTTTTGGGACCCAAAACATGGTTAAAATAGCACAAGTGATTTAAAATGTAGAGATATTTGTTATAGTATGCATACCAATAGGATAGTTATAAATCCTGTCAATAGACACAAATTTTACATCAAGAGATTTTGCAATTATTTAGGACTAATTTTCATTTGATAGATTGAAGTGCAATTGGCATGCATGTGTGACAGAGAAAATATTAGTTGCATTGTTAATGGTGGCTAATGAAGAAGTCAACATTAATGAATTATGGTGTTAGGTCTTTAACTGACCAAAAGAGATTCTCATAAAAGAAATCAATGATAGTGAACAACAAAGATTAAACCATTATAGGGACATAGAAAAATATAGAACGATAGTTTAAAATATATAGGAACTTACAAATGCCTCCTTCTTTCCTTCCAATAAATAAAACTCTTCTATTTTTTAATATTTCACTTGTTCCCTATCATTGAGTGTTTTTATGGCTTACAGTCTATAAATGTAATGCCCCGCCATGTAACCCTAGAGGAAGTTGCAACAACTACGAAAGCGTACAATTTTTTTTCTTTTAATGTGCAATATTAACATGAAAGATGCACTACCCTATCACAAACATCGTCTAAGGCACACGACGAAGGTTACCACTAATTCCCATTAGATACACATTATCCATTCATAAAATTTAATCAATTACTTATGAATTTAAAGCATATACATTCAAAGCATTAAAATTGCATCGCATATAATAAAAAAACATCAAGATCCAAAGGTTACATTAATTTTTAAATAAGGTTTACAATACTCATTCGCAGAATGAGGAAGATCATACATAAGTGTTACAGATTACAAAATTCCTCGTTGAATACAATTGAGGAGTAATATAAGTACAAGTGTCAAATGATACAATACATCAAATAAAAGGATCATATCAACCGGTATCCATGAGATCTCCAACTGGAAGATCTCGCCATCACGAACAAAAGAAAGGGGACCCAATAGAGTAAGGTGCACATTCCTCCCAACCAAGTGGTACCCAAAGGCCCACCCTCCATGCTAGGAGATAGTAACAAGGAATACTAGACAAGATCAACTACCTCTAAACACATGATAACACATAACTAAATTAACCAAACACAAGAGCAACACTAAAACACTAGTTACATTGCTTCCAAAGTTAAACTAATCAAGTATGCCAACTAAACCATACACACAAACCGTTGTCATAGGAAGAGTGTCCTCACACGAGCTCGACATGGGTTAACCAATGTGGATCTTCATAGGTTACTGACCCCTATTAGGTTAAACCCTGTAAACCTCAATCGATCCCTGGCCCTCATTCTCACTCATGCGAGATCAACTTAACTTTCGAAGAGACAAGGTAGATGACCTTCGCCATTTCAGGCCTTCCCACTCATCTCAAGCCCAAATGCACACTTGAGTCCATGAGTGAGGCTATCTTATCTAATTTAATATGAGTTACTACCCAATCCCCTAATTACTTAAATTATGTTTTCACTTGATTAACTACTTTCGATAGGTTACCCAGTTTACCTCTTTAGGGCTCTAGCCCCTAATGAAATCCACTCTCCTATTGAAAACACAGATCAAAACCAAAAATGAAGGGTAATATTGTGCACAAAACTGGATAATAAATTCCACTCCAAACATAGGAGGCAACACATAACAAATTCCACTCCAAACAAAGGAGACAACACAACAAATTCCACTCCAAACAAAGGAGGCAACAAATCCCCATTCATGGTAACCGAATGATTCACTATAACATGACAATATGCACTACCCAAGGGTAAAAAAAGGGCTAGTAATAAAATTACTACAACCCCCAACTAAATTACCACATCTGGAAGTCTTATTAACACTTCTAAACAAATTACCCTAAAATAAGAGCAAAACAAATTACATACACAAGGCAATAAAATAGGAAATAAAACTACTCTTCGGATATCCTAAATCAAATTTCCTTCAGTGTAATAAAGTAATATAAATTTCCAATTTAAACTAATTAAATAAAAACTCTTTTTACAAAAAGAGAAGAAAATCAATCTATCTAATACTTCAATTCCCTCAATCACTTTAATAAAATATCAATTTCTACTTAAGGATTATTTCATTCAAATCTTCTATTTGTGCATATTATGCATGCACCTATATAAAAATAAAACATTTAAAAATATATTTAAATATATACACATAATTATATATGTATAATATATAATTATGTATATATATCATATATATATACATTATTTAAATAATTTAAAAACTAATTACAAAAATAAAAATATATATATTTATATATACCTGCGTATATACACATAAGTATATATATAATTTATATATTATATATATATACTTATGTATATATATCACGTATTATATACAAATCAAATCATATAAAAATTAAAGCATTATAAAATTCAAACTCATTAACTGTATGAACAAGTTTGATTTAAATGGCTCGACATTATGTATACGGGGAGGGGGTGGCTATGGTTCTCCACAACCGAACCCGCTCTTCAGGAGGGTGCAGCCAAAAGAGAGTGGGAGGGGTATGCTACCTCCCCACAATGCCTCCCAAGGGGCATCTGTGGGGAGAGCCTAGCCTCCCCACAATACAAATAAAATTCAAAACTTTAATTTTTTTTATTTCCTACGAATTTTAATCTCGAATTCGCTGTATGGAAATCCTTAAAGGATTTTTCAACAACACAATTTCTTCAATACAGTCAATTCAATGTTGAATACTTTACAAATAAATATATATATATTGTATATACACATATATGTATATATAATAATATATATATACACATATATGTATATAATATATATATATATATATATATATATAAATAATTCAAAACAATAGTTCTAATTGGGGAAATTTTTCCAAAAATAGCCATCTAGAGGAAAATACCCAAATTTTATAGAGAGAAACAATTTTCAACATAGGGTTTCTCTAAATTTCTTCAAACAAACTAATTAATAGGAAGCTATCATTATCTACAGAAAACCAAATCCAATAATAAATTGAAGCAATATTTCTCTATAGTTAACATTTACCCCCAAATTTCCTGAGAGGTTTAATCCTACAAAAGAATTTCTATAGAGAGTGAATTTAACTAAAATAAAAGAGGAACTTGAAATCTAATGCCTGAGAAGATGTGAATTGATGTAGAGCCTCTTCTATAGAACCAAGATTCTTCCAGATCAACTAGAGATTCCTCCAGAAATAAACAAAATTCTAGAACACAAGAACTTTCCTGAGATTGTATTTTTCCCAAAAATTTCAACCACATGCAATCACCAAAAGCTAAATTCTTAAACAAGATTCCCTACCAAATATCCTCTATCCTTTTTCGTGAAGAAGCTTCTCACCTCTTCCTGTTACAACCATTAATTTTCTCTGTGAATATCTTTTTCCCAACAACCCTCATAAATTTTTTAAACACATGTTGAAAACCAAAATATCTTTTAAAATCAAATTGCACCAAATCCTTAAGATATATTTCCAAAAATTAAAACATTTAATAATTTCTAAAATACTTAGCATATCTATTATTTTTTTATATTAGGCATAATAAGAGAAGAAAATACAAACTAGTTCATAAGATGGTTATACCATCAGACTGTGATCAGTATTTTATCACCCCCCTTACAATGTAAAATTTTGTTACAAGGTATAATAGAGATAGGCCCCCAATACATTGTAACAAAAATAATAATCGCCCCCATTACAACAACAAAATAAAATCAGCTGGCTTCACTTTACAAAGTAGATACAAAAATTATTGCGCCATCCTAGAAGTGTTCCAAAGTGTCTGTATCATGTGGATTAGTTACATAATATAAACACCATTATATACAGAAATAATAGAAGGTAAAACAAAGGAACTAGAAAGGGAGAAAAGAAAAAGGTTGGCTGGCTACACAGCCTCTTGGCACCCCCTCAGAGAAACTAAAGCCTGAGTTGCAACCACCTCCTTTGCTATAGGTGAGGGAACATGTTCATCTTGAGTATTCCCCATAGTTTGGACCCCTAGCATATCTTGACGAAAAGCCTGAAGTGCCCTGATAAACATTTCGACATTTGGATGCCCTTTTGGCCACATTTTCCCATATCTTGCATCCATGATATCTATTGAAACCCTTCTGTCTTGTAAGTAATTCTAGAATTTGTCCTTTGAAAGAACAATAGTAATGTAAACATGCATGGAAATATTGAAAAAGATGAGTCTTCGAGAAGACTTAGTAAGCAACCTTTTCCTTCCTTGAAACAAATCTTCATTCCTTGCTTTTCAATTGACAACAATATACTAGAAGACAAGGAGAACCAGAATAATTTAGCAGTTTTCAGAAAATTAATGTGATGATTAAACAAAATTCTCTCGGGCAACAACTTCTCATTCACAGCCCAAAATTCTTGACCGAAGAAAAAGATTTCACAAATTTCTTTAGCAAAGGAGCATTCAAAGAAAATATGAACAATTGACTCAGGGACCCTGTAGAGAGAACAAACTGAAGTATCATCAATTTTACCCTTGAAAGAAAGCCTCTGTAATGTCAGCAAGCATCTAAAGAAAGAAAGTTTAGCCTCCAACAGACTGTTCCAATTTTTTTTCCATTGCTCTTTATCCCATTGTAAGTTCTAGACTTGATTTAAATGCTTAGTTAGATCAATGTGGTTTGTTAAGAGAGTGTATATTTCTTTTTTACTGTTCCTTATACCAGTTCCATTTTCCCATTGAAAATCTTTGTATTGATCTATTCCATCTTTAGTTAACATAGGAAATTTTAACCGGCCACAAGCCTCTCTAAGGATTGTGTAGGTTCTCCAATTGGAGGGGGGGAGGTTGAATTCATTATTTAATTCATTCCAACCTTTTCGTTTCCCATTTTCAAAAATATCATTAAAGAATTTCATGCCTTTAGCAGCCCATCCTCTTACAGAGAAACCTTGAAGAAGAGCTAGATTTTTCCCTTTATGTTTTAAGTTCCACCAAATAGATCTAAAGGAGTGGATAGTCCCCAAACCCCCATTGGTGAAATGGTGATTAAAAAGAAAAGGTTTCATCATTTCCTAGGCCTTCCAAATGGTTTTAAAGACATTAGATCCTGCAAGAGACATGATTTCCACATTGGCAAGGATATCACTGAGAGGCAGAGCTTCCCACCCTTTTTCCCTCTTAGGAACAACACTACTAATGTTCTTCTGGACCAACAACTTCCAGGGTTCTCTACCCTCCAAGGCCCTAATGACCCATTTTGAAGCAAGGGCAATACCTTGCAATTTTATGTCTTTCAAGCCCAACCCACCTTTTTCTTTTGTAGTGATGCACCACTCCCATTTAACTGCATGCCTTTTCTTATTTCCTTTGCCATTTGACCAAATAAAGGCCCTTATTCTTTTTTGGATATCATTAATTTGGTAAGAGTTGAAAAACTAGATAGAAGCAAAATAAATATTGTAAGAAGAAAGAATCTTTTGACAGATTTGCAAACGACCAGCTAAAGACATAAATTGCTTGTTCCACTTAGCAAGTTTTTTATCAATCTTTTCACGAATCCATAGCCACATTTCCTTCAGATTTGGCTCAATTGCAAAAGGAATCCCAAGGTACCTTACAATTTTACGAGGTCCACCCCATCTGAACTCAGATGCACTGAGCCAATCTGGGGGGGAATCCTCCTAGCCTAACAACCAGGATTTAGAAGGAGCATGTTTAGCACCTAAGGCTAAACAAAAGAGATCCAAATTTTTCAAGAGATTGTTAAAGTTACTTTCCTCTAGATGAAGCAAAATGGCAGTATCATCTGCAAATTGGAGGTTGATGAGCTCATTTTCATTTGGAATCCTGATACCCCTAACCTTAGGAGATGAGGAGCCTTCTCTTAATAAGAAATGGAGTGCATCCGAAGCAATGACAAATATAGCAGGAGAAAGGGGGCATCCTTGCCTTATAGACCTTTCCAAGGGGATCTCTTGAGTGAGAACCCCATTAACATTAACCTAAGCAGAGGCATCCCAGAAGAGATTTTTCACCATATGGCAAAAGGCCTCGAGAAAACCAAAAGCCTGAAGCATTAACAAAACAAAGTCCCATTAAATCCTGTCATATGCCTTTTCAAAATCAATCAACATCATAGCCGCCCTCTGATCATAGATTTTTTCCCAATTCAAAGCTTCCCAGCCAGTAATCAAATTTTCCAGAATAAACCTCCCTTTTATAAAGCCTATTTGAGTAGCATTTATGATGGAGGGGAGGATAAGGGCAACTCTTTCAGCAAGAATTTTGGCCATGATCTTATAAGAGACATTCAAGAGAGTAATGGGCCTCAAATTTTTGATTAGAGCTTTGTCACCTTCCTTTGGAATTAGTTTAATTATTCCCTTATTAATGTTACTACCAAGAGAACCTTTCTCAAAGGCCTCATTGAATACCTAAAGAAGGTCATCAGATATCCAGTCTATAAATTTTTTGAAGAACTCGGTCGGAAGCCCATCAGCCCCTAGAGACTTATCATTTTTAAGTGAGAGAATAACCTTTTGGATTTCCTCTTTTGAGATTTATTTCCCTAAGTCTTTTGCCATCTCCTTATTTATTTTCTTAGGGATGAGATTTAGATTGAATTCATCTTGATTGAAGGTTCACATGTGGCTAGTCAAGAGGAGATAAGATCTCACTTCTTTTGTCAATCTATTCTCTAGAATGCTTTTTTTTAATGAACCTAAAGAAGAATTTAGTCCCTTTATCCCCATTTTAACACCAATTCATTTTGGCTCTAACCCATGCCCCTTGATCTTGCTATTCTGAACCCTTCTGAGAGCCTCTTTGTCTACATTCAGGTTGGTAGCCAATGATTCATTAGTGGGGTTGCACTGAAGATCTAATTTTGACTGGAGAAGGGCTTCCCTTCTATAGCAATCCTTGGCTTTCTTCTTACCAATAATCTGAAAGAGGGCTTTGCATCCTTCCAGATTTAGAGTCCACCTATCAATAGCTAACAGAGACTTGTAGAAGTGCTTGTTAATTTGTCTAAGACATACTATGGAATTCCTGCAATCCAGATCCTTTAGGAGATAGGTGTTGAGGCAGAAGATTCTATTAGGTTCACCCACTTTAGGGACTTTAGTTTTCAAACTGAATTTGGCTTTGATAGGATGATGATCTGAAAGAGAGTAAGGGAGAACCTCCACCTTACACCCTTTAGCCACCAAGGATACTGAAAAGAAGTCCTTATTAGCATAAAATCTATCAAGTCTACAATATACTCTCTTGCCCCCTTTTTGAGAGTTACACCAGGTGAACCAAATAGAATTGTAGTCTTTCTTTTTCCCTTCTAAGGGATCCTCCAATCTCAATTTGGATTTCATTCTCTACTAAAAGAATCTTTCATTTCTCTTTCATTCAAACCCTAAGCCACCCCATTTTTTCCTCCTCCTTCTCTACAAAGTTGAAATCACCACCTAAGATCCAAGGGATCTCCTGAAGGGAATAAAGCCAATTCCAAAGGGAAATTTTGTTTGTGTATTCATTGGGAGAATAAATTTAGCACACTCCAAAACAAGTTTTGTCTTTCTCAATAATTACCCAGACCGCCCTATTACAGGGGGAGACACCAAAACTACTGACATACTTGGTCCACTTTTTTGCCACCAGTAGGGAGGCACCTCCTTTGCCTCTTTCATGCTTGGTAGAGAATTGTGTAGCATCTCTCCAAATTACTTTTGGACTATTTTCTAGATTGAACCTAGTGGCCTTAACTTCCTATAATAGGACAAAATATTTTTCTTTTTTCTGGGTTAAGAATCTCCTAACCACATGCTTTCTATCTGGGGTTTCCAAACCCCAGACATTCCAAGAAATGTAGTTAACTCCATTTAGAACATTCATAAAGATGAAGGCTCTTTATTGTTTTGAAAATTGTCAAAACATTTAGGAAGCTTAGCCTCAGCTTCCACCCTTTTTGCAATGGGAGGGATGATTCCACTAAGCTTCTTCCTTTTATCCTTTTGAGGATGGGTGGACTCAAAGAGGATTAAAGGGTTGGAGTTGGCAGGACATTTTTTCTTTCTATACCTCTGAGTATTCTTCTTCAGAGCATTCTCTAGATGGGAAACTTCCCCATCAGTTATATCCCTGGATGAAAACTAAATATCTTCTGCAAATTCCATGCCCGAGTTTGAAGCATATTATTTTGAGCTCATCATTCCACCTATGGGGGTGGGAGGATCCTCAGAGTAATTATGTATTATCAATTCATCCACTTTTGTATTGCCTGCTACAAAAGAAATAACACTGTGTGATCTTGATTTAACTAGTTTTTTCTTCTCTAAATTAGGTTTCCTCTCAAGGAGAATATCCAAGTCTTCAAGTCCATTTTTAATGTTCAAATCCTTATTAGGATGCAAGACTGTATCATCAACATCTTGGGGCTAAAAACTAGTACCCAGTGCCAGTTCCTCCCCTACCTTTTCCTTAAATATTTTTGAGTTAAATGTATGAATTGGTTTATCTGAGGCACGATTAGGGCCTTTAGATTTCTTATTTTTCCTTAGTTTTAATAATGCAAGATATTGAGCATTCAATTTTGTGGTATTATCCAATTTAGTTTCCACCAGGTTACACTCGGGCTCCAAGCCCTCATTCTCTTTTAAATAGGCTTTGTTGTCAGTGAGATTTTTACTAGAGTTTTTTTCTACTTTGTTTAGAAGGGAATCAAGTTCCTCTTCAAGGATTTTATCTTATTAATGGGAGGAACTCCATTAGAAGAATTACTTTGAAAATGATTGCTCTAGAGAGGGGATGTAGAACCAACACCCTGAGGAGGTTCAGGAACCTCGATCTTTCCTTCTTTGTTTATAGCATGCCCCTCACCACGAGTAGCATGATTATTTTTATTAGCGTTAAATCCGTTAAATCCACCTGAGGTGGGTCTCAATTTTTTTTGTTTCTAATTAGAGGGCAATTCCTCTTGATGTGTCCCTCCCGCTTACATAAATAGCATGTGTTCAGACCCCAGAGAACTTCAATATCACAACAAATATTACCATACTTCAATTGGATTTCAATTACCTCTGGCACATCCTTCCCTAGTGAGAGATAAACCAACACTCGAGCATCCGAGTGTGATAGAGGGGTTTTAGTATCATCAATCTTAATAACATTCCCATAGGGCTCCAAAATCAATGGAACAAATTTCCACAACCTCGAAGGAACATGTTTTATTTTTAACCATCAAGGGATAGAGAGGACCAGGACCTCATCTTCCATAGCCTCCAGGTTCTAGGCCAAAGCCCTAAACACCACCGAACCCACGTTCCAGAATTGCTTTTTAATTACTTCCAATTGTGCATTAGGGTTACAAAAAAAAACAACATACATGCCTTTTTGAGTCATTCTACAATAATAGAAATGAAGACCCAATTTCCTTTCCTAGACTTTGGAGAACCATTCCTCCATATATTTCTTGGCCAGAACCGTAGTAGGGTCAACAACCACAAAAAAAATTGCAGTTTTAACCAATTTATTATCCTCTTCAGCAATTGCATCATCCAAGACTGAGTTAAGAACCAATACATCCTTCAAGGGAGGAAAAGAAGGAGGCTTACCTTGTCATTCTCTTCCATGTTCTTGCACCAAACCAGGGTCTTCGCGAGAGAATTTGGCACCCACTGGCAGCGAAATCCTTTCTCCCGTAATGATATCCCAGAAAGATTTGATCGCCTCATTATTAAAGGGATGATTTGCTGCAAAGCCGTTAACACCCAGAGGGTTAGTACCACCATCCATTGAAGGCACAATGCAAGGGAAGAATACACATGGGGTCGCACACCACCAAAGCTACCAGTAGTAAAGATCACCATGCAAGAGGACACTTTTGCGTCAACAGGATGCATTGGAAGGATAGTTGCCAGAGGCACAATCGTGGAGGAGGGCCAAACCTCCTCCAGGGACAAGTTGTTTCACATGGACAAAAAGACCCTGCAAACCCTAAGTTGCAGACTGAGTACTTTTAGATCACTTTGACTCTTTTCAGTTTTTTCAGCATTTCTAATTTAACTTAATTCAACTAATTTAATTAATTAATAAAATAAATATAATCCTAAGATTAGATTATTTTACCAATTAGATTAAATTAATTAATTAATTAATTAGCATCTTCTAACATAATAAACTAGATTAATTTAATAATCAACTAAAATATTTAAATCCATTATTTAACTTTTACAAACTTTGCAACATAAATAATTTTAAAGAAAAATTAAACAACATTTAACAAACAAAACTGACTAGAACCGATGACACATTATGACCAGGGTGGTGGCTTCACACAGGAAACCTAGCTACTATCTCCCAATCAACATTATCATTGGGAAATGGACATGCTCAAACCTGTGAAACCAGGTGGAGTCGATGTCCTATACCTGCAAACTTGTAAACAAGGCATATATCGAACATGCATATATAAATCATAATAGAACACACTGTGAAGAGAGAATTGTAGAATCGTAGGGTTCTCACAAGCGAGTGGTGCAATTTCATCCCCTTCACCAATACAATATCACAAAATTGATGATTGTAACATCAATAATCTACTCATGTGCATATAACAATATTATTTCAAATAACCACTATGTTAATCCAAAGTATGACATAATAATAACATTTGAATAAAGTTCCATCAAATCATAACATAAAATCCACATCACTCGATCAAATAATAATCAAGCATCATAGTATATCATAGTCAAGGTGATAACATAAAAAAAGCATAAAAAAGTAGGACACTTTCTGATTAATAGAGCAAAACGAAGGGGTGCTATAATAAAATAATATCTAGACTCATGTACAAACACTCAATGATGGGAAACAATAGAACATGACTATATCAAAGAACATTAGAAAGCCATAAAATATTTATAATAGCAACAAAACATTTCCAATTGATGAAATGATTTTATACCAAGAAATTTTGCACTTTTTTAGACCAAATTTTCATTTTCATTTAATAGATTGAATGTAGTTGGCATGCATGTGTGCAAAGAAAATAATAGTACCATTCTTAATCATGACCAGTAGAGAAGTTGACATTATTGAATTATGATGTTAATTCTTTAACTCAACAACAAAGAACAACCCATAAAAGAACTCAAAGATAGGGAATAATACGCATTAACACATAAAATGCAAAGAAAAATAAACAATAGAAATTAACCCATAAAATGCACAAATGTAAAAAATTATAAAATGACACTATAAAAGATATACGAACTTACAAAAACCTCATTTTTCACCTCCAATACAATAGACATAAACCCTCTCAACAGACACATATTCCACCCTCATCAAATAATTTGAGAAAGTTAATAAACACAAAAATGACAATGCAAAAGATATAGAAACTTACAAATTTTCCTCCTTTTTCGCTTCCAATATGATAGATATAAACCCTCTCAACAGACACATATTTCATCCTCATCAATTTGAGAAAATGAATAAACAACACAAATAATCCTTTGCTTGACAAACTTAAAATTTCACATCGTAAGCCATTAATGATACTTGCACTTCAGTCTATTCACAATAAATGAAAATTAGAAACTAATAAATGCACAATTTCCTCGTTAAAATGCTACACATCGACAAAAACACTAGGTGCGAAGATAGGAATATACCAAAGAACACTAGAAATTCGTGAAATATATCCAATAGCAACAGAACATTAGGAATTGATTAAATTTTTTTGAAAATAATTTGCAATTTGAAAAATAGAAAACCGCGAGGAAAATACCAATAGCCAATAAGAAAATTTCTATAAAAATTCCAAAATTCCATAATAAGAAAATAATCCCACAAACTATAGCATAAACATTAGTAGCACAATTTCCGACTAATGCATTAATAGGAAATGAGCGCAACGAAAACATTAGTCTTCCACCTTAAAAGGCGGGGACTAATATAAATAAAATTCATTCAATTATTTTGATTGGAGGTAAAAAATCGGTTTTGAAGGGGCCCAAAATCCTTTACAAAATAAAGCAGTTGATAAAAAAAGAGAATAACATTATGCATCAATCTACACAATGATAGCGAACCAATAGCCAAAAAGAAGGTATCCAACCAACAACATTACATATCATTCAGAGTCTCTACAACTTCCATTTCACTAGCAGCCATCTTTTGTGCATTATCCATAGTATCAAACATCTCTATACTAGAGGCCTCGACCTGAGCTTTCATTTTGTTTCTAGTTCTTACCCCTGACCTACCAGTTTTTACCTCACCACTCAAAACACTACCTTTAACAACACCCTTCCCACCAACAAAATCCACATCCAACAACTTACCCCTAGCAACAATATCATCAGTAAACACAGTCTCCTTTCTCTTTTTCGCAATAATCATAGGGGAGATCACCTTGGTAGAATCCAAAATTCCCAAAACCTTAGAGACATCTCAACTTTTCTTCACAACATTCCACATTTTATCAAATTTATCCTCAAGGGATAAGATTATTCTTTCCAAATTCTCTTTCAAATTGATGGTTTCATTTGCCATAGTATTAGCCACAGTATTAAGAGAATCCATAAAATTATTAATTTAGCTTTGGACAAAAGGATCCTCAGCCTTACTAGCAACACCTCTAATTCTAGCATTGGTCCTATTGATCTCATGGAAGAACCACTTAGAAATTTTAAACAACACATTAGCACACTCACAGGCTGAGCCCAAGACATCAGACAACTCCTCCCTATCAAAATTTTCAATCTGTTTCCTGACAACAATGTCCTCATCAGAAGAACTAACATGAACCTTATCAGCAAAAATATCCTTATCTTTACTAGTAGAGACAAGAGTCTTTATCTTTCGAATGGAGCAAGCGATTTCCTCTACAACAACCTTCCTTTTCATCATCCTATCCACATCTGCTTCACTATTTCCCACAACATTTCCTTCACCCACAACCCTTTCCTTCCCCTACTTCAATATCCCAATGTCAGCACTCAAAGAGGCCTCGCCAAAGATACCACCAGCCAAGGAAAGAGGGAAACCCTCCTCCAGGAGTTGGTCATCAATTTTCAACATCCTTCTCTTCCGACTCCCCTCCATAGTCTCCTACACTTTTCTAGTCATTGGGGGAGGAGATGAAGCTTCCCCATAAAGTTCATTTTTGTCCTTAACCTCCTCAAAAATAACATTCACTACCACCTTGTCACTGGAAGTCATATAGCCCTCTTTATCATCCAGCTTCCTTTTCCCAATATTACCCGGAATAAGGGAAATGGGGCCCTCCTCAAGAGAGGCATAGGAATCCAGGAAATAATCAACATCATCATCCCTACTAGACTCAAAATCTTTTCTCAAAATAAGCCTCCTCTTCTTAGATTTTTTACTAACCCTTTCCTCTCCTGAATCTGTCTCATAACCCTCCCGGGGTCTAGCAATATTTTCCTTCGGAGACACAAGTTTTATGAATCTCATGAACTTTGATATGTTCATAGATTAGGAGAATTAACCCCACATACAGGACAGGGTTCTTAGGGTTTTTTATATGATCCTTAATCCCCGATTCAAGTGACATCAACAAATAGTAAGGAAAGGAAACCCATTTCTTATGCCATAAATGGTTAAGAAAAAGGAAATGGTAAGTGTTAATCATCATATACCTTCCTTCCAAGGTGACATACCTCATAATATCTTCAACCACATCACACCACAACTCTTTCAAGGAACTGCTCTGATAACCACCACTCTTCACCATTTTCAAATCAGCAGCCTCATTCCCTTTAAAAAATTCATTCAATTGTTAACTCCATATTACAATTTTAATTGTCACTATTAAATGAAATCAATATCTTACCATGAAAAATAGATTAGTTGAACATTACTCAATACAATGAAAACCTGTAGACACCTAAGAATGTCTTAATCCAACCACACCTCATTTTAGCTTATCCTATCTCATTAATTAATTAAATAATATTTATTTAATTAATTAATTTACCCATCACCTTTATCCCACTTTATCCTAGTCAATTAATTAAATAAATGCTTATTATTTATTTAATTAATTTATCCATTACCCTTATCCTCCACTTTTAATTAAATAAATTTTATATTTTTTTAATTAAGTCTAGCCTTATCCCCAAATCCTCCAGCTAAATTAATTAATTATTTCTCAAAAAATTAACTAATTAATTAAGGTCAATTAATGCCCATTACCCTTTTCCTCCATTATTTAATTCTACTTTATCGTATATCCTTATCTATTTAATCTTATCCATTGATTCCATTCACATGGATCACAATCTAAATTTTTTACCAAATGACAAGTATTCCCTTCACATGTCTAGCCATTTATCCCAAAGTCAAACTAACTTTTCATCTTATCCCTTCATTTATTATCCTACCTCTTAATTTTAACCATCCATATAAGGATGTTTCTCTAAACCTAGCCTTTGTCCCTCATGTGACACTTGTCACATGGCTACAACTTCGATTCAAACCCTATCTTCTCATTAAATTTCAATTCTCCATCAACTAATAAGTTCTAGAGGTATTTTCCATAGTTATGGAAAATACCTCCAACTTATCAATTGATGAGCTAGAAGGGCTCTATAATGAGTTTTTCATAAGGAACGATAGTTGCTAAAGGTTTTTCAAATGGGGTTGCAAGCTAAGTGGGCTTAACCTTTGGAAAAAACTCATGTTTAAGCATAATTAAGATGGAGTGGTACTGAGATGGGTGACCTCCCCAGAAGGCCCAATGCTTCACCTCTATGTGCATCACCTAGATGCAATAAGTGCTAAGTGGACCATTCATTATCTTGAGAGATGGGTTCTTGTGAACCACTACTCATGAAATATGGGTCAATGAGTTTGAGTCCTAAAAGTACACAGTTGCCTCCATCAACCATTCAATCTTGGCCCTTTAATCCTCTTATAGAATTTCTATAAAGCAGAGGTCTCCCGTCCCATTTGATTAACATCTTCTATGCTACTATTATTTTGCTAGATTCATGAGCAACCAAATTTAAATCTTCAACAACTCAATAAACTACATTCAATCTTTAGAGGTTTGCATGTGTATTTGGTTTGATTAAAGCTATTTTATGCATATTTTTATTACATCCATTTTACATGCATACATTTTGATGAGCCTGATGTGAACTCCCTAATTGATTTTTGGTTAAAGATTTTGAAAATATTTGAGGAATTTTTTATTTGAACCCACTTCACTTGATCTAGCTTACTTTTTGCACCTATTTGTTAGCTTTTTGTTATAGGGTTTGAGTCATTTTTGGACAAAAGCATAGCTTTCAAATATTTCACCATATCTTTCAAATGACCATTAATCTTTTCATTGGATTTTATCTGAATCTTATGGATCATCAAAGGAAGCTACAATGGAAAAATTAAGGTCATATCATTATTTTTGAGTGATTTATGATGATTTTATTTTTTTCATAAATCCACATTTTTGGGTGCAAATAAAAACTTCATTTTTTTTTTACATTTTGTAAATCTATTGAAATTTTAGTAGTGGGTCTATTCTTTATAGATTTATTTTTGAGCTGAAAATAGTGATAAAAAAATTGAATCTCTATTAATGATGGTTTTTCCATAATTTCACATTTTTGGGTGTAAATCAACAAAAAAATTAATTTTTTTTCCATTTTTGGAAAGCTCTTTAAATTTTAGTACGGGTCTGTTCTTTGTGTTTTTTTTTTTTTTCCAAAAACATTTCAAAAAATCGGATTTATTTTGGCTAGGTGAAAAAATTTGGAATTGCAATCTAGTGATGAGCATATTTTCATATAAATCTATTTTGTTGCATCATAAACTATTTTATGATATTTTTAGGAGTATTATTGTCATTATCAAATTTGGGTTATTTCTTTTGGTTTTAATATAACCCTCTAATATTAGTGATCAATTATCTTGTTAGGGTTTTTCTTTCTTATTGGTTCGGTTAATGTGTAGAAAAATAAACTCTTCAAAAGAAAACTTGGATCAAAATTTAGAGATAAAGAAAATATAGGTGCACAATTTTCAACTCATACCTTTACCTTAATCTTGTTTATAACATCACATTTTAATTTGGATCTAAAAAGTAAACGTGTCTTCTCAAAATCACACTTTCAATTTGGGCTTAAAAAGAAGAAGTGTTTACATTGCTTGCTCATCTTGTTTGTGCTTTGAGGTGTGTATTCTCTTCCCTTGCACTTCCATATGATCTTGGGAATCAAAATAACTCTTCAACACTCTCATTTTCACTTCACACATTTCAATTTCTAAGGTTAATGAACATTGCTTGTGTGATCAAATACACGTGTATGCTCTCTCACATTATCATATGATCTTGGAAATCAAAAACATTGTTTGAATCACTTTTTTGTAACCTTATTAGGGGACATACCTAAATAAGTGATCACTCTAGGGGTGACCTCAACTCTAACATTCTGATAGAGTATAAATAGTGGGGGGTGAATCAAAATACATGCCTCTTGGAAGTGAATCTTGTCAATATTTTTTAAGCCCCAAAGAACTTTATACCTTTGGGAAATGAAGTTGGAGTGTGGGTTACCCTCTCCTCCTAGTTGCTTGGAATTATTATCCTTTCAAATTCATGGAGTTGGGCCTCACATACCTTCAAGGTATATAGAGGGCATCCCTAGATCCTTGTCCATCCTAGTTTAAGACCATTGGCCAATCAACCCACTTGAATAATTGCTAGGTTGTTCTTGTGATTGGAAGTGTCTTCTTATCATAATCATTTGCATTAAATATTGCATCAAACCCTATCTTGAATGTGTGAATGTTTATTCAAGATCTAAATCACAATCAAGAAAGAAATACCATAAACCTACCTAAAATAAAAAAATAAAAAATCCAAAAAGTCAAAGACCCAAAAACATTAGAAAACACTTCAAAAAAAACAAATCTTGGTGTCGTCCAAGTCAAGCTATCCACACTATCTCCAATTCAAACTTTCCATCATCATTCCCCATATCTATCATCCTATCCTAGTCATCCAATTCAAGCCAATCATCCCATCCTAGTCATCATAACCATCAATCATCTCATCTTGATCATCTTAACCACTTCTTCCTATCTTTATAATGATTCCTCATCCCAATCACCCCATCCTAGTCATCATAACCATCCCCTATCTCATCCTAATCATCTTAATCACCTCATCCTATCCAATCATTCCCATCCTAATCCGTTCTCCTCATCCTTATCATCTCATTCTATCATAATCATCCCTTCTCATCATAATATCTCTTAATAATTTTAATCATTTCCATAATCATTCTAACCTTTCACAATCATCCTAATTATCCCTTCTAATCCTATTCATCCTTCATCTTATTTTGATCACGTATTTCCATCCCAATCACTACATCCCTAATCATCTGCTTCCATCATTATCATCATTCCTCATCCTAATTATCTTTATCCATCATAATAATTCCTTTCATCTTAATCGCATTGTCCTTATCATCCATAATAATTTGAATAATCATCCTAATTATCTCCCTTATCTTTCTAATTATCTATCTTATCCTAATCATACCCAATCATCTAATCCAAATCATCCCAAGTATCTCGATTATCCACATCGATTCTTAATCCATCATTTAGGACCCTAGGCTTAATTAATTTGCCTAATCTAATGGAGGTTCTAATAGTTATTGTAACCACCCTCCATAATTCACATAAAAATCCTTATTTTCTAATCCATTATCATTCTTAATCTCCATCATCACCTTTAATTTCCATCCTTCATTTTCACTATCCTTTATCATCATCTTAATCTAATCACATTACCAACCTAACAACATTCAAACCTAATCCATCATAATCCAAACTTTCAACCATGTCTTCAATTTACCTTGATATCCTTTGTATTCAAGCTAAATACCAATCTATACTCAATCATCAACACCAACAAACCTACATCAAGATGATCCTAACATATCCTCCATTTTCTATCTCATTCCTAAAGATCTTGTTGAATTTATCCTTTCCATCTAATTTAACAATCACATAAAATCAATGATCATGTGTCTTGTAAGTTGATTCCAAGAGATCCTAAATACGATCCAAGCCTCCATGCCATCCTTTCCCTCCATTGACAAGGGAAACAAATATGTCTTCCATTTTCAACCAACACCCATCCATAACTATATCTCATGCACTTCACATCCTAGTCAACCCATTTTCAAGTCAAAGCACACCATCAAAATATCACCAAAGAAATCCATCAAAATACAACCAAATTTCACCCTCCAAGGAGCACTAAAAGTCACACTCAAAGGAATACAAGCACCCATGCAAAACCTTATTTCAAAAAAAGTAGTCTTAGTCTTTTGGTTCCACCCACTTACACCTCATCCATCCCATGTTTATCCAAATCATCCATCTCATCCACCTCATCCATTTCATGTTTTTAAACCTTCATATCACCTATACAAAGTCAACCATATCACTCACTTGACCTCGTTGATCCAAAGCATGACATCACAGATCCTCCTTTATGTCAAGATCAAAGCACCCCCTGTCATGATCAATTCCATCTCATCACCCCATACCATATCATGATCCAAGTCTCTCAACTCCATGCCATAATCCTATTCTATCAACTTTATTGCATAATCCTATACCATCTCATAATTTTATTATATCCAACCCATTTTATGATCCTAGAATATCTACCTCATATCATGGTCCTATCATACCACCTCCATGGCATTACCCTAGTCCCTCACAAGAAAAAATATTTCCATCCATTACCCCATCTAATGATACACCTCCCAAGAAAGATCAATATGTCTTATCCACTCTATGTCGTGATCCCCTTTCATCTCATAACAAAGAGAAAAATATACCTTCCACCCCATCTAGTGATCCTACCCTAAGTCAAGATCAAAGTAGCCCTTCATCTTCATGTCATGATCCTAACCCTCCACAAGATCCCATCACCCATATCCAAGCTAGCCATGAACCCCATAGTTATCAATTGGGTTGATCCACTTTCATCCAAGCTAGTCTAATCTAAGAGCCTATCATTCACTCCATGCCATATCCCCCTTGAAATGGACTAGCATATTGATTCGAAAAATATAAGTACATCCTATTGGCAAAAGGATTTGTCAAACTATGCATTATCAAGGCAAAGGGTTATGCCTTCATGAAAAAGGCATATTAGTGTATACATATAAAATTGGTCTGGAGAATCCGATTAATTAAATACGAATTATTTGATTAATTATCCTAAATTCCTCTACTATTTGAATAAATAGAAATATTTATTTATATAGTTCACGTTCACATTCACATTTAAATTCTTCCAATTCTTCTATTATCTAATCTTAATTAAATAAACAAAATTAAATAATTTGTTTGATTTAATTATCATTTCCCTATTTTATTCTATCACATCAATCTTAAATTAATTAAATAAAGATCAAACACTTTATTGATTAAATACCATATTCTTCTATTTTAATTTAATAAACAACTTCTATAGTTTGTTCTATTAAATTATTTATCCCTCTTTGGCTAATTTAAATAAATCAAAAATATTTAAATAAAGGCATAAGGAATATTCCACTATATTTCCTCAAAATCAAATTAGATTTCCTATGTCTAATTTATGTCAAAATATGTCGAAATTAATGCCTTCAAACTTCACGGGAAGTTTTGGAGACAAATTGGAGACAAATTGCAAATTTATCTCTCAATCCTCTTCCATCAATCCTTGCTCTTCTCTTGCCTAGTGTTTTCATGGGTAGAGACAATCCCCAAAATCTTCTCAATCTCCTCCATCTATCACCATTCAATCCTCTAGATTGAATCCAAGCCTCTCTTTGCCACCCCTATGCATTTCTATAGCCAAGAAATCTATAAATAAAGCTTCATTCAACCAAGAAAAGGATCTAGATTATCTAACTTATGCACTCTTACTCTGCAGGATTTCAAGCATCAAGCATTCAAGAATTCTAAGATCATATCATCGCTGCCTCCTGTAGCTTCATTTATCAATTTTCATGTCAATCCATGTCATATTAGTTTCTTTTATCATCTAGATATTATCATATTAGCTTCACATCATTGCATCAACATCATCCCGTTCTTTATATAGTCATTTTAATAGTTATAGTGTTATTTAAATCTGAGAGCACAATAGCTTAATAAATCTTTGAAGATAGGAGACAATGAGACACTTTCAGTAGATTATTAGCTTGATCTTTGATACAATGTTTCATTAAGAAGTGTTTTATTCCTTTCTACTTATTCACACTTACAATTAGAACCCCTTAACATCAAAGCAAATCCAAAGTATCATGGCCTTTGATACCAAGCTCAAGTCATTAGAATTCCTTCCACCCATCCTAAATCCAAAATCCTACCACCTAAATTCAAATATCCACATTCCCCATCTTAAAACTATCTCGGGCCCTTATATTCGAAATCCCAAGCCTTCATCCCTTCCATCCATCTTGGGTCCTTACATTCCACCACCTATCACTTATATTCCAAGATCTTATTATCCTCTCTATCCATCACCTCATATCCCTAATCAATATCTACAAAGCCACACACCCTTGAAACTTTCCCAACATTCCTACACCATTAGAGATTGCTTTGTCTTACATGATGTGCATTTTGAGAATAAGTTTAGACCACTATTAAAATTAAAATGTGTAGGCTAATAGACATAATATTATTCAAGGTCAAATGCATCTATATATTTAAATTTATTATTTTAATATGACTAGTAATAAGTATGAGGGAGTTGTTATGTTCTAAGGATTTAAATGATAGTTATTTAAAAATATGAGTGATTGAAATTATGCAAACATTCTATTGTGAAAAATATGATTTCAAATATTTTCTTCCATTTAAATTTTATCTTCTAATTTATTTTTATAATAAATATTTTTTTAAAAATATTTTTTTATATAATCTATATAGTAAAATAAATTAGAGTTTAAACTACTACATAAAATAAAAATAAAAATCATCCAATCACAAATTTCATAAAATACTTCTAAAGATCTACAAAATTAATAAAATTCAATCACAATTACTACCATAGATGCATGATAGATAGATTAGTTGAACATTAGTCAAGACAATTACAACCATATTAAATTACAAAGTTGTTTTCTACACATTTTTGTTTCTTATATTGCTATCTAGACTCCCCCCAAATTAAACTTCAGAAATTAAAAACCATTCAAAATTATTCAACCTCTAAACTAAAACATAGAAATGCACTTAATAAAGTGAGGGAAGGACATCCAATAAAACAATAGAAAATAATACTAGAAAAATTAAAGTATGTGGATAATGTCAACATTGTTGTGTATTTATAACTAGGATTAACTAGAAAAACATAGTTACGTCGAAGGCATTCTCAATATGAACATTATCGAGTGACTTTAACGATCAACGCTTGAAAATGTTGTAGAATGATGGTTGACCATTGAAAAATATCTGACCGTTCGATGAACCCAATATAAAATAAATAAAAGAAATATTAAAAAAATAAATCACTTTATATCAAGAAAGAAAGCAAAGAATAAAATATTATTTCTAAATTTCCACTAGAAAATATGTTTTGCATTCAAATTATAAAGGTAAAAATAAAAAAACAAAGAAACAAAACAAATAATTAGATATCGTTTCTAATTTTCCACTAATATTCAAAGTGTATAAATTATATTATTATTATTATTATTATTATTATTATTATATAATATAAGTTGTAATTTAATTTATTTTTTCTATATTTTTTCAAAAATATGTATTTTTTATTTTAGATTATAAAATATATTTTGTAAGAATATTCTTAATCTAATATTATGAAATAAAATTACATTTTATATATTTAAATAATTTAGTAAAGTATTATAATATTTAGATATTATGTATTTAATATTTATATACACTATAATTTATTAAATGTAAATATCATATATCTTTTTACAAATATTATTAATTAAAATATAAAATATATTATAAGTGTAATAATTATCCATATTTATTTTTAAAATATATATTTTAATATATTTATTGAAACATATATCCAATTTATATTTATTATTTATATTATATAAAATATGATGCATACTATTAAATATAAATATTATATACATACACTCCCTTTTCCTACCACCCTATCTCTAACTCTCTACCTCTACCCCCTCTCTACTACTTTTCTCTATCACCTCTTGTATCTCTCACTCTTCCTCCCTCTATATATTACTCTCTCTATATCACTTCATATATCTTTATCTTTCTATCTCTCCATCTCCCCCTCTCTCATTGTCTCCCCCTTTTTATCTCTATTTTTTCCTCTCCATATGTTTATCTATCTTTTCCCACCACCTATATATTTCCGAAGTTATATCTATCTCTATCCTTATCTCTCTCTCTCCTTATCACTCCCTCTTTCTATTTCTCTCTACTCTCTCCCCTCTTTATTTCTCTCCCCCTCTCCATTCCTCTCTATCTATTTATAAATATATATCTCCCTTTGTATATCTCTCCATATCCCTCTCTCACTCATATACACACACACTCTCTCTTTCTCCTTCCCTACCTCTATCTCTATCTCTCTATCTTTTTCCCAATATATACCTCTCTCTATTACTTATCTCTATCACCTTCTTTCTCTCTCACTCTTTCCCCCTCTATCTCATTCTCTCTCCATCCCCCTCTCTATATATTTCTATCTATATATATCTACATCTATCTCCCTATCTCTCCCTATACATATATATCCTTTCCCTCTACCCCCATTCTTCTCTCTCTATCGCATTCGCTCCATCTCTTCTACTCTATATCATTATCTTTATTTCTTGCTCAATCTCCCTCTCTGCACTCATCTCTCTATCTATTTCTATCCATATCCTTCTCTATTTATAGGGTGATCCCATAATAGTGGGTTACACTTTTTCCCCAAACTTGACATTGAACTAATTTTTTTTAACTAAATCTTCACTTTTGGGCACCTATAGCTATTAAACCATGAAGAATTTGAAGATGATGAAAACTAGAGATTCTTAAAATTTTTCCCATAGATTATAAATATATATATATATTTTAAAAATATTTGGAATCTGATCGCATTTCTTTTTCCATCTCCTTTAAAAACTAGTTTTTAACAGTAAACAACATTTTTAATGAGTGATGTCCATCATATACAACATAAATTTATTTTATATGAAGGATAAAATTATAATATTTTCGAATTTAGATTTGTAACAACGATATCTAGCATGTTCATTTGGTTTCATAGTATTTTATTGATTTTTTTTAGTTAATTTTTGAAGTCAAATCAATTACAATTTAGACATATGTGGACCGTATACAACATAACGTTTTTGTATGTATAGAAATTCAATTTTTTTGTTGGATCAAAGACATCAATACTAATTAGATAGATATTTTTCAATTTTTTTTTTTGATAATCTACTATTTTTCCACATTTGTAGAACAAAGAGCTTGATTTTTTGTTGAAAATCCTATGTTTAGTTAAACAAAAAAAGTCATCATAAAACCAAAATATATTAAAATTATACTTGATGGATAGCTCATTTTGAGGACTATAATCATCTAGTTGGGTCTGTGAAGTTGATTCCATTTTCATCTTCAACCTTGAAATGATGAAAATGGTGTCCTCTCTCTTGAGCTTCTAAGGTTTTGGACCTAAAAAGAAAGAGGTTATTTTCTTACCTTTCATTCAAGGACAAACCCTTAAGATTCCAATGTGAGGGAGATTGAAATCTAGTAAAGGGTGTTTTCTAGGGGATGGAATGATGTAAATGAGGGGTTCACCACCAAGAGTAAAGTTGGAAAGACAGTGAAATGAATGATGAAATGCAAAAACCCTAGTTCGATGCAATGTTTCAAAGAATGATCTAAAAATTTAAGCAAATAGCAACAAAACACTTATAAACTGAAGAGATGCACCTTGGAAACTAGAGAAGGCAGAAAGAAGACATGAAACCCTAGAAAATTCACTGTTGAAGCTAGCTGGGACTCATTCACCAACCTAGGAAAACCAATCTAGTGTCAAGAAATCAGTGTCAGAACAGGTTTCAAAAAAAGGCTACTTAGATCTGCAAATGACTCTGATAGACAATAGCAATGGGACTCATTCACCAATAGTGGTGAATCCATCCACTTTTAGATTTCTAGAAATTCAAAGTTGTATTTTGTGGCCCTCCATTTGCTCTATTGCTCCCAATTTAGATTTGGGTCTGAAACTGCTAAACTCAACCTATAGGTCTTCTCCAAGTTCCTCCAAGGCTTCTTCACTTGATCTTGATAACTTTGTCTTGCTTCAACAACTTGATGTCAACTTTTCCAATCTTTCTCTTTGATAAATATGCAATCTAGACCTACAAATCACATGTAAAGAGAGGGAAAAATGGTTGTGGGGCTAGATAACAGGGGTTTTCCTTGGTCAAACCCCTTGCTGGTAATTAAACCTTGAAATAGAAAGAAAATGTAAAGGAGATTGATGAATGAACAAAAGGTGATGTTGTAACTCACCAAACCCTTCAAATAAATTACTACAAATATACTTGAGATGGCCACAATGGATGTGGTTTTTGATTCTTCCTTGTAGGAGATAGATCTTGAATGAAAAGTTTGCTTGGATCATGAAATCTCCACCACAATTGTAAGCACAATGACAAACATGAAGAATATGATCTTTGACATGATGATTGATTCTTGAAGAATGCTCTTGAAAGCTTGATAATTTTCCCTTGAAATCCTTGAATGCTTTTGCTCAAATGAATTATTGAATTCTTTAGGAGTGTTAGGATGATAGAATTGCTAGGATTGATATGAGAGAAAGAACCTTGTATTTATACCTAGTAATGCAAGAATTTTAGAAATTACAACACTAAAAGCCAACATTGGATCTTGGAGAATAAAATCTTGCCAAAGATTTAAATTAAATTTTATTTTTGATTTAAGGGGGAATCATTCCCTACCTTGGGTGAATGTGTCCCACCTAAGGGGACTCATTCACCCAGAATGGCGAATGAGTCCCACCTTAAGAATTTGAGGTGGGTTTTCAGGGATTTGATGTTTTAAATGCCATTTGTCAGGATTATCCTCAAAAATACACCAAAATAAGGCTTTTGGATGCAAAAAGGGGCCAATTAAAGCATAAGAGAGCCCGATTATTGATGATAAGCCTAGAGGAATGTGAAAGTGTGTTACAACACACCAAATAAGGCAAGGCTAAGAGAAATTATGATGGAAATTGTAACCACAAATTTTAGTGGAAAGGGTGCTCTCTTAGACTTCTAGGGTTTTGCACCTAAAAGGAGAGAGATTTCCCACAAAAACTTGGAGAGTTCATTCAAGATTAGGGGTTAATGTGTGATGTGTGTAATGTGTATAAGTGAAATGCCCTATATGCAATAAAATGAAACTAGAAAATAACTATTAATGTAAAACCTAGAAAATGGAATATGTTTGAAAACACATTGTGATATGCAAACATGTACAAAATGACCTAGAAATGTAAACTTTAATAAAATAAATAGCTGGAAATGAAAGGTGTGCACCTGAGAGTGAGTTGCAGACTGGAAATGTTGAATATGAAATTTTGGCCTACAAGGACACTTCCACCAAGCAGGGCGACATAGTCGCAGATTTGGAAAATTATATCGGCCAAATGGGTATCCAAATCTATAGAAAATACCAAAAAACATATATAGAGAGAGAATAAGTCACCACTAATGGTGACTTAGTCCACTTTGTCTTTTCTAAAATTCTGAAAGTGGAAACGAAAGCCCTTATTCTGTACTTTATCCTCCTCTAGATATCCAATTCTGAAACTTTGGTTTTCGGCACTCTAAGAGGCTTTTTGTGGATAATTTTCCCTAGTCAACAAAGAGATTCCCTCAACAAGTCTTCAACCTATTCTTGAATAATCTCGAAGCTTGAAAGGTACCTAAATTTGTAAACACATAAGGAGAGAAAGATAAAATGTTGATTGTTAGGGCATGGTGGTTTGCCTTGGTCAAACCCCTTTTGAGTAATTAAACCAAAATGCTGAAATAAGATGATGAAGCATGAAAAAATGGATTTAATTCCTTTCCATGATGATAATCTTGAGTTGTTGTAGTAATGGTTGAAGATCCAACCCTTTGAATGACTTGGAAGAATGTCTTGTTTACTTAGAATACTCAAACCCTAGATTGCTTGAGAAGAATGAAAGATGAGTGATGAGTGAATGAATTAGCCTGCTATTTAGGGTGAAAATGAGGGAAAAACCCTTTATTTATACATGTTGTGCCCTAATTCCCCAAAAATACCTCATCACAGGCTGACCTTAGGGTTTAGGATACAATATCCCGCTAGAATTCTAAGTTAATTTTGATTTTTATGCCAAATGGGACTAACTCACCGAAGGTGGCGACTTAGTCCACCTAGGAAAATTTAATTGGTTCTCAAGAATTAAAGTGTGATTATTGTTGTTTAATAGGATTTTCTTCCAAAACACACTTAAGTAGGACCTATAAGTGCATTAAGGGGCCATTTTAACATAAGAAAGGGTCAATTTATGATGATAAAAATGATAATTAGGGGCTAAGATGCCAAAAATAGGATCAAATTGGGCACAAAATTGTCCTTTTCTTTAGAGGTATACAATTTTTGGTGATGCATTTAGCCCCCACTTTAGTGAGCAGACTAACTTGCTTCAAAATAACACTAATGTAGCCAAATGGTGCCAATACAGATGGTGAATGATGAAAAAGATGAAGGAGGCAGTCAAGCCCCCAAGTCAACTCGACATTAGTGAAAAAGGTCACATTCAAGGGTGAATGATTTTCAGAAAAACAAGAAAAGTGATCACGTAATGACAAGAACTAGAAGGAAGAAAAAAATGAAAGTAAAATAGTTGGATCAAGCTTTGATCGTTTGTCTAGCTAGTTGTGGATCAGATCTAGGTTATTTGTCCAAAAAAGAATACTCACTCTGAGGCGATGGAACTTATGGTTGTCCATTGAGTGAGAAGTCCAAAGAAGTGGTTTAGTGAGAAATTCATGCTAGTGTGTCAGCTTCCCACCCTATAATGATAAAGTCATGCCAGTGTGTCGACTTCCCATTATACTAACCATACCAAAGTTACCCTGTTGATAACTTTGATAAGGCACCACCATGATTTTTTTTTTGTAAATGGTTTTAAATATCATGTAAATATTTTTGTTGAAGGATATTTTCTTTGTTCATGTAATGTTTTCTTCTTAGGGAGAATTATGCCTAGTGTCTCCAAGAGAGGACAAGTCAAAGTGCCAGATCATTGCCCATGGAATGCCTTGTTCGCATCATTCCATGTCAGTAGATCATACACTCTTTGAGGAAATCAAACCCAATGAAACCACCAAGAAGAGGACATGTCACAAGAAAAATCAAAATCATGCATTGAATTTTTTTCCAAAAGATGTCATCTATGTGTGCCCCCACTTTAAAGTGATTTCTACACCATCACTGTGAGCAATTTATTTAAAGTAGCTAAGGATAAATGCTAAGAAGACATGAGAGCTAACTTGGAAAGCCCTATGCCAAGTCATATGTTTATGAATTGAGCTACATCATGAAAAGGTAGTATGTCGCATGTGAGTCAACTTAAGACATCTTGTCAACATCCCAAGCTTGCTCCTATATGCTCATGAAAGGTTAACAACTAGTCAAAAGGGTCAACGATAAGTGACATGCGAGGACAAGGTTGCTTAACCCCTTGCCCCCACTTAGTGTAGGACAAAGGTGAGCCTGGAATGGATGATGATATGCTGCTCCTTGTGATGAAGGTAAAACATGCAACTATGGAAAGGAGCATCAAGTAATGTTATTTATAATGATGAGTAAACAAATTTTCCGTTTGATACATATTTGATGAGATATCAATTAGTTTAGGATGTACCAAGGGTAAAGTTTTCTTGGAAGAATTATGTGTGACAGTGTGGACATTGATTGAAGGTTTTTGTTTGTAAGGACAATAACCAAGATCATTGGGTTGTCTAACTTTTGTCACTGGTTTTGGATTTGGTTTTTGATCAATTTCCTCAAAGTTTGTCTTGGATGTTGTCTTTACTTGTAAGGTGGTTGAAGTGGCTATTTGTGATTTGACCTCTTTTTATAGTCCCTTTTTTCAGATTCTTTTGTTATGATCATGTATTCCCCTATGGAGATAGGTATAAAATCAAAGGTTTTTGAGGCCTCTTCCAATAACTTTGTGGCTATGTCAAAGTTCTTTTGTTTTTGGAGATTTTTTTGCTTAGTACTGATCATACCACATGTAACCTTTTCCATTTGAGGAGTCGAAGGTGGTGTGTCATAAACTCTGAGAATTTGTGTCAAGTATTGATCTATATCAATCAATTCAGGATGCTTCAAAGTGAGGTTTATTTTTGGTTTGTACATGATAGTTTCCCTATTAGGAGAGTGTTTAGGAGAAATACAAATGAGATGTTTGGGACATTCATTATTTTGGTTCTTCACAATTGACTCCATCACAAGTAAGGGAATGATCAATGGTTGAAGTGTCTTGTTCCATAATATTCACATGATTCTCATTAGTTGGATCTTGTAACACCATAATATCATCTTCACTAACAAGAGAGAGATGATGGGAGGGGGCAATTTGATTGTTGTGATTATCGATGAATGCATTATTTTTCGCTAAGGTGTCATGTTCTCTTGTGCCATAGTATCTATCCTAGGAGGAGAGATTTTTAGAAAGTGACAAAAAATAGGTTCATCACATTTCATGGTTGGATTTGGTAAAGTAGCTCCATCGCTTATACGAGAGGCATTAAGAGAAGGATAAGTAGGAATTCTATGATTACCAATGATTGAATTTTTTTGCTCAAATAGAACCTTCCAAATGTGAGGAATATTAGGAAGGAGATAAATAATGTTATAACTCTAAATCATTGGAGTGATTGATACCAACATATCATCATCAGAAATGTGTTTGTCATAAGCATTCATGATTATATCCATATAAATTAAAACATTATCACAAATAGGGGAGGTGTTGGGAGATGAATGAAGACTAGGGAAGGTAGTAACCACAATTTTAGCTTCATGTATTATAATGTATTTGAAAGGGGGATGAGGAGGAAGACAAGAAATAATTTCATGATCTTCAATGATTGTCTCCCTTCCGCAAGATACCTTCGTTACTAATGGGAGAGATATCAGGAGTAGACTAATTGTGATTATCATGATTATCTATGATTGCATCCTTTTGTGTCAAATCTTTAGTGGCTGATCTAGGTGAGATGAAGTCATCAAGGGCTTCATCTAACATTTAAAAATCATCTCTACTAAAGGGTTTTCATGAGGTGCTAAGGTTAACCATCTATTTTTTATTATTTTTTGATTGCTAATGAATTGCAAATGTAATTTGGTCTAATTGAACTATGAACTAGTGCTGAAAATGAAAAGTCTAAGAATAGAAGTCTATCCACAATTGAAATGAATGTATATTATGCTAATCCTCATGATTTAAATGTAATAGAAGCTATGCAAACTTAAAATGCAATGCAACTTTTCAAATTTCACACAAGGTAATGTACTGATTATATTATGCAATGATCTGAAAATGAAATGTTGTGAATGCAAAATTTAAATTTAAGCAATGCATAAAATGAGCTAATTTAGGCTAGATCTAATGAAATGCATTCTATAGAAACTCAACCAACTTATAGAGATACGTAATGGTAGCAAACAGAAGCCTAAAAATAAGGTTTTTAACTCTGTAAAAGGCCATTTCAGGGGTGGAAAGGGACTAAGTCACCCAAGGTGGCGAATTAGTCATAGTAGGGATTTTTTTCAGTTTTTTCAGATTATTTGGATTGATTTGGATGGTTCCTTTGTTGTACGATGCAAACCTAAGATGAAAATGTAGAATTTTAATGATTTTGAATGAAATGCAATGTAAAAATGCAAGCTGGATGATTTTTTCACTAATGTAAATTTTAAAACCCTAGATTGCAAAGTAAACAATGTAAAATGTAATGCAATGCAAACCTAGGATGATAAATAACTCCTAATTAGAGAAGAGGGTGTTTGAAAAGTAGGTTCATAAAAATGTAACCACAAATTCTAGGGGAAAGGGTGCTTTCTTACACTTCTAGGCTTTTGCACCTAAAAGGAGAGAGATTTCTCACAAAAACTTGGAGGGTTCATTCAAGATTATGAGTTAATGTGTGATGTGTGGAATGTTTCTAAGTGAAATTCCCTAGATGCAATAAACTAAAAATAGAAAGTAACTATTAATGTAAAACCTAGAAAATGGAATATGTTTGAAACACATTGTGATATGCAAACATGTACAAATGGCCTAGAAATGTAAACTTTAACAAAATAGAAAGTTGAAAATCAAAGGTGTGCACCTAGGAGTGAGTTGTAGCCTTGAAAAGAGACTGGAAATGTTGTTGACTCTAAAATTTTGGCCTACTGGGACACTTCTACCAAGTTGGGCAACTTAACTATCCCAGATCTGGAAATTGTACCGAAGCCCATTTCTGCCAAATGGGTATCCAAATCTATAGAAAACTCTAAAAAACTTGTACGGTGGGACTATGGTGACTTAGTCCACTTTCGCTTTTCTAAAAGTCCGAAAGTGGAAACGAAAGCCCTCGATCTACACTTTCTACTCCTTTAGGTATCTAGTTCAGAAACTCTAGTTTTCAGCACTATAAGAGGATTTTAGTGGATATTTTTCCCTAGTCAACAAGGAGATGCCCTCAACAAGTCTTCAACCTATTCTTGAATAATCTCCAAGCTTGCAAGGTACCAAAATCTACAAACACACAAGGAGAGAAAGAGAAAATATTGATTGTTAGGGCATGAGGGTTTGCCTTGGTCAAACCCCTTTTGAGTAATTAAACCAAAATGATGAAATAACATGATGAAGCATGAAAAAATGGAGTTAATACCTTTCCATGATGATAATCTTGAGTTGTTGCAGAATTGGTTGAAGATTCAACCCTTTGAATGCCTTGGAAGAATGTCTTGATAACCTATAATACTCAAACCCTAACTTTCTTGAGAAGAATGAAAGATGAGTGATGGGTGAATGAATTATCCAACTAGTCACTATAAAATTGAGGGGAAAACCCTCTATTTATACATGTTGTTCCCTAATTCCCAAAAAATACCTCATCACAAGCCGACCTTAGGGTTTAAGAGACAATATCCCATGAGGATTTTAAGTTAATTTTGATTTTTATGCCAAATGGGACAGTTACCCAAGGTGGTGACTTAGTCCACCTAGGAAAATTTAAGTGGTTGGTGAGAATTAAAGTGTGGTTATTGTTGTTTAACGAGATTGTCTTCAGAAACACACTTAAGTAGGACCTATAAGTGCATTAAGAGGCCATTTTAACTTAAAAAATGGTCAATTTATGATGATAAAAAGGGTAATTGTTAGAGTAAAAGGTTCTTTATTAATTAATTTAATTAAGTTACCTTTTATATTTCTTTTAAGATTAACTTAGTTTACATTTTGTATGAATTTAATAATTATTCTAATTATTAAATGCATCACTTTTAGGTTTCAATTGAGGGTTTCTTGATCTCCTTCACAAGGATTCATCTCATTGTATAATTACACTCTCTGATTAATGCATTCTCAACTTTCAAAGCACCTTTTCTTTTTTGTCTCCTTATCTTATTCATGTGATAGGTTATTTGCATTTAGGTGATCTTTGGGTTTTGTGAAATTGGATTTCACAACTTCTACATGGTATTAGAGCTCTAGACCTGCTGCTCTCCTGTTTGTGTTTTGAAGGATTTTTAGAGCTTGAAGGGTTTGGGGTTTGTCTCTTTTGATCTAGGGCATATCTATTTGATTGGATTTTTTTGAGTCCAAACAGACCTCGCCATTGAGTCTGCAATGCCCAAAAATCCCTAAATTGATTGTTCATTCATCCATTTTAGATATAGCTGAACCAGGAGGCAAAAAAAAATTTGGCCCCAAAGGCCTACGACCTTAGGACATGTTTTCCAAAAAAAAAAAAAATCAAAATATTAAAAATAAAATTTTGTTCTTTTAAAACAATGCTTCCCATCTAAAAGGGGTTCGTCATTGCCCTGCAGCCAAGCGTCCACCAGTAGAGGTGGCAACCGCTAGCTTTTTCAGCCAAGCCTCTAACCTCGCCGATCGGTTGCCCAGCCTCTGTCGGCCGGCCACCGGCCCACCATCGAAGCTCCATCATCACACCACCAACGCCCTTCCTTCGCCCGAGTGTTGCCCGCATTCAGCCCCCTGGTCGCTCACTAGACTAGGGGCTCAATTTTTTTTAGCCCTTGAGAGCTATTGGAGGCTCATTGGACTTTTTTGAGAAACCTTTACAAAATCGGGCATAAAATGGTCATACGGGCTAAATTTTTCAAAAACAATATATCACCAAAATGCTGATTCGAAGTTGGATTTAGTGGTGAAGGTATGGTTTTTGGATTTTTCCATTTTTCTACAATTTTTTGCCAGTCAAAATCAGAACTTGGGTTTTGCAATCCGTGGGGCATAACTTTTGCATCTAAACTATGTTTTTCGAAAACGAATAGGTGTTGGAAAGGTGTTTGAGAGCTCTTTTCAGATTTGTAGATTATTTCCTCAGAAAATTCACCAAGTACATAGAATATTGTCTAAAGCATTTTTTTGCTTTTTCTGGTTTTGCAACTTTAAAATTTGTACTCAGGTTTGGGTTCTCGTGTTGTGGGGGGTGTTTTTTAATTTCTTTCTTTCATTTATATCAGAAAACCAAAAAATTGTTCCATAAAAATTTTTAAAGCTCATTCGTCATGGTAGACTCTTCTTCTATTGAGCATCTTTCCCCACACAATTATCACACTTGGAAGGCACAAATGACCAGACTTCTCATGTCAAAAGGGTTATGGTCATGTTTGGATGATTTTCAAACGTAGTTGACATGGTCATTTGAGGTTTTTCAACACAGGAATAGAATGGATGAGGCCATGGTTTTTCTATCCTTGCATGTTTTAGATAGTCTTCTATTCCATCTAGAGGGTTGTACAACTCCTCGGGCTATGTGGTTGAAGTTTCAAACTTTATTTGGCACCACTAATCAGTTTCGTGCACTTCAGATTGAGGTCGAATTGACTTCCTTAGTACTTGATTCATATCCTACCATTGAGGACTTTTTGATGAAGTTCAAATCACTGCAATCATTATTACAGGGTTGTGGTAAGAACAAAACAGATGAAGAGTGCATTTACCTGATTCTCTCTAAGCTTCATGGTCCATTTTGGATTTTTTCCTCTACATTCTATTGTACTATGGATGCCTTGGGTGCACACTTTACCATGCCTACTTTTGAGGTGTTCTATGATCGGTTGAAACAAGAGTAGGCCAAAATATCATAGTTGGATGCTCTCACCGGATCTAAGAGCCAAGCACTAGTAGCTCAGTCATCTAAGGGGAAGTAGAAATAGAAATAGAAGTCGAAGAAAAATTCAGCTAGTAGTGAGAATTCGTCCAAGCCCCCTCCAAAGTCTGATTCAAAACCACAATCCCATCCCAAATAGGGAAAATCTTCTAAGTCTAGTGATTCTTCCTCCAAGACTATGAAGAAATCAGGTGATCCTTGCAGTTTCTGTGGCAAGGAAGAACATCCAGTTTCTAGGTGTTGGAAATGATTAGAGGCTTTAGAGGAAGCTATGCAGTAGCATCATATCACCTCACCTCAAGCTCCTTCTCCACCCACGGAGAAAGGTCATGCTCTTTCTGCATGAGCATTATCTTCAGGGTCCTCTTGGATTCTAGATTCTAGTGCCTTTCACCATATGACACACACAGGATTTGGTCAACACACTTGCCCCTATTAGTACTACACATAATGTAGTGGGTGACTCAGCCCAACTTTTAGTTAAGGGTTCATGTACTGTTTCATTGGATGGTGGTTGTCTTCAGGATGTACTTATTATTCCTGACATTTCGATGAACCTTCTTTTCGTTTATCAGATTTTCCATTCTGGCTCTAGTAAGATAGTTGAGTTCTCACCACATGATGTGGTTATTCGAGACCTTCATGATCTTGACTTGGTTTTGGCTACTAGGAGTGTTGATTTTGCATCTCACTTATACAAATTTGTTGGGTTTGAGAGTTCAAATAGTTTAGGTTCCTCTCTTATAGCACATGCAAACTCAGTGAGGAAGATTTAGCATGAGCATTTGGGCCATGTCAATTATAGATATCTACAATAGATGAGCACATAGGAGCTTGTGATTGGGCTCCCTAAGATTTCTTGTACTGATGGTGTTTTCCATGGTTGTGCATTTGGCAAACATCACCAGGATTCTTCTCCTATGGGTAGAGAAACACATGCTAAGGCACCCTTGGAGTTTGTCAATAGTGACCTTATGTCTTTTTCCACTCCTTTTTCAGGGGCCCGATATGTACTAACTTTTATTGATGACTTCTCCAGATGCACATGGGTGTACTTTCTTAAGTAAAAGTCTAATGTCTTTGATTCATTCAGGATATTTAAGATATTTGTGGAGAAGCAGTCTGGACTTTCTATCAGGTGGATACACATAGATAATGGGGGGAGTATGTTAATCAGGATTTCAGGGACTTTTGCACTAAGCATGGTTTGCAACATCAGTTTATAGTACCTTACACCCCTCAACAGAATGGTGTTGTTGAGAGAAGGAACAAAACCTTACGAGAGATGGCCAATTATATGATACAGTCTCGAGTTATGAGTTCTTCATTTTGGGCTGAGGCAGTCAATTGTGCCAATTACATTTAAAATCAGATGCCTCATAATGCATTGTGACATATGACTCCTGAGGAGGCTTGGACTCATGTCAAGCCTCATGTTTCTACATTCTAATTTTTTGGTAGTGAGGCTTGTGCATTTATTCCCGATGCTCAGTGGAAAGCCATGTAGAGGAAGAGTCGACCACTCAATTTTTGGCTATTCTGAGGATGTTAAGGCATATAGGTTGTTCGATCCTAATTCCAAAGAGGTCTTGTTTTAGTGGGATGTCCAGTTTGATGAGTGATTTCCTATTATGGATTCTCCATCACTAGCTTCTCCCTCATTGCCTACTCCTCCCTCTTCATCTCTTGAGGATTAATTATCTCTTGAGTATGATGCAGATGATGATCCACCATCTCCACCACCACCAGGAACTCAAAATTTTCCCAAGTGGGCCCGTGTTACTATTGAGGTAGCTGGTTCTTTGGCAGGTGATCCTTCAGATACTTGTCGCACTTGTGCTCAGACAGTTGGTACTAGCCTTTTGAGTCATGTCATTTCGGATGATCCTTAGAATTTTTCAGAGGTGACAGGTCACCTTGAGTGGGATAGGGCCATGGATGAGGAGTATTCTTCTTTGATGAAGAACCATACTTGGGATCTTTGTCCTCTTCCTAAGGGAAGAAAACTGGTTCGGTGCAAGTGGGTGTACCGTACCAAGTATGTTGTAGATGGTTCCATTGATAAGTATAAGGCACGTCTTGTTATGAAGGGGTTTTCTCAGATGGAGGGTATTGACTACTCCAAGACTTTTTCCCCTCTTGCCAAGATGAATTCTATTCACTTTGTACTTTCAATTGCAGCTTCATAGGGATGGATAGTTTTTCAGATGGATATGAAGAGTCCCTTCTTACATGAAGACCTTCATGAGGAGATCTACATGGAGCAGCCTCATGGATTTGTACAGGACACTTCTTTGGTTTTCAAACTTTGGCGTTCATTGTATGGTCTCAAACAAGTCCCTCGGGCTTGGTATAAGAAGATGGACTCTTTCTTGCTTGCCTCCCACTTCACACGTTCTCATTTTGATCATATAGTTTACATTCAGTGTCAAGAGGGTGATCTTTTGATTCTTGTGCTATATGTTGATGATCCCATTATTATAGGTAGATCATCCTCCATGATTCAGAGTGTTCAGAGAGCTTTGACGGATCAGTTTGAGATGACAAATCTCGGTCTTTTGCATTTTTTTCTAGGCCTACAGGTTATTGAGTCTTCGGATAGGATTTCCATATTTCAACAGAAGAATTCTCTTAATATGCTCTAGCGATTTGGCATGCTTGATTGCAAGCCTTACCCCACACCATTTTAGTCAGGTGTTGTTTTTTCTTCCACTTGTGCTACTCCTCCAGTAGATCCCACTTTATACAGGTAGTTGGTTGGCAGTTTCTTGTACCTAACTCATTCTTGTCCTGATCTTTCCTTTGCAGTTGGCCCTGTCTCTCAATTCTCACATGATCCACATGAGAGTCATTGGAAAGATTCCAAACCTATCTTGAGGTACATTCAGGGCACTAATCATTATGGAATTCACTACACTTTAGGATCCCCTCACATTATTGGCTTCAATGACTCGGATTGGGTTGGTGATGTCAATGATCAGAAGTCTACTTTTGGCTTTGTTTTTTGCCTTAGTTCTTGTCCTATCACATGGTCTTGCAAGAAGCAGTCTTCTATTGCATTTTCATTTATAGAGGTTGAGTACCGAGCAACAGTGTTAGCTAGTCAAGAGATTCTATGGGTTCGGTAGTTGATGATAGAGTTTGGATTTCCTCCTGATACTCTGACTATTCTTTGGTGTGACAATTAGAGTGCCATTCACATTTCCTGCAATGAACTATGAACATTGAGATCCACATGCACTTCATCAGGCAGTTGATTTAGGATGGTACTCTCATCTTGGAGTACATTCCTATAGAGGATCAAGGTGTGTGCATCTTTACTAAACCTTTGGCATCACTGCGCTATTTTCAGTTGCGTTCCATGCTTGGGGTGAAAAAAGTTCTCCTTGGGGGGTCTCTGTGAGGCATTTCATCCTTAATTTTTTTTAGCATGTTTCTTATCTCTTTTTGGAGAGTTTTTTCCCACTAGTTTTTCTCCTTTACTCTGCTTTACATAGATTTGGTTGTATTCAGGTACTTGATCAGGCCTAGTTGTCAGGACCCTTTTTTTCTTTCTAGCTCTTAGTTGCATTTCTTTTATGCATTTATTTTGTAGCTACTCCCTAAGTTCATCTTAAGGGGGGTGTTAGAGTAAAAGGTTCTTTACTTAATTATTTTAATTAAGTTACCTTTTATATTTCTCTTAATATTAACTTAGTTTGCATTTTGTAGGAATTGCATCCCTTTTAGGTTTCACTTTAGGGTTTCTTGATCTCCTTCATAAGGATTGATCTCATTGTATTATTACACTCTCTTTGATTAATGCATTCTCATCTTTCAAAGCACCTTTTCTTTTTTATCTCCTTCTCTTCTTTTTGTGGCAGGTTATTTGCATGCAAGTGATCTTCGGGTTCTATGAAGTTGGCTTTCACAACTTCTACAGTAAATAGGGGCTAATATGCCAAAAATAGGATCAAATTAGGCACAAAATTTTCCTTTTCTTCAAAGGTATACAATTTTTGGAAAAACAAAAATAAATTTGATTATGCTTAGAAATCCTAGAAAAGTGTGAAAGTGTATTGCAACACTTTACAACACCTTAACAATGCATCATTAAAGTACACTAGTTCACAAGGGTCCAAGACCTAATGTGAATGTGTTATCCACATTACAACACTAAATCAAGGCCAAACTAAGCCAAAATTTGCAAGAAAGAGCTAAACAAGTGTGAAAAAGGCTAAGGACCATTTTTTTGATGTTACATTTAGCCCCCACTTTAGTGAGAGGATGAACTTTCTTCAAACTCACACTTAAGTAGCCAACCACGCATCAAGGGAGGGTTCCAATGTACTCATGCTAGTAAGATGAGATGAAAAAAATCAAGAGGGATGATCAAGCCCCCAAGACTAAGATCCCATAGAAACCAACGCGAATAAAAAGGAACACACATGAAAATGATATGAAGAACAACGACAAGGCCAATCATATAATTTCAAAGACAAGAAAGAGAAATGAATGAATTGGGTTATTCCTGGTAAAGAAGAGAACTACTCTGAGGTAGTATCCTTCAAGGTCCCAAGAAATAGATTTTCGAAAATTTTATCATCAAGGAAAAAGTTGCTACATAGGGCAGTGTATGCATTAACATGGTTAGAAGGTTCTCCCTTCCCTTCACATTTCTTAAATCTAGGAATATTTACACCTTGTGGCATTGGTGTGTGTAGTATCTCAAAGGATAATGGACTACTCTTGACCTAATATGTGGGTAGACCATTTTGATTTTGGCTGATGTGGAAACTTTTGTTTGAAGGGATGACATGGTTTGGAAAGGTTGATCTATGAGAGGGTAATTGCTTGTGTTATGAGATGGAAATGACAAAGGTGGTGGAGTGTATGTGTTTGTGGAACAAGTGAATGGGATTCTTATAGGTGGTAAGGTAGTAGGAGCTATAACATGTGATGCCACATAGGAATTAGGGATGCTAGATGGAATACCCAGGGACAAAATCACATTACTAAGTTGTTGCATTTTCATGACTTGAGGAGGGGTGTATGTAGAGATTGAGGGTATTGTTGTGGGAGAAGGAATTTTCTTTCCTCCTTGGCTTGAAGCATTGTTTGTGGGCAAGGGGAAACTAGTAGTTGAGGGAAGATGCTTGGCAAATATTTGCACTATGTTTTTCACAGGGTTAAGGTCATCTTCAGTTTCAATAATACGGTGAATGTTTTCAATTGTAGGAATTGTAGTGGTTGAAATTTTTTCAAGGCTAATTTGATCTGTAATTTCACTAGGTCTTCATGAAAGTGAATTATGTTTTCTTGTGGAATGTTATCATTCTTTGGTTCAACTTGCATGCTACTTGAAGGTAAAGAGTTACCTAGGGTGTTATCAATGCCTAGTGTATTAGTGTCAATACTAGGAATGAAAGCTCTAGATAACCCAAGATCCATAATGATTGTGCTATCACAGGATGACATGAGTCTCTTGAAATTCTTCTCACTAGTGTATTATCAATAGGACACGAAACACTCATGCAAAAGCTACTAAATGCGGGGTGGGTACAGATGCAATGTAAACTAATAAGAATGAAATGCATGTAACTGAAATTTTGGAAAGTAAAATTGAAATGCATAAATAGTAGACAACAACTCAAGAATTGAATTGCAAACGACATAAAATGCAATGAAAAATATGCAAATGGACTGATTTTCCCAAGGTGGCGAATAAGTCTAGTTACGGATTTTTTGAAAATTTTCAAAAATTTTGAATTGAATTTTATGATTTTTATGTTTTCTGATGCAAATACAAGATGCACATACGAGATTTTGAAATTAAGTGTAATACTGCAAGCTAAATGAGCTTTTCACTAATGCAAAAATGGAAACCCTAGAATGTAAATTAACCAATGCAAAAACTAATGCAATCTTAATGCAAGATAAATCTAGGATGTAAATGTACTCCAAATCAAAATTATGATGCTTTAAATGCAAGTTCACTAAAATGAAATGAAGAAAATGGTGTCCTCTCTCTTGAGATCCTAGGGTTTTGGACCTAAAAGGAGAGAGGTTATTTTCTTACTTTTGATTCAAGGAAAAACCCACATGAGATTCCAATGTGAGGGAGATTGAAATCTAGTAAAGGGTGTGTTCTAGGGGATGTAATGATGTAAATGTGGAATTCACCACTAAGTTTAAATTTGGAAAGATAATGAAATGAATGATGAAATGCAAAAAAACCTAGTTTGATGCAATGCTTCAAAGAATGATCTAAAAATGTAAGAAAACATAAGAAAAAAACTATAAACCTGAAGAGATGCAATTGGGAAACTAGAGAAGGCGGAATGAAGGACTGAAACCTTGGAAAATTCACTATTCAAGCCAACTGGGACTCATTCACCAAGCTGGGCAAATCAATCCAATGATAGGAACTATGTGTTCGGAACAGGTTTCAAACAAAAGAGTACTCAAATCCGGAAAAGCCTCTAATAGATAGCAGCAATGGGACTCATTTGCCAATAGTGGTGAATAAGTCCACTTCTGAATTTATAGAAATTCATAGTTGTATTATGTAGCCCTCAGTCTGCTCTACTGCTCCCAATTTATATTCGGGTCTGAAACTGCTAAACTCAACCTATAGGTCTTCTCCAAGTTCCTCCAAGGCTTGTTCACAATCTTGAAAACTTTGACTTGCTTCAACAACTTGATGACAACTTTTCCAATCTTTCTCTTTGATAAATCTGCAATCTAGACCTACAAATCACATGCAAAGAGAGGGGAAAATGGTTGTGGGTTTAGAGAATGAGGGTTTTCCTTGGTCAATCCCCTTATTGGTAATTAAACCTTGAAATAGAAAGAAAATGAAAAGGATATTTATGAATGAACAAAAGGTGATGTTGCAACTCATAAAACCCTTGCAATAAAGTACTGTAAATCTTCTTGAGATGACCATAATGGATGTGGTTCTTAATTATTTCATGTAGGAGATAGATCGTGAATGAAAAGCTTGCTTGGATCATTAACTCCACACCACAATTGGAAGCACAATTACAAACATGAAGAATATGATCTTTGACATGATGATTGATGCTTGAAGAATGTTCTTGAAAGGTTGATAATCTACCCTTGAAAGCCTTCAATGCTCTTGCTCAAACGAATGCTTGAATTCTTTATGAGTGCTAGGACATGATAGAATTGCTAGGATTGAAATGAGAGAAAGAACCTTGTATTTATACCCAATTATGCAAGAATTCTTGAAATTACAACACTACAAGCTGATATTGGATCTTGGAGAATAAAATCTCCCCAAAGATTTAAATTAAATTTGATTTTTTAGTTAAGGGCAACTCATTCACCACCTTGGGAAAATGGGTCCAACCTAATGGGACTCATTCGCCTAGAATGGTGAATGAGTCCCATCTTAGGAATTTGAGGTGGGTTTTTAGGGATTTGATGTTTTAAATTCCATTTGTGAAGATTATCCTCAAAAATACACCAAAATAAGGCTTGTGGATGCAAAAAGCGGCCAATTAAAGCATAAGAGAGTCCAACTATTGATGAAAAGCCTAGATGAATGTGAAAGTGTGTTACAACACTTTACAACACACCAAATAAGGCAAGGCTAAGAGAAATTATGATGGAAATAAAGATTATTATGCTTAGAAATCCTAGAAAAGTGTGAAAGTGTATCACAACACTTTACAACACCTTTACAAGGAATCATTAAAGTACAGTAGTTCACAAGGGCCCAAGACCTAATGTGAATGTGTTATCCACATTACAACACTAAATCAAGGCCAAACTAAGCCAAAATCCACAAGAAGGAGCTAAACAAGCATGAAAAAGGCTAAAGACCCTTTTTTGGATGTTACAAACCTGAGCTTCAAAAGGAAACTTTTTGTAGAAAACTACACATGGAGGGGGAGAAAGGAATAAAAGGGGGTTCAAGTGAACCACTCTAGACCCCTTCAAGCAAAGGGGGGTTCATTAGAAGGGGGTTTTGCTTGAAGCCCCCTTTATTTTCCCTACTTCCCTTTATTTTATTAAGAAAATTCTACCAAAAGGGGGTTTGAGCGAACATACCTCTAAAAAGATGTTCGCTTGAAGGGGGGTATTTGAGAAAACCCTTTTTTGGGTTTTCTTGAACACCCCCCTTCAAGTGAACCCCTTAAAACCTAATTTTTTTACCGTCTAAGCATTTTTCTTTGTGAATGTAATTGTAACCAACTTATGTGGGATCACTTGTATATCTCCCTATTTATCTATCTTCCTATCTCTTTATATATTTTTCTATCCATGTCTATCTCTCTTTATCACCCTCTATCTATATCTCTCCCTCTCCCTCTCTCCCTCTCTACATATATCTCCCTCCTCCCCATCTTCTCTCTCTCCCTCCTCTACCTATATCTCTCCATTTTTGTTTGTCCCTCTCTCTATCTCTCCCCATCTCTCCCTCTCTTGCTCCCTCCCTATCCCCTATCTATCTTCCCATATATCTCTATATCTATTTTGCACTCTTCCCATTTATCTATCTCTCCCTCTTTCTCTATCTCTATCTACCCCTATTTTTATCTCCCTCTCCATCTCTATTTGTCTCTCTACTTCTCTTTATCTCCCCCCCTCTCCCCCTCTCTTTATATCTCCTTATATCTCTATCTTATGTCACTCTATCTTGCTATATATCTCTCTCTCTATCTCTCCCTTTTCCTCTTTATATCTTTATATCTTCCCCTCTATCTATCCCTCTCTATCTCTCCCCCTCTATCTCCATACCTCTCTTTATCTCTATTTCTCCCTCTATCTCTCTCTATATCTCTATCTATGTGTCTCCCTCTTCCTCTCTTGTTCTATATTCATCTTTACCTTTATCTATTTGTCTCACTCTTCCTCCCTCGCTCTATATTCACCTCTACCTCTATATTCCTCTCTCCCCCTCCATCTCTATAATTGTCTCCCTCTCTACCCATTCATCTCTCTCCCTATCTCTCCCCCCTCCCTCTTCATAGACCTTCATTGTCTTCTTGATTAAGAGGTTTTCTTTCACTAATTTCTAGAGACCTTTGTTGCACAAAAAATATCATTTTTTGAATGGCAACCCAGTTGAAATCATGTAATACACAAATTTATGCAAAAAATAGACTTAATTTTTTCCTAATTGACATTCCAAACCTCTTCGGTGTACCCATTGCAAACCAAGGTGTGATTTCTAGTTACTAAAAATCGTAGTTTTCATAATCTCTAATATTTTTATCAATATTAAACTTTTCATTATTTTATACAAAAAACTATACATAATTTTAAAAAACTAAAAAATATTACAAATAAATAATTGAAACTCAATGTTAGCATATCATTAAAAAAAATAGATGCTGAAACATAATATTATTGAATATTTTAAATCCTTTTATGATATTTTTGTTATTTTTCAATTTTGAATAAATTTCTTAAAAGATGTACATAGTAATAAATGGTTAAATCCAAGGATAACTTTAGTGGTGAATCTTGGCCAATTGGTGAATATTTGAAATTGGGACCTCCAAAAATGGCGAATGATATAGGCTAGAAAGGATGCCGAATTGCCAAGTTTTTACAAAAAAAAAAATTATCTCGATTAATTCGCCAATGTATTATTTTTTAAATGACACATTGTCAGATCTGATTCGCTAGTAGTTTATACTGTAATTACAAATATTACTTATATTTGCCAGTAATTTTATATTCTTACAATGAATTTTTATGGTATATTTGCCACTAATAATAATTTACCATTTCATTTTAGGGATATTTTAGCCTTTAATAGTTTTATTATTTATTGTCATTGATTAGCTTTTTAATCAAATGACTGCAAGTGAATTCTATGACTTTATTTGCATGTGCCTTTTAAAAAGATTGTTGAGGCTCGAAATTTGTTTTGGGCCACATGATTAGATTTGATCATGTGGCCCAAAACAAATTTCGAGACTCAACAACCTTTTTAAAAGGCACGTGCATATAAAGTCACATAATTCACTAAGTCATGAAATTCACTAAATGCATATTAAATCATTGTATTGGTGAGACATCCCTAACTGTCCCACTGATGATGTTAACTCACACCGATAAGGCTTCCATACTCCACCTGGGGTCCACCAAGGCACAGGTACACCACTTGTGTAATTCCGTAGAATCATGAAGGGAATCTACAATATTCACGCAAAGCTCCTAGAAAGACATCCGATCAAAGCTTTGTATCGTTGTATCCGCAGGACATCCCTAAGTGTCCCACTGATGATGTTCACTCATGTCGATATTCGCTCATGAAATGAACTTGTAGTCGTCCGATTTTCAAGTGAGATTTTTTAAAAACACTTGATCTATGTGCGCTCCAATGCATTTTCAAAAGTGAATTTATGCTTGGTGGTGAGGGGCTCTGCCCCTCGACCCCACCTGTATCGCGACAGGAGCGCGTTGGGGCTGCTGTCCCCGGACCCCACAAGGGGGCGTTGCCCCCTAAACCCCCACAAGGGGGCTCTGCCCCCTTGACCCTCGCAAGGGGCACTGCCCCTTGACCCCACCGGTGGTTGTCACCCTCGGGTCCCTACTTCAATATTAAAAAAATAAATAAAAAAAATGGGGGAACTGCATCGACCAAGTATGCAAATTTTTAAAGGAGAGATTCACCATTTTAATGAACCATTTTAGTGATTATTCACTAGGATTCGCCAATGTGATTATTTTTTTTTACCAATTATCCATTAAGATTTGCTAGGATTTTACAACTTTTTGAATAATGTGCCTAAGATTCACCAAGGAAAATTAATATATTTTTCAAATAAAAGGAAAGATTCGCCAGGATTTTACACCTTTGTTGGGGGGGGGTTTCTTAAAGTTATCCCTAGTTAAATCTTGTAGAAATTTGAGCTCATTCTTATAGTATTTCATCCCTTTACATACACACAAATCTTCATACACTTAGCACCCACCATATCCTTATATATAAACATGCCTATACATTCACCTTATTTGCACATTTATCACATTGATATATACACCTACCTCCATATAGCCATTGGTCTCTAAAATTTAATTGTTTGAAAATCTTAGAACACTCCCATGATCATAGAGGTGAAACCATGGTCATGAAATTATTCCCTTATGCGTTAGTGAACTACTTATACAAGGGAAGATGCTTGTAGTATGATTGTAACCACTTTATTTTTAACAACTAGTCTCCATATGAACACGTGATGTTTAAGTTATTCACATTGTGTATGCATGTTTCATGCATGATCTAGCCACATTGTGTAAATATGATACATGCATAAGTTAATCACATTGTCTATATGTGATGTATGTGATAATTAGTCACACTATCTATATGTGACATATGTGTAAGCTAGTCAATATGTATGTGATACTTTTTGTAAGATAGTCACACCATGTATATGTGATGTATGATTGAGCTAGTCACTATTTGTGTCTATGAAGTGTGTATGAGCTAGCTAAATTGTGTATATGGGATACAAGTGGGAGCTAGTCATACTTTTTATATGTGACGAATATTTGATTTAATCACTATGTGAACATGTAATGTTTTAATGAGCTAGTTCATATGTCACTTTGTATGTGATCATGCACTAATATTAGCATTGAACTAACATTTGATAGAAATGCATTTGCTAGCATGCTATTATATATAGATTAAATTTAAAACATGAGCTCAATTAATAGCTTGAATTTAAAGAAAGGTCATCCATAACATCCTAGATGTGAAGATGAAGAGTTCTATTAATGCACAAAATATGGAGCCTCTAATTCCCAGGAAGGGATACATAGTCATGCTTCGTGAATAAACCATCAAGGTTTAGGTCTAGGTTTAGGTTTGGTCTTGATTTGGGAGCCTACCATACTTAGTGAGTATATAAATTGTGATAGAGTTATTACCATAACCATGGTTGGTAATGCTAAGAAGCCAACACTTATAAATTTGGATAAAAGATACTTGATTGATTAAGATAGGGGAGAGGACCTAATACTAGAGCATCCTAATTTTGCATCTCTCAAAATCAGACATGGCAATTTCAAATTGCTGTCAAATTTCTATACTAGCTTTCTTTGCATGACCTCTCATTAAAACTAAAATTTTAGATCCACATCATCAAATATATTGAGACATTATAAAGTTATTTTGAATACATGTTTGAGTTAGAAGTCATAGTCTACTTTCATCAGTAGGGTCGACCCCACTTACATTTAAGACCTGCTTGACATCTTCACAATAATGCTATGTTAGCGGAAATGAAGGTCCATCATCCATCCTTGTCTGTTACACAGAATTTACGTCATTGTTCGCCCTGCTTTGATTTAATATTTGAGGATTTCTTCGTCATCACATTTTATTCCTTTTAACACCACCCTACAAAACAGACAAATCCATTCCAGAAAATCCGGATCGTCACAAATTCTGTCTAAACCCAAAACTGAATCTTGACATAAAGTTTTCTTCACTACCAAACTATTCAGATTCTAGGTGGGAGTTAATTTATTCTTCAAGTCTTTTGTTTTGGGAGTACTCAAGTTCAAGCTTATCCTATCCTTTTAAAAATAATGAATACAGCATCTGACAGGCCACAGAATAGGACACTCCAACTTACAGTGTCTTTTTTGTAATCTTATAGAGCAACATTATTTTCAAAGAGTTTTCCACTGCAACTTACAGAATCTTAGATGATTTAAACAATGTTTTTGCAAGTTATAAAATTTGTTTTCGCTAAATTTCATTGATCATGCGGCCTGTTGTGTTTATGGATTGTTTTGGAACGACATTATCAAATTCAGCAACATCTTTTCATTATCAAATTATTCTCAAGATGGACTATGTTTTTACAGTCCATCTGGAGTTATCTCTGCATGATGAGATATAGGCTAAGAAAAATGATAAAAGTGGGATGAGATACAGACTCATAAAATAATACAAATCTAAAAATTTCTTCATCGATAGATTTGAAGTCTTTTGGCTGAATATTCGGCTATTTTTTATGGTAGAGATTCATTTGTCTTACATGATGTGCACTTTGAGAACAAGTTTTGACCAGTGTTAAAATTAAAATGTGTAGACTGACAAAAAGAATATTATATAGGGTCTCATGCATCTCTTTTTTAAAAATTGTTGTTTAAATCTGAGTAGTAAATGTGAAACTTTTCTTGAGGGTTGTTATATTTTAAAGATTTTAATTATGTTATATAAAAATGTGAGTGATTGAAATTATGCAAATATTTTGTAGTGAAAAATATGATTGTAAATATTTTTTTCTTTTGAAATTTTATTTTCAATTTATTTTTATTCAATAAATATTTTTTCATTAATATTTTTTTTTATAAAGCTTATATAATAAAATAAATTAGAGTTTAAAAAATAAATTAAAAATCAAAATTAAAATCATTCAATTGTTAATTTAATAAAATATTTTAAAAGATCTACTACAATTTTAAAATTCATTATTAAATGAAACCAATATCGTACCATGACAAATAGAATAGTTGAACTTTACTCAAGATAATTACAACCATCTTATATTACAAAGTTGTGTTCTACTCATTTTTTCCCTTATATTGCCATCTAGATTCTTCCCAAATAAAACTTCAGAAATTAAAGACCATTCAGAATAGTTAAACATCTAAAAAAAAACATAGAAATATAGTTAAAATAAAGTAAGGGAAGGGCATCCAATACAACAATACAAAATAATGTTAGGAAAAATAAAGTATGCTGATAATGTCAACATTGTTTTGTAATTATAACAAGGCTTGAAAACAAAACATAGTAATATTTTTAAGAGTATTAAACTTTTCATTATTTTATAAGAAAATAAAATTATTATAAATAAATAATTGAAATTTAATGGCAGCATATTAGCAATCACACCTTGTTGTGTAATGGATACACTGAAGAACTATCAAAGGTCAATTAGATAATATTTGGTCTATTTTTTACTTACATTTGTGTAGTATATCTGAGGTCAATTAGTAGGCCATTTAGAAAATGATGTTTGTGCAATAAAGGTCTCAATGGAGAAGTGATAGCTTCAAATCAACTATGCATTCAGTTACAAGTATCTGAACACAACTAAAACAAAAACTTTGAATCAAGAAGACAATAAGTCTCCTTTACTAATAAGCTCATGTTATGTTTATAATATGGAGAGAGAGAGAGAGAGAGAGAGAGAGAGAGAGAGAGAGAGAGAGACTTGGCTAAGGAGATAAAAATAGATATGAAGTTAGAGATAGAGATGGAGATGGAAATGGAGGTGGAGATGGGGGAGACGGATATGGAGAGAAGGGGAAGGGGAGATAGAGAGGACAAATATAGATAGAGATGAAAGAAATCAATATATAGAGAGGGGGAGAGGAAGAGAATGATCTAGGGAGAGATAGAAATATAAATATAGAAGTAGGAAGTGATATATAGAGAGGAGTAGAGATAGGGAAAGATATAGGGGTAGAGAGAGATGGATAAATAATGAGATAGAGATAGAGAGATATTTAAGAATTTAAATATGGAGAGATAGACATAGATATAGGGAGGGGGAAACAAGGAGTGTGTGTGTGTGTATCAATAACAGAGATATATGGAGATAGATAGATAGATAGGGAGATAGATATGTGTCAATAGATAAAGAGGGAGGTAGATGGAGGGAGTTAAATAGAGATAGGAGAGATAAGTAGACATATATAGAAAGAGGAAGTGATAGGGAGAGGGAGTGAGGGAGAGAAAGGGATATAAATGAGAGATAGAGATAAATATAACAGGAAAGATAGAGAGGGTGAGAGAGATACAAAGACAAAAACATAGAGAGATAAATATATAAAGGGATAGATGGAAGGATAGAGGAAGAGGGAGAGGGAGAGGGAGAGGGAGAGGTAGAGATAGAAATATGGAGACAATAAAAGAGGGGGAGATAGAGAGAAAAATATAAATATATAGGAAAAGATATATAAAGAGATGTAGAGGGAGGGATATATATATAAAGAGAGAGTAGGAGATATGGAGGGACAGATGGAGTAAATAAGAGAGAGAGAGAGAGAGAGAGAGAGAGAGAGAGATATGGAAAGATAGAAATAGAGGGGGAGAGGGGGAGAGATAAAGGAGGTTATAGAGATAATTAATAGAGAGAGGGGGAGAGATAGAAAGATAGAGATAGATATAGAGATAGAGATAGAGTTTAAGATAGAGATGGAGATAGGGAGGGAGAAGCAAGGACTGTGTGTGTGTGAAAGGGATATAGATATAGAGATAGGGAAGGAGAAATAAGGAGTGTGTGTGTCTGAGTGAGATATATTGAGATAGATATAGAGAGGGAGAGAGAGAAGGAGAGAAATAGAGAGATGATAGAGAAGTTGAGAGATATAGAAAGAGAGATTGATAGGGAGAGAGGGAGAGATAGAGAGATATATATAGTCCAAAAGATAAAGGGAAATAGAGAAAGAGATGTAAGGAGAGGTACAAAGATAGAGACATGGAGAGAGATAGAGAGGAAGATAGAGGTGAAAATGGAGATAGAAATAGAGAGAGAGGGAGAGAGGAAGAGATTGAAATAGAGATAGAAAGAGAGGGATAAAAGAGAGAGGGAGAGATGGAGGGATAGAAAGATAGATATACGAAGCTATGTAGAGAGAGGTAGAGAGAGGGAGATATATATAGAGGTAGGGAGAGGTATATATATGGGGAGATATATATAAAATATGGCAAGAGAAAGAGAGAGATATCTTGATATCTATATCTTCCTCTCTATCTTTATATTTTTATTATCTCTCAATCTCTCTCTTCCTCTCTCTCCCATATTTTTCTCTATCTTTGTCTTCCCTTCTCTCTTTCTCTATTAATCTTTCTCTCATTTCTTCTCTCTATCTATTTTCCTCTCCCTATCTTTCTCCCCTTATTATTTTTTTCTATCCCATTTTATCTCCCCTTCTATCCCTCTTTATCTCTCAACCTATATATAAATATTTGTCTCCTAATTCTCTTTATCTCTCTATCTCTCTTTATGTGACTATATATATCTATGTCTCTCCTCTTCTATCTTTTCCTCTCTCTTTTTATTTATTTATCTCTCCTCCTATATCTATCTATTTTTCTCTTCATATTTATTCCTTTATATCTATATCTCTATTTATGTATTTCTATCACTCTTTTTATCTCTTTGTCTCAATCTATATTTCTCTATTTCTCTCATTATTTTTTCTCTAAGTCTCTCTATCTAATTTCATCCTAAGTGTGCAATGGGTACACTGAAGAGATTTTAAAGGTGAATTATCATATCCTTAATCAAATGACATGATATCTTAAGCATAACTCTCTAGAAGTGTTATCCTTGGATTGTTGCATGAAATGACTAATCAAAAGTTACCTGAACTCTCTCTCTCTCTCTCTATAAATATTAATTTATATTTTAAGTTTGAAATGAATTTTATTATATAAATTATAAAAAAAAATCAAAATATAATTATTCTAAAATAATTAAAGTTTTAATAAGATAAATAATTATAAATTAAATTAATTCTAATAATTTTTAATTATTATTGTAATTTCATAAAAAGACAAATAATAAAAACAAATTTTAAACTTAAATATAAATTTAAAAATGAATATATAAAAAAACAAAATGGAAAGTCAAAATATATCAAAATCCAAATATTAAAAAATATAATAATTCTAAAAATTAATAACAAATAATAAACTTATTAAGTTAATAAATGACTAAATAAAAAAGTAAAACTTTTTTTTTAATTTATTAGAATTAGAATATCAATCAAATTCGCATCTCAAAACAAAAAAATATTACAAATAATATTAACATAAAATCAATAATATACTACATAAAATTAGATTGGGATGAGAGCAGGTGCAGGAGTGGCGAAGGCAGGAGCAGGAGATTTCAAATATGTAGGCGACATAGATGAAAGAAGTGATGATGAGGGGATCCAAATGGAGCTCGTCTGCTTTTGTGGGTTTTCCCTGGTGGTAGCTTAGCTACTTGGGAAGCTGTTGCGGTTGGGGGAAGCAGTTTGAAGTTTGGTGGAAGGGTTTTGGTTGTTGCACCAGATGTTGATGGTGTTATCATGGATGCTTTTCGGGGTCCTTTGGAGGATTGTTTTCCTGTTCTAGTGTTTGGTGTTGAGGCTCTTGTCGGGGGTGGATTTTTTTCTCCCCTCTTCAAGTTCTAGTTGGGTTTTCCCTTTCTGCCTAATTTCTTATGTTGGTTTCTTTCCACATAATTGGTGTGGGTGTGTGCGGGGTTTTCTCAGGTGGACTAGTGGTTGGATGAGCCTACATTTTCTCCTATTTGGCATAATAGGAAGGAAAGTATTGATGGAACTCTCAAATTTTGCAAATTTGAGATGCCCATTTCAAATTTTTTCTTTTGCACTTTCAGGAGTGCATCTTGAGAAATCAGTCAAAGTAACCCACTTTGAAGGCTTGTAATTTAAAGCCTGTTGATTGTCGTGCAAAACCAATTTGCAAAAATATTCAGTAGACATATGTGAACGTGTGTTTCAGTTTCTAGCTTCCCACAATAAGTTTTGATAGAGTTTTGAAAAGTGAAGCTCGACAGCTTTGACACTATTCTATTGTTTGCAGATTGTCAGTTTTGCGAAGAAGCCTCCTGTTTGAGCTTAGATTTTGCAACTAATTCACTGTCATGTCAGAACGAATGCTGTTTTGTATTCTCCATATCAAGATGATCTCACATGTTAGTTTTCAGAGTCTTATGATCTGATTTGCTATTTTTAGCAAATCGAAACCGAATGCAGTTTGTTGACTTTTGCATCTGCATTCCTGATAGCATTTCAAAGAGGCTAACTTCGATCGTCAGTATCTTTTGATCAGTATCGATTCAAGCGAATTTTGTTTTTCACAGGTGTTAAGGGTACTTAAATGAACTTATGTGTCTGATGGTAACTCGCTAGGATTTGATTCACTATTTCTACATAGTGGCAGTTGAATGAGTTTTAATTGGTGCAGAACAGTTGTTGTTTCAGAAAGCCTAACTGGGCAACTTTGCCAATTAATATTTTTCACCTCGTGATCTGTTTCTTTGAGCCATATTTTGCACTGTACTCTCGGGTTAAATGACTATATTCTTGCAAGTTTTTATGGTTTCACGAGGTCGTTTTACTAGTTTCCTAGATTGATTACTGAGGCAACTTGGCCTGTTTTGACCATTCTGCAAAATTGTCAAGAAATAAATTTTGATAAAGACCCAGTTCATGTTTTCACTTCACTTGCATTCAAAATGCAGTGTCAAGTTAGTTGAGGGTAAAAATTGTTTGAAAACAAAAAAAAATTAGTTGAACCCATATGGGGCTCGACATGCTTTGCATGGTCATGAACCTATAATGGTTCCAATGTTGTAATCCCATCAAGTAAACTGTTTTGAATAGGTCAGTGAAACAGAGCAAGGTCCATTTCATGTTCAAGAGTGAGGATTAAGGGGTGAGTATGGTTCAAGCCTATGAGTGGCAACCACATCCATAAGAAACTCATCAAATAGAAAGCGGTGGTGTTGCATTTGAGTTACCATGATATAAAGTCACTACAGTCTCAATCTTGTTAAGTTGTTTGAATTTCTACATACATTGACAAACTCAAATTTTGGCAAGAAGATATTGTCCTGGTTTCTTGATTATATGGATTGCATCTCTACATTTTGCTGAAAGGGGTATAAGTTCTATGTGATTTTCAATTAGATTTTAACCTTGATGGAATCTCCTGTTTAAGTAGATGCAAAGTATACCCAAATACTTAATAAAAAAAACTGAATGCTATGTTTTCTTGTTGATATGAATCACAAATAAATGATAGTTTAGGAGTCCATTTAGCATTCTAAAGGAGATATCTTGCAGCCAGCACCCACAATGGATCTGCATTAAATTGGTAAAGGAGATTCCTGTTTGACGCAACAAGGGATATAATCTATTGAAAAAAGAGACTCGAACCTCCACTATACAACACAACCTATGCCTCAAGTAAATGTGGTCTCAGGAAATGCCATGATTGTTGTGTTCACACAGAATGGAGGTTACAGGAGGGAAACACGCCTAGGAAAATCAGAGAGAGGCCCACACAATGCAAGGAAGATGGCACCATGGAATGAGGTGCACTGGCCACAAGCTTGGGGTGCGAGTAGCAGAGAACTGAGGGAGGAATCATCACAGAGAGGTACAAAATGTATGTTGAAAAGGCTTTAGAAACTCAACAAATGCAAACAAAGAGGGCATGACCAGCTAGGCATAGAGAGAGGAGGCCCGTACCATGTAAGAAGTAGGGGCACAACCAGCCAGAGGAGAGACCTGCGCCAGTTTGGAGAAGCCTGCACAACAATAAGAGGAAAACCACACCTAATGAGGAGAAGGCAAGGAGCAGGAGCATGACTGGCATGAAACTGCAGGTGCACAAAATGTATTTATTGAAAATGCTTTAGAAGCTCTCAAGCAAACGTTTGGAGCCTTTAATAAAATGCGTTGGTAGTGAATGAGTTTGATGGCGCCCCTCTGATTGTGTCCTCCCTACCCGACTTCCATGGTTTAGTTCTCTTTACAAGATAAATGTGTCTACATTCATATACCAGGTGTGTGGGTAAAACTAGCACATATTTAATTTGCACACATAGATGTCAACTGACAATTGATGGTGCAACCAACAGGAATTGAAATAGAAATAAGTCCGAACTATATTAAAAGGTAGGGTTATTAATGGAGTCTTCATAAACTTTAAGCAAATGAAATAGAGGGGAGCCACTATTGCGGGTGCATTCATAGAAATGTTGTCACCGTACTTCAAATACAACTAGTGGATAAGAGAGAAGCTTGCACAACATGGAGACCCTTGCGCTAGGATGAGCAATGGCTGCCATGATTGAAGGTCTTGAGTCTACAGAGAGTAACGAACAAAGGAGAAGATTTAGGGCCAACCTTGCATGTCTCGTAAGAATTTTGGTCACGTCAGGTAAATGTCCCAAGGTGTGCGAGAATGCATGGGAGGAGCCACATTTTAATTTTTTCAAAAGTTAAATGGTTTGCGATTAAAAGGAGGGTGGGCCCATTGCATTTTTAAATGGCTAAATATTTAGAGGTAAAATATTGCTCAAGGAGGTAAAAGGTAAAGAGTGAAATATTTCAAATGTGAAATATTTAATGATGCATGGGGTAAATTTTTACTTTTGCCCAGTTAATTGGAGAGTGAATCAAATGTTCACTTTGGCTATTCTATAAAGTGAATTTATTCACTTTATAAACATGTATCATGTGTTGGAGATAAAATTGCAAAGTGTGGCTGCAACAAATAAAGTGAATTTTATATTCATTTTGTATTTGGGAGCATTTCAATGGGAAACATTATCTTTGCTAGGGAATTGAAATAAACTCAAAAGGGATAAATATCAAAGTTGCAAAACTTTGATATTGGGATTAAAATAATGTGTAGCAATTAAAAGAGAGCCGAAACAAAATTTTCACGAGGAAGAGGTATTTTCCAGTAGTTGGGTAAATGATTGAGATTCTCCACATGGGCAGATTTTCAGTTGCAAGGCAATGATGAGTAGAGGAATTTTTGAGAGAATATGTTTGTTGCTACAAAGGAAGAAAGAGGAGATATTCTTTTCAGTTTGATCAACAGTGAATGAAGCTTCCAAATGGCATTTCCAGATCAGATTTAGGGCTGCTCCTGTTTGCTTCTCTTCTTCTATTTGTTCTCTTCTCTTCTCATGGTAAAAAGGGTTATGAGTCTTTGTATTGGGCTATGTAGATAGAGAATTGTAATTTATGAGTCATTGTTTGAGTTTGTAAGCTGTAATTTTCTGAATTCATGAGTAAATACAACCAGTTTATGCAAATAACATCATGAAGGTGTTTGCATATTCATGAATGTCTTCAGACTATCTCCATATTTGTACACTTTGAGTCATGTAAATTAAATAATACAAAGTGTCTTTGAGTTTATCATCTCAATTTTATGAGGTTGTTTTGTCTATTCATTGTTCTATTTTAAAGAAATTGTTAAAATGCTTTGAGTAGGTGATTGTGATTTCAGGTGTGTAGATGGGATTTGATAAGAAGAATCTGATTGATAATAAGAGAAGGATTTTTGGTGCAAGACACTAATAGTTGATGCAAATCATTAACAATTTAAATCCACTAGTTGAAGTCTATTTGTTGGGAATACATTCTATGTGTTTGACTCCATGGCCTAGAATTGGTGTTAGAGTAATTGGGTATTTACTTTATTTATTAAACAATATTTTTTTATTTACTTAAATTTCCCTTTTACCTCTTTTCACTTAAGCTAACATTAGGTGCATAATAATTAATTACTTTATTAATTATTATTGTGCAAGCCTACGGTTTTCCTCTTTAGGGTTTTCATCTATATATGGTTGAAAACTATCTTTTGTATCATTATTCATTTTACATTTTGGGTGAATACATTGGTCCACATTCTTGAGAATTTTCTTTGTTGCTTCTCTTTGCTTCTCCTTGTAACAGGTTATTTGCTTGCAGAGTTCTTTGGGCTCCTATGAAGTTGTATCTTCTCAACTCCAACATGGTATCAAATTCATAAGACCAAACCCTAAAATTTTTTTTGCATCCCTGGTTGACTGTAACCAAAATCGACGATTTGACAGTCAATTTAGGGGTTTTTGGGTGCTACGAATCCAATGGCATTGTCCGTTTGGGCCAAAGTTAACCTAAAATTTGGAGTATGCTAAATCCACAAGAAGAAACCTTAGAACGCTAGATCTGCTTCCAATGCAAAAATCTCAAAACAAGAACAAGCAGCTGTAGATCTAAAGCTCTGATACCATGTTGGAGTTGAGAAGATACAACACCCTTTGATCATGATACTTTAGAGGATCTTGAGTATTTAGACACCCTTACATGTTCCAATGGATCAGAGGTTTGTCTCACAGTTCCTACTCTTTAGACTGAAACTTCATCAGCATCTCCTGTTGTTCTTGATTCAGTGCAGCAGGGAATCATACATCTTCTAGACATAGCTACTTTCGACTCTTATGTTGCAGACATATCTTTCTTGTTTGTTGAGTCCTATATTGCAGATTTGGAGGATTATTTTGAGGACATTCATCTCCTCTACTTTGACAGTCAGGTTATCACTGTTCGCCCACCATTATCCGTGCATTCAGAGGTTGCATTTCAGTATTCTCCACATTAGTTTGGATTTGACATTATTTGTTTCAGTTCAGACAGTGAGACTCTTCAGCATCCTATCATGGCACACATCTTGAGATAGATTGGTTCATCATTCCTCACAGGGTTTCTTCGACATTGTCCTTTGGATCCATTTCTTCCCAAGGGGAGGAATATCATTTATCGGTTCAAGATCTCCTTTTGGATTCTACATCAAGCATCTACCATTGTGATAGGAGTTTCTTCATTGTGGGGGGGCCTTCTTCTCTCTTTCTATCTCTCCTATGGAGACCATTGTACATGTACTTATATGATAGAAGTTATCTATGGGGGGTATCATGTTATCCACCTCCTATCCTTCTTTCATTAGTGCATTGCATTCCTTCCTTGCATTCTATTTTGGGGAGGAGTTTTGTTCCCACTGGGTTTTCTCCTTTACCCCATTTCATTTAGTTTGCATTGATTTTATACATGGGTACCTGATCAGGCCTTGTTTCCGGGACCCATTGCCTTTGCTTTCAATAGCTTCTTCTAGGTTTTAGCTTCTCCCTAAGTCTAGCTTAAGGGGGGGTGTTAGAGTAATTGGGCATTTACTTTATTAATTAAACAATATTTATTTATTTGCTTAAATTTCCCTTTTACCTCTTTTCACTTAAGCTAATATTAGGTGCATAATAATTAATTACTTTATTAATTATTATTGTGCAAGCCTAGGGTTTTCCTTTATAGGGTTTTCATCTATATATGGTTGAAAACTATCTTTTGTATCATTATTCATTTTACATTTTGGGTGAATACATTGGTCCACATTCTTGAGCATTTTCTTTGTTGCTTCTCTTTGCTTCTCCTTGTAATAGGTTATTTGCTTGCAGAGGTCTTTGGGCTCCTATGAAGTTGTATCTTCTCAACTCCAACAATTGGCACTGATCTATTTTCCAGTTTGGTGCATCTTAGGAACATTTTATAATTTCAAAATCATTCTAATATTACTATTTGGTTGGTTATGTGTACTTATTTCCAATGGCTGAGAGAGGGTTGAGTTACTGAGAATCAAGCCAAGTTCGAAGTTGTCAATGCTTCTCTTGGTTTATTTTTATTGGAAATTATCTGATTTATAAAGCAATGTTGGTGTATGAGTGAATTAAGTTTTAGGGCAATTATAGGTTTACCCACCTTGGTCCTATAGAGCCAAAAGTGTAGGAGATATCAGTCTTTGACTGAATCTTGTCAGTTGGCCACTAGCCTTTGTGGTTCTTTAATAAAGAGGTTGGCTACCTCTTAGAGAGTTGCAAAGCCTAGCTGGATTGCATTTTAAAACACCAACATAATGGCGACTCTACTGGGGAAATTTTGAATCTCTAGTTGTAGACGGTTATAGTCATATCAAATAATTTGTCATTCTAAATTTAGTTTAAATTTTGAAGGATTTCAAGCCTAGAGAAGAATTTGTTGTAGTGAACCTAAACAGTTTTGTAATCTATTGTGCTCTGCTGGTGGAAACGAACTCAGAAAGAAGTTTGTATGTGAAAGAACTTCATACTGCTTGAAGTTCAGTCCTGTGTAAAAAAAGGTGGCGAATCTATTGATAGAACCTATTAAAAATTTGAAGAAAGTTCCAGATCTACAAATATTACCAGTCAAGAAGATAATTTGCAGCAGCTGCAAAGTTTCCAAGTATTCCCCACTTTTGGTTTTCAAGAAACTTGTTAATGAAAACCATATTTAAACATCTTAGGCAAAACCTTTGCTTCCCTATTGAGTGAGTTAGCACCGACAAAGGGAAAGAACAGTAAATTCCAATTTGCACACTCCTATTTGTTGGATCTGTTGAATGTAACTACAGTTCCATTGAAAGAATTATGTTTAGTGCTTAAATATTTGCTAGTTTAAATGGTTAGAATGCATTTGTGTATCTTAGGGGTTTCCATCCATTTGTATTGTCATAATTTTCAAGCCCAGGTTGTCATTATGTTAGTAATTATCCCTGTTGTCCATAATTTGGTCAAGCTTGTAATTATGCACAATTAGTGAGCCTTAATTTGTAATATTCATGGATCACCAACGTAAAGTAGCTATACCAGCGAACACTTTGATTCAACTTGTCAAGAAATGTAAAAAGTATAATAATCTTCAAGCATCTAATACCCTAAATTGTAAGAACCCAAGAGTTAATAAGCCTAGGTTCAATCCTGAATGGAATAATGTATTTGAAAGAGGACTTAAAGAAATGGATGGAAGACACCAAATTTTTCAACAAGCCCGGTCAATGGACCATCAAAATGTGTCTTCTTGTCAATTCATTACACCTGTTGTCAATTAATTTGATCCATTGTATGCTCAGTTAGATTTGTCATGGGTTGATTATGAATCTGAAAGTATGTCAGCTCAAGTCTACAAGGAGATGCCTAGATTTGATGGGTATACCGTATGTGAAGGAGATGCACATGTTCAAAAAATTTCTAGCTTCATGGAGAAACATTCATTTAGAGATCAGGATATACGAATGATATTTTTTTTCAAATCTCTTGAAGCAAGAGCTCGGGATTGGTATGTAAGCTTTCCTGAGAAGTCCTTTCCTTGCTGGGATAAATTAGTGGCTACTTATAGAGAAGAATTTGCAAGAGATCCCTCAGACCTTGTCGTGAGGTTAAAGCAGATCAAGAAACAAAATGAAGAGTCAAGTGTTGATTTCAGTCATAGATTTGTTGTTGCCTTGTCACTAATCCCGGAAAATTTTAGACCTAGTACTCTAGATTGTACTCATATGTACTTTGAAGCTTATGAAGAAGGGTCTAGTGAATTGTTAAAATATTTTGAAATACCGAGTATGTAGATGGCATACACAGTTTTGGATGGTTTGGAGAAATAGAGGAATGAGTATGTTCAAAGTTTGTTGTCTTCAATTACAGGAAAACATGCTGATAAAATCAACAGCAGTTGTGTGAATGCAAATGATCAGATGTGTTTAGACAAGTGCATATTTGAGAGGGTAAAATATGAGAAGAACACATTATCAAGTGATGAGAAAGTTGTATTTGAACAACTTATAGAAGAAATGTACCCAACTGCAAATCAACAACTGAGTCTTCTGAGCCAAGAACCTGAAGAAGAATATGAGTTGGGTTTACTCTTTGAAGAAGAGATATGTGATCAGCAATATTGTGATACAATTGATCAAATCAAGCCTACAAGTGTTGAGTGTAGCTTTGGCACAAGTCTTCATAATGAGATAAGGAATTTTTTGATTCAGAGAATACTCTTGAGAACATCAGTGTATTAGCTGCAATTGATAGAGTATGTGATGAATTTCAATTTGAAAGACAAACCACAAGCAGTTGTAATGAGAAAACCATTGATGGTTTTCAGTCTGATCGTGAAGATATGTGTGTTTATCCTCAAGAGGATGCAAGTGACAAGTTCAGTAATGACACCCAATCTGATTTTGAAATGAGAAGTGATGTGGATTGCTATTATGCCAACCCAAAAGAAAGTAAGAAGGGAGAAGTGGATAGTTTATTCACTATGACTGGTTATGACTTTTCTTTTGATAATGTTGTTAGCAATTCTACTTCCTATGATTGGGGAGATCTAGTTTATGATCAGCCCATTGAGTTCTCATAGTTTGAAGATGATAATACCTTGATATGTCCTAATTTGCAATTTGATAATGCATTTAATTCAAATGAAGGTAAAGAAGAGGAAATGGTTGAAACAATAGATCAAAACAATGATCTGTTGAGTTGTGAAAAAAATTCAGATCTGTTGACCACATGATATCAGAAATGTGCACATGAGGACAACTCTCAGTTGTTGTGTGCAACCCCTCTTGACTTTGACAGTAGTGATGACCTTCAAGATGCAAGGTATGATGCAAGTGAATCTAATTCTCTTTCCAATGATGAACTATCTGATCAGTATGATGATAATGTGGATAAAGAGGAGCAACAATTTGATTGTGATGATGTACTGTATGATGAATATGAAGATATGGACACTGATGTAAGTTCAGATATCTCTTTTGATGAGCATGAAATAGTAGATAACCATGAGGTTTATACATCCAATGAGTCAAATATTGAAGATTGTAATGCAGATTTGAACAAGTTTTCGTTTGATGAGTTGAATGAGCCTAGTCATGAGTCTTTGAGTGAGAATGAAGATGTTGATTTCGATGAGAAATTAGGTTGTCTCTGAACCAAAATTGCTCATTGTTGAGAAAAATTATGATATTGAAGAGGTTGATACATTATGTTCAGAGGATGACTATATGATTGTAGATGATGATGAGTTAGAAATATTTTGTGACTCTCAATACCAGCATGATGAAGAATAGTCATAAAGTGTGGTAATGCATGATTTTATTTGTTTGCATACACTTGGAGATGGTTTGCATGATGAACAAAATCTTTTGGTGAGTTCTTGTGATAATTTCAATTTTGATATGCAAACTAGTAATCAGTTTGAGTTTAATAGTTCCAGCCACAAAGCAAATTGTGAGTGCTATTTTTGTTAGCTGGAAGGAGTTTTCACAGAGTGTGGTAATGTGCATAATACTGAAAGTTGTTTTCAGCCTGAGAATGATCCATGCGATGAATGTGATAGGTTGTTGCCACATGATAAAAAGTATTTTGAAAATATGCCTAAATTTCAGATACGCGGTGATTATGAACATGTTGTTGATGTTGTATATGATGACCTGTTGGAAGGTCCTAGCATGTTCAATCAGGTAGATGGCTGTGATTAGATTATGTTTTCATATGGTCTTGATCCCCATTTTCAAATGTTGCCACTTGATGCAAAATCGGAGAATGAAGGGAGTGATAGTGATGTGACATATCTGATTTGGTTGCCACTTGATGACAAAGCTAAACAGAGAGCAAGTTCATATTTGCACAAAAGCAACTTGATTCTTGTGCTTGCAAAGATGTAGTCACCTATGTTGTTATAGTTTGATAAGTACAAGCATGTGTTAAGGGAGATCACCTCTTTTTATAGAATTGTGTTTGACAGAGGTAGAAGTTGATTCCCATTTTTCATTTGGTGACCTGGGGTCATCAAATGAAGTTGAAAAAAGAAGAATGAATAAATGAGTAGTTTGAGGACACCTGATGGACTCAACTTTTAGTCTACTCTCCAATGATCTGGAATCTTGATATTCCCACAGGGGGCATACATCCCCAGTCGGAGCCAATGATGACACTCAAATTTTTGCTTCTGCACTTTCAGGAGTGCATCTTGAGAAATCAGTCTGAGTAACCCACTTTGGAGGCTTGTAATTTAAAGCCTGTTGATTATCATGCAAAACCCATTTGCAGACATATTCAGTAGACATATGTGAACGTTTGTTTTAGTTTTCAGCTTCCCACAATAAGTTTTGATAGAGTTTCGAAAAGTGAAGCTGAAGGGTTTTGACACTGTTCTATTGTTTGCAGATTGTCAGTTTTGTGAAGCAACCTCCTATTTGAGATTATATTTCACAATCAGTTGACTGCCATGTCAGAAAAAATGTTGTTTTGCGTTCTCCATATCAAGATGATCTCACATGTTAATTTTTAGAGTCTTATGATCTGATTTTCTATTTTTAGCAGATTGAAACCAAATGCAGTTTGTTGAGTTTTGCATCTACATTCTTGACAGCGTTTCAAAGAGGCTAACTTCGACTGTCAATGGTTTTTGATCAATGATGATTCAAGCAATTTTTTTTTTGGAACATGTGCTCTAGGTACTTAAATAAAATTATGTGTCTGATGGCAGCATGCCAGGAGTTGATTCACTATTTTTACAAATTGGCAGTTGAATGAGTTTTAATTGGTGCAGAACAGTTGCTGTTTTAGAAAGCCTGATTGGACAACTTTTCCTATTAATAATTTTCACCTCGTGATATGTTTCTCTAAGCCATATTTTGCATTGTACTCTCAAGTCAAATGACTATATGCTTTCAATTTTTTATGAATTCATGAGGTCATTTGACTAGTTTCCCAGATTGATTACTGAGGCAACTTGGCCTATTTTGACAATTCTGCAAAAGTGTCAAGAAACAGATTTTGATGAAGACCCAGTTCATGTTTTCACTTCACTTTGCATTCAAAATGCAGTGTCAAGTTAGTTGAGGGTAAAATGTTTTTGAAAACGATTTTTTTTTAGTTAGACACACATGGGGCCCGACATGCTTTGTATGGTCATGAACCTATAATGGTTCTAATGTTGTAATCCCATCAAGTAAACTATTTTGAATCGGTCAGTGAAACAGAGCAAGGTCCATTTCATGTTCAAGAGTGGGGATTAAGGGGTGAGTATGGTTCAGGCCTATGAGTGGCAACCACATCCATAAGAAATCCATCAAATAGAAAATGGTGGTGTTGCATTTGAGTTACCATGATATAAAGTCACTACAGTCTCAATCTTGTTAAGTTTTTTGAATTGCTACGTACATTGACAAACTCAAATTTTGGCAAGAAGATATTGTCCTGGTTCCTTGATTATATGGATTGCATCTCTGCATTTTGCTGATGGGGTATAAGTTCTATGTGATTTTCAATTAGATTTTAACCTTGATGGAATCTTCTATTTAAGTAGACACAAAGTATACCCAAATACTCAATGAAAACAAACCGAATGCTATGTTTTCTTGTTGATATGAATCACAAATAAATGATAGTTTAGGAGTCCATTTAGCATTCTAAAGGAGATATCTTGCAGCCAGTGCCCATAATGGATCTAAATTAAATTGGTAAAGGAGATTCCTATTTGATGCAACAGGGGATATAATCTATTGAACAAAGAGACTCGAACCTCCACTATACAATGCAACCTATGCCTCAAGTGAATGTGGTCTCAGACAATTCCATGATTGTTGTGTATGAACAGAATGGAGGTTGTAGGAGGGAAACACGCCTGGGGCAATTAGAGAGAGGCTCATGCAATGCAAGGAGGGTGGCACCATGGAATGAGGTGCATTGGCCACAAGCTTGGGGTGTGAGCAGCAAAGAGCTGAGGGACGTGCCATCACAGAGAGGTACAAAATGTATGTTGAAAAGGCTTTAGAAACTTGACAAATGCAAACAAAGAGGGCATGACCAGATAGGCACAGAGAGAGGAGGCCCACACCATGTAAGAAGCAAGGGCACAACCAGCCAGAGGAGAGACCCGTGCTAGTTTTGAGAAGCCTACGCAACAATCAGAGGAAACCTGTGCCTAATGAGGAGAAGGCAAGGAGAAGGGGTGCGATTGGCTTGAAACTATAGGTGCACAAAATGTATTTATTGAAAATGCTTTAGAAGCTCTCAAGAAAATGTTTGGATCCTTTAAGAAAATGTGTTGGCAGTGAATGAGTTGGGTGGCACCCCTCTAATTGTGTCCTCCCTACTCGACTGCCATGGTTTAGTTCTCTTTACAAGATAAATGTGTCTACATTCATATACTGGGTGCATGGGTAAAACTAGCACATATTTACTTTGCACACATAGAGGTCAAGTGACAACTGATGGCACAACTAACAGGAATTGAAATGGAAATAATCCCGAACCATATTAAAAGGCAGGGCTATTAATGGAGTCTTTTGAAACTTTAAGCAAATGAAATGGAGGGGTGCCACTATTATGGGTGAATTCACATAAATGTTGTCATTGTACTTCAAATACAACCAGTGGATAAGAGAGAAGCTTGCACAACATGGAGACCCTTGTGCCAGGATGAGAAATGGCTGCCATGATTGAAGGTCTTGAGTCTACAGAGAGGAACGAACAAAGGAGAAGATTTAGGGCCAAACTCGCATGCCTCACAAGAATTTTTGTGACGTCAGGTAAATGTCGCGAGGTGTGCGAGGATGCACAGGAGGAGCCGTATTTTAATTTTTTCAAAAGTTAAATGGTTTGTGATTAAAAGGAGGGTGAGCCCATTGCATTTTTAAATGGCTAAATATTTAGAGGTAAAATATTGCCTGAGGAGGTAAAAGGTAAAGAGTGAAATATTTCAAATGTGAAATATTTAATGATGCATGGGGTAAATTTTTACTTTTGCCCAAGTAATTGGAGAGTGAATCAAATATTCAATTTGGGTGTTTTATAAAGTGAATTTATTCACTTTATAAATATGTATCATGTGCTTGAGATAAAATTGCAAAGTATGGCTGCAGCAAATAAAGTGAATTTTATATTCATTTTGTATTTGGGAGCATTTCAATGAGAAAAATTCTCTTTGTTGGGGAATTGAAATAAAGTCTAAAGGGGATAAATATTGAAGTTGCAAAACTTTAATATTTGGATTAAAATAATGTGCAACAATTAAAAGAGAGCTGAAACAAAATTTTCATGGGAAAGAGGTATTTTCCAGCAGTTGGGTAAATGATTGAGATTCTCCACATTGGCAGATTTTCAGTTGCAAGGCAATGATGAACAAAGGAACTTTTGAGAGAATATGTTTGTTTCTTCAAAGGAAGGAAGAGGATATATTCTTTTCAATTTGATCAATGGTGAATGAAGCTTCCAGATGGCATTTCCAGATCAAATTTATGGTTGCTCCTGTTTGCTTCTCTTCTTCTATTTCTTCTCTTCTCTTCTCATTGTAAAAAGGGTTTCGAGTCTTTGTATTGGGCTAGGTAGATAGAGAATTGTAATTTCTGATTTATTGTTTGAGTCGTTAAGCTATAATTTTTTGAATTCATGAGTAAATATAGCTAGTTTATGCAAATAACATCATGAAGGTGCTTGCACATTCATGAATTTCTTCAGATTGTCTCCATATTTGTACACTTTGAGTCATTTGAATTAAATAATACAAAGTGTCTTTGAATTTATCATCTCAAGTTTCAAGAGGTTTTTTTGTCTATTCATTGTTCTGTTTCAAAGAAATGGTTAAAATGCTTTGAGCAGGTGATTGTGTTTTCAGGTGTGCAGATGGGATTTGATAAGAAGAATCTGATTGATAATAAGAGAAGGATTGTTGGTGCAAGACACTATCAGTTGATGCAAAGCATTAAAAATTTAAATACACTAGTTGAATTCTCTTTGTTGGGAATTCATTTTATGTGTTTGACTCCATGGCTCAGAATTGACACTAATCTATTTTTTAGTTTGGTGCATCTTAGGAACATTTTATAATTTCAAAATCATTCTAATCTTATTGTTTGGTTGGTTATGTTTACTGCTTTCCAATGGATAAGAGAGGGTTGAGTTACTAAGAATCAAGCCACTAGCCTTTTTGTTTCTTTAATATAGAGGTTGGCTACATCTTAGAGAGTTGCAAAGCCTAGCTAGATTGCATTTTAAAACACCAATAGGTGTGATTTTCTTGTTGGCTTGTTCTACTTCTTGGTTCCTCCTTTTCTCCCTCTACCCTTATCAGCTGTTTGTTTGGTGGTTCACTTTTTGGGATTTTGGAGAGTTTTGGCTTGTGGGCTCCCTCTTGTGGAGAGGTGGTGTCTTCTTCTGGTTGGATCTATAGGGTCTTCTTTTGGTTGGATGGATGCTAGAGTGTTGTTGGTGGCTAGTGCTAGAAATTATTTTTTTGGGTTTCTTCCTCTAAAACTCTCTTGGAATTATGCCTTGATCTTGGTGTGCCTTGAGAGGGTTGTACTTCAAGTACTATATACTTAGGATGCTATTGGGGACACGGTCCTCCTTGTCATTGTTGCAGTTGTTTCTTTGGCATGTGGGGAGGCTTTACTGCCTTTTGTTTTGTGGCTCTTTCGGCTGAGCTGTGGTTTGTTAAGATTGTTTCTTATGCTTAGGACTTAGCTCTATGCTCTCCGTAGGTTTTTATTCGAAGATTATTTGGCGTGGGATTCTTGGTTTGTTTTGTGGAGGGGTCTTTTTCTCTTGTTTTCCAATCTTTCTGAGTTGCCAAAGGTTGTCATTTTCTTCCTTGCTAAAGGTCGCGTGGCTTCTTTCCCGTTTCTCCAATCCATGTCTTCTTTTGAGGTGAAGGCTTATTCTACCATGGTGGAGTCCTCTCTTTTGGAGGTAGAGAGGGGGTCTGTAGATTTGTGGAGGTGCTTCCTAGGATTTTGGCTTCTATTGTTTCAATTCCTATTGAGGTGGTTTGTGCTCCTATGGAGGTGGAGTTGTTTGGTGTTACAATGGGGTTGCAGTGGTGCTAAGGTTTTTAATGGAATCCCCCCTTATAGAGGGGAGCCTTTTCCTATTGAGGTGGAATATGATTTGGCTTTTCATGTTTGGTGGTGCTACAAGAGGTTCTACTCCATTTTTTGTCAGGTGGAGTATGGCTTGACTGTGGATTCAATGGGTTTTAGGTTCCCATTAAAACCTGGTTTGTTGGGTTTAAGGTCCTAGCCAAAACCTTGTTGTAGTGGGTTGTTGGTCCTGTCAAAACCAAGGGGTTCAAGACCCATGTATTTTGTTGGGTTGTTTGTTGGCTTTTGGCTGGTTGATTCTCTATGTCGTTGTTGGGTGTTATTGACTCTATTCTTTGAGCAACCTGTTCATCTTAGTTTGGGTTTCAGGTCCCTTCAAAACCTGTTGTAAATGGTTTTAAGTCCATTCAAAACCTATTTTTCCCCCTAATCAAAAACATAAAATCAATAATAACAAATAAAAAACATTTTTAAATGTTATTAAATAAATTAAATTTTAAAAACTAAAATTGTATTTCAAATAAAATATTAAAATTTTAAATAAACTATATTAAAATTGTTTTGATTATATTGGAAAAATAGGTTTTGAAGGAATCCAAAACCCTTTACATCACTTTAGAACAAAAATTTGCTATAAGAGATAAGCATTTAAGCATAAGCATAAGCATATTAAAATTGTTAAAAGTATATATTTTTTTTAAATTACAACACCAAACTTCAAAAGTGAAATAAAATGAAACCCATTCAAAAGATAAAAAATTAATTCTTAATGTATTGATTTATTATTAACAATTTTATCCTATCTTTTCTTGATTTCAAGCTAAGACTAGATAATATTTCAATTGTTTATCTTTAATTATATATTATATTTTTAATATTTTAAAAAAATTGATGGTTGAGATCATTTAAATGGTCTTGCATTCTTCTCTACAATTTTCAACCATTGATTTTCAAATGAAAGTTGTTCACTTCATATAGGGAACACTTTTGGTGTAAAACTATAGATGGTGAAACATAACATTATTCAATATTTTAAATTTTTTAATGATATTTTCATATTATTTTCAATTTTAAAGAAATTTTATATTAATAAATTTCATATGCACCTACTTCCATATAGCCATTGGCCTCCAAAATCTAAGTTTTTGAACATCTAGGGACATTACCAAGGTCATACGGATGAATCCATGGTCATGAACTTGTCCCCTTATTTTTTACACTTCAAAGTTCAAAGTTAGCCTACAATCATATTTTTCTTTCTCACCCAACTGTGACTACATATAACTTTACGAGATTTAGTGTTATATGCTAGTATTTAAAAAAACTGAATGCATTCATTCTAACCCATATAAAATAATAATTTTCTCTCTCATTATAGATCATTAGAGAAATTAATAGAAACACATTTCAATTTGGTTCTTTTAAAATTAAAAAACTACATTTTCAACCCTTGTTGGCTATCCTCAATCTATAGTTTTAAGGGATTATCGAGGAGAACTTATATTAGGTTGCAATGGAATTCCAACCCTTTAGGGTATTTATAAATAGTGTTACTTGGTGGGCACCATTTATGTCCTATTTTATGCCATATTCTAGCCTATTTCATACGCATTCATACCCATTCCCACATTCCATATCATACTATTTCACCTTTTTATGTTGCATATGATTTAATATATATAAGTAATCTTTAATTTAGTTTTTAGATAAAATATGTGAATAAATAATATTATATTATATTTACTATTTCTTCCACTATGTCAAGTAAATATTTATTGTAGGATGCAGATTTAAAGGTGCAAACCTTCCTGCCACTTTCTGGTTAGGAACTTCTAATTGTCACTTTTTCACTAGCAATTTCTTTTTGTCATCTTTTTAAAAGATGACATCAAAATCCAAGGTGGCAACTATTACCTCTTCAATGTTGAATCTGAATAAGCACAAGAATTCAAAACAAATTCTTTGAAGATACAATTCTAGTTGTGTAGAGGAAACTCAAACAATATTTTATTCATGGCCAAGAATAAATAGAACAGAGTTGGCCAAGGTACCATGTGTTCCATTCTTGTGGACTAAGGAAGGAAACTTGTCATATTGATTTACTGGAGAAAAATATACAATCTTCACATATGTTGTTATAACCAACACATCCTCAATCTATGGAAGAATTTAAAGGAATATATTTTATTATAATAGCTATGCTTTTCAGCTATATGGAGGAGAATAATGAAACATTCCTATTTCCTATTTTTACCATCTATTATAAAATAGTTTCAATCTATTGCTCATGACACACATATTATTGTTTCTTATACATTTTTTGGCTACATGCCAAAACAAACATAATGATTTGTTGTACTTAGTAGTTAGAAGCAACGTATATATAATATGCATAATGTAAGGACTAGGATAGACTAGTTTTATCATAGATTGTTGTTTTGAACTTTTGGTGAATAAAATAAATTTTCTATTGTTGGTACAACGTAAAAGACTCTCATCCCATCCACTATGCAAACATGGAGCAAGGGCCCATTCCTTGGGAAGCACGATGATGTTTTACTTTTTGCATTTTATTTTCCCTCATTTTGGTTTAGTTTTTCTTTAGTATAGGTTTCAACAACATCAAGATTAAATTATTTCAGTATTGTTATTTCAGGTGGTTTGAATCTCAGTATTTTAATTAAAGTTTGGTTTGATAAAATATTTTATGAACTAAGTTTAGAATGTAATATTTCATGAAGGTTTGATTTCAATATTTTTAATTTGATGAAGTGTTTTATTTTCTATAATAAGCTATTATTGTTACTATCATAGTTATGTGTAGATTGTTAATAGTTCCTACCACATTTTCAATAGGAAGACAAAATAGGGAAGTCAAATCATATTCTATTCTTTTGTATGTTCTAGCTGCATTTCATCCCCACTAAATTTGTTGCTTTCCTCCCTTATGTAAATTTCCGCAACACCTCTTGCAAGCTTACGATCCCTAGATTGACACTTAGACCAAACTGAAATTTTTCTTATTCTTTACCCTAGTTTTGGCCTATCATTACTCACCATGTTTCTAGAAATATTAGAGTAAAGAAGTCTTCAATAAGTGAGTAGAAGAGACAAAATTATAAATTCACATTGAGAGGACCAATCCATGAACTTAAATCTGTCCCAAACTTATGAACTTGTCCTCTAGTTAAGCATATATTCAACAAAAAATATAAAATACCATTATAATAGGAATATTATAATTCCAAACTAGAGGTACAAAATGTTTTACACATTTTTATCACATAACAATAATTCATTAAATAGTTAACAAGTTAAGTATCCCTATCTTATTGACTATCTTACAATTAAAATTACACTTGTCAAATTTATATTTTCAAGCTCTTATCAATTAACATAGATTGATTTTGTTAGAGTCACCTAAGGACTCAATCCTTTAGGATCACTTGCAAATAATGGATGCAATATAACATAGCCAATATATACAATACTAAAGATTGCAATTGTATTATATTGAAATTAAATACAAATGAGAACCCCTTGGTTATATAGCCAAGGTGTGAGATATGATCAGACAAGATTGTGGCACATGTCTTAATACTATGTTATGAGACAACTAACTTAACAAAAAATCCAAAAGGATAAGATGGGATAAGATATTATCTAGACAACTAATACTTCTATAAGATCACCTATAATCTAAGTAAACTTAACATGTGAATAATTCCCCTTGCTAGGAACTAGCTAGGTACAAGATATTTATTCACACCAACACCCCTATTAAGTGCAACTTAGGGGGTAGATTATTATGCAAAGATGAAAATTATGAAAATTATTATTATGGGTCCCAACTACTAGGCCATGTTTGGTACCCATTTACAATGTAATCACTCACAAATAGAGAAAAGGAGAAAAATCAATGTGACAAAACTTCTCTCTTTTATAAAAAAAGGATGGTGTATGGAGTTAATGATACTCCCAATGACTAAATCCATCATGAATATACAATCAATGACCCCCCATAAGAGGGAAACAAAGATACAAGATATCCCACATAATGAAGAAGCTCCAAAGTCAATGAAGAATTCCTAAAAATAAAAGATGATCTAATTCTTACATGTAACACATCTTCTCTTAGGAAGAAACAATTACATAGGTAGATGAAGAAACCACTTCATGTTGAATGAAAAGGAACAAGAATGAAGTCTCAAAATGTATGTCTTGAAACCCTAATGGTGAGTCTCCAAGCTTGAATAAGCCACATCATAATCATTGTCAAACTCAATCAAGAAATATAAAAAATCAAGGGAATGAGGAAATTCATGAATGTCAAGCTCCAAAGAAAAATAATATTGGCTAATAATTTTACTAAAACTATTATCAAAGAGGAGAGAAACCCTATCAAGTGTGTCCTCCAAATCTGCATTATGAGACTCAAAAAAAATATTAGAAATCCGTATCAAATATTCACCCCAAAAAGAAAGATCTAAAAACCTATGATCATCTTGATAAATAGAAGCATTGAAGTTGAAGAAGAAGCAGGAAGTGGAGGAGATGGAAGCTCAAAACTAGTCTCTAGAATACCAGGGTTTAGATGACCAAAATTCTCACAAACATGACTCACACTTGATGAATTAGTGGGAATAGTAGCGAAAGGAACATTAGCATCAAAAAAATTACAATGCGAAAAGGAATACAAACAAGATGAATGATCAACCATCCTAATAGAAATTATACCTCTAATCTCCATATCCCATATGTATACTCTATCATCTGAGTGAACTCAATTGTTTTACCTTGTCCACTATGGGTAGTTTGATAAACAAAAAGGAAATTACAAGACAAGGAAGGAACACAAAGTGCATCATTATGAGTTCCTTCTCCCATTTCAATACAATCCTTTCCACATGCCTTCATGTATCTATCATTACCCACCAAATTATTAAGTGAATTACAAGGCTTAAAAGAGGATAACATTCCCATAAAAATTCCATATGATGAGATACCCCTCAATCAAGAAGATAGCTTCAAAATTAAGGACATGTAGAGGCCATGAGTGCTTGTCATTTCATTTTTTGAGACCATTTGTAACTCATCTGGTTCTTAATTTTGATGATGAAGTTGTTCTAGATTGAGATGCTAAAGTAGAGCCTAAATAAGGCACTAATGAGGGCAACAAAATTTTGTTCTTCCAAAGAAGGTTTGTTAGTTTATTAATCTTCTTATCATAAAATCTATTTTGATCATGTCATAGCCTTTTAGAATATTCACATTTCAAATTCTTCATTTTAGATGAGTCTTCATTGAAAGAGGAATCGGACTCAAGAGTGCTATGTGAAGGTGAATCTTAACCTTTATCATTAGAATTGGGGTCCTTATTTATCTTCTTACCTTTTCCACTTGAATCCTTTTGATCTTTTGCAAGAAGAGTTTGATATGTGGAAGACCAATTTTCCCATATATGCAAACTTTTCTTGTTTATTGTGATTTGACGTACAAATCCATGAAGAGAAGGTATTTTGTCAACATTTCCAAGGGCATCCATTGTAGAATAAAATTTAGAAACAAATATTGAATAATCAAGACCAAGCTTAGAAAGAATAAAAATAATCAAATGTTCACCCTCTTTAGTGACCCCACAATTAGATAATTGCAATCTAAAATAATTTAGCTTAGTCATGAAGTCCTAGATATTATCAAAATCTAAAGGATTAAGACTCATAATTTCATTCTTCAACTTAAATTTCCTCATTTTATTTAGCTTACCAAAGAGAATCTCTAAGGTAGTCCAAACATCATTAGGATGTGTGAAAGATTCAACATGATATCTACAATAAATGGACAAAATAAGAGTACCAAGGGCTTCATCCCTTCTATCAAACATTTATTTCCTTTTTGTAGCTCACGTGGGTTCTAGATCTGTGCCAAATGTGATTCTTTATAACGTCAATTTTAACAATAAAACCCCCATTTGCGATTTGCATGATTGATAGCTATATGGGGTTAGAAGTACAAATTTTGTTAAATCCATGATTAAAGAAAAAATTACAATAGAGGAACAATAAATTATCCCTCATAATACACGAAAATAACCTTTTTTTCCCAAAGAAAATTCCTTTTTATTTTTGCAAATTTACAAGTTATGACAAAGTACCAATCTAGCAGGTTAGTGCAGGCTCATGGGGGTCCAAACTAGGCCCTTAAGTGGCAATGAAAATTCAAAAAATAGAGTTAGGAAACTTTAAATAAAAAATTGAATAAGTTATTAACATAATTTGAAAAATATGTAACAACAAAATTTATAGAAAATTGAATTTAGTTTCTAATATACTATTCCTTTTTTTTGAAAAAAGTAAATCTATTTGGTGAAAATTTGAAATTTCAATGTAGTAGTACTAAATTTTCAAGAAAAAAAAGGAGTATGTTTGACCAACCTAGGTACAAGAAAAAAGTAATATATTGATTTGAAAATTTTAATATAAGTAGAGGACACATGCTCGGATGTGACACTTTTTTTTGTAATTTTTTTGCAAGTAAATAATTAGTTATAATTTTTTTATTAAAACATTTTAAAAATATTAAAACTTGTTTTCCTGACCACCATAACTTAGTCAAAAAATTATGAAATTATTTTTTTCTTTTTTTTTAATTCTATAGTATGGGAAGCATAGAATTTTCTACATCTTTCAGATTCAAAAAATGTGAAATTGTTTAAGAATTATAGATGTTTTTTAGTCAGCCTATCAATTAGGACTTTAGTCAAAATGTATGTATAAAAAAAAATAATAATTATCTATTTAATTCCAAATAAGGCATATCTGATATTTTTAGAAAGCTAACAATTTTCTCAATAAATCCTTTTTGTTTCACCAAATTTGGATTAAAAAAAAGTTATCAACCACTTTTTTGTCATATCACCACATTTTGGACCCCCACAATCCTACACTCACCCCGCCAACTTCAAACTAATTTTTTTTATATTTTAGAAAAATATTTGCAAAATATGTATATATAAAACTGAAGTTCTCCTTAATACCTTCCTAATGCCACAAGAATTTGGACATAGAGTCCAGAGAAAAAAGTTGTGAGCTTGGAGGCTGAAAAATAACGTCTAACTTCAAGCTAAAAATCACAAACACCATGGGAAAGATCTCAAAACCAACTTTTCAACAATATCGTGTTCATCAAAATCCGAGTTTTGGATCAAAAGTTATAATTTTTTGAAAAAAATGTCGAATTTAGCCTATAGTGATGACCTTCCTAGCAAAATAAAATCAAAAAATCAAAAATCAAATTCATCTAAAATGAATAAATTTTATATGAAAATAGGGTTTTTTGGGCCATCTAAATGTAATGGAAGCATCCATTTTTTCCGTAAGTGCTCCAAGTATTTTTCACTAGATCTAAGCTTCAAACCCTAGTTTAAAACTATATCATACAGTTGCCAGATTAAATGAAATAAAATCTAGATCTAAATTTCTTCGACATTATAAACTCAATGTTGACTTAGATTTTCACCAGCATGCTCCAAAATAAATATACAGTACAAATCCAACAAGAGAAAACCACCAATCTATTATAATTTCTATCATTTTTTTAGTATTCTCCAAGTCATCATTTGATGCAAGAGAAGAGCATACTCAACTTTTGAAGATCCACAAAGATTTGCACTATAGCAAAATATTAAGCCTAATTATCTCCAAAATATAAGAAGGGGCTTTGCATATTTTAAGCTCTAATACCATGTTAGTGTCACTCAAGGAATCAAGCCTCTAGGACCATCTACAAAACTGAAAATAACCTTCTACAAGAGAGAAAAACAACAACATAAATTTTAAATAATGAATGCAATTTAATCTAGCCAATATGCAATATTCAAGATTTAAATTGTATTGGATCAAAATTAAATACAAATGAGAACCCCTTGGTTATATAGCCAAGGTTTGAGATAGGATTAGAGAAGATTGTTTCATGTGTCTTAATCATATGTTATGAGACAATTAACTTAACAAAAAAATTTAAAAGATAAGATTGGATAGGATCTTATTTAGAAAACTAATACTTCTAGAAGATCACCTAGAACCGAAGTAAACTTAACATGTGAATAATCCCCCTTGCTAGGAATTAGCTAGGTGGGCATGTGCAAGATCATGGGGGTCCAAAAAGTGGCAATGAGAAAAAAATGATTTTTTACTTTGCCAAAATCATGAAAAAAAATGTTGACTTTTTCTATGGGTTGGGTAAATTTTGAATTTGGTTTGATAACACCAAACCAAAATAGATATCTATTTATAACATATATCCATTTTGAAATGGATATCTGTGATAAATAGATATTTGTTTCCCAAAATTAATTTTCATCAAATTATGTATTAAAAATGGATATTCATTTTGAAAACAAAAACAAATATCCATTTTAGAAAGCCCAAAATTCATTCTTTAGTAAAATGAGCATAACTTTTTCGTTATTGATTGAAAATTTGATTTTTTATAGGAATTGGAGTGGTGATTTGGAGGTCTACACAATGGATAATATTATTTTGATAGATTGATCAAAGAAAAACAATTTTAATCATTTTAAGTTCCTCCTTAAGTTTTAAATTTTTGAATGCTCATAATTCTTGCATAGAAAGTCTTTTTTTTATGATTTTATTTTTTTCCATAATCATCCTAAATAACTTGAAAAATAATCATCTTAAAGAAGTAATAAATAATGAAAAATTTATATTTTTTACGAAGTAAAAAAAATTCATAAATCATCATAGAATGCCTCATTGTTGTCTTTGATCGTATGTGTACATTTTCCTAAGTTGAACTAGGAAAACATATATATATCTCTCCCTCTCTTCCCCTCTCCTTCATTTAGCCTCTCTACCTATCTCTCCACCTCTCTCTCTCTCTCTCTCTCTCTCTCTCTCTCTCTCTCTAACTAACTCTCTCCCTTTCTCTTCCCCTCTATATTTCCTAGGTTATATATATCGAGCTACATATATCTACATCTTTCTATCTATATCTCTCCCTATCTCCCTCTATTTGTATCAATCCATATTTATATCTCTCTATCTCTCACTCCCTCTCCCCCTCCCTCCCTCTATCTATTTATATAATCTACATTTTAATCAAGTTATCTCCATATATCTCTCACACTCATAAATATACTATAATGATGAAAAAATTACTCCCTAACATGGCCTTGATTTAGTGTTGTAATGTGTCTTTAACATATTCACATTAGGTCTTGCATCCTTTTGAACTAAATGAACTTAATTGTACCTTATTTAGAGTGTTTTAAAGTGTTGTAACACACTTTCATAATTTTCTAGGGATTTATTAAATAATTTGGATTCTTTATGCTTTAATTGGCCTTATTTTACATCCACAAGCCTCATTTAATACATCTTTCCTAGGATAATCCTGACTTAAATCAACATCCAATCATAATTCATGTCTTTTTAGGTTGTGTGGTCCAAATTTAGTTATTTGGGACTCATACGCCACCTTGGGCATATGGGTCCCACCTAGGTTTTTAGGCCTCGATCTAGATTTCACATTATTCTAAGTATTTTTGAAAATGTGTCCCATAGTCGTGCTTAATGGGACTTGTACGCCACTTCTAGCATATGAGTCCCTTGTGGCCCAAAATTAGATTTAATTCAAATTCTTGGTGGGATTTTATTCTCCTAGATTTGATGTTGACTTGTAGGTTTGTAATTTTGGGAAATTTGGCATAAACAATTATAAATTCAAGTTTCTTTCACTCATTTTCATCCCAAGATCTCAAGTATTCATGCATTATAGAAAATTTATGATCAAGGAAGCATTCAAGAGTTACAAGAGTTTACAAGAGTGTTCAATAGAATTCAAGGGCTGATTATCAAGTATTTTAGAGCATTATTCAAATATCAAGCATCATGTCAATGTGATCATGCATCATGTTTTTTTTTTGAGCTAACAATTATGATGTAGGATTTTATGATTCAAGTTAGCATTAAATTTAAGATCTATCACATTCAAGAAAGATTCAAGGTCTACATCCATTGGAGTCACTTCCTACATGTTTGCAACACTTTATTGCTAGGGTTTGGTGAGTTGCAACATTATATTTTGTTCATTCATCATTATCCTTTCCTATTTCATTTCATTTAAAGTTTTGACCAAGAAAAACCCTTCCACTAACCAAACAATATTTTTCCCTCTGATTAGTGTGTGATTTGTAGATCTAGTTTGAGGACATATTGAGGAGGAAGTTTGAAGAAAGTTGTCAAAGTTGTCACCTTGCATTTGAGATCATTTAGGGACATCTACAAATTACAAATCAAAGATTTCAATCTAAAAATAAAGTGGAAAGGATAGAGAAAACATTGATCAGAAAAATCAAAATTTGAATTTCTAGAAAAATCTAATTGGAGCGATATGCCACTTCCAGTGTATGAGTCCCAGTATAGGTAAATTTGCAGATTTTAGGAGTTTCAATCATAGCTCTACCATATTTTTGGTCCAACCCAAAAACCGTAATCTAGGACTAAATCACCCAATCTGGCGTATGAGTCTCAATCAGCATTAAATTCAGTGTTTTCAACATTTCAATTCTCCATCTAGTCCTTTATAGGTTTCCAGGTGCATACCTTTCATCTCTCAACTTTCTATTTTGATTTACATGTTTTTCTAGGTCATTTAGTGAAATATTTCATTGCATTAGGTTTATGCATTAGGTATTGCATTTCATTAGTATTTTCAAGCCCTAGCTTGGTGTTGAACCCCTCTTTAGTTTATAATCAGACCCTAGGACAACCCTATTACAAGATCTATTTCTCCTTTGCATACTTTAGATTGATATCTATAGGATTTTCCTTGAATGAATGTTGTGAAATGTGTTGTTCTATGTCTTAAACCATAAAGAAAATTGTTTCCTTCATTTCATTTTGGTGAACCTACATTTAGAACACATCATTTCTAATTTTGAGTGCAATATAGTCCTAGATCTTGCTTGCATTAACTTTGCATTGCATTTTGCACTAGTTAATTTACATCTAGGGTTTCTAAATCTTGAATTAGTGAAAGTGCATACAGGTTTCATTTTTACATCTTGCATCACTGAATATCATCTCAAATATACATTTTCATATATTCTATAGATCATACAAACTAAAAAGCATAAAAATCACTGAAATTTTTTTGAAATTTGTGACAAAAACACACACTGGAACTCATATGCCCCTCTGGGTGATCTAGTCCCAATATATATTTTCAACTGCATTTTCTAAAATTCAAAACCATGTTTTGAGCTTTTATTTCTATTGATAAATTTCTATTTTAGTTTACAGAGTTTCTATTTCATTGTATTTAACCTAATTTCATTTGAAATACACTTACATCCATCTTGCATTTAGTATCCTTTGCATGAGATTTTCTACTTGTTGTCCTATTGCTAATACTATAGTGACATGAAGTTCAAGACTCATGCCATCCCATGATAGTACAATCTTCATGGATCTTGGGTTATCTAGCTCTTTCACTACTAGTGTTGACACTAGTTCACTAGGTATAGACCATACCCTTAATAATTCCTTGCCTTCAAGTAGTGTGACACATGTTGAAACAATGGTTGCTAGTGTTCTACAAGAAAACATAATCCAAATTCATGAAGAATTAGAAAACCTAAAAAATCAAATAAGTATTGAGAACGTTTCAATTACCACCATCCCTACCATAGATAACATTCATCACATTCTTGAAAGTGAAGATAGTGTTAACCTTGTGCATAACATAATCCAGATCTTTGGAAAACATCTTACATCAACCACTAGTTGTACTTTACAACCAAATAATTTCACAAGGCAAGGAGGAATTCAAATTCACCCTCCTACAAAAATTTCCTCTATTCCTACCTACACCAACCCTCAAGTTACAACAACAATACAACCTACTAGTAATGTGATTCCTTCCTTAGGTATTTCTTCTAGAATCCTTAGTACCTTTGTGGCATCACATGTCATATCCCCTACTGCTTTACTACCTATAATAATTCCATTAACTTGTCCTTCAAACACATACAAACTTCCACCATATTCACCTCCATCTCATAATTCAAACAAGGACCCTCTCATAAACCAACTTTTTCAGACCATTTCGTCCCTTTAAAAGAAATTTTCCACTATCAACCAAAATCAAAATGTCCCACCAACATATTATGTCAAAAGAAGTCCCTTGTCCTTCAATATATTGCAAAAATCAACACCACAAGGAGTAGAGGTCCGTAGATTCAAGAAATATGGAGGGAAAGGATATCTTTCTAACCATGTTTCTGCCTATACCACCTTATGTAGTGACTTTATTCTTGATGATAAACTCTTGGCTAAAATTTTCCCTAGATCCTTGAAGGATACTTCCTTAGAATGGTTTTCTTTGTTACCAAACACATAAATTTTTTCATTCAATGAAATTGTTGAGGCATTTACCAACCATTTCCAAGTTCATATGAATCCTAATATGACCTTGGTCTATTTGATGAGATTTAAGAAAAAATAAGAGGAAAAGATTACAAACTTTATTTCACACTATTAATCACTTTATTCCCAAATCAATGTAAATTTTCTCGATCCTCAAGTTCAAAAGATGTTCATAGAGAATTTTCAAAGTAAGATACAAGATAATCTTACTATGATGAAATTACACTCCTTCATGCACTTTTGTACTGTCCTCCATGATTATAAAAACTTAGTTAGTAGTTGTGATGCAAAATACACCTCTAGCCGAACTGATAATTTTGATTTCACAAACCAAAACAATTACCAATCTTTTAGGAAATAGAATAAAAGTTTCCTTCAAATAAATCCCCCTCAGAAAAAAAACTCAACATGTCGATACCCAAGTATTGTTGTAAAAGCGATGATACCCTTTAACTATGGGGACACTAAAAGTAAGTTCACTCCCTTACCCGATACCCTTCATAACACAATGTCACAACTATTAGAATAGAAAATGATTACTTTTCCTCTTGTTAAAACTCTTGATCCTATTAAACCATTACCCGAAAACTTACACCAAATTCTTACTATCATTATCACTGACAAAATGGACATGATATAGAACAGTGCAAGTGTCTTAAACATCTTGTGCAAGAACTCATTGGTTTAGGTTGGATTTATGTTGTAGGTGTTAATGATCAAGGAAATAAGTCTATTTCCTCTCCTACTGAAAACTTGTAAGTTTTTACCAACCCTATGCCTAATCATAATATTTCATTTGTTAAAGCTAGCAAAACTACAAAGAATGATGTGATGAATGTTGACAACAATGATATTGTTCAAAACAATTATAGATATTGATCCTATGGATGATATGGTTGGATTTATCGAGGTTGTATGTGCATAAGGGCTAAACTAAAAATCCTCTTGATATTTCTTTCTCCTCACAAGATATACTTAAGCATGCACTTGATGGTCCTCTTTACATAGTTGGTTGAATCTATGAAAAGCCTACTAACGGGATATTAATAGTTCCCATTTCTGGAGAGAATATGATAATTGAATTATTATTACTTGTACATGAGCTCTATCAAGAAATATATTATAAACCAAAATCATATATCAAGACGCATAACGGTTTCACTTTCTCTATGATGGGATCAATCACCCTTCCTTTACAAATAGTACCAAAAATATTAGATGTCTCATTCTCCATCATCCTACAATTGAACCAGTTTTGTGTGAAGCTAGGATATTCATGGCTTCACTCCATAAATTTCATCCCTTTGGTTGTGCATAAATTCTTAAATTTTCCCTTTGACAATGAAATTTTCACCGTGCATCATAGTGGCTTTAACCCTTTGTCTTCCTGAGGGAACTTTTCATTAGATTTCTTTTTTACCGAGCCTATGGAACCTATTAAACCTTGAGAAGACTTATTTTTCAAATCCTACCTAAAGTTCAAGGTGAAATGCATAAAAACAAAATCCCTCCAAAACATGCCTAAATCCATAACTGAACCTACCATCCTTGATGAAACCATGATTGCACCAAAAGACATGCCAAGCAACCAATAAAAAATTAAGATAGATCATTTTCCTACTTCCTACAAAATGCAAAGAGATAACGAAAACAATCTCATCATGCCTCCTAGGATAAAACAAGTTTACAAAGCTAAAGAGAAATTGGTTGAACAACCTTCCATGGTTCCTTTCGTTCCTCCCCTTAGGGAAGAAAAGAAACCTATATTTGATCATCTCGCTCCTACACAAATGAAACTTAAAAACTAAACTAAAATAAATAGAGGTGCTAGAAAGTGTAGGAATATACATCATACCCTTACCCGAAAGTTAAATGAAGAAATAAAAAAATAAAATCAAGAACCTAACTTGACTGAAGAAATTCTTGACGAATCTCCCCCTTCATCTAAACAAAAATATGTTACCACAACATGAGCTAAAGCCTTCTTTGGACATTATCATTTGACTTCCTATTGTGATTAACTTAGATAATGATGATGAGATTGCAAACATTGATGAATAAGTGCATAATGAACTGGGTATGTGTAGGATCATCATGGAAAAAACAGGCCCTTAAGTGGCAAAAAATTCAGAAAAATTAGAGTTAGGCAACTTGACATAAAAATTTGAATAAGTTATCTATATTATTTCAAAACTATGCAAGTATATAATTTTTATAAAATTGAATGTATTTTCAAAATTACTAGGTTTATTTACAAAAAAGTAAAATCTATTTGGTGAAAATTTGAAATTTAAATATAGTATTACTTAAATTTGAGGGAAAAAATAAGAAATAGGTGTCTGCCTGACCACCCTAACCACATTAAAATGATAATATTTCTTTATAATATTTTATATATAAGTAGAGGAATCATGTCCCGATGTGATGCATACTTTTTTGTAATTTTTTTCCAAGTAAATAATTAATTAGAATTTTTTTATGACAACTTTTAACAAATATAAAGACTCGTATGTCTGACCACCTTAACTTGGTCAAAACTTCATGAAATTCATTTTTTTCATTTTTAATCTTATATTATGTCAAGCATAGAATGTGACACATGTTTTGGAATAAAAAAACATGATACCATTTGAAAGCTATAGATGTTTTTCAATTAGCCTAAAAATCAAGACTTTAGTCATAATTCAATAGAAAATAAATAATAATTATTTATTAAATTCAAAGTAGAGCATAATTTATATTGGTGGAAATATGAGAATCTCCTTTAAAAATCCTTTTCATTTCATCAATTTTGGGTAAAAAAAAGTCATCATGCACATACCCATCATATTGCAACTTTTTGGCCCATCATTATCCAGCACATACCCAATTGAATACATTGTTTTATTCTTCCATGAGATTAAATAACAATTCTCCTAAGAAGATTGTTGAACCTAAAAATTGGCCCTAGTTCACACTTACTATTATCCCTTTGGCTATTTTTCCACCATTAGTCTAAAATGAACATGATTCGGATGTAGGTGACCTGCTTTAGGTTGACTCACATGTGCCTTACTATTGTTTTGCATTATTTATTTTTATTTTTTGTGATTGTATGTGTGTAATGTGATCACCTATACTATTATGTTTGATTTATCTCTCTCTCTTTGTGACATTCCTCTATTTGTACCTTCATTCTTCTCTATGTTGTAAATCTTTTATCTTTTTCTTTATCTTTTCATTTATCTTGTGTTTTCTTTTTGGGGATGATGCAAGGCGTTTAGACATTCATGTCTCTTCCATGTTGACCCAAAAGATTTATCTTTATCTTTTTCATTTGTCTTATTTTTTCCTTTTGGGGATCACACAATTCATCGATACATTCATGTTTCTTCCATGTTGACCTAAAAGGATTTTGTTTTTGTCATTCTCTTTCTATTATTCTTCTAGTTCTATGACTGTTTGGGGAATGATGATATTTATAATCTCTCTTTAAAATATTGTAGCAAGAACATATTGATTATGAATCCGTATATCCTTTACATGTGTGTTTGGAGTTTTTGGGGCAACCCCTCTCTTTTCTTTGTATGGCGTAGCTTCATTTTGAAACATATGAATTGGCATAGGGCTTTGTAGATAAGCTCTCATGTCCTCCTTATTTATAGCATTTATCATTTTCTACTTTAAATTAATTTATCATAGCATGGTGTTTAGAAATTTCTTTAAAATGGGGGCATACATTGGCATTATTCTTTTTCATTTTTCATTTTCATATTTCATGGTGTAGTCTTCTTGATTTATGCAATTCATTTTTTTCTTTGTGGTGACATTGGGTGTGATGTCCCTCAAGAGAGTGATCTCTCTAAGAATATTACATTCCTCTTAGTGGCTTGATGTGACACATTGCACCCCTAAGGTGTGAATCTTTTGTTCTTTGATTGGTCCTCTCTTGGAAACATTAGGCACAATGTTCTATAATTTAAGACCTCACATGAACTAAGAAAGACTCCTTTGAACATTATTTACATTATTTTTGCATTTGCAATTTTGGTTATATGGCCACCTTCATAACACACTTTCCATTCCTCTAGAGCCATCTTGTTTGTTCATGAGTTCCAAGCATATGAAGCTTTTCTCACTTCATGAAGCTCTATGTTTATTGTTGTGTGATGCGTTATCAAATTTATCAAGAGGTATAACTTTGGTATGGTTGGATAGGAAGCTGAATCAAGGCATGAATTAACCAAAGCCACTCATGTGTGTGTGCGAGCACATACCGGTCATGTGTGTATGTGCCTCACCCTCTTGGATCACTCACCCAATGGACAACTTGAAGTTCCATTTCCTTAGGGTGAGTGTATTTTTCAGACAAAGAACCTAGATCTGATCCACCCCTCTTTTTTTCTCTGTCTTTGGTAGTGTATTCTTGTTCCTATGAGTCCTAGTATGGGAAAATTTGAAAATTTCAATAGTTTCAATCATATATTTTTCATATTTTTGTTCCTTCCCAAAAACCCTAATTTGGGAATGAATCACGGGAACTCTAGTCTATGAGTACCACTTAGCATTAAATTTAGTTTTTTCAACATTTCAAGTCTCAATCCACTCCTCTATAGGTTTCTAGGTGCATACCTTTCATCTCTAGGCTTTCTATTTTTACTTACATGATTTTCTATGTCATTTAGTGAAATCTTTCTTTGCATTAGGTTTAAGCATTAGGTATTTCATTTCATTAGTCTTTCCAAGCCCTAGTTTTGTGGTGAAACCCTCTTTAGTTTATAATTATACCCTAGGACAACCCTATTGCAAGATCTATTTCTCCTTTGCATACTTTAGATTGAGATCTCTAGGGTTTTCCTTTAATGAATGTTGTGAAATGTGTTGTTCTATGTCCTAAACCTTAAAGCAACCATTTTCCTTCATTGCACACACACAACCTATTTATGCTTGCCCATGTCTCCATATCTCTCTCCCGATCTCTATTACTTTTATCTATCACCTCATTTATCTCTCATTATTCCCCCCTCTATCTATATCTCTTTATCTATCTTGATATCTATCTATATCTCATTATCTCTACCTCTATCTCCCTATATCTCTATCTCTCCATCTCTCTCCATATCCCTCTCTATCTCTCTATATCTCCCTCTGTCATTATCTCTCCCTATTTTCCTCTCTCACTATATATAGGTATATCTCTCCCCCTCTTCTCTCTACCTCTCTACCTATCTCTCTCCTTTTATCTACCTCTCTATCTATCTCCCACTCTCTCTCCCTCCTCTATCTCCCCCCTCTCTATCTCTCCCTCTTTATCTCTACCTTTATCTCTCTCTCTATTTCTATCTCTATAACTTTATCTTACCATAAATATCTTTCTATCTCCATATTCATCTATATCTCTCTATATCTTAATCTCTATTGATAAATCCCTAGTGCTCTATATTTTTATCTCTCCCTCTCCCTCTATCTTCCTCTCTACATTTCTATAGAGAGAGAAGGCGAGTGGAGATAGAGATAAGTAGAGAGGGAAGGATAAAGAGGTAGAGAGGGCAGAGAGAGGAGAGGTATAAAGATATATCTAAAGGGAGAGACATGGGAAATAGGGAGGGATGGAGTGAGAAGTACATATAAAGAGAGATAGATATGGGAGATAGATAGAAGTAGAGAGAGAGGGAAACAATGATAAGTAGAGATAGAGAGATAGGGTGGTAGGGATATAGGAAAAGGTAGGTAGAAAGAGAGGAGGATGGATATGGGGGATAAAGATAAGTCAATTTAGAGAGGGAGATGGAGGGTGAGTGAATATATAAGGAATTATAGAGGGAAGGAGAGAGAGAGAGAGGTAAGGTGGGAAGGGTAGAGTGGGATGGAGGTAGAGAGGGTGAGGGGAGGTAGGGAGAAGTAGAGAGGGAAAGAGATAGAGAGGTATATATATATATATATATATATATATATATATATGAAAGGAGGGAGATATTGAAGGAGAGGTAGGTAATGAGAGAGGTTGGTTGGGATGGATAGAGGGAGATGTAGGTAAAGAGAGAGGGGGAGTGGGAAGGTGAGAGGGAGTTAGATAGGAGATAGGGTGAAAAGGGATACAAAAAGATATCAAAGGGGATAGATATGGAGAATGGGAAAGGATGGAGTGAGATGTATCTATAAATAAATAGAGAGGGTAGATAAAAATAATTAGAGAGGGAGGGAGGAATGGATAGGTAGAGATAGAAATGTAGGGTGGGATGGATATAAGAGAGGTAGATAGACAAATATGAATATGTATATGGGAGATAAAAATAAGAAGAGACAAAGATAGAGAGAGGTAATGTGTTCACCTTCCATATCTCTACCTATCTCCCCCTCTATCCCTCCAACCTTACCTCTCTCTCTCTTTGTTTCTACACTTTATCTCCCATATACATCTTTGTCTCTATAAATATCTCTCGCTATATCCATCCCACCCTACCTCTCTATCTCTACCTCTCCCTTCCTCCCTCCATCTCTACTTATCTCTATCTCCCATCTTCCCTTCTCTCTACCTACCTCTCACTCCATCCCTCTCCCATTCTCCCTCTCTCCCTTTATATATTTATCTCTATATCTCTCATTTCCCTCTCTCTCCTCTCTACCTCTCTCTCACCTTCCCTCTCTACTTATTTCTATCTCCACTCACCATCTCTCTCTACCTACTTATCCATATATCCCTCCCACCCTAATATCTCATTACCTACCTCTCTCTAAATAGGTAGAGTGAGTGGAGACAAAGAGAAGTAGAGAGGGAAGGTTAAATATGTAGAGAGGAGAGATATAAGAGAGATATAAAGAGATATCTAAAGGGAGAGACATGGGGAAAGAGGAAGGGATGGAGTGAGAACTATTTATATAGAGACATAGAGGGGAGATATATAGAAGTAAATAATAATGAAGGAAGGGAGAGATATAGATAGAGAGCTAGGGTAGAAGAAATATAGGAAAAGGTAGGTATAAAGAGAGGAAGATGAAGATGGGGGATAAAGTGAAGTAAAGACAAAGAGAGAGGGAGAGGTAGGTAGAGAGATGGATGGTTATGGGATATATATGGAAGGGGAGAGAGAGGTAATGTGGGAGGGGTATAGTGAGATGCAAGGAGAGAGGGTGAGGGGAGATAGGGAGAAGTAGAAAGGGAAGGAGATAGAGGTATATAGAAAGGGAGAGGGAGAGAGATAATGAGAGAGAGAGAGAGGGGAGGATGGAGGGAGAGAAGGAGAGATAGGTAATGGGAGAGGGAAGGTGGGAGGGATATATGGATAAGTAGGTAGAGAGAGAGGGTGAATGGGAAGGTGAGAGAGGTAGATAAGCTCGAGAGAGGGTCAAGAGAGATATAGAGATACATCTGAAGAGAGAGGGGGAATGAGGAAGAGATGGAGTGAGAGGTAGATAAAGATAATTAGAGAGTGAAGGAGGAAGGGAGAGGTAGAGATAGAGAGGTATTATGGGAGGGATATAGGGAGAGGTAGCTAGAAAAAGATGACTTTGAAGTGGGAGATAAAGAGTAGTAGAAACATTGATAGAGAGAGCTAATTTGATCACCCTCCATCTCTCTACCTATTTATCCCTCTATCCTTCCAAAATTACCTCTCTTTGTTTCTATTTCTCTTTATCTCCCATTTACATCTTCCTCTATGTCTACCCACCTCTCCCTATATCCATCCCACCCTACCTCTCAATCGTTGCCTCTCCCTTCCTCCCTCCCTCTCTACTTATCTCTATCAACCCTCTTCACTTCTCTATACCTACCTCTCACTCTATCCCTCCCTCATTCCCCCCTCCCCCTTTAGATATCTCTCTATATCTCTCTTCACCATATCTCTCCTCACTACCTCTCTCACATTCCCTCTCTAGTTCTTTCTATCTCCACTCACCTTCTCTCTCTACCTACATATCACTCTATCCCTCCCACCATAATATCTCATTACCTACCTCTCCCTTACTCTCTCCCTCCTTCCCTCTTTATCTCTCCTTGTCTCTCTCCCTCTCTCAATATTTCTCTCCCCTCCCCTCTCTACTTATCTCTATCTCCCCTCACTTTCTCCCTTTATCCTTACCTCTCACTCTATCCCTCCCACCTTACCTCTCTCTCCCCTTCCCTGTATTATTCTCTATATATCCCCTCACCCTCCCTCTCTCTACCTACCTATCCTTCTATCCCTTCAACCTTACCTCTCTCTATCTCTACTTCTCTTTATTTACCATATCCATCTTCCTCTCTATCTACCTAACTCTCCCTATATCCATCTCACCATATCTCTCTATATCTACATTTCCCTTCCTCACTTCATCTCTACTTCTCTCTATATATATCTTTACTTACCCCTCACTCCATCCCTCCTACATTCTCCCTATCGATCTCTTTAGATATCTCTATATATCTTATCTCTCTCTCCTCTCTACCTCTCTTACCTTCCCTCTCTACTCTCTATAGGAGTGATAGGGAGAGATGGAGAGAGAAGGAGAGAGGGAAAAAAAGAGGGAGAGATATCTAGAGATATATATGACTTGGGAAAGATAGAAGGGAAGAGAAAGGGAGAGAGATAGGTAGAGAGATAGGGAGAGGGAGAAGGAGAGTGAGAGGGAGACAAAGATCAAGAGGGAGAGGGAGACATAGACACATAAAAATATGGAGATGGAGAGGGAGAGGGAGATGGGGAGAGAGAGTGTGGGGAGGGACAATAGATAAATACATAAAGAGGGAGAGGTGGGGAGGGAGAGAAGAAAAATAAATCCAAAATTTACTTATATATTGAAAAAGTGGAAATATTAATGATGTATCAAATGTGAAAATGAAACCCTAATGTAGTTTCCAAGGATGGGTATGGTAAGTAAAATAGATTTCACAATCAAGATAATAGAGAAAGATGAAACAATATAAAAGTGATGAATAATTTGACATGTAAAGAGTTTCAAATATTAAATTGAGATATAAATATCATAAAATTATATATCTAAGAAATCCTGATATATCTCTATCTATACTTCTCTTTATCTCCCATATACATCTTCCTCTTTTTATACTACCTCTCCCTATATCCCTCCCACCCTACCTCTCTATCTCTACCTCTCCTTTCCTCCCTCCACTACTTCTCTCTATCTCCTTCTTTGCTTCTCTGTACCTACCTCTCACTCTATCCCTCCCTCATTCCCCCTCTCTCCCTTTATATATCTCTCTATATCACTCTTCACCCTCTCTCCCTTCTCATCCTCTCTCTCACCTTCCCTCTCTACTTCTATCTATCTCCACTCACCCTATCTCTATACCTACTTATCCCTCTATCACTCCCACCCTAATCTCCAAATACCTACCTCTCCCTCCCTCTTTCCCTCCTTCCCTCCCTCTCTTCTTGTATCTCTCTCTCCCTCTCTGAATAACTTGCTCTCTCCCCTTCCCTCTCTACTTATCTCTATCTCCCCTCACCCTCTCCTTCTCTACCTATTTCTCACTATATCCCTCAGATATTACCTCTCTCTCCACTTCACTCTATACTTCTCTACATATCCCCTCACCCTCCCACCTTACCTTTCTTTGTTTATATTTCTCTTTATCCCCCATCTTCATCTTCCTATCTATCTAGCTACCTATCCCTATATCCATCCCAGCATACTTGTCTATCTATACATCTCTCTACTTAAATTTGTCTCTCTTTTCCTACCCCTCACTACATCCCTCCCTCATTCCCCCTCTCTATCCCTTTAGATATATTTATATATATTTTTTCTCCCTCTCCTCTCTACCTCTCTTACCTTCCATATCTACTTCTCTCTATCTTCCTCTAGAATTCCCTCTCTACTCTCTATAGGATTGATAGTGAGAGAGGGGGAGAGGAGAGAGGGATAGAAAGAGGAAGAGATATCTAGAGATAGATATGACTTGGAAAAGATAGAAGAGAAGATAAAGGGAGAGAGATAGGTAGAGAGAGGGAGAGGGAGAGGGAGAGATGGAGAGAGAGTGTGGGGAGGGAGAATAGATAAATATATAAAGAGGGAGAGGTGGAGAGGAAGAGAGGAAAAATAAATTCAAAAGTAACACTTATATATTGAAAATTGGCAATATCAATTATGTATCAAACATGAAAATGAAACCCTAATGTTGTTTCTAAGGATGCGTAAATAAAATTGAATTCATAATAAATATAATAGAGAAAGATGTAACAATATAAAATTAATGAAGAATTGGGCATGAAAAGAGTTTCAAATATAAAATTGAGATATAAATATCATAAAATTATAGATATAAGAAACCATAATATGAATAATAAACCATTGAAGAAGACTAGGTTGTATAGTATTTATTGGATTTGATAGAATACAAAGAGGTATAAAGAGGGACAAAGAGTGAAATTCGAGGAAAAGGTAGAGAGAGGTCTATATCTTGGGAGAGAGATATAGGGAGGGAGGTAAGGGGGAGAGGTGGGTGTAGAGAGAGTCAGAGGTGAGAGGGGGAGATATAAAGAGATAGATAGAGGGATAGGGAGAGAGTTTAGATTGAGTTAAGTAGAGAGAATGATGGAGAGAAAGAGAGGTAGAGAGACAGATCTAGAGACAAAGAGAGATATCTAAATAGGGAAAAAGAGAGAGGGAAGGAAGGATGGAGAGAGAGGTAGAGAAAGAGGTCTAGAGCACAAGGAGAGAGAGAGTAAGAAGGATAGGTCTAAAGATAGACAAAGAGAGAAGGAAGGAGGGAGGGATGGAGAATTAGATACTTAATTTTAGAGTTCAATAGATTGATAGGGAGAGTTCTAAAGAGGTAAAAAGAGAGGGAGGGAAAGACAAGTGGAGGGATAGGTCCAAAGCTTAAGGGGAGACATAGTGAAATATAGAGAGGTAGAGAAAGGGATAGAGATAAATGATGATTTATAAACATTTGTTCATCTCCTTACTACAAAAAATATAAATATTTCATTATTAATTACTTTTTCTAATGATTCAAGTATTTTGAGATGAGTGTTACAAAAAATCATGAGAATGGGACTTTGTATGAAAATAGTGAGCATTTGATGTTTCAAAATAAAATATGAAGTTCAAATGATTATAATTAATTATGTGTGTAAAATATAGAAGCACTACCTAGTAAATTGCATAGATCTCTCAATCAACTTTCTAATGGCTATAAAAATTCAAAAATTTGATAAGAAACACAAAATTTATGTCCATTTTACTAAAGAGATTTTTTAGATCTTCAAAATGGATATTTGTTTGAAATGGATATCCACTATCTGTCTCAAATAGATATATGTTTTGAAGACCTAAGAATCGGTACCCATTTTTCAAAATGAATATTCGTTTCAAATAGATATTTGTTTTTTCTAATAAAATTTGTAGGCTTGTGATTTCCCTTGAGTTTGCCTTGGGATTTGGCTTGGGAATGTCATACCTGGAAAGTCAACTACAAAAACATGTTTATGAATTTTACTTAGTTTTCCAAAGTTCACCCTTGTGGCTAATGAATTTTTTTTATTCGAATTTGATGAAATGAAAAGGGTTTATTGAGAAAATTTTCACCTTTCCAACTTAAGTCCTAATTGAAAAAAATATATATTTTTCAAATCTGAAAGATGCACCACATTATATCTTCTATTACTATAGGATAAAAAAATTAATTTCATAAACTTTTGAACAAGTTATGCTAGCGAGATAAATAAGTTTTAATATCTCTAAAAAGTTCTAATAAAAAAATTATCAACTTACTATTTACTTGGAAAAAAATTACAAGAAAAAGTGGCACATCCACATATGTGTCCACTACTTATATGGAAATTTTAAAAAATATGTATTTTTTCTTGTACTTGGGTTGGTCAGACAAACACCTACTTTTTATTTTTTTCCTAAAAATTAGTACTACTGTATTGAAATTTCAATTTTTCACCAAATAGATTTGTTACAAGAATGAAAAGACTGAAGGTGTTGAGGAAAGTTTGTAGGTGTTGTCATTGATTTCAACCAGTTATCTGGTTCTCTACTAGTTGTTGTTAGTTGTATATGTCGAGGATAATAAGATTTTTTTTATAAAGATATGTTACATGTGTTCAATGGTTGCTCCGGTTTTTGGTTAAGATTTTATCTTGTGGTTGTGCGGTTTATATATCTTGTTCATGGTTGTTAGCAGATGTTATTTCCAAAATTTTGGTTGTTGATTTGTTGTATAGTGCAAATTATGCTCATCAGTTGTGAACCATGGTTTTTTTTGTTTCTAGTTGAGGTATGGGAGATATATTGTTGGTTTAGATTTCACTTTGATGAAATATTATGACTTGTGGTTCTAGAGTTTTGTTTCACTAGTTCTATTTAAGATAGTTTTGGAATTTGTAAGATTCATGCTTAATGGTTCTATGTGTTTTACACTAGTTTGGACGAACTTTTGCAAAATATTACTTTCAAGGATGATGAACTGTGTTGGATATTTTTGGGTCCCTTGAAGCATTTTTTTTGGTTTCCCTCATTCTAATTCCATCCTAAGATGTTTTGGCACCAACCTAATTTGAATTTGAATTTGGATGGACAAATTTATATATGTTTCAAAGTTGAAGATGGTATAAATACAAGATGAGTTGATGGTGAAGAGTGAAGAAGAAGAGAAATAAGAGAAAAGAGAAAGTACAATTTTGTGTTACATTGATTCTATTTAGTAAGTTTGTGTGTTGAGAGTGTGGTAGATCAATGTAAAGCTTAAGGCTAAGTTTTTAGATGCAGTGAGCAGAAGGTCAACTCTATCATTGATGCATGTGTGGATTAATTATGGTGGAATCCTTTGTTGCATTGGGATTGTAGCATCTTTATAACATATATTATTTGTCTTCTTTTTGTCTCTATGGAAGTGAGCCCTACGGGTTGTAGACCTATTGGATAGTGAGTCCTTGTTCCAGATAATCAGTCCTTATTTTAGGCAGTGAGCCTTGTTTCTGGTAATGAGCCTTTTTGTAATCAATTTTGATATTCTCTATAGTGTAAGTTAATCCTCACTATGGTTTTTTCCATATTGGGTTTTCCACGTAAATATGGTGTTATAGTGTTTATGTGTTGGATTTAAGTTTCTACATTGGCATTTGATGATTAATCATTTAAGTAGCATAAGAATTAGTTTTGATGATTGAATTAAAGGCCTAATTTTTCGACAACTAATCCACCCCCCACCTCTTAACTGCCCTATTCAAAAATATTTACTTATTTCCAAAAAAATACTAGTAGCTTACAAAATACATTCAATTTTCTACAAAAAAATTGCTTACATATTTTTCAAATTATGCTAATAACTATTCAAAATTTTATGTCAAGTTGCCTAACTCTATTTTTCTGAATTTTCATTGCCACTTAAGGGTTTAGTTTGGGCCCCCATGATCTTGTAATGACCCAGGTACAATAAATTTATTCACATCAATTTATGTTTTTTTTTTTTTTTTTAATTAGTGTAACATGCCAAAAGTTCACTAAAGTAAATTTCCCTAAGTTTTTACGGTGTGAGTAAAAATAAACTATGTAATAAACCATTGCAATGAGAATTTTTCCTTTCTTTATTGAGAATATATGAACAAAGATGTTATACAATATATAAAAAGGATTTCCATTCCATTAAAATAATTCCCAAAGTGGAATATTCCAAGAAAGTACAAAACTACATACACAGCTCCTTCAAGCTTCATAGCATAAGATATAGATGGTCCAAGAATCTGGCTTTCAAAACCTTGGTCTTTTATTACATGTTGAGGAGGAGAATCATCACTCAAGTGATTTCCTACAAACCATAGGCTCGTATGCAGTCCCCTACACATCTATCAATGATAGATGGCCCTAAACATTAAAGAAAGTATTTGTTGGGTAACCCAACATGACATACCACTTTGAGCTTAGTGGCGTGCCCTACATGACTAGGATTTGTAACCTACACTAGGTATCCCTCATGCATTTAAATAGACACGGTGAATTGACAATATAGACCCGAGTAATCACACTACTTTGGCCAAAGTCTTCTCACTCATTATAATCAATCAATGGTATACCATTCACTTACACTATAGCAAGTTCATTTTGACTTAAAGCTATTATATCTATGCTTAGGAAATCCCTTTCCATGAGAAAGCTACTACCTAGGATAACCTATCTCTTTAACACAACCTAAGTCAACATAAATCAATAAACAAAGTACTATTTCCCTCCTTCACTGGATAACAATCCTAGAAGTAACCTACTAGCCATCTAGCATAATTAAATATCTAGCTAAGAGTGTTCCTTAAGCTTGTCTATGTTTGATCATACCCAATATATTAACAATACCTATGGAAAATAATCTATCATACCCATGTCTAATCATATCTAGTATAATAATAATAACTATGACAAGCAATATCTCCTATCATGGATTAAATAGAAACAATACACAAATAGGGTAAATGGTTTCCACTTTTCTTTCACAACAAACATTAATTTTCCCTAAACGCGTGTAACTATAATAGACTTGGTTAAAAAAAAGAGATACAACTCTTTCAAAATTCATACAAACAAGGGTAGAATATGTAACCACCAAAAATGAGATGTGTTAAAAGGGGAAGATGATTCCCCTTACTAGACCCTTAGGGTTTTGCACCTAAGAGGAACAAGGTCTTTCTTTCACACCTTTTCACTTTAGGGTTCATTTAAAGAGGGGTTGGAGGCTTAAAGTGATGTATGTGGAATACCCCAAATGCAATAAACTGGAAATATAAATGATTTATTATATGCTAAACTATTGAAATGTAAAGTGCTTGAAAACACATAGTGATATGCAAACATATACAAAATGACCTAAGAATGTACAATAAACTAAACATAAATGAATGAGATAGAATGTGTGCACCTAGAAATAGAAGAAGGATTTGATGGAGGTCTGGAATGTTGGTGAAAATTCCATAGAAGTTGAAAGGGACACTTGTGCCAATTTGGGCGACCTAGTCCCAGATTTGAGAAAATTGCCCTAAAGCCCGTTTTTGCCCAATGATTGTCTGAGAATTTGAAAATAATTGAAAGGCCTATCTAGTGGGAATAGGTCACAATTTTTGGTGAGTTAGTTCTCTTCAAGATTTCTAGAATTTTTGAAGGGGAAATGGAAGTCCCCGGTTTGCACCTTGGCTCTTCATAGTTGTACGCTTCTGAAACTCTGATATTCAAGCCTAGAAGTGACTTTTGGTGGATGTATGGAATTTTCAAGAAAGGAGTGGTCTTCAACAAGTCTTCAAATTGTTCAATGATCTTCAAAGACCTAAATGTGCAAACACACAAGTACAGAAAGAGAAAAATGTTGATTTTTAGGGATTAGGGGTTTGCCTTAGTCAAACCCCTTTTAGGTAACTAAACCACAATAAATAGAAATAATGTAAAGAAACATGAAACATGGAGTAATGGGGAATATCAGGATAATATCTCCTGAGGCAGTGTTTTCCTATGCAGGTGGGGGTGCGCATGACCTCTAGGTTGTGTGCATGCCTTTGCATGCATGGCCTATTGTTTCCCTTAATTTGGTTTTGGTTGTGTGAAGCGGTGGGGGTGTTTGCTTTGTTCTGGGGGGGTTTCATTCTCCTTTTTTATCATTTGTTCTTGTTTGGTATGGGACATTGGGGTTGTTTGGCTGGTGTTTTTTGTGCTTGAGGGTGGGTATGGAGTGTTGTTAATTTTCTTGGTTGTTGGGGTTGGGGGTGGAGAAATGGCTGGGGTTTTGCAAAGTTATCTCTTATGGACATGCATGCACGGGGGACGAAGTCCTCTTTTGTGGGTGGGAGCTCTAAGCTTAAGAAAGTTAATGGATGTTTGTCACGGACTCATGATCGTCTCATTCCAGTTATTTCTCTTGAATCAGTGCTAGAGGAAATTTCTTATTGGAGCCAACATGTTCTTAATTGTAAGTTTCTGGGTATTCATGTGTCTCTCTCAGCGTTGGAGTTGGATTCATCGGTCTTGGTAGGTCGAAGGTGATTTTGAAATTTTAGTGGTTGTGAATGGATATTTCATGGTTGATTTTTCTTGCATCTCGGATCGTAATCATGTTTTTGTGGGAGGGCCATATTTTTACAATCATGTTGGCTTGTTCATTAAGCCCCAGTATGAATGTTTTAATGTAACTGAGAATCTTCCTACATAGGTTCATGTTTGGGTCTATCTTCCATGGTTGTCATTGGAGTTTTGGAGGGAGGATATTCTACACCAGATTGCTGCTTTTTTGGGGAAGTCGTCTGCCATTGCTTAGAATACGTTGGATAAGAAGGTATTCTCTTATGCTTGCATGTGTGTTGAAATTGATTTAAATAACCCTTTTTAAGATTCTTCAAAAATTCGTATTGGCTTTGCCTCGTAGATTCAATCATTAGATTATGAGTATCTTCCTTTTTATTTCCTCTTTTGTCATGAGTATGGAAAACTTTAGCGCCAGTGTCCTCAAGAACCCAAAGCGGAAAGGGCTTCTTCTTCTCCTTCTTCTGGTCCTTCAGTGGAGAAGGGAGATAAAGGCAAGGCATTTATGGTTGAGGGTGGGCCTGATAAGGATGGATTTATTCCTGTTAAGTAGAGAAATAAAGGGAGGCATTAGAAGCAGACCTATAAGGATAGATAGAGTGATTAGGGTTTCAATCGATTTGAGGTCCTGGATAATCAGGTTTTGGAGGAAGGGATTCCTGTTGAAATTTCTTCTAGGACCACTAGTATGGATGGTGGGTTGGATATAGGGTTGTAACAGGAAATTGTTGTTCAAATATTTCTCTGATATTGGAACAAGGGAATTCTTAGCCTCCTGGGGCCTCTACAAATGTGCATGATGATATCGTTTTAGCAGATTTAGCTAAGGTAGTGTTTTCTTTAGGTAAAGGTTGAGGATCATCTTCTGCTTTGGGGGTGCTACAACACCCTCTCAAGAAGGGGCATTTTGAAAATTCTTTTAAAGTTGGTCATAAGAAGGATGCAGACAAGCTTAAATCTACTAGGGATCTGTTGGTGGAATCTAGTTATGTTAAGACCCTTGAGGCCCACTTCTCTCAACCTTCATGATTATTCTCTCATGTAATGCAGGGGGTTGAATAACACCTCCCATCAAAAGGCTATTCAAGATTTTATTGTTGTTCATTCTCTAGATATATTTTATGTTCAAGAAACTAAGCTTCGGGTGGACCTCATGCTTCAACATCCTCCTTGTATTTGGTCTTATGGACAATTTCATTGTATTGGGTCTAGGGGAACCTCTAGGGGTCTGGCTCTTCTCTAAGATCCTCATAAGGTTGTTCCTCATTGGTGGATTTCAAGACAATCTACATTTTTTAAGATGGGTTCGGTTTTGGAATCTAGTGAAACTATTTTGGTTAGTAATGTTTACGCTTCGATTGAAATTCATGGTAAAATCCAACTTTGGGCTCATATCAGGTATGTGAGGTCTTGTGCACCCCTTTTTCCTTGGATTTTAGTTAGTGATTTCAATATTGTGTTGAGCTTGGAGGAGAAAAGGAGAGGGTTGCCTAGGCTTGGTCCTGCTTTAGATCTGTTTTAGAGTAATGTGGACTCTCTTGCTCTAGTGGATGTTAAACCCTCTAACAGAATATTCACTTGGAATAATAGATGGAGTGGGCCTGAAGAGATTTTCCAATGGCTAGATTGTTTCCTTGTCCTTTTCTCTTGGGTTAGAGGTAGCTTGGTCATTTTCTTTAATATTCTTGACTAATGTGGCTCCGATCATTGGCCAATTAATATTTTGACTTAAGATTTCCCAAATCCAAAGAATCCCCCTTTTAAATTCCATCTTATGTGGCTACGTGATCCATATTTGGGTGATCTTGTTGCCCAATGGTGGTAGGATGATGCCCCTGTGTATCATACAACTATGTATTATGTGGTGAAGAAGCTACAATATGTCAAGTATCATCTTGAGCGATGGAATAGGTCATGTTTTGGCAATTTTTGGGCTAGGAAAAGAGATACACAGGATCGCCTTGTTGTTATTACTCACCAAATTCAGGATTTGGGTTTCTCAGAGGATCTTGGGAATGTTGAGGCCCAAGCTCTAAAGTTGATGGAGGAGTGGGAGCTTCATGAGGAGATTTTCTGGAAATAGAAGGCTAGGATTGATTAGCTTCAAGAGGGTGACAGGAATACCACTTTTTTCCATCATTTGGTGCAAGCTCATCGAAATAAGTGTTTTATTTCATCTCTTGTTAACTCAGAGGGTTTTTCGATCTCTTTACAACAAGGTTTGTCTAGAGAGGCTCATCAATTCTACTCTAATATGTTCACTGAGGATTCACTTCCTACTAAGGTTGATGAGAATATGGTCATTGCTTGCATTCCCTCCTTAATTTCTAATGAGTTGAATGCTTCTCTTATTCATCCGGTGAATTTTTCGGAAGTTGATGAGGTGATGTTTGGGATGAATAAGGGGAAAGATACTAGCCTTGATGGTTTCCCAGTTGAGTTTTTCTAGGGGTTTTATGATATTGTGAAGCTGGTTCTATTGGAGGTGGTTCGAGAGTCTCTTCATAGTAAGCAGATGCTTCATGCCTTGAATGCTAATTTTTTGGTTCTCATTCCTAAGAAGGAAGGTGTTGATAGACTTGATCTCTCTAGACCTATTGCACTTTGTAATGTGGTTTACAAGATTATTATAAAGTTAATTGCTGAGAGGCTTCCATCTTGTTTGTCTGTGATCATTTTTGAGGAGCAAGGTGGCTTTGTGGTAGGTCGTCAAATTCTGGATGGGGTGGTGGTTGCATCTGAAGTCATTCATTCCATACCAACCTCTCAACATAGGTCTATCTTTATCAAGTTGGATATGGCCAAAGCTTATGACAGACTTAAATGGAGTTTCTTCAGAACATTTTGTTGGCATTTGGTTTTTCCTCTGAATGGGTGAGATGGATATTGAGTTGTGTGACCTCTTCCTCTTTTTTGTTTATTGTGAATGGGGAGCCTTCAGAGATATTTGGGGCTACTAGGGGCCTTTTCTAGGGAGATTCGCTCTCTCCTTATATGTTTATTATTATGGTGGAAGGGTTGGGTTGGCTTCTTAAGTCTTGGGATTCATAGGGATTGATTCATGGGTGGTAGTGGGGGATGGGCTTGCCTACACTTTCTCATCTCCAATTTGTGGATGCCACCTCTCTTATGGGACTGGCTCATATTAGGGAGGTTGAATCCTTCAGGACAACTTTGGACTGCTACCTTGTGGCTTTAGGCTAGAAATTCAATGAGAACAAGTCTTATATATTCTTCTTTAATACTCCTCAAGCTATCCAGCAGTGGATTGCAGCTATTCTGTGGTTTCAAATTGGGTCTCTTCCTTTTGTCTACTTGGGTATTCCTCTTGCTATTGGTCATCAACCTAGGTCCTCCTAGTAGTTTTTGCTTGATAAGATTAGGCAGAAGGTTACTCATTGGACTCATCATTGGTTTTCTACTGCTACTAGAGTGACTTTTGGCTTCACGTGCTTGTAATTCTTTGAGGGGTCCTGCTGTCTCGGCTTGGGATGGTTTGGAGTTTTCTGGAAAGTAATCTATGGCAACTGGTTATAAGCAATTATGTAGGTAGTTGTTTGGGGACATTGAGGTCCCTTGGTGGAAGCAAGTTTGGCACAAGCTATCATGGCCCAAGTGCAACTTCTTTATGCGGTTAGTGGCTCAAAACCAGAGTCTTACTTGGGATAATTTATGTAACTATGGTTTCCATGGCCCGTCTATGTGTGTTGTATGTCATGGTTGTGAAGAGAGTATCTCCCATATCTTCTTCCACTGTTTCTATGTTACAGATATTTGGAATTTCTAGTGGGGGGTGTTAAATACGGCCTACTCGCATGTTTCCTCATTGGTGGAGTTTGGGGAATGGTGGGGAAAGGCCTCTGTTTCTACCTCCTTTCTCTAGGTTGCTTGGGCTCTTGGTCCATCCTTTATTATCTGGAACCTGTGGTTGGAGAGGAATGGGTGGATATTTTATTATTTGATGTTGATGGCCCCTCACCTATGGTGGAAAATTCTCCACTCTTAAAGGGAAAATATTGCGGCGAAGTTAGATATGACTGTGTTGGTGGATCCTTGCGATGTTGGTTGTTGTAATCATCTTCATCTTCCACCTCTGAAATGGTAGCTCATGTGCAATAGATGTAGACATCCTACCCTGAAGGTGAATAGGGAGGGCAAATGGACCCCTCCTCCTCATGGAGTCCTAAAAATCAACTTGGATGGCTCTTCTCATGTAAATTCGGGTCATGCTGGCATTGGGGGTGTTGGTCGGGATAGCTCTAGGGATGTTCAATTTATCTTCTACGTGTATAAGGGTCTTCATACTAATAATCTTATGGAGGCTCAGGCCATTTTATTGGTTATGGAGCGGTGTAGTCAATTGGGATGGAAAAGGATCATATGTGAGTTTGACTCCCAGGTTCTGGTGAACTTACTGAAAACATAGTATTTAGATGATGTGAGCTAGTAGTTGGCTTTGATTGTTGAAAAAATTTCTCATTCTTTGTGCTTCTCTAGACTATATTACTTTCACTCATATTCCTCAAGAATGGAATGGTGTTGTTGATTGCTTGGCTAAATGGGCTTCTGATCATATTCATGATTGGAATTTGGTGTTGGATATTTATGCCTCATTTTCCTGGCTTGGACTTCCATTTTTCCTTGGAGCCCTATTTCTGGCCTTTACCACCATATCGTTGTAAGCGTTCCTTGGTGGCATGGTTGTGCGGTTTATCGTAGGCCACCTTGCTTGGTCTAGTGATTGGGCAGTGTTACTGCCTTACTGTGAAAGTCTTCTTCTAGACTCAATGTGGCACGGTGAGCAGCGACAGTTGGCATGGTGATTACCGCCATACCGCAGGGGTTGCTCAAAGGTGGCAAGGTAGTACAGTTGGTGGCATGTTGGCGGAGCAAGGCCTTACCACCTTACCACAAGAGTTTCTCATTGGTGGCACCGTAGCAGCTGGTGGTTGAAGGGTGACGGTCTACTGGAAGTTACCGCTTTACCATGGATGGTGCTAAGGGAAGCCATGGTGGTTGTGGTGGATGGCTAGTGTTCGACGAATGTGGTTACTTCCATACCATGGGTGGTGAGATGTCTCATTGTGGTGCCATAGTAAGACTGTTTAGCGATCACCGCCCTATCGTGGGGTGGCTTGGCATCCCTTGCAGTAGCGTGGTTGACTGTTACCATTTTGTGTTGGGGGTCACCGCTTTGCCATAGGTGTCTAGCAGTCAGGGCCCAGTAGCGTAGGGCGATCAAAGATGGAGCTCAGGCGGGCTTGTTGCCACACCGCAGGGTGGCCTGTTGAGCTCGGCGGTAGTATAATGAAGACAAGGGTGAGATCGGGTGAGCTCACCACCATACCGCAAGGTGACTCAAACAAGGCTATGGTAGCATAGTTGAGACAAGGAATGAGCTCGGGTCGACTAAGCTCACTGGTAGCGCGGTTGGAGGACGAATGGTCGATGTGGGCTCAGTGCCATACCATGATGGTTGTCTAGACTCAGTGTAGTTGCACGGTAGATGGCAGAGGTGAGCTCAAAGCTCGGCTGAATCGCTTGACCAATTTTGACTAGAGGTCAAAGGCAGTGAATGAATAGAAATGTGACACATGGCTCAACATCAAGATGTTGATTGCCTAGGTGCCAAAATAGTGATGGCAGTTATTGTAGGCTGAGTTTTCAGTTGAAAACAGGACCCGATTGAGGCAAGGAATTGAATGCTTGGGTGACCCAATGCAAGAAGATCTGTCAGTATATATCTTGAGGACAGTTGATTGTTTGGATAGGCATAACAGGTTGGAACATGGTAAGATATTAAGTAATCTCATGTGCATGAAAAGCAAAGGAGAGTGAATAGAGAGAGAGATAGAGATAGTGTTCGAATGGTCTTGACTGTGAACACTTTGTCTCTTAGTTCTGTGAAGATGTGAACCTGTGGAGGCCATGTGGCTAGGCTGGCCATCAAGTTGGCTATGACAATCATTTGTGAGGAGCTGAAGGGAATCTACATGATATGTCATTGATGACATTTTAATCATGTGAAGTTTTTATTTTGTGTTTCCTATATATTTCTCCAAATGAACAAGATGTGACTCTAGTATAGGCTATGAGCCTAAGATTGTATTGTAACTATTTTTTTTTCCTGAATAGTACAATGGCTCGATCTTTCAGAGTGTGGGGTTTTTTACCTGAAAAGGTTTTCCCCATGTATATCTATGTGTCTACATGTTTGTCTTTCATGTTATTAGATTCTGCTATCTTGAATTTGTGCCTATGTTGAATCTGTTATAAGTTTTTCTTTTACTTCTCTTAGAGGATCAATGGGGGATCAACTATGCCTGCTTCCACTTTATGGCATAGTTTTTTGTGTCTTTGAAGTGATAAAAATGAAAATCACTAAGGCACTATTGTCTTAGATGTGTTCTATGTTAATAGAACCCACTCTGTATCCCTAACAAGTGGTATCAAAGTTGGTTGAAGGAGGTCGAGGCTTGATGATACCAACATGTGGTGTCATAGACTTCTCATGTTTACTGGAGTTTTGGGTATTTCTCCTATGTTGATTTATTAGCTTGGAAAGCTTGAGGAAATCTAGAGAAATTGGTTGGTTGTTGATCCTTCAATGAGTGGAATTTCCTGCTTCTTTGATTCAACACATAGTTTTGAAAGACACTGGAGATGACTATAGTTGATCGTATTGTGGCAATATAGTTTGAGGCTCCTAGCTCACAAAAAATGTTCCTGATGCAAAGAGTGTGAGATGTGCTTGTGGTTTTGTTGCAGGGAAGCGTGGTTTCATACTGGGTGTCTATGTGAGAGGCTCCCTGGTGGTATGGAGTTTCTTGTGTTTCTATTCAGCCATGAATTTGTGCGCTTGTGTTGGGTGTCTTGACTTAGCACTGAAGGTAGTTTCTCTGTTGCTCTGATTGCATGGAGGCTATGAAGTTGATCTTAGTGGTCTGCAACTTCTGAATAGCTTGGCTCTCTTGTATACTTGTGCATGACTATGGTTTTTGGAACTGGTTTGAAATGGACCTGTTGTTCCATTCTTACCCATGTCTTGCACTCTCATGTTTCAGATTCATGTCTTTGGCTTTGGAGGTTTTTTGTAGATTTTTCTAAAACTTCTATCATGCATTTTCATGTTTTTCATTGTTCTGGTTAACCGTGATGTTTGTGTGCAGACTCCTGAGTCATCCAGATGAGCAGTGAATATAATGATGCAGGGGTGTTTTATAAACACTATGGTTTTGCAAGTTTTACACGATCAAGAAAAACTTGTGGGGTGTGTAGTTTTTGTTCAACTATTTTCTCGACCCTGGCTTCTGGGGTGTGACTGGATGAGATAGTTGTAGTTCAACATGGTTTGAGGTGTGTTGTCTTCTTTGCATGAGAGTGTTGGTATGTGTTTTCATTCAACATTCTTGTGGTGTTACCTAATGGTTTCCTGACTATGGTGCTTGAGTTGTGGACGTGATTGACAAATCGGATCTATTGCTGATCTGGTGTTTGAGTCAAGTTGTCTACATGGGTTGTTCCTTTTTTTATCTCAGTTTTGTAGTTTCTAATGTGATGATAGATTTGTAGGTTCATCTATTGCATCCACGAGTTGTGCAATGTCGTGGGCTTTCCTTACCTACATGTTCGTTGTGAGACAACTCAGAAGTGGGTTGTCAATATCCACGAGGTTGTAACAGTGTGGTGTAGATCTATTAGTTGGCCTTGTCTATGGTCACTTGTGCATTGGTGTGGTTGTTTTGAGATGAGACGATGGACAATGTTGGAGTACCTGAATAGTTAGTGATGGGGACCTATAGCATGAGAATCATGATGTCATGGAGAGCTTGCTACACTCTCTAGTGTAATATTCTTATAGTGATGGGGTGGTCGATCATGGTACTTGGAGAGCTTGGTGTCACAGTTCAGTGGGAGCTTTCACAGTGACTATGGATTCATCACTTGGTGGTGAATGATCTTCTTTGGTGTTGCAAATGCTTCTTGAGGACTCTTAGATATTTTTACTACAAAAGAGTTCTTTCGCATCTGCATGGTCACTATTTGATGATGTGCACCATCTTGGAGCCATGGAGGACCTTGGTATTATTTGGCTGAGATGCTAGTGGTGCTTGACAGGTGATGTTGGTTTAGAGTTTTTCTGCTTTATGTCATGGTATACTCTTTCTTATGCATTAGAGTTTTGGCATGTTGCTTTGCTCTTGAGACCATGGATAGTTCCCTTGAAGCATGGTATCTTCTAAGGGGGATGTGTAGATCATGGTGTCCTGATAAGTTCTTGTTCAGCTAGTTTGGAGCTTTGATAGTGGTCTGGTGTTTCTTTATGTTTTGAGTACTTTGGTCATATGTCGATGGACTTCATGATAAGTGCAGTTGCAGTTTGGAGTTAGCATGAAATGATAGGTGTTGGTGTTGATGGATGCATGGAGAATAAGGTGAGACTGGAATTATTTTTAGAATTTTTTGTTACAGATAAAATTTTGAGTAGCCTGCACCTTGGTTGAATGCGAGTTCAACAAAGACCATGAAGGAGAATTCTCTTGGGTAAGTCACGGTGGCTTGTATATCTTGGAGGAGCATATTTTCTCCTTTTCTTGGTCTACTCAGTAGTGAAGTTTATCTGAAAGGTATTTGCCCATTATAGCTTTTAGATATGTGTTATGCTTTATCATTCATGGATATGAATCTTGAGTTGTGAGATTTTGGAGGATTCATAATGAAAGGTGGACAACATTGTGTATCTCCTTGTGCTTCTGAGGACTGATAGGAGATGGTTATATGGGTTAGTCTGATCTTCTTTGAGATGCTTACATTGTATTGGATTTTGTTAATGCTTTCCCTTTGGGATGTGAAGAAGATCATTCTTGACACAGTTGGCAGTTAGAAGTGTATGTAGGAGGACGCTACATGTTATGATTTGTTGTTTCTCTCTTTTTTGGTCTTTTTTCTTCCTAATTGTTCATTTGACTTTAGATGTTTGTTGAGTTGTGGTGTTTCCTTCCTCAGTTAGATATGGAACCTTGGAAGAATGTTGAAGACTGTTCAGAGAAATGTTTCTTGTAGCGGGTGGTTGCAGGTTGTGCATATCAGTGTGGATGTTCCTTGGAACTACATGGTTACATTTTTCTATGTGCAAGATTGGTGGACTTAGTATGCATGGATCACTTGTGATGATGCTTTGTTTACATTCATTTGGAGAGTACATTTGTAGTGGGAGTACCTGAATGTGTTTGGTCTTTTGACTAGTTGACACATGGTGCTTGTTTTTTCTATTGTTGGGTTGGTTGTGTGATGGCATGAGTTTACTGATGGTCATACCTTTGAGGTATGGGTGATTCGATTAGCACGAGTTGTGGGTGCTGGATATTTAGTTGTGTGGGTTTGATCAGTTGGATGGGGGTATTCAGTTTTATGGTTGTTGTTCTAGCTGGTTGGTTTATCTTGTTTTGGAGTTTTGGTTCTTGTTTTTGTGCTTGCATTGTGCCTTTTTGCTACTACTATGGTGTGTTTGTCACCTAAAGGATTTGATGCTTGTGTTCCAGAGACTGGTGCATATATGCCTTGGCTTGTTCCTTTTCCTATGTTGGATGTTTGGAGCTATAACCTGAGATGGTGGAAATTTTTTGAATGTCATTACAAGTGTCTTGGTTGGAGCATGGAAGCATGGTGATGGTCCTTTGTTCATGTTTTTTTTTTTTTTGGAAGAAGCCAGTAAGAATTTGTCAAGTGGGAGATTGTTAGATATTTATGCCTCATCTTCCTGGCTTGGAATTCAAATTTTTTTTGGAGCCCTGTTTCTAGCCTTTACCACCATACCAGAAATCTTTCCTTGGTGACATGGTTGCGCACTTTATCGCTTTACTGCTGGCCACCTTGCTTGGTCTGGCAGTTGGATGGTGTTACCACCTTATCACGCCAGTCTTCTTCTAGACTGGTAGTGGCGCGGTGAGTGGTGATAATTGGCATGGTGATTGCCGCCAAACTATAGGGGTTGCTTAGAGGTGGCAAGGTAGTGTGGTTGATGGCATGTTGGCAAAGAAAGGCCTTACCACAGGAGTTGCTTGTTGGTGGCACCATAGAGCAGTAGCAATTGGCGGTTGAAGGGCGGTGATCTGGTGATGGTTATCACTTTACTGCGGACAGTGCTCAGGGAAGCCACAATGATTATGGTGGATGGCTAGCAGTTGGCGAATGTGGTTACCATCATACCATGGGAAATGAAATGTCTCACTACGGTGCCATAGTAAGACCATTTGGTGGTCTGCCTGGCGGTCACCACCCTACCGCAGGGTGGCCTGGCGGCCACCATGATAGCGCAGTTGACTATTAGTGGTCTGTGTTGGGGGTCACCACTTTGCCATGAGTGTCTAGCAGTTGGGGCCTAGTAGCATAGGGCAATCAGAGATGGAGCTTGGGCGGGCTTACTACCACACCGCGGGATACCCTATTGAGCTCAGTGGTAGCACGATGAAGACAAGGGTGAGCTCGGGTGAGATCACTGCCATACTGTGAGGTGACTCAGACAAGGCTGTGATAGCATGGTGGAGACAAGGAATGAGCTCGAGTGGGATCACTGCATTACTGTAGCCAGGTCGACTGAGCTTGGTGATAGCGCGGTTGGAGGCTGAATGGTCGACATGGGCTCACCACCATACCATGATGGTTATCTGTACTTAGGGTAGTTGCACGGTAGATGGTAGAGGTGAGCTCTGAGCTCAACTGACTGGCTTGACCGATTTTGACCAGAGTTCAAAGGCAGCGAATGAACAAAAAAGTGACACATGGCTCAACATCAAGATGTTGATTGGCTAGGTGCCAAAATAGTGATGACAGTTCTTGCAGGCCGATTTTTCAGTTGAAGATACAACTCGATTGAGGTAGGGAATTGATTGCTTGGGCAGCCTAATGCAAGAAGATCTATCAGCGTATATCCTAAGGACAGTTGATTTTTTGGACAGGCAGAATAGATTGGCACACGATAAGAGATTAAGTAATCTTGTGTGCATGAAAAGGAAACGAGTGTGAATAGAGAGAGAGATAGAGATAGTGTTTGAATAGTCTTGACTATGAACACTTTGTCTCTCAGTTCTACGAAGATGTGAACCTATGGAGGCCATGTGGTTGGGTTGGCCATCAGGCTGGCTGTGACAATCATTTGTGAGGAGCTGAAGGGAATCTACATGATATGTCATTTAGGACATTTTAATCATGTGAAGTTTCTATTTTGTGTTGCCTGTATATTTTTCTAGATGAACAAGATGTGAATCCTATATAGGCTATGAGCCTGAGATTATATTTTAACTTTTTTCTATTGCTAAATAATACGATGGCTTGATCTTTTGGAGTGTGGGATTTTTTACTTGAAAAGGTTTTCCCCACGTATATCTGTGTGTCTACATGTTTGTCTTTCATGTTGTTAGATTCTGCTATCTTGAATTTGTGCTTGTGTTGAATCTGTTATAAGTTTTTATTTTACTTCTCTCAGAGGATCAATGGGGAATCAACTATGCCTGCTTCTGCTTTATGGCATAGTTGTTTGTGTCTTTGAAGTGATAAAAATAAAAATCACTAGGGCATTGCTATCTTAGATGTGTTCTATGTTGACAGAACCGACTCTGTCTCCCCAACATTTGGTGGATTGAGTGATGAAAAGCCTAGAAAAGTATGAACTTTTTTTACAACAACTTACAACACTTTGGCACAAGCCTTAGGAAGGGGTAAAAAGATGCTGAAAAAGGTCCAAAATCTATAGGAAATGGTCCAAATGAGTGAAAAGTGTCAAAGGCTACACTTTTTGTTGACACAAATATCCTCATGCCTGTGAAAAGAATTCTAATTGACTAGTTTTAAACTAAGAACTTCTAGAACAACAACTATCTTGATATCGAATCTCCAACAAAGACTCAACAATCACTATCTGACAAGTTAGAAAATACTTCTCTCAAGACAATAATAAACTATAATATTCAAGGCTCTCACTAACTATATTTTGGCAAAATATTGTAGACATAAATTTTTATTACATGTAGATAATTTTCTCAAGGAATAATGCATAGAAGAATGTATCCAAACAAATGAACATACTGCTATATTTATACAACAACTTGGTAACTACACAACCTACATATTAGGTATGAAATTTGATAGAAAATCATGCACAACAACACATCTATCTCAAATAAAAGGTGGCAAACATGAATGCACATACTCAACTTAAATAGCTACAAATTTTCCCTCTTGATAGACAACACTTAGAGACTAATTCATATCTCCACATCATATAATTCATTCTGCAATTTCAAATGGAAATCTACAAGTTTAAGGATTCAAAGCTGGTGACAAAGCTTCATACTCACATATAGAGTTGGTGTGATTTCCTTTAATTCTAAAATAGTCAACATTAGATTTGCAACACAAAACTTATATCGACTAATTCATGATATGTGTCGATTCACTCAATAAATTAGTTTGAAATAGTCATTGATATGTGTTCATGCTTTTATAGATGTTGGTCAATGCAAAATAACATGGAAAATAAATTTACTAAGTCCATATTTTCCCCATAAAATGAATCAACCTATTCTCTTATCAAACATCGACTTTATGGTTATTCTTTGTTTGTAGAATACAAATATTTTCTATGCAAACAACAAACGTAAAATGCGGCTAAAGAATACAGTCATTACTATCTTATGGTTGGCCTCTATGTTGTTTAAGATAATTGACTTCAAAGTCATATATATCACTATAAATTAGTTGATAATCATTTCTCTAGATATTCAATCTCAAATAAAATACCTTTTAAATATATATGCATAACATATACATGTATATTCGTACATAAATATATATTAGAATTCATAAATATATATGTATATGTATATATGTATATGTTAGTATATATCCAAATTTATCATATGGAAATAAAGCATGTATATATAATCGATATACAAAGGAATACATCAAGATAGAAATCACATTGTCATATGAATATATCATTTGTGTATACATATATATATGCATCTATGTACATGTATGCATATGTATACATGTATCGATATATTCATATGGGCATGTCCATTTGCCACCATATGCATATGTGGATACATATATACATATGGATATATACATATACACTATTATATATATATACACATTCAATTCCTACACCTAAATCATACATAATTACTATGATATTGATAAGAGTCCTATGAGCTATACATATACATATACATTTCATGAGAACCATCAGATAGTTCCATGTGCATAAGAAACTCATGCATGAGTGTGCATAGATACGTCTACCTATGTACCCTCATGTACGCTTTTCTTCATGCATGTATGTACGCATACACACTCCTCATATCTTCCACATATCAATAAAGGTGTAGTAACAAGGAAACCAATCACAAGATCAAATAGATAAACATCACTCAATAAGGAACTCAAAAGTAAACAAGACACTTACTAATGTAGACATATTGACTAAGGATGACCTACCAACTTCCCTCTTAATAACCTAGTTCTCAATTATTCTACTATGGGGTGTGTGTGTAAGCTTAGATAGGTTATGTTACTGGTTACCCGACCAAGACCTTCTCCTAAGTGATACTTCTTTTTTCTTGGAGGAATCGAACATATATCTGCAATCACTAATAATTGCACACGACCATCAATTGTGTACAAAATATGTAGTATACATAATACATCTCCAAATTTAGAATATCAACTCAATATTCATCCACTCACATAAGTGTATTCCTTCATAATCATTTAATGAGATGACATTTATTCATAAATAAGTGATTAAAAATTACAATTACAATTTATTCATCCACTGAATTCACATTACATTCATATTTTACCCTACATAGTAATAGTAAATAGTAATTACACAATTGGGGTGTAACAATTAGTATAGGCTACACATTAGGAAAGCCCTATGTAAGAGTTAGTATATAATACTATTATACTATGTTATAATTTTCATATAGACATAGCTAGACAAGATCAATGAATTTCAATGAAAACATAATAGAGATCTGAAATGAGAGAATAATTATATTCTAGATCAAAAGATAAAAATATATAATACAATTATAATACTATACTATAGATTATCATATTTTTTAATCTTATGATTTGAGACAGAACAAATAAATTCTCTAAGAATACCCTAAATAAATTTAAGTTATTAGGTAAGAAAATAATCAAAGAGGGAAACGAGTAGGGAATAGACTTATTCACACCAATACCCCCATTAATTTCAATACAGAGAGAATGAGAAATAAATAAAATATGGGTCTCGAGAAAAATATTTTAAAAGACACCCAAGGATAAAATAATTTCTCACAAATGGAGAAAATGATAAGAAATCATCTAGAAAAATCCCTCTAAAATAAAGAAAATGCAAATTTTTCTATAAAGTATGAGAATAGTAAAACCCCATGTGTGGAATTCTACCCGATAAGAGAGACGTAAAGAAACCATGTAACATCCCAATGTGTAATATTTTACACTGGTAATAGATGGTTGATAAGGAATGCTAAATATTATCCAAAACCATTGAACAAAATTTATCCCCTTATAAAACTTCAAAATTTTGACATTTTTAGGTTGGTTCCATGAAAGTTTTAGTAATATTTCACCCCTTTGTTGATGGTTCTATGCTAGGGTTTTATGGTCTAATGCCCTTATTTCATACTTTCCAAATTTTCTGAGGCTTCAAGCCCTCACGTTATATTTCTTCATTGACCCCTTTACTAGGTTGTCGGTTTTATTAATAACAACCTATGTCATTTGTCTCATTGTTATCACCTTCCCCTTTGCTTAAGCCCACCGGTCATCGGGTGTTTGTTAAATTTTAATATTTCATAGTTGGCCTGAAATATTTCACCTTTTAAAGATTTATGTATTAAGTCTTTATTTTTTTGAGGGGTCGCTACCTGTTGCCTAGCCCATAGCCCCTTCCTTATAACAAAAAATATGTGCATGTGCATAAAATCCGAGTCGTCGGATTTAATGATCAAAATCCAAGCCCTTGCATGCATGCCATGCAGTATTTAAAAAATGTATTTTGGCAGGGTCGCCCAGTGTATTAAATAATGTCACCTAATGCCCTACATGGTCTACGCGATGGTGATATGTGGATTATATTGGCAGTGTATGAAAGCTAGATAGGCCCTACAAGTGATGGGTGTGTCATCTAACTAGGGAAGACACCATTGGTCGGTAGTCTGGTCAGGCAACAACATGTAATTTTCAAACATTTTGACTCGATCTAAGTCATCCAAAGAGCCATCTTAGTGCTTGATCAATGGCTCACATTCAAAGAATTAAATTGGCCATGTGATTGTTTTTTGGATGTTGTAAATAGAAATAATTAATGGTGTATGATCTTCAGAGGATATTAGCCAGATCTCCATGCATATGAGGAACCACTTCCTGACAATAATGATGAATGGTATGTCGATTTCCATGTACCTAGAAATTAACAGTGATGAAATTAATGCCAATAAATAATCACTTGCTCACTCATGCTTCTCTTGGAGCATTGATCATCAACATCATCAATTTTCTCAATAAATATGGATGAAGGCTCATCATTTTCTTCACAGAAATTGGGAGTCTGAATTTTTTATGGCTGGCGATTGCTCTTGTGAAGATTTTTTTTATTGGTGCAAGATGAGTAGGTTAAGTGATTCTCCATCATCTATGTGTAGGTCTATCCGAGTTAATGTTTGAAGTTCAAATGATGAAATGCCATTGTGTGAGAAGAGTAATCTTTAAGGATCTCCCAGCCTGAGTATGGAATGCACGAAGCCCATCCCAGTGGTTACCAGGTGTAGCTCTCGGTTGAAAATCCAAGGTGTAATTGGAGAGGAGGCATTGTGTGGCTAGGGGAAGAGGTCTACAGAGTTCGAACAGAGACCAAAGGAAAAGTTAAGGTATGGTCACGATTCTCTAGGCAGATAGAATTCACCCTTTAATGGCTCTAATAATTCAAGTGATGGTGACATAGAGACTGACTTTGATTATGGAAAATTCTTTGTGGCGCTAACCAAGATGGCTGGTGTGAATGGAGAGGTCCTCATAGTTTCTCCAATTTCCACAATGGAACCATGTGATGATACTAGTTCTGGTGCTAAGAAATGTGTTGGTGATGAGGAAGGAGCAATGGTTTTGCCTCCTACTATGGCAAAGATGTGAGGTGAGCGCAAGTACCGTGGCCCTGGTGTTGGTTCAATTTTTGGATGATAGTGGTGGTTTTCCTTTTTTTTGTCACAATGTGTGCTAGCTCCCTTTTGGTTCAACATGGGTGTGGACAATAAGGCCTTAATGACATTTTTCAATAGGTGGGGTAACACTAGCTGGTTGTTCAAAATTTTGATTCCCCTATTTGGTAAATGATTACATCTAACCATTTGAGAATTTTGAAATGTGAATGAAATTTTGTTTTGAAATGAAATTATGATGAAATATGACTTTAATGAGCTCGATGCTTGTTTCTCTCTTATGTTATAAAATATATTTCAAGGCTCATTATAGAGGTCAGATCTTTGAATCTATAAATTTCTAGGTAGGGTATAATGAATGCATATAACACAAATTCTTGATGAATCTATTGGGAAATTGTCTTGCGTAGGGTTAATGTATCAAATAGTCTTAAATTGTTTTATGCAAATTAATGATATCAAAATAAATCTACAAAATTAAAGTATTTTCTCTCTTGTGTATAGTTGTTACAGACTATAAAATAAAATATCAAGTATAATTTCATTTATGGGTATGTGTAGGATCATCACGGAAAAAAAGGCCCTTAAGTGGCAAAAAATTCAGAAAAATTAGAGTTAGGCAACTTGACATAAAAATTTGAATAAGTTATCTATATTATTTCAAAAATTTGTAAGAATAGAATTTGTAGAAAATTGAATGTAGTTTCTAAATTACTAGGTTTATTTACAAAAAAAATAAATTGATTTAGTGAAAAAATTTAATTTCAATACAATAGTACTTAAATTTCAGGGAAAAAATAAGAAGTAGGTGTCTGTCTGTCCACCCTAACCACATTAAAATGATAATATTTTTGTATAATATTTTAGATATAAGTAGAGGACTCATGTCCCGATGTGATGCATATTTTTTTGTAATTGTCTCCAAGTAAATAATTAATTTAAAAAATTTATGAGATTTTTAAAAAAATATAAAGACTCATATGTCTGACCACCTTAACATGGTCAAAACTTCATGAAATTCATTTTTTTTCCTTTTTAATCTTATAGTATGCGAAGCATAGAATGTGATGCATGTTTTGGATTCAAAAAATATGATACCGTTTGAAAGCTAAAGATGTTTTTCAATCAGCCTAAAAATCAAGACTTTAGTCGTAATTCAATAGAAAATGAATAATAATTATTTATTAAATTCAAAGTAAAACATAATTTATATTTGTGGAAATCTGAGAATCTCCTTTAAAAACCCTTTTCGTTTCATCAATTTTGGGTAAAATAAAAATCGCCAGCCACATACCCATCATATTGCAACTTTTTGGCCCATCATGATCCTGCACATACCCTTATCTTCAATGGTTCATTTGAATTTATGATTATTTTTCCTGCCTTAACTCAAATATTTAATGAAATTCTTGGGAGAGATTTGTTGGTTTGTGATAATGTATTAAGGATTTGGTAAGAAGTGATACTTTAAGTACTGTGAATTTTTATGATGTAATGCATTGTAAAAATGGTCCACTCATTTTAGGGTTAAATATTGTGTATGACTGAATATTTCATGAATCCTCTTGCCCAATTCGATATAGCAATGGTTCATTTGTCTAGGATTCTTATAATCTAATAAACTAGAAAATAACTATCTATGGATTCAAGGTTGGAACATTACTTAATTCAAATCTTATCCATGTTGAGATGTAAGTCTCATATATACTAGTGTTCCTAGCAACTTAGTGGTTATTTTTTTGAAGGTTAGCCAAACCTTTGATGAATAATTTCTATTTTCATTTAGTAGGGACAAATTTGTGTGTTGAAGTGTTCTTGAGGTTTTGAATATCAGATGAACACAATAAGGGACACCCTCCTTGGTCTCATAGAGCCTAAAGAGTAGGAGTAAAGGCCTTAGAATATTTACATTTTATGTTGGCCTTCTAGCCTAGGAATTTCTTGAATATAAGGCAGGACATCCCTTTAGAGAAATTTGGGGTTTAGCAGGAAAAAACACCAACATCCCCTTAATAAGGAAAAAGATAATATGTATGCAATGTTTCATCCCATTTTCAAAAGGAATATGAGGTAATGAATATATGGAATTATTTCTTTGAAAACTATTCAATTGTAATCATGTTGACGGAATGAGGATTTACAATAAATTAGTGAGTCCTAGACCTAATTAGAGAAATTTAAAAATTAGAACCTTATGGAAATAGATATAGAATATCATCTAATGGTGCATGTGACTCTCTTAGATGTATCTCAAGAGTCTCTATCAAAATTCTAAACTATTACAAATTAATATATGGATAAATAAAAGGAGGGTTTGAATGTGGCATCATAATATCCAAATAAGATGATTTATTGCCACACAAGCTAACATTATGGAGGAGATGAATTTCCCTAATGCTTTCCTCTAAACATAAAAAATATTTTAAGTACTCATCAGATGGATCTATCTCTATATGTAATCTAGAAAATTTTATACCTTAAAAATTTCACATTATGTTTTGCTCCCTAATTTATTGGACTTAATTAAGTTGCTAATTTTCAAAATTATGCACTCCAAAGCCTAAATTTTACCCTTTTCTAAAGGAGCACAAGCATTGAATAAATGCAACCAATTATTGAATTAATCTTGACTTTGAGTGTCCTAGAAATTTAGGCCAAGACCCATTCACCCATGGGAAAATGGCCCCCCCTTCTTAGCCAAGACCCAAATTTAAATATGTTACTGGTGGAATCATAACATCCAAAATTCAAATATGAAGTGTCAACTTTTGGAATCTAATTTTTGTTAGATTAGTAAAATTGCATATAAATATCTAGTTACTTTATCATTTGAAATCTAAGACACACAACTAAGAAAATACTATTGTTAAGAGAACTATTGAGAAAGTCAAGAGTAGTATCTCAACGCTTTATTGCAGAAATTCAAGATCCTAACATCATGTCAATTCTATGCGAGTGTATGTGTGTTCATGCTCATTTTTTTGTGAAGGCTAACCCTTGTTGTAGGTCTCTAAAGAATTCAAGCATTCAAGTAAATAAAGATCTAAATCTTTAAGGTCTTGTGTATGACTTCAGCCCTTCAAGGAAGCCATTGAAGGGTGGTGAGTTGCTACATTTTGTTCATTCATCATTCCTCCCTATCAATTATCATTCCTATCATTCACATTTCCATTGTGGAAAGTGGAAACACTTACCTAGGGTTTGATTGAGGAAAGCCCCTAAAATGGCCCAACATTTTCTCCTCCTTTGAATGTGTAGGTTATAGGTTTTGAAAGGATAAAATGAAGATTGAAGTAAAATTCTTAATTATTGTTTTTTTTTCCATCAAAGTTGTCAAGCTATGGAAACTCAATTACAAAACTTACTGACGATATTCTAAGACTTTTACAACCTAGAATTAGGAGCTCAAATCTTACATTAGAGGATTGTAAAAATGGTTTTAGGACCCCTCATCAAAGACCCATTCGCCCCTAGGTGATTGAGTCCCTCTTCGCATGTTGGATCCTACTTTTGGTGACAAGTACATATCATTTGACACTTCCTAGATCCACCTACAATTTATAGTTTGAATCTGCGCATCTTCAGAATATTGTGTTTTTTATATTAGGTCATATATATCAATTAGGTCAATCATCACAAATCATTTTAAATTCATTTCTAAGACTCTAATTTTTTTGATCCAGGTGTAATTGAACCACCTTTGAGGTTGAAAGTCAATCTATGCACCTTGTGGATTTACATCCTAATTAAGCCTTTGTAAAAGTGGAATTTCTCCTAGGTTCTTTGCCTTTAGAACATAATTCATTCATCCCCATCTCCATTTTTCTTTGTTTCATTTTAGTGAAGCTAAAATTTAACATCATAGCTTTCTGATTTGGTAGTCTTTCAAACCTTAGATCTAGGTTTTGCATCATTTTATTTTGCATCATTCTTTAGGGTTTCATATTTGCATCATAAAAAGTCATAAAAATCCAAAAACATTTAATCCATATTGCATCATAGCTTACATTAGGGTGTGTTTCAGTCATTTAGATAAGATTTTCATTTCAAACTTGCATTAAAAAAGGTGTCATTTTGTGTCAAAATTGTCATACATTTGAATTTACTTTACATTAAAAAAATCTAATGAAACAATCATTTTAAAACGTATTTGCAAATAGGATCAATAACCTTAAACAAAAACTTAGAGATTCAACTTTTCATTTTTAAAAAATACTGAACAAGGACCCATTCACCCTAGGGCAACCCTATCCTTGTACAATTTCTTCAATAGTATTTTGTATAGTTGTTTATCTCTATCTACTCAGTTTTCAAGAACTTCCTCATCTCTATTTGAATTTTATAATTTAATATTCTAGGGAATTTTTGAATTTAGTTCATTTGGTGAAAGAAATTACATTGTATATGGTTAAAATTTGCATTCAAAAATGAACATTTTCATGTCTTTTTCCTATTAGAATCATTCAATTATTATATTATAGATCTAAAAATTATATTCAAATAATTGGTTGAAAAAATCTTCAACATCATTGCATACTTTCATCTTGCATCAAATTGGATACATTAAGAAAATTATTTACTATTTTAGCTATTTACAAGGAGAATCAGAATACTTAAACAATGTAGAGCATAGTTAGATTTTAAAATTTCAAAACCCCTGACCAAGACTCAGATACCCTTGGGAAATCCTATAGACTACTTTTCTTGGTTAGACAAATTTTCTCTTAGATATATGTTATTGTGTTCCTTTTTTGCCCCTATTGTCTATTGTCTGTTTTTGAAGGTTTTTTGTACTTATTTAGTAGTTTGGTGTTCATCTTGGGTGAAATTTGGTTTTGTGAAGCTTGCATGTTTCACAAATTTGTTTCCTATTAAAAATACTTCAATGAGATGTAGTTCTTGAACTATGACATCTTATGTTGTCTTTACATCCATTGTGGGTCATGAGTCTTATAACTCTTTCATGACTAGTGTTGTCAATACTCAACCCATTTTGGACTCTATTCATGATGTTACCATTCCAATGAAAACCTCACAAGAACCTACCTTCATAGATATTGAGAATATGTATGCTCATGTCTTTGAAGACAAACTAAGAAAATTGGACAAGGACATACAAAAACTTCAAGACTATGTGAATACTGAATACTTTGTTGGTATAGTAATCCCTATAATTGATAGCATGAGGAATTTGATTAATGGTGACCATGGATTAGAGGTTGTGTGTAGCTTGGCCCATATAGTTGATGATAATTTAACTAGAATGGCTAGTTTTTCTCAATCTTTGGGAGACACTCAAAGTCAAGGAGGAAGTCAAGTCTCCCTCCCTAGAACAATAGCCTCTATTCTTACATACACAACTCCAACTATTGCTTCAACAATTCAACCAATCATTGAAATAACTTCAACAATATTTATTTCCAGTAGAAATCTTTATGGTTTTGTATCTTCACATGTCACACCTCAAGTTCCATCCCCACTCATAGATGTGCAACATAGTATTGCACAAAAAACATACACCATTCCATGATATTCACCTGATTCCAAAAATATGTCAAGCAATGATTATCTCATAAATAAAATCTTAAAAAATGTGGCATCAAATCTCAACAATAACCAAAACCAATGTGTAAATTCATCAAGTATGTGCAGGATCATCATGGAAAAAATAGGCCCTTAAGTGGCAATAAAATTCAGAAAATCAGAGTGAGGAAACTTGACGTAAAAATTTCAATAAGTTATGTATATTATTTCAAAAATATTTTAGAATATAATCTATAGAAAATTTAATTTAGTTTCTAAACTACTAGGTTTATTTATTTTTTTAAATCTATTTGGTGAAAATTTGAAATTTCAATGTAGTAGTACTTAAATTTCAAGGAAAAAAAAAGAAGTAGTTGTCTGTTTGACCACCTTAACCACAATAAAATGATAATATTTTTTTATGAGATTTTAGATATAAGTAGGGGACTCATGTCCCAATGTGATGCATATTTTTTTGTAATTTTTTTCCAAGTAAATAATTATTTATAATTTTTTTATTACAACTTTTAAAAAATATAAAAAATTGTATCTCCGACCACCTTAACTTGGTCAAAACTTTGTGAAACTCAAATTATTTTTTTAATCCTATAGTATGGAAATCATAGAATGTGACACATATTTTAGATTCAAAAAAATGTGATACCGTTTGAAAGTTATAGATTTTTTTCAATCAACCTATCAATTAGGACTTTAGTTGTAATTCAAATAGACAATGAATAATAGTTATTTATTAAATTCAAATTAAAGCATAATTTATATTGGTGGAAATATTAGAATATCCTTTAAAAACCCTTTTCGTTTCATCAATTTTGGGTAAAAAAAAAGTTGTTAGCCACATGGGCCATCATATCACTTAGATATTGCCACTGTTTGGCCCATCATGATCCTACACATACCCCATCACAATATATCAACATGAGCCCATTTTCAAAGTAGAGATATTAAAAGTATAGAGGCCATAAAAATAAGAGATCCCCCACTTTGAAAAGTACAATGGTAAAGGGGATCACGTAGTAACTACATATTAGCATATACAACCATGTGTTGTGACTTTATTTTTGAGGATAAGCTACAAGCTAAAATTTTCCCTAGGTCATTAAAAGACATGGCCTTGGAATGGTTTTGTTAATTACCTAATAACTCAATCCACTCATTTAATGAGATGGTTGATTCTTTTCTCAACCATTTCCACGTCAATATTTGTCCTAAGATCAACATAATTGATTTAATGAGATGTAAACAAAAACAAGGTGAAATGGTTGCAAATTTCATGAACCATTATCAGTTGATAATATAACAAGTTAATCTAACTCTTCTTGATGTGGAAATAAAAATGATTTGCATTGACAAATTGCAAAAGGATATAAGGTAAAAATTTATATTAATGAAATTTATATCCTTTATAAGCTTGTGTATGATGCTTCGTGAATATCAAAATTTGGTTAGTAAGTATGAAGATGCATCTTCATTGGCTCATATTGAGAAATCTGAACCTATACATCAAAACAATTACCAACCATTCAAGAAGACAAACAAAAAATCTCTAAAGATAAACACACCTCAAATAACTAACCATGTTGAGCATCAAGTTCCTACCATAAATTTAACCCCATACTAGTTTAGAGAAAAAGATAGATAACTCACCTTGCTATCTTATTCCTAACATTCAATCATGCTGAAACTTTTGAGTAAGAACCTAATCCACTTGCCTCTGATTAGACCTGTGGATACAACTAAACCTCTACCTCCAAATTTTAAACCAAGAACATTTTGTCAATATCACCACATAAATAGACATGATAAAAAATTATGCATGCATCTTAAACATCATGTTCAAGAACTCATTTATTCTAATCACATTCAATTGGGTGGTGTTAATGATAAAGAGAATAAATTTTTTGCCCTGCATAACCAAAATTTGTAAAATTTTAACATTTCATGCCTAATCATCAACCAACTTTGTGAAAGCTTGTGATGTTAAGAATGGTGAGATGAATATTGATATAATTAATGACATTAATAAGGATTATAATAATAAAGAGGATGGTTTACAAATAATGGTTGGTTTTGTAGATTTACAACCTCATAAGGGCCAAACCATTGAGTTACTTGTCATTGTTTTCACCAATAGTGATGCACTTAGAAATTCACCCAATGGTCCTTTCTAAACTAATGGTCATATTATTGAAAAACCTATAAAATGAATACTCATTGATCCCACACATGTAGATAATGTGATCATGGACCTGAGTTCTTGTTTGTGTAAGAGCTTTATCAAGATCCATATGAAAAATCAAAAGCATAGAAAAAATCATAATGGTTTTGCTTGCCTTGTGATAGGTTGCATCACCCCAAATAAATTAGACGTCTCATTCTTCATCATTCCATTGTCGAACCAATTTAATGTGAAGCTAGGATACCCATGCTTATGCTCCATGAATGTTGTCTTGTTGACTATTCACAAAAGCATAAAGTTCCCCTTTGAAAGTCAGATATTTATGGTGCACCATGGTGTTAACATTTAACCCTCTATCTTCTAATCAAAAAATTTCATTAGATTTATTTTTACCTCAAACTATGGAACCTATAAAACCTCATGAAAATTTATTTTTCAAGTCATATCAAAAGTTCAAGGAAAAATGCATAGAAGATTTATCTCTTAGCAATATTCTTGAGAATGATAGGTCTATGGTTGTTCCTTCTCTCCAGCCCATCATAGATGAACCCATGTTTGAACCAAAAAACCGTCCAAGTAACTAGAATAAGTATGCAGTTATTCCTCCACCTATATCTTATAAGAGACCAAGAGAAAATAAAATTATTCCTTTTTTCCACCAAGGATAAAACAAGTGTATAGATCTAAAGAGATAGTAGTTTCACAACCCCCGATGGTTCCTTCAGGTCCTCCTTTACTACAAGAAATGAAACCTATGGTTGATAAACCTACTCCTACCCCATCACAACTTGAAAATCATGAAATAATAAATAAAAATGCTAAAGAGAGTAGGCATAGATGTCATTCTATTTCTCATTGAAATTGGAAGAAAAGAAAAAAAAAATGCATGATAATCCAAAACCCATGGAAAAAAATAAAGAAGAAATCCAACTTTCACCCAAACAAGACATTGAACAAAAAAAAGAAATGAAACAAGAAAATCCAAAAACAATTTTCATAAAACCTACCATAGTGATCAATTTAGATGATGAAAATAAAATTGATAAATTGATGAAGATGTGCATAATGAGCTTAACGTTTTATTTTCAAAGAAAATAAATTTAGATGGGGGAAACCATGATGATCCTCATGATGAGAGTGACCCACCTCATGTTGCACTTAGAGATTCTCCTAGTACAACACTTTTTGTAGTCCCTTTAGCTACTTATCTACCTTCCATTTATGATGAGAAATATTGGGATGCAAACGACTTGCTTTAGGTCAGCTCGCATCTGTGGTACTTCTTTATGTTTGGTTCATATGTTCTTTTTGTTTTCTTAAAAATGATGTGACCTCCTATGTTGTGTTGTTTGGTGTATATTTATGTTTCTGAGTTTTCTTTGGATGACCCTTGTTGCTCCATTGGCACAAGGATAGAAATGAAACAAACTTTTCATGATTTTCTTCTATTTGTATCTTCATTCTTCTATATTTTGTAAACTTTATCTTTACTTTTTCCTTCTTTTTATCCTTTTGGGGATGATGCAAATCATTAAGACATTTAGGTCTACTCCAAATTGACCCAAAAGTTTCTTTGTCTTCTCTTTGTGTCATTCCTCCTTTGTGTTTCTTGTTCCATGAGCATTTGGGGAATGATATCAGTTCTGACCTTTATTATATCATTATAGAAAATATGTATACGAACCACAGATCCATGGATCCAAGTTAGTGTACCTTTCTATGTTATTCTGGGGGAAACCCCTTATCATTGTGTAGCTTTATTTGGAAGTATATCATTGGCATAACAATTCCCAATTAGTCTCTTGTGATCTATTGTTACATGGAATCTATAACTTTCTACTTTAAAATAATTGCTCACAACATGTTGTTTTGAAATTTCTTTAAAGTGGGGGCATACATTGGCCTTATTTTGGTTCATTTTGGCCATAGGGGTTGGACTTAGTGGTGCATTGGCATTGGCATTTTCTTTGCTTCACTTTGTTCACAAGATTTGAACTTAGTGTATCATTAGCATACCATCATGATCATATTGTGGCACCTTATTGAGGCTATCAAGGATAATAACTCTAGGTATGGTTTTTATGAGAACACCTTGTAGACCTAGTGTGTGTTTCTCATTTTTCTACCATTATGTGCACACCTTGTAGACCTAGTGTGTTTCCTATCCTATCTTGGGGGCTCACCTAGTGAATAGCAAACTTCACTAGCTCCTGTGCCTTCCAATTTTTTATTCACCTAGAAAATATTAGACTTTGATATTGTGTGTCATGAACACCTTTTAATATGGCCACCTCGAATAATAGAACTTACTTGCCAGTGAAGCCATGTATTCCATGAGTGATTTGTATGAAGTTAGTACTCATGGAGGATTTTTTTATTTGATGGATAGCATTTGTTATTTGAGACAATTTAATACTGAAGTCTCTATTAGGGGTGATTTTGGTCAAGCACAATGTGCTAGGAAATAAGGGTTATTGCCTCTCTTGGAAAGAAGTAATAGCTACTACAATGTTCCTTTCTATTAGGTCATAACTACATGGGTAGCACAGTGGTTAGATCAATGTAGTTTAATGAGGGGATATGGAATTTAGATAATTGGAAAATTATATGTAATAAAAAAATAATAATCTTAATAATTCAAAACAATAGATTGCATTTTAGTAATACAACATTTTTTTATTAATTTGTTGCTCTTTCAAAACAATTTGGAAACCAGTTATGAAATAAAGTGAAAAAATAAGTAGGGTAACAAGAAATGATGTAAATCTATTCTAATCAAACACCAACAAGAAACATTTCATCATTCACTTTTATACATTTTTAAACGAGATCTTCCAAAATAATCATTAATGTGAATAGAATCAAACACATTTACAACTAAAAATAGTGCAATATTTAAAGGAAATAGAATCATTCAAAATATTTTCACATTTCATACAACCAAAACACTATCAAACATGCATAGATTTTCCCAAAGAAACCTTAACTCCACGGTTATAAACAAGATCTGATCAATTTGACAAGTGTGATTAAAATAAAATGTTCAAACCATCACCATTGTATCGGATTCAAATGCATGCAACATAGGAATTATCCTTAAATGAATAAATTTATTCTTTGAATTAAAATCAGTAAGTAAAATCCACACCAAGATTGTATTGTTTTTTTTACAAAAATTAAATGAAAAATTGAATCCTTTGCAATGACCCAAAATTAAAAATATATAGGAAAATAAATTCCCATAATTTTGGATCTTAATTGGAAAGTAATTGGAGCTAACTCCAACACTTGATTCCTTAACAAAATTAAAATAAAGAAAAACTGGGCACCCTAGTTGAAGTTCAATTCAATTATTGAAAATTAGAAAAAATAAAACAGCTAAATGAAATACCGAAACCCAACTAACACTAATTGCTAGCTCAAAAATTCCCCATGCCCCTATTGTCCTTTCATCTTAGCATGAGATTTATGATCAACATTAACTCCATTTTCAACACCAACCTTGCATCATCTGGGCATGAGATTGAAACAACAACTCACTAGACATCTTGATTAATAGTAAAAAGGTTAGAGGAAGTTAAATATCAATAGAAATGTCAGTATCTCTAATCACTTGGTGAAATAGTTCGACCATGTTGGCACAATTTCATTCATATTTTCCATCAGTGGCCCATTGTGAAACTAGATTTTAACTTTTTGGTTGAAGGCTATCTTCTCCATTTGTTTCTATATTTGAGTAAGCAATTCTAATTCTATGTGGAGAGACTATAGCTTGACCTTCTTATTGACCATTTTATCAATACCTTCCTATGTTACTTGTCAGTACATCTAGTTTTTCCATTCCTCGACCATTCTTCTAGGATCATTCACCATCACTAGACTATCCCAAAATGTGCAACCAAGGTTTTCTATCACCTGGTATATGTTATTCATGGCTTTCTCTACCTGGCTTTTATCATTGTTCAACCTATTTTTAAATTTATTCAAAATTTTAATCTAGAATTTTGTTTCTCTTTCCCAAATTGAAATCATGTCTTCTTCCCCATCATCTATGACAATAGCCTTTATTAATTCCTCTACTTTGGTTTCATTTATTTTATGGAGGATATGAATGTACTCGTCCCATACCAATAATTCTTCGCCAATGCTCAATATTATTTTTTGTACATTCCTATCCTCATGTCATAAATACTATTGTATGAATTAACTAATTCCTTCAAAACTTGTTCTGCCAATTCAAGAAAAAAAATCATCCACTATTAAGCAATGGGAATCCACCCATCCAAGTCAAAAATTTGACTTCACCTTTCAACATTTCCTATAATGTAGACTGAGGATCCCTGACATCAACAGGTCCAATATAATTACTTATACAAGTAGTTAGTCATGCTACCTGAGCCTTTAGCTCATCTTTGTCACTTTCATATTTTTGCATCCTTTTCAAAATTGTAGACATAGACATCTGCAAGGAGCTACTCCCACTCCTTAGTCTTTACACCTAGGTCCACTTGTCTAATTTGGTAATCTTCTAGTGTCATCTCAGACTCTAATTTTTCAACTAGGTGGATAGCTATCTCGGCTATCCTATTTCTATACTCATCATTGAAGATTGTAGAAATACTTTGAGTTTTCTTTCTTCTCCTCCTTGGAGATTGCAAGGTTTCAGATAATACACTTAAACAATACTCTAGAGTCTCCATATAAGACCTCTACCATTTACAAATGGTTTGATCTAGCCATACAAGTATGGCTATAGTTTTCTCTCTTTGAGGAGAGGAGGTGACCTTAGTGTCATTAGTTTTCTCTGAGTGTCATCTATCCCCCTCTAATCATGCTCTTGATCAACTCTTTCTTATTCTTGAGGCTTCTCTTATTGTCTTTCTTTTTCAATGTGAGACAACTCCTCAATAATATTTTTTTTTTATTCCTCAACTCATTCACTAAGCACACTCTCTTGAGGAATATGCTCTTTTATGCGAGCCTCTTCTTTATTTACTTCTTCTTTATTAATATGTTTTGCCAATACTTGTTCAAAATTCATATCTAGTTGAACATTTTCAAGAAACAAAGCATCCTCATCGTTTTGTATTTCCTCTTTTCTTGGAGGCTCATTTTATATTTCTCCTTCATCCAATGTTGTTTCAATAGGGATTTCCTCTCCCTATGGTATATAATCTTTTGAAAGAGGAGGAGTAGATGATGGTGGCTGAAAAGGTGGAGTTGGAATTTTCTCCTTGGGTGATTGTGGAGGAGTTAGCAGTGGTGGCTCATGGGGGGAAATTAAGTAGTGTATTTGTTTATCCTCCCTTTGGGCTGCCATTTCTTTGATGGCTTCCTCAGCCCTCTTCTTTCAAATAAGGCCACTATCATCTATGGGTTATTTTTCAAATTCATAGGAGAAAATATTTACTAATCTCCTCTCTTTTATTTTCTTTCTCACTTCTTTGGAGGTTCTAAATTTTCCTTTTTCTTATAATTAATAGTACTAGGAGATGGTTTATTTACAACACTATGTGACTCTAAGCCTATAGTGGGTTATTCTACTATGCTCTCTCCTTTCTTCTCCTTCTCAATTCCTTTGATAGGCTTCGGAAATATGCATAGGGAAAGGCCTTTCATACCATTAGAGAGAGAATTCCACCACACCCTATGTTTTATCTTTTATATTATTATTCTATAATAATGAAGAATCAACATTGAAAATGGGTTGGCCCGATACCCCTTAACTAGACTAAGCAAGGTCAAGGAATTTTCTATCTTCTTTCTATTCATTTGGGATCTAGAGGTCTATGCAATGTCTCATCAAGAACATTGTCAATCAACATTAGTCCTTTCTTCATTCTTCAAATTCCTTCTCATAGTTGTCCTAGTGATCTTAGAACTTGGGCTCATGAATGAAGTATGCACCCATTACTTTTCTGATATTTCCAATGGGATCAAACCTTCCTCGGGCATCATTGTACAAGGAAAACCTGCACCAAAAAATGCCATGGAGACAAAACCATAACCGTTGAGTTGTTAGTTTCTGGTAGTAGACATCGCTTTACTCCTCCTCGGTTAAGTACTTGTCCACCCATTTTTGGTACTCTTCATCCGTTGGCGAGTAAAAATTCAACACCTTATTCACCTTAATATTATAAGGTGTATAATTCACTGCAACTTGATTGGCCTCTCTTTCAAAAGACTATAAGAATGTGTTGGTATTAATTATTTTGTCCATGCTACTTACCAACAAGTCATAATCAGAATAATCACAAATCAATTTGATTTGTGCATTAATAACTTCCTCTACCCTTTCCTACCACTACTGCAATGTTTTAACATTTCCTTGTGCATCAGTGATGTCTAGCAAAAATGTGTCACTCAGTCATCAAAGCTCTTTACCAGCTCCCTAATTCTTCTACTCAAATCATCAGGTAGGGCCTAGAATCCCTTAAATGATTTCACAAAATGTTGAGTAGGATTTAATGACTAGGGCCTATTGTCTACATCAAACCTAGAAGCCTTAAACATAATATCTAAGTCATTGGCCCTAGGGATCCACTTCTCAACCAGAGAAAAAACTATTTCCTGGTCCCTATTTATATTTTTTATTCCATCCAAAAAAAAGAATACAAAGAATGTACATATGGTAATCTACCATCCACCCTCTCATTTAAATGCCTCAAAACTATTTCCACCACCTCATTTTGTTTGGTAGTAGCACCACCCTCATTTTCCTTTAAGGCAGCCTATAATTATGTGATCTTATTCAATATTTGTTTATTGGTGGGATCCACAAAATACTCAACTTCTTCTTCAACTGACCCTGGTGTAAGATTGAGAGCAGGTGTCTGGATGGGGGATCCTAGAGTAGAAATAATTGGAGTAGTAAGGGGGACTGATCCTGAAGTAGGAGGTAATGCCTTGATAGCAGGAGCACTGGAGGATTCTCCTGCCTCTCCATATTTCAATCTATCTACTTCAGATTGTAGCTCAACATTCCTTTGTTGCATCCTACTATACTCCCCAGTTATTATGTTGTACTTCTCCATCAGACTCTTCTTTTTAGCCTCTTCTCTTTCAACTGTCTTCTGCGCCAGTTTGGAGACATTTACCGTTAGGCTTGTAGCTTCTGTTGAAGTTTTAGAAGCTCTCTTGATAATTAGCCCTCCCCTTAGGTTTGGACTAATATCAACTACATTATGTTTTCTTCCCTAGGGTGCCAATTCCCATATGGCTAGAGTTTCATACTCCTCACTGAAGGCATAATCATGCAAAGCTTCCTTAACCTCTTCTTCACTATTTTGCAAAGGATGCTTGGACTGTAGGATAGCATTAAATGCTACAACATCAACTATGTCCCACTCAGGAAAAATTAGGACACCAGCCTGATTCACAAGTCTCTTACCTTCCTCAAGAGTGATTTTAGAGAATTCCTCCATGAGTTCGGCCTTGACCTCATCATCATTCTCTTGCTTAGACCTGTCAAGTCTAGATTCTCTCCTTCTCTTGCACTTATCCTGGTATTCCTCCAGTTTCATCCTCCAAATTAGTTGCAAGAACACAAGAGTCTTCACAAAGGCATCGTCATCTAAGAATGCCTTGCATGCCTCCATCCTAGCATTTTGTACACACTACCCCTTGATATCCATATCAGATAACACCAATTGTGTTGATCTAGGAGGAGAAGGGATACCAACCTACATGTCTTAATCGGTCACAATTATTTCATCCATTAGAGCCTTCTGTGATTCCTCAATCCTTTGCCTCTTAGGGCTTGGTTCTGATGGTAGAACTACAACATTACTTCTTGGTGGTAAATCTAAATCCACAATCCTTATCCCTCCAGGTACTCCAATCCTTGGACCCAGCTGTGATAAAACTTGCATTATTTGTTTTCCCTTCTTATCCCCCTCGTCCTCTTCACTACTATCATTCCTCTTTCTCTTGTATAGAGGTTTTTCAACCGAGGGCTGATAGGTTGGCCAGATTTTCCTCAGGCCTCACCTGTGGTCTCTGAATTCCAAAATCCATTTCCAAGTTGACCTTCTTGGTACTCAAGGTTCCGATGATTTCTTTAAAATTGTCCAACAAGAAAGCAATTCTCTTGTAGAATGGAGTAACTCCATTAATGGATCATATTTTGGATCCATTTTATGCACCATGGCTTGCAACTTCTCATAGGAAATCCATTTCTCGTTACTCAATTCTTGCCTATTTAAGTCAAATTCATTCATGATTAGGTCCTTAGGAAATTTGAATTCATGTACAAATTTTCCACCTTTAATTCGTTGCCTGAATAAGGCAAAGAATACGTCCAGGTCATGTTGCCTCCTAGATCCACTCTTCAAATGATAGTTATCAAAAACCCTTCCAAAGTGGACCCATCCTCCCTTGGAAAAGACAAAATCTAAAACAATAGTATAATCAGGGAACAAAGTCCCTTTTCCTCTCCCTATTAGGTTGTCTTCATGAATACAAGCTAGCTAGCACATGACCTTAGAAAATCCCACCCTTTATGGTACATTATATGGGAGAATGTGAGGGGCTCCCTAGAAACCAAACACCCTTAGGATAGTGGTTACAGGCTATAAGATGATATCACCCCAATTGTGGTAGACCTTTAAATCAAGCTTCCTCACCTTTGGTTAGAGGAACTCACGCAAATCCTTAGGAAATCTTGGCACATTCACCACTAACCGAGCCTTGAGTCTAGAGGTAAAGCAGTTATCTAACTAGACAAAGCTGGCACCTCCCCTATTTTAAGACAAATCTGCACTCCACATCTATACTAGTAACCTTTCTCCATTCACCTCTTGCCTCAACTCCATCTTCTCTAAGAAGAAGTCATCATTCCTATATAGGAACATATGCATTAATAGGGAGTACCAAAAGAAAGAAGTGTTGGCATCCCCCACAAGCAACTTCAGCAAACCATCATGTATCTTTTCTGCCAGAAAAGATGCATAGTCGTACACCATGGAGAAGTTGGGTTGCCCAATCTAAGCCCCCATAAACATGTATGCAATGGGCATTACTGTGTTTGGGCTGAAACCCAAAATTTGGTACAATGAATAAAATATTACAAAAAAGTGATTGGCAAAACAACTCAGCCTAAAAGGCTCCTGGTCAATTGGGCTGATAATAATTGTTGAACTGCCTACCTTGGCCATGTGAGGGGGAAGTAACTTTGAACTGAAAAATGGTTTTGGCCTCGCATACTCCTACTTCATCTCCTCAAAATCAATTTAGACCAAGAATGAGCTAAGCTAACTCAAGTCAAAAACCTATTCGATCTCAATTGCACTTATGCTCAGCATAATCCCACCATCATTATCTCTAATTACCCTTGTAACTGGGTCATAATGTGCCACCACTACTCTGAGTAGGTCCATGTCATGAAACACATTCGACACTGCTAGCTTCCCCATGTCGTATCTCCAGCCATTTGAAAAGGGGTGGGGTAGGTTTCTTTTTCCATACCAAAGTCTAAACATTTTGAGACCTCTCATTGGAACCCTAGCATTTGAAAATATTATAGTCTTTGCATACTAGTCCCTTACCTAGGGTTTTTACATTCATTAAAATCAAACCTCTCCTTCTATCATTTGTTGATAATGGGAGTTGATCCATAAATTCATCATATAAATTTCTCTACATGTAATCAATATGGCCAGAATGCTGCTTCAGTGGTGCCATCTCAAACAACTAGGGCTTTCTTATAATTCAAATTCTTGAATAAACTAGGGCTACCTAGAAAGCGAGATTACAACACACTTATGCAATTTCTAAATATTCAAACGAACCTGTAACCCTATATCAACAATCAACAACCTTTTGACCAGTACACTACAACCTCTCACAAGAATTACAGTCAAATCAAAATAGTGATACAAAAATAACTCGCGGGATTTCGTGCCTTGCAGAGAACCAGAATTTCATTGTGATTGCTTGAAAATATTTATCTCTGGCTCTGAGCCACTTTGAAAACACTTGAATTCCTTTGTGGTGAAGATAGAATGAAATGAAATCCTTTATGTCCATTGAAATTTTCTAGTAGATGTCTCATCTGCCATTAAATCCCATTTTCATGTTGTGCCAACAACTCCAATCGCATTTGACATGAATTTAAACATCAGTCATCGATCTTTCATTTTTTTCAGATCATTGAATGACCACCTTCAAAAAGGATGATGTAACCTCCATGTCAATGTCGAGGGCCCACCACAATACGCAACTTCAAAGGGATACACATGGTGCCCACCTTTGATATCACAATAACTAAACATCCTACATCTTTGGATCACGCAATGGCGGGCAACCGTTGATTCCCACCATCAACGATCATGTTCACTCATAGCAGTCAGCAAAACCAAACATAACCATTGAGCAACTTTTCATCAAGATTAAAAAACTACCATTGATCTTGAGCATGTGCATTTCACAGCTCCCTTAGCACCCCACCTTTTAACCCATTAATACCCAATACAAATATTATACACTTAATTAATCCCTTTTCGGCATCAGTAATTGAGACACATGGCGCCCACCTGTGATATCACAATCGGTTGAAACTCAACGGTGATGTCATTGCGAGATTGTGGGGAATGGTTAGGATCAACCATAGGGAGATTGATGAACATTAAAATACTTTCCCTAGAAAATAAGATAATTATTAAAAGGGGAAAGGGGACATCGCCTAGGCCAACGACAAACTATGGCATAAAGTTGTTCTTAAAAAATGGGGCATGGGCTGACCTAGACTTAGGAAATAATAAAGCCCGGTGAAATATTTAACACAATTTATTAAAAAGAGGCCTAGCCTAAATGATTCAATGAGGCATAAGTCATTTTAAAACCTCCCTCAAAAAGGTAATGACAAAAAAGATCCAACCTAGGTTTTAAGATGGAACATTAGGATTTCAGAATAACATGACATACTAGCATTGTGGCAGAAAATTAATGGAACCCAAAGGATAAAATTTGAGGCTCCATCAGGGTCCCCATTTTTCGAAGGGAAAAAAGGGGCATGAGTTTGAAGGCACAATAGTCTCTTTACCTTATCGACTCCAATATTTTAGTACTAACCTTGTGCTTTTTTGTGTGTCTTCTTCATCTTTACACTATGTTTACATCATGTTTGTTTTCATTTTATCGTCATCATTATGTTCCATAGTATCATGTGTGGTTTCATCATGTATGCTTCATGTTTTCTAACATGTATGTTTTTGCATGTTGTTTTGTTGTATTTCATACATGTGCATGTTCCTTTATGCTTATGCTTGTTTATCATGCAATCTTCGATCCTAGGGGCTTGGCCATCTCCCTTGCTACTTATTCATCCTATCTCCTCAATATTTGTACAATCAAACCCCACTTGACATATTTCTCTACTTTAGTGTGAGTCTAAGCATGAGTTCATACTCTCACTAAAGTGGGGGCTCAATTTAGTGTAGAAAAATGTATACCTTAACAATTTCACATTATATTTTGTCCCCATAATTTATTGGACTTAATTATGCTCCCAATTTTCCAAATTATGCATTCCAAAGCCTAATTTTTACCATTTTCTGAAGGAGGACAAACATTGAATAAATGCATCCAATCATTAAATTACCTTTGACTTTGAGTGTCATACAAATTTGGGCCAGGACCCATTTATGCATGGGTGAATGGGCCCCCCTACTTAGCTAGGACCCAAATTCTAATATGTTGTTGATGGTATTTTAACATCCAAAATTCAAATATCATGTGCAAAATTATGGGAAATTAGTACAATTATGTATAAATACCTAGTTATTTTATCATTTTAAATCTAAGACACACAATTGAGAAAATACTATTGTCAAGACCACTATCAAGCAAGTCAAGAGTGGGATTTTAGAGCTTTATTATATTAATTTAGGATCCTAACATTGTGTCAAATTATATGTGATTTTATGTGTTTCATGTTTTTTTGAAGGCTAACCCTTGTTGTATGTCTCCAAAGCATTCAATATTCAAGAAAAGAAAGATACAAATCCTTGAGGTGCAATGCATGACTTCAGTCCTTCAAGGAAGCCATTAAAGGATGGTGAGTTGTAGAATTTAATTTTATTCATCATTCCTTCCTTTCAATTATCACTCTTATCATTGTCATTGGCATTTGGAAAGTGGAAACACTTACCCATGGTTTGACTGAGGCAAGCCCCTAAAATGGCTCAAAATTTTCTCCTCCTTGGAATGTTCAGGTTACAGGTTTGGAAATGATCAAACCAACATTTTAAAAAAGTTATCAATTGTTGCATTTGTTGCCATAAAAGTTGTCAAACTACAAAAACTCAATTAAAAAATTTACTGACAACATTCTGACACTTCTATAACGTAGAATTAGGAGCTCAAATATTCAATCAAAGGATTGTAAAAATAGTTTCAAGACCCCTCATCAAAGACCCATTTTCCCTTACGTGACTGAGTCCCTCTTGTCATGTTGGATCTTAATTTTGGTGATAGGTACATATCATGTGAAAGTTCCCAAACACACATTCAATTTACAATTTTAGCATATGCATCTTTATAATATTACATTTTTCATATTAGGTCATATAGTTCAATTAGGTGAATCATTCCAAACCATTTCCAATTGATTTCTGGTGCAGGAGCACCTTTGATGCAATTTTGGGTTATATTGTGAAACTTTGGTTTTAGAGTTTTTTTGTATTGATTGATTTAAATAAGGTCATTTATGACCATTTGGGATAATTTGGATCCACTTTGGTGTGTTTAGGGTCTTTTGGTCAAAAGTTGTGAAAATTGTAAAAGTTGCTCAAAAGGTTGTCAAGCAACTTGTGAAAAAGTGTCATTTAGGTGTTTTTTTAACAAACTAATCAAAAGGTGCTTGAAAATATTTGGTTATTGTTATAAATTTATAATTACACCCTCCAAGACTCGAATTAGGGGGTTTGAGGTATTGTTTTTGAAGGTTGATGAATGGAAACCTCCATTTTGTGTGCATTTTCTGATTTTTAGTTTGTTTTCAAGTTGAAGTTGTGCATTGTACGGCCTAGTATGGCCTCATACCAATTAATATAATATATGTATGGAAAAATATTTTTTTCTATTATACAATTATTTTTGTCTCATTTAATTTCATTGAGTTTTGCGGGAGTTATGATCATTTTGGTGAGACTGCCCTATTCTAACAATATTGTGCAGAAATTGTAGTTTGAAAAACATGATGGTACAGATTGTACAATCAATGTTTTGATTTGAAACTAATCGGATTTTTTTCCATGTGAATATAATTTAATTTTCTTCAAGTCTCATCAAATTAATTAATATTTGAATAAGTTATGACCATTTTTGTGAGGGCAGGTCTGAACCCTACCTAGGGTTTGTAGTTTTGGGGAAAATGCAATAAATTTCATTTCAACCGTTGGATTTTCATACAAATTGGAGGGAAATTCTGTAATTATTTTATATTCAATCTCATTGAAGAGATTGGATTTATTATTTTTTTTTGTGAAAGTTATTAATGGTAGTTTGTTGCATTGAATTATGGGTTGCCATTGCAATGTTTCCAATGTGATCTAGAAAGCACTTAATCATTGTTTGAGATGAGTCAGTTTATGAAAGTTGTCAAGTGAATCAAGTTTGTTGCATTTTTTTCATTTTTTATGATGGATAATTGTTTCAATTGTGTAAATTTTTCCTAAGTGAAGGTTCCTCTGCATCAATTTCTAAGACTCGAAAGGATCAGATCCAAGTTTGATTGACTCACCTTTGAGTTTGAAAGTCAATCTATGCACCTTGTGGATTTGCATCCTAAAGAAACTTTTGGAAAAGTGGAATTGGTCCTAGGTTCTTTTCATTTAGAACATATTTCATTCATCCCACCTTCCAATTTTCTATGTTTCACTATAATATTATGTATATGGTTAAGGTATGAAGAATCAATAGATGTCACATATGAAGTAACACTAGACTAAAAAAATACCAAGGAGATCTAAGAGATGAAATATCAATACATTTTTCTAGAATATTGATCAATAAAAAGGAAACTAAGGTTTAAATTCCCATATTATAGCTACTCAAATGTGTCCATACTAGATAGTTGACTATGAACATCAAAATTTTCTTTTGTAATATTAGAATGATAGAATCCTCAACCCAAAAATCTTGAATAATTGATAGAGAAAATAAACCCTTTGAAACTATGATAAGATTCATACAAGTCAAAGTCTCATCTTAATTGTTTGTAGTAATATAATGAGCATCAAAATATGTCTCTTTGTCATCTTGGCATTCAATCTCTTCCCATTAATAACACACCAAAGTAGTTTTATATTCATATGGTCTAAAAACAACAACTGTTACAAGAGAGTTCTTAACAATATTTTCTATGGATATAATCTCATTTAAGGCTTCAAATATATTCTATATTATAGTAAACATGTCATGAAGGTACTCAACATGAATGGTGGCCTTCATGTTTTCAATATATGCATTACATATTAACATTAATATCAAGATATATTCAATCTTTAATTTTCATATATTTTTTCCATAATAATATAGATTCAAGAAATAGTTCATAAACATGGGACATAAGATATGTGTTAGTTTTGTATTATTAGTTTAGGATATTTTGTATTTCTATATTATACATACTATTTAAGTTTACTTAGGTAATTATTTTTTAATTACTTAATTCTAGATAGAATAATGAGTTGTGCACTCATGAGATTTTTTATTTTGTCCTTATCCTTACATATTTAGCTGGATTAAAAATCCCTTTGTTTTTGAATTATTTCCTTGTACTTATCTTCATTAGATTTAGAAATTGTAAAGAAATTATTTCTCTCTCTTTTATTCATGTTTAATAATCGTAATAATAAAATAAGCATTTGTAAGCTATTTCATTCCTAAAGACTTAGATATTTTATGGTAATTAATTTTCATTAAGCTAGTTTATTCTATTATCGAGAAGTGAAAAAGTTAACTTTTTCAAAGAGAATCTCTCTTGAGAGCTAACTTTATTTTTTAATTTAGAATAAATTGATAGCTTAGGTTCACCTAAATCTACATTGGTTATCTAATTTATAAAGATCATATTCTAAATAAAAAAATAAAATTTTCCAATTAAAATATTTAGTTATAGTGAAACGGTGAAAGTATATTTTTACAAATAAATAATTCTAAATTATTTTCAACTAAAATAAAAATACTAATCATATAGAACATGGAGTCTCAATCTCAAAAATTGTACCAAGGATACTACCATGTCACAATAACATATTTACATCATTTTAATGTCCATACAAAATATTATAAAAATGTGTTACCAAGTGAAGAAGTAGTTCACAAACACACAAAATATTAAAGGCACAATTTTAAAGTAGATGAATTTTATAATAAATATTAATAATGAATATAACTATTTGAATATTCAAATAAAAGATATGAAACTACATGTGAAAGGTTGAAAAAGATATCACTAGATGAAACTTCTTATAGAATAGAACCTATAAATAGTAAAAAGGAAAATAATTTTATGGTTATTGGGGAGCTTTCCTTAATCAAACCGCACTTTGGTATTTCTACCTCTACACACAACCTACATTTTTTATAGATTTGAAAAACTAAATAATTTTTTTTTTGAATTGAAAAATGTATATAACTAAGATAGAAACAATCCTAAATACATTATGCTACCACTTAAGATTTTGTAAGTAATGTAATCTAGGGTAAAATTCTAGGTTAATGTAATAAAGAATAAAAATAACCCTAAACTAGCAATGGAGTACAAGTAAGTTGCATAAAACATGAAATATAGAAAAATATTATCATAAAGTTTGCATGCCATCATTGCTTCACCTCCATTTCCCTTTTCCATTTTGCTTGAATATGATAATTGCCCTCAATTTGGGTGTGCAATAGTAGCCTATGACAATACCTAACAAAATATTGAAGATAGTTGTCTCCCACTAATAGCATTTATTAGCTCAAGATGTAAAATTATTAAATGTGTGTGTCCCAAAATAAAAAATAAAAAGGTCTTTTATAGAAAAGACAAATTTGGATGAAGGCTAAGATTGAATTTCAAAGAGATATGTCAATCAATGGCTAAGAATGAAATTTGTATGAAATAGGGTTAGGGAAAAGGTAGAAATGAATGGCTAAGATTGAATTATAAAATAATTCAATCAATGGTAGAGAATGAATGAGACAATAGAATATAAGATTTGAGGATATTGACACATAAAAAGAGGTTTCTAAAGGAAATCAAATTATTTGATTTGAGAGGAAAATGGCTAATGAAATAATAGAAATTTTACTTAATTGTAGTAGACATGTGACAAATTGACTTTTGAATTAAATAATACTTTCATTCAAAAGTGGGATATTATTTGATTTGAGAGGAAGATGGCTAATTAAATAATAGAAACATTATTTAATTATAGTAGACATGTGACAAATTGACTTTTGAATTAAATAATAATTTCATTCAAAAGTGGGATATTATTTGATTTTAGAGGAATATGGCTAATTAAATAATAGAAACATTGTTTAATTGTAGTAGACATGTGACAAAGTGACATTTAAATTAAATAATAATTTCATTCAAAACTGGGATATTATATGATTTTAGAGGAAGATGGCCAATTAAATCATAGAAACATTATTTAATTGTAGTAGACATGTGACAAATTGATTTTTGAATTAAATAATAATTTCATTCAAAAGTGGGACATGGATAATTAAATAATATGAACACTATTTAATTAAAGAAGGCATGTGACAAATTGATTTTTTTATTAAATAATAATTTAATTGAAAATGGGAGGAAAATGACAAATTAGTAAGTAATTAAATAAATAAAATTTATTTAATTTGTGGGAGAAAGGCTAGTGAACAATTAAATAATTAGAATAACTATTTAATTGTAGTAGAAAGTGGATAGATAATTAAATAAATAAAATCAAAAGAAGAAATAAAAAGATATAAACGAATTAATTAAATAATTAAAATTAATTAATTAATAGAAGACTTATGACATTAGACAAGGAAATTGCCAAAGAAAAATGGTATTAGCAAGTATAAGACGTTTTTCAGTGTCTACAAGTAAAAAGGAAAAAGGAAAATAAATGAGAAAGGGAGCAAAATGACTTAGAAGATTTTGAAATGCCTCCAAGAAGACTATTTTTTATTTGTTTCAACTATGTACCACAATCTCCCAAAATTATTTATTAAAAATATTAGAGAAATCACATGCAAAAAGTTTGTCTAAGTGTATAGCTTGTCGGTTTTTAATGATGTGATATAAATTCTTCAAAAAATATCGAAGTGATAATTAGATATGAAAATTCTAACTTGGAAGATTGAAATGGTAGTTTAAAGTCGAGACATGGTTCAAACTTGCATGTAGAGCTTTTACTTCCCCAAATTTTAGTGAGGCCAAGGGATAGTAATGCCCAAATGACCACTAGATTTTTATTTTTTTATGGGAAAATATTGTCACGTGAATGTCCATTTGTTGCACTCTTGTCGAGGAAAATTAAAACTTAGGAAGACTAGATCATCATAAAAATACCAAATATACAAAACCAAAGTTCTAAAATTGTGCATTTAATATACACAATATAGGGTTTTCACATAAAAACATACAAGATCAATTGAAAAAAACACACTAAGGGATCCATAGGTCTGTGTTCAATATAAATTTTAAAGTAATCATAATTGCAAACCATTAAAGGAAGGATGCAATGTCATGATTTCCCAAGATTTATGAAACTAAAATTACAAAGGAATAAGTATACATAAAAAATAAATTTGGTCAACATGGAAGATTCCTAAATTCCTCAATGCTTTGAATCACCCAAAAAATAAACAATAAATATACAAAATAAAGAATAATGTAGATACATATAGAAAAATTTCACAATATTTTCATCTACCTCATATTTGTGTACTTATAAGGGCATCATGGGTCCTCTAGGAGATATTTAAAAACATAAGAAATAATAAATACAAGGATTTTTTAAATCAAAATGGATCCTAGGTCTAATGTGTACAACCTATGATCAGCCCTTTTTCAATGAACATTAGGATGCAAATAAAAAAGGAGATTAGATTGAATTCCAACCTTGAAGTTGATTCAATCAGCCTTGGACTTGATCCTTTTGTGTCTTGGAAATTGATTTGGTTTTATTGACTTGATGAAACTATGTGACCTAACTTGAAAATGCAACTTTTATGTAATAGAGAAACTAGAAAACCAAATCCCAACAATAGATTTGGAAAGAACAAATTACTGTGCACTTGTCACACAAATTTGAGCTTGATTTTGGAGGACCAACTCACCAAAGGCACCTATGTCCTTATAGCTGAATTTGAAATATGTTTCCACGGTGCTTGTTTATTTGATCAGAGTTTTCTTCTTCTTGGATCTTGGATCTTCGTCAAATGTTGAGATAATTGAGTTTTTGTATCTTATCAATTTGTAGGGTTTGAATGCAACAATGGATACATTTTCTTCAAGCTTCCTCCAAAATTATTCAAATCTATAACTTGCACATTCAAAGAGAGAGGAAGGGTTGTGCCATATAGGGGATTTCCCTAGTCAGGCCATGTTTTGGTGTTTCCACCTCCACAATGGAAAAGTTCATGAAATAGAGCTTATCCTCTTGAGGATATAGGCTAAGTTATAAATGAACGATGAATCGACAATTGGATTCAACTCACTACTTAAATCTAATTTCCTTGAAAGAATTTTCATGAGGTTAGCTCAATTGGTCAATTAACATCCAAATAGAAGAAATTAGGATCTTAAAAAACTAATAACCTACAAGGTAATGATAAAAAAGAAGACATAATCAATGAAATTCAATTAACAACATTAAAAGACTTAATAAAAAGACATAATTTAAGGAAATTTAATCTAACTAATGTGTAAACCTCCCAATCCCATTGTGTATTTGAAGAGAACTTATAGTGTAGTGATGTGGAGTTCTCAAATTTTCCTTATCTATTGTGCAAAAACTTGATTTTGAGGTGATTAATTCACAAATCATCAAAAGGCTCTTAAATTGCTCAAGAATAACTCAACAATTCAAGAGAGTAAGGGTTCTATGAAAATTGTGAATGAAATTAATTTTGAAAGTCGTGGTTTCTATAGATTTTAGGAATTTTGATCAATGGTGAGTATTGAAAATGGTAATCAATGGATGAGAGAAGATTAAGTGAGTTTGGATTGATGAACTAATATATGGTTCATAATTCATGAAGTTATGGATCAAGGATTAATCAAGGGTTCATAATCCATAGGAGACTTAGCAATGTCCCTTAATTAATGGAATTAATTTGGAGATATTTCAAGTTGGAGGGAATAATTTTTATTTGAAAAAGGGAACATCCTTTAGGTAATATTCTTTGTGCAAGTTGGAGGATTGGAGGAAAAATAAATTAATTAAAAAATTAGGAAAACCATTTAAAAGAATAAGTTGGAAGAATTAAGATCTTTAATTAAATAATTGGAAATTATTCAATAAAGAGGATTTATTAGCATTTTAATTAAATAATTTTAAATTATTTAATCAAAAGGGAGAAAATAGTATGAAGATGATGAATTAATCAAATAACCTTAATTATTCGACTAATAGGGGAATAAAGTGAATTTAACTAAATAATTGAACATTATTTAATTAAATAGAGGAATTAGGTGATAATGATGAAAATGGTGGTAGTAAATGAAATGAAAGTGTGTGATATGCATAGGATATTTTTAGTTGTCTACATTCTACATCTCTTTGAAGCAATGTACTCACTATGTTGCTTTAAATAACTAATATTGCTCAGAAAAAAATATTATTTATTTATTTTACCTAATGCTCCATTGTACCCTAGTAGGTAAAAGAGTGTTGGCATGTCTCTCAATTCAGAGATCAAGCAAAAAAAATGATTTTTAGGTCGAACGAGAGTAATTCTATTGAATAGTGAACAAAAAAATAAGTCCTAGGATGCTCAGATGTTTGATGTAGATAGATTTAATAGTGCACACACACTCATCAGCTATGGATAACCTCATGTATATTTTGATGCATATAATGAATAGATTTTATAATTGCATAGACATATTAGTAAATATGGAAGAATGAAATAGAATGAGATGATTAGATAGAATGATTAGAATGGAGTAGAATAAGATGATGTTGATTAGGATACCAATATACCTATGATTATTAGGATGGATTTCAAGATTTTATTTGATATGCGATGACATAGGATATATGATTTTTCTTTTTCTTTTTTAGTTTATGCTTAATTTCATCATAGAAATCCTTATTTGATGTCGCAAATAGACATGATGCACCAAGGTATAAAGAGCTAGGTTGGATTTCTATCTAATGCATGGACTTTGACTTTGCAAACAGATAAGAATATCCTTGTTCACGCTTTAGACATAGAATTTTTTTTTGATTATGTGAGATAAAGAATCCATAAAAATAGGTAAAGTAATTCATAAAAGGTATGAAGAACTTGATATGCACTAGGCATTGCATTAATCGATACTGTCCTTGCATACAAAAGGAAAGTATTTGTCGAGGTCATATTACAACAACATCCAAAAAGAACAAAAAATGGAAGAAATGATCAATGTCATATTTATTTCTCTCTAAATAATGTTTATATATCCTTAAGAGATCATCATAATAGAACAATAAGATAAATCAAAGAAAAGATCAAAATGACAAAAATGTCAATGTCATCATATCTCTTACCAGAGAGAGTTATTTTGAGTTGATATCTGAAATGATTTCTATTGTAGGAAAGATATATGTACAAGACATGTATTGGATGTTGATTTTTTAAAATGTTTTATAGGTTGTTAATATGATAATTAACTGACATGTTTGGAAATGACCAAGACTTGTGATTTTTCTTGAAAGTTCGTATTTTGATCATTGTTGTACATTTTTGTTTTTTTCACCAAAGGTGAGGGTGACTATGATTTTTTTATGAATAAAAATTTATTATAGTTGGGAGTGAGATGGGATGAGTGATTTTGTTTATTTTTGGAATATTTAAATGTTTTTAACTTTTTAAAATATTTTGAGGCTATTTTTGGGCAGGTGCAAAAATATGGGGGCCAAAAAGTGGCCAACTCATTCAATTATTTTAAAAAATCCAAAACATGAGCACATTATAATGCACTCACATTATGGCTTGGAGTTTTTGAGCCTTAGGATCAACCGCTACAAGACCAAAATGCACTCCCATTATAACACAATCACACTTTTCCTCATATAAACAAAAAACAAAGTTCATTTCATTCTATTTTTTGTTGTTTCTAGTTTGGTTCGTGGCCTACAAACCCTAAAAATTGCATTAATGTTCTAGGAAGGCATAAAACACTCCATTTATTCACCAAATATTTTTCAAAATGATACCACAACATCATGGAGATAAAAGGAGTAAGTTCTTTTTTGTGTAAATTTGGTATTACATTGGCAGATTTAATGTTTTTTGATGTAAATTTATTTATTTTTTAGGAAATGATAAAGCAACTCATTCTCCTCAAAATCCTAGTCCACTTCATGATGAAATAATTTATGAAGAAAAACCCCAACAAAAACCTCCAAAAGTTCCTCAACATGCTTGAGGAACTCAAAAAAATTTGATGGAGAAATTGAAAATAATAGAAAAAATCAATTGAGGAGTTAATTGCAAGGTTGGGAGATCTTGCAGGCACAACCTTGCATAAAACCAAGCTTACTCAACCACTTGAATCATTAATATCACATTTATATTAAATTTTCACTAAAATAAGTTGTTGGTTGGATAAGAGACAAAATTTTAGACAATTTTATGTAGATAAATTATCATATAAACAAGTTAAAGATGAAAAAATTACAAAATTTTACTTGTGTATGCTATTCAAAAACCCTAGAATGAATCAACCTTTGTATGCTTCAAGAAAGAGGTTCCCTATCTATTGGCGCCATGACCAAGGGATAAAGAAAAGTTTTTGGAGGAGGTGGTGGATGGTTTTTGACCATCCTCCATGTAAGAACAATGAGGTGCCACAATATTTTTTGAGTAAACTCTACTATGATTTTTTCCTCAATAAAATCTCAAACTATTTTTCCATGCAAGGCTTCCAAGATAGAGGTGGGGGATTCACATAGGATAGAGTGGGGGCACGTATTGATACACAGTGGCTAGTGAGAGGAGCGCTTGCTAGACCAACATATGAGCATATGACTATCTCTTACATTGTGAAGGAGAGTGTCGAGGTTGATGCATTGCAGTCAATTAGCCCCCTCACCCAGAGCCTCATACAACATACCAATCCTTTAGCACAGGATGAGTCAGGAAAGTCTTTGAGGAGTAGAGTTGCACCTCATTATTTTTAAAGCTTGTGGGTCACTCTATGTTTATCATCCCATAGATAGTCAGGATGCAAGTGCCTAGGGTACATCTATATCTAATCATTTCGTGATGAAAAATTCCCTCCTTAATGAGACATTCAACCTTGATAGTCAGGCAAATGTTAGCAAGTTGATTGAATTTAATTAATAAAATTTCATTTTTGAAGTGTAAGATTAACTAAATTAGTTGAATAATTATAATGAAATTTCATGGTCATAGCACTCTATTTTCAGTGGTCCTCCACCTCCCTATTACATGACCACATGTATTGTAGAGGTACAAAACTAGTAAATAATTATAAATATCACATGTGAATAGCTAAATGTTATATGAATGGTATTATTATATCTCATTTTGGATGTTGAATAGGTTAAACTTGGATATTTGATGGTAATACCTACTAGTGAAGGTGGTAATCAAATTTTCACTTAGGTAATATAGTTTTTTATAAGAAAATTTTTTTATTTTATAATTGAATAATGTTTAGTGACTTGAAAGTTCAAGAAATTTTGTAAGTGTGATTTGTAATTTTTAATTAATCTGATTTTAGGTTGTTATGAACCTAATAATCTATTAATTTCATTTTTTCATGTTGTTGACCTCTAAAAATATAGGTTAGTGGCATTACTAGCTTGTATTATACCCTTTCACTCTAATCCTCCTAATTGGCATCAATAGCTTGTAGGATACAATCTCTCTACTCAATGTTGGGCTCATGAATGTTTCTTCGGATATTAATATACTTATCATGATGACTATGTTATTGCATTCATATTATGGTTGTAGAATTTCATTTATAACTTTGAAGAGCTTCACATCATAAAGGACTAGTCCCTTGCTTTCTTGACTGTATATTGTCATATTTTATCAATTGTCTTCAATGGTATCAAATCCATATACAAGTGGTGCAATGGCACCTATACCTGGCAGAGATAGGGAGATGGACCTTCAAGGTTCAACAAATGAATTTTGAATATTCTTAAATTATATGCAATGAGGAAGTTGCAAAATATGCTAAAATAAGATGTAATGTCACAAGTTGTCCATTTTTATGCAATGTTGGCAATATGATCGAGTTGCATAGGATATAGTGTAGGTTTGGGGTTTTATGTTTTCCTTGAATAAGGTCTCAATGACCACCTGCAAATGAATTAGAGGGCTTAATAGATCAGTTAAGAGGCTTTTATAAAGTCAAGTTGTAATGGATAGTGATTAAAGAGAAAAATTGGCAAAACTGCCATTTTTGAGTCTAACTAAAGGGTGGTTGTGGTAGTTGTTCGGCCCAAGAGGTAGTTTGAAGATGGTAACATGATATATTATTGTAATATCTTGAAGAAGAGGTTGTTGTTCAGTTGCTAATAAGAAAATACAACTTTGCAAATGATGATCACTGATCTTTATTGGTTTTCCTGAGTTTCTTCCTTGGCACAGGCCCGTAAAGGTCTGAAATATATTGAGATTATGGATAATTGTTAACATATGTTTTTTCTTTCCTTTACATTTGTTTTGGGGTCCTAATTTCATCGTTGGGAGTGTGGGATAAGCAAACCCAAAGACTGCTTTGTTTTCTGTGTTGGGGGCTATGAAGGCATCACTATGACCTATTAGCCAATCCACCTACTGTTTTGACCATGTGGCTTGGTGGATTGGCCTTTACCATGCTTAGTTAGGTGTGTTAATACTTTGGACGATGAGGGAATGAGGGAACTTTGCAATGGTGTGATGTTTTGGTGTTGATCAGGGGTAATTTGGCCATGGAAGTGAGAAACCTAGGTGATGATTCAGATATTTACTGAGAGGAATGGGATTGTGAGTGTTTTTCAAGTTAGGGCAAAGTTATTGTGGGGTTTTTGGACCTTTGGAAGGATTTGGGGAGGTGTGGGGTTATGAGTCTCTTTAAACCCTTGTTTTTAGGAGTGCTTGAGAGGGTTTCTTGGAGCAGAGGGTTAGAGTCCTTATAGATGCAAATCATTGTCAAAAACTAAGGCTTGGAACCATTACTGAAGGCTATCCAAGGCATTTGGGTGAGTAGCCATTGTTGGAAGGGTAGTTCTTTTGGAAAATGGGCCTAATTGTGAAGCCTAAAATGAGGTAGGTGTGCTGGAAGTCCATATTGGTCCAGAAGAGTGGCCATTGATTCTTCAGTATGTTGTGTAACCCTAAAAAGGGTATCTTAATCCACATTTTAATTGTTAGGTGTTTTGGCAAGGTAAAGTGAAAATTGGCCTAAACTGGTTTTGGAGTGCTACAAGGGCAGATTGATGTGTAAGTTGCTAAATGGAGAACCTTGAGTGATTGGCCTCTGAGTTTGTGTAGAAAACATTATATTGACATAGGGAAGGAGATTAGCACCCCACTTTGGGTTGACTTAGCTCTGCATCAACAAGGTACTATCCACTTATCATTTAGAAATATGTGTACTCTTTCTCTCCCTTCACAAGGACTATCTTCTATAAATATGATCAATAAAAGGACACTATCACTCAAAACTATCTTTTAATAATAAATTATGCATTCTCTTCTTATACCATTGTACTAAATTAGTTTCTTCTCCTATGATTACTATATTGTAGCATTGGATTTCATTTAATTACCACCAAATTTATGACTATTATGCACTCTTTACCTTGAGGTACCTTGGTTGAAAATGTGTAGAGTATCTCCTCATAAAAAAATCTTCCACAATTATCCCTTGAATCATTCTTTGGTATTGAAATACATGTGATTGTCCTATTACATCTCATGTCTTTAGAATATCATAATCAGTCTTATGTAACTATCATATTACAATTCTTTATTTATGTTATATCCTTTATTGTTCAGTTATTGTCCTTTATACATAATTTATCCTTGTTATCATTACTATACCTATGTGGATATTACACTATCCACTATAATGAAGATATCTCACTCCATTTATTAGCTGTCTCTTCTTTGTGACTCACCCATGAATATAAATAGAATGTTGATATTTTATGAAAATAATGGTGTGTCTTTATAGGTGTGAATTGTTATCAAGATCTTAGGATGGTAGTCCACTCATTGTTCACTATCACTACATCATTTTGTTATTTGTTGACAATTCTCATTATTTCTTTGTTTCATGTATCTCACTATCATGCTTTAAATTATTTCCATAAATCCTATCCCCACTTCAAAAATTATTCACACTTCACATTGTATAAAAGAAAATTTGCACCCCCATTGCAAATTCCCCTTTTACACCCTTCACCTTAGGAAAATCAAATCCTACCACACAATTCCATTTAACCCATTTGAACTCCATCCACTTGGCACCTTTTTTTAGTGTCAGTAGGAAAATTTATATCATGGATGTAAGCACGTTGCAAAGACATATGTGCAATATAGCTATCTCGACAATATTCATATCTCTATAATCTGCAAAGGTGTTACGTTCTCCATTTATGACAAAACATAATTATTCTACACCTTCCTACCAACCTTTAAACTACTATTTCTCTCTCAAACTCACCTTCAAATGGTTATTCTTCATCCTACTTTATCTCTCTACACACTTGAGCATTCTTGAAGTCAATTCTCACATTCTCATACTCTCAAGATACTTCTTGCACTATTGGCTCCACTATTCGAACATCACAATATTTTTCACATCTACCACAAAAGGTGCAACTTGGTATCTTCCGAGACCTCCTTCAATGTTGCTATGGCTGCGTCAACTTTTCCACAATTTTAGACTAGTTCATCTCTCTATCATTGGCCTTGAGTGCCTTTGGTCGATGGTGGTATTGTTTACTTTCCACTACATTGTTGTTGGATTTGAGTAGCATAGTTTTTCTTGTATTGTTTTATTCAATTCCTTTCCAACATTATATCTTTATTGCATTTCTACTCCTTTATCTATATGTTTGTCCATGGAGGTGGAAACACCAAAATGGGGGTTTGACTACGAAAATCCCTTGTAAGTGAGGGGGACCAACCACATTAAGGCTCTAAGTCACAAAGAGATGAGAGTAGAGGGATTCCCTAACTTACCTCACTCTAAAGGGATGTCTTGAAATAGGATTTGAGAATGATGAGGACTATAATGTACTTCGATCACTCTTCAAACCAAAAATCTATATTTAGGCTAGGCGAGTAGGTTTTCAGAGTTGATATTGTACCTCAGACAACTCTTTGTCTAAGGATGTAAGTGTGGTTCTAGGATGACAACATGAAAATATAGCATCTCACAGGTGCGCTGACATCTGTATGGCCAAAGGACAAAAAGAACAATATGAACTACCAAAAAATAAGCTGACAGCCTAGCTAAGTACTCCTAAATGAGAAAAATAGAACTATAGATTATGAAAGGTACAAATGAAGATGATAAAATAGATAGATGAGAGATAAAGTGACAAAGATGATCTCACCAAGGAACTAGTTCACCGGTTAGCTACAAATGCATGTTCACCTACACAAAAGAAAGAGGGTAAAATTTTTGGGGTTGTATAGGGATATGCCTCAATTAGACCCCCATTTTGGTGTTTCCACTCCATAGACAACCAATTAGAAATGAGAGAGAAATATGCGATAAAGAAGTAGAGAAAATAGAGATGCAATAAACACTAAAAAATAGTAAATAGCTACTCAACCAAATCACAAAGGGATGAGTGAAACATTACCACCTCCACCCAAAAGCTCACCAGCCAATGGAAGAGAAAGTGGACTTGGCAAGGTCACCACAACCTCAATTGTGATGAAGGGAGGTATTGCAAGACTCTCAGAATATGATTTTATGGATTTAATGGAGTATTTTTTCTGCAATGGAGTGTTGAAGTGTTGTTTTCTATTGAAGAGAATGCTAGAAATTCTTGATAATGTGAAAGAAATATGCAAGCAGTCATGAAGAGTTGATAAGAGGATGAAATGGAATGAGAATGAATGAAATTGAAGAAAGAAGTGGGAAGAATCTACCATTTTTAGGGTCGGTTGGTTGAAGAGGAACGTTACAAATTGACCCTAATCGAAAGTGTAACACCTTTGCCAAATTCACTCGTAGGAATCTGACAGGGACAATAGTGCACCGTGTGGACATCTACATGCCACGTGCACATCCCTGAAAAAATATTCTCCAATTTACACACCAAACATATGCCAAGTGGAAGGAAGCTAGTTGGGTGATGTGGAATTTCGACTTCAAATTTGGTTTTCTAAGGTGATGATCTATAAAAGGGGAATTTGGACAGTGGGTGAAAATTCACTCCTATACATTTTTCCCCCACTTTAGCAAGCATGAATATTGATGAATGCTTCAGTAAAGTAGATCGAAGAGTTAGTATGGTAAGAAATTTATACCTAGACCGTCGAAGAAGCAGACCATGATATTGTGAGCTCGAAAGTGTAGGATAAAACAAAAGACTCCATAGCCCCATAGAACTATGAAGCTACATAGGGTACAAAGAAGTCCCTCAAACCAATGATTGAAAAATTCCATAGGATGAATGCATCTTACAGGCTCACAAACCCGTAAAGAGGCAGCCCCCAAGATCTCTCACATGAAGGAATCCCTTCAAAGTATGCACCTTACAGGCCTATAGACCTGCAAGAAGTTATCTCCGAAGATCTGTCACATGAAGGAAACCTAGATGAAAGTTCCTTACAGGATTGTAGACCTGTAAGGAGGCATCCCCAAAGATATCGTTCAAGGAGGAAACCCAAAGGAAGAGACTCCAAAAATTCAAATTGGAAAGTGGCTTTATAGGTGCACATACAAAGAAACATATTTACCCATAGATAAAGCATGCCAAAAACAAAGCAACCATGTAGGTAGTCAAGCAAACAGTCACACAGACTATCAAAAAATTAGAAAGTTGTCAAAGGGGTCCCTCAGGTACCCAGCATGAAGAGGGGTCCTCTCAAGCAACATGTTTTTTGAAAGTGAAAAAGAGATCAATTCATCATTAAGGAATCCTTTCGAAAGATGTTCACTTCATCAAGGAATTTGAAAGGGGGAAAATGCCCCCTCATGACGGGAAGGTCAAAGTTGCTTCTACCTCAAAGGAAAGTTCTTAAATTCTTTCTTTTCAAACCTATGATAACGTAAACATGTTTTTTAGGGGTCCAAGCCAAGAATGCGATTCTTGAAAAAGTTTGCAAATATTCTCGAGAAAAGATTCATTGACAATGAGTGCACTTTTTGTGAATTGAAGTATCATACAAATGGTGTTGTCGGACATGAGAGGGACAACTCAAGCAAGGAAGAAAAAAAGAGAAGAGAAGAGAAAAAGAGATGTAATCACAAACAAAGGACATAGGGGGATCTAGTTTGTGAGGTCAAATCTTCTCATGCATTTATAAATGATAGGTAACCATGGTGCAAGGAAAAAGATCATCAATCCCCAACCAGATCAAGAAGAATTCACAAAATAAAGAGTAAAAAATAAAAAATTGGTTCAACATGGAAGGGAAGCCTAAATTCCCCCAACACTTTTCATCATCCCCAATATACAAAAAATCAAGCACAAACATGGAAGAACGATAATATAGATAGAAGAAGTTTTATGACACAAAAATATTTTTTGTATCCATGCACCAACAAGGGTGACAAGGGTCATCTAGGAACATGTAGAACAAGTATGGGGGAACACATTCCAACACACACATCTAATCTAAAGATAAAGAAGAGGTATCCCCCTAACATTGATCGACCAAGACATCATCTACTTCCCATTCTAAATTATCATAATGGGAAGGATGACAAGCTTGCGATAGTGAAATATTAAGGGGAGGAGCTTCCAACCCTCCCACAACAAGGGCCAAGTAAGAAGGCCCCTCAAGGCATTCTCCATTCAAATCTTGTGCAGTTATGATCAATGACTTCACGAAGATCATTGACAAGGCCAAAAATTCATCCAAAGAGTTAAAAATACACTTTACTAGAGCGCCATGTTGTACCTCAAAAAATGGAGAGGGCTACGCTTGATATTCACCACTTGACTCATCGAGTGATTCAAGAGAAGTGACAAACTCAGGGGAAGCCAAAGCTAGATCCATCACTAGGATAGAACAAGTTAGCATAGGACCACCTTTCATAGATGGTGGGATCCTCTTATGCTCTGCATTATTGGAAGGGCCAACCTCTACCCTCAGCTTTGTCAGGGGTTGGGAACTCCCCACATATGAGGTGAGAGGTGAAATGGAAGAGGAGGAGAAAAGTGTGATAGACACCACTAAAGTATTCAGGAGGCCCATAGGTTTTGGGAAACGTGGGATGTCTAGAAGAGACATAAACAAGGGTGACTCAACCAAAGGAGTGATGAACACCTACACATTTTTTGGGGTCAGGCGCACTCATGCTAATAGTGGAATTCAAAAGAAATAAAAAGCTTGATTGAACATGAGAAAAGGGGAGGAGAGAGGAGGATACATCGGGATGCCTTGAAGCAGGGTTGGTCATCTCCGCATCCTTCTTCTGCAAAGTGGTATGCTCAACTGTGAGAGAATTTTTTGTGGCACTTGTGCTCATGTGCAAGGTGGTTTCTAGGTCACTTCGAGCTAGATTTCATATGTTGTGAAGGAGCGAAAGAATCTTGCTCAGCCATTGGTGTGTCCACAACAACTACTTATAGTGGAGGGATAGGCTCTTGAATGGGAGTAGGAGGAGAAGGTTGAGAAACAATGAGGGGAATTAGCTCTAGTGCCTCAGTAGTGGGCCTCTTCGCATTTACTATTTTTGGAGCAGGAGCGGTAGGAGGCTATAAAGGCTGGGACATAGAAGATTCCCCATGGGGACCTTTCTTTTTGTGATATTGAACTGGCCTAGGCTCTGTGTATAGAATAGGAAGCTCAAATACGAGACTCTTAGGCTTTCACCAAGTGGGCACCATAGGATTCTCTCACAAACATGGAACATAATCTATTGGTGTCATAGTAGGGTGAGAGGGAGCATTAGGTTGAATAGTGGAAGAGGAAGAAGAAGGATCTCAAGGGAATTTCTCTTCTTCACTTCTACATGCCTTGGCGACATCATTGTCAACTCTTAAGCAAGCCCTATATGAAATAGCATAAGGTGATGGAGGGTATCTCACTTTTGGCATTAAGCGCCCTTTCTTGTACTTTTGATATATTTGGTACAAGAGGTCCTTCCTAGGAAGAAGATGACCAATAGGTGCAGGCCAAAAGTGATATAAGGAGTAGCTATCACATGTGACTTGTGGTTTATAATGAGTGTCATGAATCATATGCACTGACCCCCAATGAATGAATTCCAAGAATTTGTGCACAACTGAGGGAACCACATTCATAGCTACTAGCCAGGGGATACCCAACTTCATTCTAAAGAGTTTAGACCTTAGGATTATGTCAAATAGTAGGTTGACACACTTAGGTCCAACAAGGATTGACAACACAATACTACCTAAGTGAGTTATGGAAATTTTTTTCTGCATACAGATGGTGCTCATAGGTGCATTGTAACCATCCTTGTATAAGAAGTAACATAATCTCCTCAATTATGATATTCACCTGAGTGTTAGGTCAATAAGAACACCTTCTATAATGTTCCCATTTATCAAAGGGATATAAAGAGGATATGGTTCTCTATTGAAGCCCATTGGCACATCCTATGAGGTGAAGGTTATACTTGGAGCACCACTCGTAGGCTGCTCATTGGGGATAGGTTGATGTAGAAAAGATGCCATCACACACTAAACAATATTCTCACAAAGCTTCCCAAAGATTGTAAAATAGAATAGTGACCCACTTAAGGTTTCATTGCACAACACTTACAAAACCTTGCAAATATGCCTACTAGGGGTTGTAGGTTGGGTTGCAAGGTGAAAAATCCCAAAAAAAATAATACCTACAACACTCCTATAGCATGAGGAAAGGAGCTTTCAATATTGCTAAATAGAACCAAAATGGTTCACATCGGATTCACCAAAAATATAAGAGAGGGGGACCAACCATGTTAAGACTCGAGGTCACAGAGAGCTGAGAGCAGAGGGTTTCCCTAACTTACCTCACTCTAAAGAGATTTATTGAAATAGGAGTTGAGAATGATGAGAACTATAATATACTTCGATCACTCATTAGACCAAAATCTATTTTAAAGCTAGGTGAGCTAGTTTTTGGAGTCAATACTATACCTCAAACAACTCTCTATGCAAGGATGTAAGCATGGTTCTAGGATGACAGTGTGGCACGCTAGTGTCTCACAAGTGTGCTGGAATATGTATAGATAGAGGACAAAAAGTACAATATGAACTAGTAGAAAATAAGGTGATGACCTAGCTAAGTACTCATAAATGAGAAAAACATAACTATAAAGTATGAAAAGTATAAACGAAGATGATAAAATAGATAGATGAGAGATAAAGTGACAAATATGATCTCACCAAGGCACCAGTTTTCCAACTAGCTTCAAATGCACATTCACCTACACATAAGAAAGAGGGGAAAATTATTGGGGTTCTATAGGGTTCTGCCTCAGTCAGATGCTCATTGTGGTGTTTCCACCTCCACAAACAACCACATAGTAATAAGAGAGAAATATGCAATAAATAAGTAGAGAAAATAGAGATGCAATAAAAACTACAAAACAATAAATAGCTACTCAGCCAAATCACAAAGGAGAAGAGTGAAATGTTCCCACCTCCACCAAAAATATCACTAGCTAATGGAGGAGAAAGAAAAGTTGGCAAGGTCACCACAACCTCGATTGTGATGAAGTGAGGTATCGCAAGACTCCAAGCCCACACCACTATGGCTTGCTTCACACTTGCTTTATGGAGTTGACAGAGTGTTGTTACTTCAATGGAGTGTTGAAGTGTTGTTTTCTAGTGAAGATAATTTTGGATGTTGTGGTTGTATTGCTGATATGTGGTTGTCATTGATGTATTTAAGACTGTATATGTCGAGGATATTGAGAAAATTGTAATAAAATATGTTACAGGTTGTCTGTGAAATAGTGAAGTTTAGTGTGATGGAAATTTTAGTATGTCTATGATGAGAAGTTGTGTATTAAAGGGTTTTCTTGCTTATGTATGAAGTTCCTACTCCATAAGTCTCAGAGGTGCACATGAAGATTTGAGCAAGTTATAAAGTTTTGTATTATGATAGTTATTATGTTACTGGAAATGGTGTTCACAAAAGAGGATAATTTTTTCTTGGTAATCTAAAGTGTTGTATACATTCCCGAAGTGTTTATGGATGTTTCTAGATCATGTTCTATGTGTGTTTCACATCTGCATTGATCATTGTGCTTGTGATCCTATATTTTCTCTTGCATGTTCATGTTTTTCATGTTCATGGTCGACAAAGTACTTGTAGAGTGTTTTGGATCTTCAAGGAAGATTAATTGAAGGTTTTTCATTTTTGAGGACATTGTTTTAGGTCTCTACTATGTTGTGGCCGACCTTGGTGGATACACATTGATAAAATTTATTGTTTTGGGCTGATAGTTTGCATTCATTCTATTATTTTGTTGAAGCCTACATGAAGCAATGTAATTTCTTGTTGTGGATATATATAAGCAATTTTTTTATTCATTTGAGTAGTGTGCAAGAGTGTGAAAGTGTATGAGGTGAAAAGTGTGTTAGTACTATGTTCAAATAAGGTTTAGATCATTCAAAGGTAGAGAAGAGTGTGAAGAAGTGTTCATGTGCTTAATCAGAATTGTACTCAGGAATTTGTAGAAGCTACTTTCTTAGTTCAATTCTTCAGACGTTTTTAATCTAAAATATTTTTAGCAAGATAGTGAGCCTTTCGTTGAGCAGTGATCTCTAGGCAGTGTGCCTGAATGCATGTACATTCCTTATTTATTTCTCTTATAATTTTAAAAGGGTATAACTTGTGGATTAACCTCCACCATGGTTTTTCCCCTAACAGGGTTTCCATGCAAAAATATTGGTGTTATGTGTTTTTTTGATGTGTTATTGATTCATGCTTTAACTATTAATAATCACATATGAGATTAAAGGTTGATAATTTTAATAAAGTCTTAAATTATATGACAACTGATTGTCTACCCTTGTGTTGCCAACAATTGGTATCAAAGTAGGTTCCTTAGAATAATTTCAACAACTTGAGGTCATCTGGTATGGCGACATACAAGAAAGATAGTCTAAGATTTGATGGAACAAACTACACACTGTGGAAGGCTATAATGGAGTTTCATTTGAAGTGCATTGGTGAATCCTACTAGAAAATTACAAGTCATAGGTATGTTATTCCTCTGAATGGTCCTACTACTACTACTAAGATTAGGGATGTTAAATATAAAATCATATCTAAGGAAGCATTGTTGAGTGCTTTGACTGATACTAAGATGAAATTTTTTATGGATCTAAGAATTTCTTATGAGATCTGGAAAAACTTAGAAACTTTGTATGAAGGTGATGCTAATGTGAAGATGGCCAAGTTACAATGTCTAAAAGGAAAATATGAACTGCTAAAGATGGTTAATGATGAGAATTTTGGATGTTGTGGTTGTGTTGCTAATATATTGTTGTCATTGATATCAACACTATTAGCATTTTAATCTCCTGAAGGTTGTATATGTCGAGGAGATTGAGAAAATTGTAAAAATATAGTACAAGCAGCCAGTGGAGTTGAGAAGGTCAGAATGTTGGAAAGCTCTATGTTTTGAAGATCTGAAGGTGCACTTCAAATGATTTGTTGTTGAACCTTTCTAGTATGTTTTCTGAAATTTTCAAAGGTGTGGATGAAGTTTAGTGGAAGTTATGAAGATCTATGTGCCTACACTTATTCAATTTATGTAGGTGGTGTTCTTGGTCGAAGCAGATGAAATTATGGTAATCGCATGTGTTGTGCATGTACCTATGATGTTCATGGATGAGTCTAGATTGTAATCTATCCTTTTTGTACCTCCACAGTGATTGGAGTGTTCGTCATCGAATATTTTTCCGATATGTTCCCGAGTGTTCATGTTGTTGATCCATGAGGATTAATATTTAATTGTTTGGTGTGTTTGGAGATTTTTTTTTGGGTCCCTGCTATGTTTTGACTGACTTGTGTTGGTACACATTGAAATTTATTCATGTATCAAGGCTGACAGTTGTAATTTATTATTTGTTTGTGGCTAACTGAATAGTGGATGCAAATCCGTGTAGTAGATATATATACAAGATTTTTTTCCTCATTTATGATAAGTGCTCAAGTGTACAAGTGATGTAAAAGTGTGAATAAAGGTCAGATCATTCAAAGAAAAGTGTGGAAGAGTTTTCACAAGTTTTGTGTGCCTAACTAGAACTGTAATCAAGATTTTGCATAATCTATTTTCTCAGTTCAAATTCATTAGATGGATTTAATCTAATCATTGTATGTAAGGAAATGAGCCTTCCCTTTGAGTAGTGTGCTCTAGGTAGTGTTCTTGAATGCAAGTGCATTCTCTTTTTATTCTTCATTATACTTCTAATAGGGTATAATCTTGTGGACTAACATCCACAGTGGTTTTTCCCCTAATAGGGTTTCCATGTATAAAATTTTGGTGTTCATGTGTCTTTGATGTTTTTTTCTTATTCTTGCACTATTAATTATCAGATATGTGATATAAGGATTGGTTAATATTGTATAAGTTTGATTTTGGTAACAACTAATTCACCCCCCCTTCTCAGTTCTCTATCCTTGTTTTTTCAACAATTGGTATCAGAGCTAGCTCCTTTGAAAGAAGCTTAACAAATTGAGGTGATTTGAGACGACATCATTTAAGAAGGATAGTCCTAGATTGGATGGTACAAACTACTCTATATGGAAAGTCGGGATAGAATGTCATTTGAGGTGCATTGGTGAACCTTTCTGGTAGATGACACAAATTGCATATAATATTCCTCAGAATGGTCCCTCCTCTGAAGATGAGATCAAGCAAGAAGAAATTAATACTAGGTCAGTAGAAACACTGGTGAGTGCTTTGACCGATTCAGAAATGACAAATGTGATGGGATTGAAGACTGCATACCAGATTTGGAAAAAACTAGAAACATTGTATGAAGGAGATGCACTAGTGAAAAGTGCTAAGCTACAAAGTCTAAAAGGAAAATGGGAGAGATTTAAGATGAGTGAAGATGAGAACATATTTTCCTTCTCACATAAGATAAATGAATTGGTGATGGACATGAGATGTTCTGATGGAACTATGAATGGTGATGAAATTATGGCTAAGATACTTAGATCTGTGCCCCCTTCCTACAAGACAAAAGATCATGCTATTGATGAACTCAGAATAGTGACAAATATTACAAAATACACGTTGATTGGAAAACTTGTTGCATTTGAATTAAGTGAATCTGGTGAGTCTTCTCCTAAGACTGAATCTTCTTTCAAGGCCACTGTATCCGGAAAAAAGAGATATGATTCAGGAGAGAGTTCCCAAAGAACATTCAGATATGAAGATGAGATGAAGTGGATTGAAGATGAAGAAATGGAATTGGAAGAACTGGAAGTATTGATTGTGAAAAGTGAATCAAGAGGTCGTGGTAAGTACAAAAGAAAGTTACCTATTAAATTATTTTCTTGCAATAAGATAGGTCATTTTTCTTCTAGATGTCGTGAAAGAGTTTCAAAATATAAGCTTGAGAGTACTAGATCTCAAAGAAAGTGCTATTATGCTAAAGAAGGTGTAACTAATGAAGAATCTAATAAAGAAACTAGAAACAAAGATGAATGGGTATTTATTGCTATCAAAGAAAATGGTCAGGTGTCCACTGAATCTACTAGTAATGTAAATGTTGAGAAAGCTCTTGCAGCCAAAGTTGAAGAGAAAGATGAGTGGGTAATTGACAACATATGCTCACATCATATGATTGGTGACAAAAGAAAATTTGTAAGCTTGGAAAACTATGATGGTGGTGTAGTGAGGTTCGGTGACAACACTTCTAGTGTGATTCGTGGTAGAGGCACTATTTCTTTTGGTGGTAAGCACAATACTAATGATGTTCCTTATGTAGAAAGACTAAATCATAACTTGTTGAGTGTTGGAAAAATGGTAGACAAAGGCTACAATCTACAGTTCAAGAATGGTAAGTGAAGAATAACAAGAAGTTTAGGAAATATAATTGCTTCAAGAACAATGACAAAAGGTAATATATTTCATTTAAGTGTTGCTAGTCAAAGTTGTTTGATTGCTCAAATTGATGTAAGTTGGTAATGGCATAGGAGGTTATGTCATGTGAATTTTGATAACATTGTCAAGATAAGTTCTACTCAAGCAGTCAGAGATTTACCTAAGTTAGTGAAGCCTACTAACACTATGTGCAAGTAATGTCAGATGGGAAAGCAAGCAAGAAATTCCTTCCAAAGCAAACAATACAACTCTAATGGAGTACTAGATTTGATACATACTAATCTATGTGGTCCTTCCATAATCATAAGCCTACAAGGTGAAAGGTACTTTATGTTACTCATTAATGATTATTCTAGAATGATATGGGTCACTTTCTTGAGAGAAAAATATGAAGCATTAGAAAATTTCAAAAGTTTCAAAGCTATGGCAGAGAATGAGGTAGGTCAAAAGATCAAATGTCTAAGGTTAGATAGAGGTGGTGAATTTACTTCATTGGAATTCAATTCTTTTTGTGAAGAACATAGAATTCAAAGATAGCTATCTACTCCCTAGACCCCTCAATAGAATGGAGTTGTTGAAAGAAAGAAAAAAACCATTCTAGACATAGCTAGAACCATGATGCTGGAAGCAAATGTTCCTCATTTATATTAGAGAGAAGCTATAAGTACTGTTGTGTATTCTATTAACAGGGTGAATTCCAATAGTAATTCTAGTAAGACACCCTTTGACCTATGGTTTGGTTATAAGCCTACTGTCAAATACTTCAAAAAAATTGGAAGAAAATGCTACATCAAGAAAGATGATGATATAGGTAAGTTTCATGCTAGAAGTGATGAAGGAATATTCCTAGGATACTCTATTAAAATAAAATCTTACCAGTGCTTTAATAAAAGGTTGAAGAAAGTGGTTGAAAGTGCAAATGTTAAGGTTGATGAAGACGTTGGTAAATCATCTAGAGTTAGTGATTATGATTCAGATGATCAACTTAATGATGTTGACAATGATGCTTAGACACATAATCAAATTTAGACTATTATGGTGAATCAAGGAAATCAATAAGTTGAAGCAAGCAAAAGTGAAGAAGAAAGATCACAAGAACAAGAGGTAAGAGAAAACTTCAAAAATCCTAAGTATGTGAGAAGAAATCATTCTAATAGTCAGATCATAGGAGACAAAACCAAAGGTGTGCAAGATAGAAGAATAATTCTATAAGAATATTGTCTAATTTCTAAAGTTGAACCTAGAAATATAAGTGAAGCATGCAAGGATGAACATTGGATGTAAGCCATGAAAGAAGAATTGTTGCATAATACATGGGATCTTGTTCCTAGACCTTAGAAAAAAAATATGATTGGAATCAAGTGGGTGTTCCAGAATAAGCTAAATGAACAAGGTGATGCAATTAGAAACAAAGCAGTATTGGTTTGCAAAGGTTATTCATAGATGGAAGGTATTGATTTTGAAGAAACTTTTTCTCCTATTGCTAGAATTGAGGCTATTAGACTATTTCTTTCTTATGCTACTTTCAAAAACTACAAATTTTATCAGATGGATGTGAAGTCAGCATTTCTAAATGATGAACTAGAAGAATAATTTTATGTTGAACAACAAGATCGATTTCAGTTCACTGATGAAAAGGACATGGTATGTTGATTGAAGAAAGATCTTTATGGACTAAAGAAAAACCCTAGATCTAGGTATGCTAGATTGGACGAATACTTGTTGAAACTTGGATTCAATAAAGGTACTATTGACAACAATTTGTATTTCAAATTGGATCAGAGGAAATAATTTATCATTGAAGTCTTTGTTGCTGATATTATCTTTGAAGGTGATGATGATTTGTGTATGAAGTTTGTCGATGAAATGAAAAGTGAATTTGAAATTTTAATGATAGGAGAGCTAAAATTCATTTTGGGATTGCAAATTACTCAGTTAGATGATATAATCTTTGTATCTCAATCTAAGTATGTGAAATAATTACTGAAAAAGTTTGCAATGGAAGATTTAAAACTAGTTGGTACACCTATGGTGACTGGATGCAAACTTACATAGAAAGATGATACTCCCAAAGAAAACCAGACAAGATATAGGTCAATGATTGGTGGACTACTCTACTTGACTCAGAACATGTCAGACATAATGAATGTTGTGTGCATCGTTGCTAGATTTCAAGCTGATCCTAAAGAGTCCCATGTGACTGTTGTGAAAAGAATATTCAGATATCTGAAAGGGATATTTGATCTTGGTCTTTGGTATCCCAAGAATGATAATCTTACTCTAAGTTCTTTTACTGATGTTGATTGGGTAGGAGATGTAGATGAATGGAAGCGTACCAATAGTGGTGTATTCTTCTTAGGTAAGAAGTTGGTATCTTGGTTAAGAAAAAAGAAAAACTTAGTTTCATTATCTACTGCTGAGACATAGTACATTCTTGTTGCAAATAGTTGTACCCAAGTATTATGGATGAAGCAAATGTTGAGACATGTAAGAATTGAGTATGAAGAACCCATTGCTATATTTTGCGACAATGCAAGTGTCATTAATATTTCTAAGAATCCAATATTGCATTCAAAGACAAAGAATATATCCATCAAGTATCACTTCTTGAGAGACAAAATAAGTGACAAAGAAGTTAGATAGGAGTACATACCTACCAAAGAGTGGATTGTAGGTATCTTTACAAATCCATTGCCTAAGGATACTTTTGAGTACCTCAAAGGAAAGTTAGGGTTAATTTCCCCTCCTAATCAAAACTAAGATGCAGATATTTGCATCAATCCGTGAATTCATTGCTATATCATATTTCCGATTGATGTTGTGGTGACTTCTACTCAAGGGGAGTAGTCAGATGTTTTCAAAATTGAAATCAAATCATATGTACCTTTTCCATTGATGTCAAAGGGAGAGAGAAGAAATGTGAAAAAATGGGAAAAAAGAGCAATGAAGTAAAGAAGAAAAATTGCACAATCTCAGGGGGAGATCATTGAAGAAGAGTTAGTTGGGTTGATGGTATTATTTTTCACATCATGTGTTGCCATCAATACCAAAGGGGGAGATTGTTGGATTTTGTGGTTGTGTTGCTGATATATTGCTGTCATTGATGTCCACTACTATCTTTTTAATCTTCTTAAGGTTGTATATATCGAGGAGATTGAGAAAATTGTAAAAAATATAGTACAAGCAGCTAGTGGAGCTGAAAAGGTCAGAATGTTGGAAAGCTCTATGTGTTGAAGATCTGAAGGTGCGCTTCAAAGGGTTTTTTTTTCAACCTTTCTAGTATGTTTTCCAAATGTTTTAGAGGTTTGTATGAAGTTTAGTGGAAGTTATGAAGATCTGTGTGCCTATGGTTATTCAGTTTTTGTAGATGGTGTTCCTAGTCAAAGCAGATGAAATTATGGTAATTTCATGTGTTGCACATGTACCTATGAAGTTCATGGATGAGTCTATATTTTACTCTATCCTCTTTTTACCTTCACAATGATTGGAGTGTTCGTGATCAAATATTTTTCTGATATGTGCCTAAGTGTTCATTTTCTTGGCCGACATTGTGGTGTTAGCATGTTGCGGATCCATGAGGATTAATATTTTATTGTTTGGCATGTTTGGAGATTTTTTGTGGGTCCTCACTATGTTGTGACCAACTTGTGTTGGTACGCATTGAAATTAATTCATGTATCAAGGCCAACAGTTGTAATTTATTCTTTATTTGTGGCCGACTGAATAGTCGATGCAAATCCATGTAGCAGATATATATACAAGATTTTTCCCTCATTTATGAGAACTACGAATAAAGTTCATATCATTCAGAGAAGAGTGTGAAAGATTTTGAAGAAGTTTTGTGTGCCTAACTGGAACTATAATGAGGCTTTTACAGAAGCTATTTTCTAAGTTCAAATTCATCAGATGGATTTAATCTAATTACTATATGTAAGGTAGTGAGCCTTCCTTTTGAGAAATGTTCTCTAGGAAATGTGCCTGAATGCAAGTGCATTATCTTTTTATTCTTCATTATACTTCTAACAGGGTATAATCTTGTGGTATAAAATCTTAGTGTTCATGTGTCTCTGATGTGTTTTTCTTATTCTTGCACTGTTAATTATCAGATCTATGATATAAGGATTGGTTAATATTGTATAAGTTTGATTTTGGTAACAACTGATTCACCCCCCCTCTTAGTCATCTATCCTTATTTTGTCAACAAAGAATTTTGCTACTTATATGCAAAGAGTTAATGAACTTGTGTGTGGTATCAAATGTGTTGGTGGACATGTGGATGAATCAGATATTGTTGCTAAAGTACTTAGACCCTTGCCTAATGCATACAAAATCAGAGTTGCAACCACTGAAGAGCTTCAAACTATTGTAACTGTAACCAGAGATATGTTGGTTAGGAAATTGACTACTTTTGATTTGAGTGAATTCAGTGATGCCCTTCCTAAGAAAAATTCTACATTTAAAGCTACTACTTCTGGGAGAGACAAGCAGAGATATGGTCCAGGTGAAAGTTCTTCTAGAAAGGTATTCAGGTATGAGGAAGAAATGAGACAGATTGAAGAAGAAGAAAGAGAAATGAATGAGCTTGAAGTACTTATTGTCAAAGGGGAAGCTAGAGGAGAAGGTACTTGTATAAAGGAAATTTTCCTATAAAATGTTTTTCTTCTAGTAAGATAGGTCATTTTGCTTCAAGGTGTCTAGAAAGAGTTCCTAAGACAAGACCTTACAAGCCTAAATTTTAAAAGAAGTGTTATTATGTTGTTGATGAAGGTATGACAGATGGTGAATCTGACAAAGGGAATGCAAGTGAAGATGAGTTTGTGTTTATTTCTATCAAGGAAAATAATCATGTTTCTACTGAATCTGCTAGTTGTACAAAAATGGAGAAATCCCTTGCTTCTCGAGTTGAAGAAAAAGATGAACAGTGGATGTTCACATCACATGACAGGTGATAAAATCATTTGTAAGCCTGGAAAAGTATGATGGTGGTGTTGTAATATTTGGAGATAACAATGGTGGTATAATTTGTGGCAGAGGATGTATTTATTTTGATGGTAAGCATAATACTGATGATGTTCTTTATGTTGAAGCTTTGAAGCATAATATACTGAGTGTTGGAAAAATGGTTGATAAGGGATATAATCTTCAATTCAAAGATGGAAAGTGTAGAATAATGGGAAGTTTTGGAAATGTGATTGCTTATGGTACAAAAAAAAAAGGTAAAATCTTTCATCGAAATGCTGGTAGTAAAATTTGTCTAGTTGCTCAAATTGATGAGAGTTGGTTGTGGCATAGAAGAATTTTTCATGTAAACTTTGACATTATTATCAAGATAAGTGTCTTATAGGATTTGAGAGATCTTCCTAAATTGGTGAAGCCTACTAGTGCCATATGCAAGGAATGTCAGTTGGGAAAACAAATTAGAATTTATTTTCACAGAAACAAACATTGTTCAAATGAATTATTGGAGCTCGTGCATACTGACTTGTGTGGTCCCATTAGAGTCAAAATTCTGCAAGGTTACATGTATTTCATGTTGCTTATTGATGATTACTCTAGGATGATGTGGATTACTTTCTTGAGGGAGAAATCTGAAGCCCTAGAAAATTTCAAGATCTTTAAAGCTATGGTTGAGATAGAGATAGGTCTAAATATTAAGTGTCTAAGATCAAATAGAGGTGGTGAATTCACTTCCGGTGAGTTTAATTCTTTTTGTGAAGAACATGGGATAAAGAGACAACTATCTAAACCATGGACCCCTCAACAAAATGGAGTTGTGGAAAGGAAGAACATGAAATTTTTAGATGCTACTAGAACCATGATGCTTGAAGGAAATGTCCCTCATGTCTATTGGAGAGAATTTGTAAGTATTGTAGTTTATATCCTTAATCGGGTACAAATCAAAGGTAATACTGGTAGGACTCCTTTTGAGCTATGGTTTGGTCATAAGCCTACTATTAAATACTTCAAAATATTTGGGAGTAAATGCTATATCAGAAGAGATGAAGATATAGGAAATTTTGATGCTAGAAGTGATGAAGGAATATTTCTTGGTTATTCTACTAAGAAAAAGGCCTACCGGTGCTACAACAAGATACTAAAGAAAATGGTTGAAAGTGCAAATGTTAAGATTGATGAAGACATTGCTAGACCCTCCAGAACATCTGGATATGACTCTGATGATCAGAATGATAGTACAAAAAAGAGCTAGACTTCTAATCATGTTCAGATTGTTTCGGTGAATCAAGAAGAATGAGAGACTAGTGAAATCACAAAAGAGAGATCACAATAGCCTGAAATTCAAGAATAGCCTAAGACTCCAAGGTATGTGAGATTGAATCATTCAAAAAATAAGATTATAGGAGATAAGAATAAAGATGTCTAGACTAGAAGAAAAATTGCAGAAGAATGTTGTTTAATTTCAAAGACTGAGCCAAGTAATGTAACTGAATCATGCAAAGATGAACATTGGGTTGGAGCAATGAAAGAAGAACTATAACAAATTGAAAAGAATAATACATGGATTCTTGTTCCTAGACCTAAAGACAAAAATGTAATTGGAACTAAATGGGTTTTTAGAAACAAGTTGAATGAACAAGGTGAAGTTATCAGAAATAAATCAAGGTTGGTGTGCAAAGGATACTCTCAGATGGAAGGAATTGAATTTGAAGAGAATTTTCATCCTATTGCTAGAATTGAAGCTATGAGATTGTTTCTTGCTTATGTTGCTCACAAAAACTACAAAGTGTATCAGATGGATTCCAAGTCAGCATTTCTAAATGGTGAATTAGAAGAAGAAGTGCATATCGAACAACCTGATGGATTTCAATTAATTGAGGGATACATGGTTTTTCAATTGAAGAAAGAATTCTATGGACTAAAACAAGACCCTAGAGCTTTGTATGCAAAACTGGATAAATACTTGTTGAAGCTTGGATTTAACAAAGGTACTACTGATAGTAATCTGTATTTCAAGATTGATGATGATAAAGATTTTTTTGTGGAAGTATATGTTGATGATATCATTTTTGGAGGAGATGATGGTTTGTGCATGAAGTTTACTAATGAGATGCAAAATGAGTTTGAGATGTCAATGATTGGAGAACTGAAATTATTTTTAAGACTGAAAATTACTCAGATAGATAAAGGAATCTTTATATCTCAGTCCAAGTATGTGAAGGAATTGCTAAATAAATTTGGTACACCCATGGTGACCGAATGCAAGTTAACAAAAAATAATGATTCTCCAAAGGAAAATCAGACTAGATATAGATCAGTGATTGGTGGATTGCTTTATTTGACTCAAACTAGACCAAACATCATGAATGATGTTTGCATTGTTGCTAGATTTCAAGCCAATCCTAAGGAATCTCATGTGACTATTGTAAACAAAAAAATAGATACTTGAAAGGAACAATTGATTTTGGCCTATGGTATCCAAAAGATGATGATATTACTTTAAGTGCCTTTACTGATGCTGAGTGGGAAGGAGATGTAAATGATAGGAAAAGTACTAGTGGTGGCATATTTTTCTTGGGGAAGAAGTTGATTTCATGGTCAAGTAAAAAGAAGAATGTCAATTCATTGTCTACTGTAGAGGCAGAATACATTATTGCTACAAACAATTATACTCAAGTATTGTGGATGAAGTAGATGCTGAAAGATATCAGAGTTGTGTATGATGAACCTATTGTCATATTCTGTTACAATTCAAGTTCTATAAACATTTCTAAGAATCAAGTGTTGTGTTCAAAGACGAAGCATATATCTATCAAGTACCACTTTTTGAGAGACAAAGTGAGTGATAAGGAAGTCAGACTGGAGTATGTGCCTACTAAGGAACATATTGTAGATATGTTTACTAAGACTTTTCCTAAGTATACTTTTGAGTATCTCAAAGAGAAGTTAGGGGTGATTACCCCTCCTAATCAGAACTAATATGCATAGTCTTTGCATCAATCTATGATTTCATAGTCATATTTTGATCTCGATTGATGTTGTGGTGGATGCTACTGAAAGGGAGTAGTCATATGATTTAGATATGTGGTTTAGAGATTATGTACCTTGGACATTGATGTCAAAGGGGGAGAAGAATAATGTGAAAAACCAAGGGGAGAAGAACAATATGAGAAGCATAATGTGTAAAGGGGATATTGTTGAAAGAAGAGTTAGTTGCGTTGATGGTGTATTTTTCGCATCATGTGTTACCATAAATACCAAAGAGGGAGATTGTATTTCTAATATGTGGTTGTCATTGATGTCAACACTATTAAAATTGATGTCTTTAAGACTGTATATGTCTAGGATATTGAGAAAAATGTAATACAATTTATGTTATAGGTTGTATATGAAGCAGTGAAGTTCAGTGTGTTGGAAATTTCAGTATGTTGATGATGAGAAGTTGTTTATTAAATTATTTTCTTGCCTATGTATGAAGTTCCTACTACATAAGTCTCAAAGGTGTGCATGAAGATTTGAGCAAGCTATAAAGTTCTATATTCTTACAGTTATTCTGTTACTAGAAATGGTTTTCTTAGAAGAAGATAATGTGTTCATGGTAATATGAAGTGTTGTGTACATTCCTAAAAAGTTTGTGGATATTTCTAGATCATGTTCTATCTATGGTGTACATCTGCATTGATCATTGTGCTCATGATCTGATATTTTCACTTGTGTGTTCATTTTTTCATGGTCATGGCTGACAGAGTGCTTGTAGCATGTTGTTGATCTTCGAGGAAGATTAATTGAAGGTGTTTCATGTTTGAGGACATTTTCTTAGGTCTCTACTATGTTGTGGCTGAGCATGGTGGATGCGCATTGACAATATTTATTGTTTTGGGCTATAAATTTGTATTCATTCTATTATTTTGTTGAAGCCGACATGAAGCAATGTAATTTCTTGTTGTGGATATATATAAGGGTATGTACAGGACCATCATGGAAAAACAAGCCCTTAAGTGGTGATCAAAATTCATAAAATCAAAATTAGGAAACTTGATGTAAATTTTTGAATAAGTTATCTATATTATTTCAAAAATGTGTAACAATAGAATCGGTAGTAAATTGAATGTAGTTTCTAAATTACTAGGTTTATTTTAAAAAAAAAAACTATTTGGTGAAAATTTGAAATTTCAATGCAATAGTACTTAAATTTTGGGGAAAAAATAAGTAGGTGTCTATCTGACCACCCTAACCATAATAAATTGATAATATTTTTTTATAATATTTTAGATATAAGTATATGAATCATGTCCCAATGTGATGCATACTTTTTTATACTTTTTTTCCAAGTAAATAATTAATAATGAACTTTTTTATTACAAATTTATAAAAATATAAAAATACGTATGTCTGACCACCTTAACTTGGTCAAAAATTCATGAAATTTATTTGATTTTTTTAATCCTATAGTATGCAAAGAATATAATGTGACACATGTTTTAGATTAAAAAAATGTGATACCATTTGAAAGCTATAGATGTTTTTCAATCAGCCTATCAATGAGGAGTTTAGTCGTAATTCAAAAAGAAAATAAATAATAATAATTTATTAAATTAAAAGTAAAGTATAATTTATATTGGTGCAAAGCTGAGAATCTCCTTTAAAAAACCTTTTCATTTCATCAATTTTGGAAAAAAAAAAAAGTCATCAGCCACATGGGCCATCATATCACTTAAATATCGCCACTTTTTGGCCCATCATGATCCTACACATACCCGTAAGCAATTTTTTTCTTCATTTGAGGAGTCTGCAAGAGTGTGAAAGTTTATGAGGTGTGAAGTGTGTGTGTGCTATGTGTGAATAAGGTTCAAATCATTTGAAGGTAGAGCAGAGTGTGAAGAAGAGTGAAAGAAAGTGAAGAAGTGTTCACGTTCTTAACCGAAACTATAATCAAGCATTTGTAGATGCTACTTTCTCAGTTCAATTCTTCAAATGGTTTTAATCTAAAATATTTTCTATAAGATATTAACTCTTCCTTTGAGCAGTGAGCTCTAGATAGTGTTCCTGAATGCATGTGCGTTCCTTATTCATTTCTCTTATACTTTTAATAGGTTATAACTTGTGGATTAACCTCCACTGTGGTTTTTCCCCTAACAGGGTTTTCATGCAAAAATCTTGGTGTTATTTGTGTTTCTAATGCATTGTTGATTCATTCTTTCACTGTTAATAATCAGATCTGAGATTAAAGGTTGATAATTCTAATAAAGTTTGAAATTTTGTGATAATTGATTCACCCCCCCTCTCAGTTGCTTTCCCTTGTGTTTCCAATAGACAATTCTGAAAAATACTTGAGAATGTGAAAGAAAGATGTAAGAAGTCATGAAGAGCTACTAAGAGGATGAAATGGAATGAGAATGAATGAATTTGAAGGAAGAAGTTGGAAGAATCTGCCATTTTCAAGGTCAGCTGGTTGAAGAGGGAAATTACAAATTGACCCCAATCAAAAGTGTAATGCCTTTTCCAACTTCAGGCACAGGAATCCATCAAGGAATACAATGTGTTGTGTGGATGTCTACACACCGTGTGAACATACCCAACAAATATTCTCCCACTAACATAGCTGAGATGCCAATTGGAAGGAAGGCAATTGGGTGATGTGAAATTTTCACTTCGGATTTGGTTTTCTAAGGTGAGGATGTGTAAAATGGGAATTTGTGCAATGGGTGCAAATTCACTCCTATATAGCCCTGAAACAACCCAACATTTTTCCTACTTTATTGTGTGTAGGTACTCATTAGTGTGGAGCATTTTGGTGATTTAGACCCTTCATGAGTTCATCTTTATCACCTTTGTTCTTTTCACTTCTATATCATTTTTCTTGTTATTTTAGTTATTTGAATATTTATCATTTTATTCATCACTAGTAAACCTCAATTCCTAAGCTACTAGCAGGTTTTTGATATTTGTGAATGTCCTTTACTTTTTTTTGTATGGATGCCAACACACCTATGAGATTGCACCATGCTACACTATCATCCCTCTTTTGTGTTGTTTTCCTCTAATAGAGAGTTGTCCTAGGTATAATCTAGGTTCTTGAAACCTACTTGCTTAGTTCAAACATAACTCTTAGATTAGTAGAGTGATAGAAGTACTGAGAGTGATCTTCATTCTCTACCCCTAGCATGAAAAACTTATCCAACTTGAGGTAGATTATGAAAGCCTCCAACTCTTGGCTCTGTGTGACCTAGAGCCACTAAGTGGTTAGTCCCCCTCCTCTGCATTTTGGTGAACTCGACGAGAACCATTTTGGTTTCATTTGGTAATGCTGAAAGAACCTTTGATTGTATCCTAGGAGTGTTCTTAGTGTGAGTGTTGTGAGGCACCTATCCTTGCAACCCAACCTACAACCCCTAGTGGCATAGCTGGAAGGTTCCCTAAGCATTGTGGAACAAAAACATGGGTGCATCACCATTTAATTTTGAAACCCTTGGGGACTCCTATGAAAGTTCTATTTAGTGTACAAGAAGATGGCTTCTTTCTTACATCTTCACAACATGTGATTGGATTTCTTATCATAATATTCACCTACCAAGACTTGTTGATGAAATCTAATAAAGAACCATCTCCCTTATACATCCTCACATGTATTAATGGGAATATTGTAATAGGTGTTCTTGTTGACCCTACATGTCATGTGAATTCCACTATAGAGGAGATCATGTTGTTTAACTTTCTTCATAAAGATGGATATGTTGAATCTAGGATTACTATATGTACACATGATTGGCTTTCCATTCCTCCCAACAGTTGCATCACCTTGTCAATCATATTTGTGTCTAGAATCGTAAATGCACTTTTGCACATAATCCTAGGGTCTAAACTATTTAGGGTGAAACTGGAAATTCCATGGCTATTTTCCATCATTGAAGTTCCCTCAGTAGTCTACAAGTGCCTACATTTTTCCCATGAGGGTTCGGTGGATGCAGTCCGTGAAACTAATTATAAATCGATGATTACATGTGGGGGCTACTGATTGGATCACCTATATCTTGCCCTTATGGATTCACTTCCTCATAGAAAAAATATCTTGTACTAGACCTTTGTGAAGTATAAGAGTGGGGACATAATGCCAAAGGAGAGGTACCCTCCTTCTCCCTATGCCATTTCACATAGAGCTTCAATGAAGGAACATCATGAGGCTACCTTGGCTCAAAAAAAGGAGGAGAAGCCCACTCAAGGATCTTCTTCCTCTTCCGTTGTCCCACATGTCACTTCCTTTCTCCTTGTTATGATGCCACTAAATTTTGGTCCTAGGCATTTTCTAGAGAGCCTGATGGTGGCCGCTTGGCAAAATCCCAAGTGTCCTTCATTCAAAATTCCTATCTTACCCATAGTGCCTTGAACCATTTTGTATAATAAGGATAAGGCTCCCTATGGAATGTCTTCTATGTCTTGGCATCCATGGATCCTACTAGTCCTACCTCTAAGGAAGTGAATGGGAAGAGGCCTGTTTCCAAGGTGCTTGAGCCAACTCCCCCTATTGTTGTTCCATCATCCTCTCAATCTCTTCCTCCTATTCCCATCTAGGAGTCCCTCCCTTTTTCAGAAATAGTTGTGATGCATACACTAGTGGTTGAAAAAGATTCTTTTTTCCCTTCTCATGCTATAGTATGTACCTCCCAAAGTCATAGAAACTACCTTGCATGTGAGTGTAAGAGTTGGAGTAAGGCTCTAGCTGCTAAGGAGGCCTCCTTGCAAAATAAGGAAGAGGAATCAGTAGCTCATGCTTCAAAATCTTCTATTTTTTCCTCTTCTTACATCCTCTCTAATTAAATTCCCTCAACCTCAATCTTGCTTGTGGCTCCCCCTATGAATGTGAACTATCCTCACCCGAAGAGGGTGTGGGTATTCATTGATCCTTCAATTGAGCCTCCCTTTTTGATGTCCCTTTGAGACATCCCACCATTCTCAAATCTCGTGGACATTCTGAACACCTTGATGGTGTCCATCATGGTTTTCTCCTCTTCCTCCATGCCCTCTCCTTCATCTGTGTGGATTTCACATCCTTTGATGAAGTGGAAGATGAAGGAAAACCTTGCTAGTAATGGGGCTCTAAAGAAGGGTTTACCTTTTTCATGGGGTGGTTCTACATTGGCTTGTGTCATCTTAGTGACAAAGGAAGCCTTAGTGTCCCCAGAGTTCATCAATTCTCTTGATTCATTCATTGAGCCTAGCAATGAATCTTGGGCACTGCCTCCCTCACCTGTTAAGTTGACACATGGAACTCTTGTAAAGTGCGTGTTCAACTCTTTGGATGAGGTCTCATCCCTATTGGTGATTTTTGCAAAGTTGTTAACATTTACCCCAAAGGAATAGAGTGGAGAAGGCCTCAAGTTGCCTTCTTCCTTGGCTCTTGTTGCGGGAGGGTCAGAGGGTTGCCCCCTCGATATTCTACCCTTGCAATCTCATTCGCCCTCCCCTTACAGTGATCTAGATTAGGAAAAAAATGACCTCTTAGTTTATGAGGACTAGGGGGCACGTCTTCTTTATCTATAGGTTAGATTGTGTGTGTGTTTCACCAAAAATTATATACCTTTGAAGAAAAGGACAATTTTGTGACAAATTTGGTACTACTTTAGACACCCTTGCATTGGTCACTCTCCTAAAATAACATTTATAGGCCCCTAAGACTTGTTATCTTTGACTTTGAGGCCTATTTCACCTAATAAATCATACAAGTCTTGAAAAGCAACATCAAAATCACTCAAATATCATAAATCCCACCTCAAAAACCCCTGGTTGGACTAAGTCACCCAAGGTGGTGACTTAGTCCCTTTTAGGGTTATTTGCATTTTTTAGCTAGAAAATCTCTAACTTGCTAAAAATTCTTGATGGGTGTTGACCTCTTAGGTTAAAATAACTAACAATTAGGTATTTTTTCTTATAAAAACATTTTTTTAAGTAATTTTTCAAGATCTTTATTTACTTTCCACAAGAAAACTCAAGAATCAAGGGTTGTATGACATAATAACCCAACCAAAATAACCTTGGACATAATGACCTGGTCACAATAACCCAAGGACAATATAACCCAGGGTCATAATAAACCAAGCCAAAATAACCTATGGTCAGAATAACTCATGGACAAAATATCCCCATAAGAATATAGAGAAAGGAAAACAAAATTTATAAATTACATGTATGTTGCTAAAAAACTTTATTATTTAAAATTTCAATTAAAGTGTCAAATTATGAGTGATGCCTCTTATATAATCTAAAATGTTATGCTTGTTTATGTTCCTTGTAATCATATTGATAATTAAGTTTAATAAATAGTTTTTGTGACTATTTATAATCAATTGGGCACATGAAGAGATAGCAAGGCAAATTGGAGAAAAAATTTGGTGTAAGAATTGGAAAAATATCTAAATTCTAAAGTTCTAATTGATTTTATGTCAATTCTAGTTTACTAGCTTAATCTCAAAAGAGCATGGGTTATTCTGTCCATGGGTTATTTTGACCACGAGTTATTATGTCCATGGATTATTATGACCCTAGGTTATTTTTTCCTTGGGTTATTATGATGGGGTTATTGTGTCTAGGGTTATTTTGGCCGGGTTATTATGTCTGGATACCAGAATCAAGTGTTGAACATCTTCCACAAGAAGATTCATTACTCTTTCTACAAAAAAATTGAAGCTTAGGGCAGCAAACTAGGGTTTTCGCAGGTCTTCAAGCTCACTTCTCACTCAAGATCTCACATTGAAAATGGTGTATCATGGATTTCTATGGAGAATCATGGAGAAATCTAGGTTGAGGAGATGCAACTAGCCATCAAATCAATCTAAAGACTTATTTTCAAAGTGGTTCCATCTTACATTTTTTCTCTATCTTTAGCCTAAGGAAGGTTTGAATGTCACTAATATTCATTTCTAATGTGATCTAGGTCTCTTAGAATGAGTCTTGCATTGTTCTAGCTTCATTTATGCATCTTACTCTTACACATTAGAATAGGATTGCATCATACTTAAGATTTCCTAGTCTTAGACACACTTAGGGCTAGGGTTTATGCAAATTTCTTATCTCTTAAATCAAAGTTTAAATACCATCTAGGGGTTTGACTAAGGAAAAAACCACATTAGAAACAAAAATATATTTTGTTTTGCAAGTGATTTTGCGGATTTAGATCCAGATTTCAGTGAGAAAGTAGATTGCAGACTATAGGCTTTCGTTCCCACTTTCCAATTCTTAGAAAAGAAGGAATGGACTAAGTCACCAATAGTGGTGACTTAGTCCCACTGCATGATTCTACCAAGTATTTTTGAAGATTTGAACATCTAATTGGTTGGAATGGAGCCCAGAGTAGTTTACCAAAACTGGGTCTAAGTTTCCTAGCTTAGTATAAGTGTCCTAGTTGGCCTGAAAGGAGGATTTTTCAAAATTTTAGAGGATTGTGCAATCCCCACTTCATCCCTTGATAATTTCCAGGTGCACTTGTCTTATCTATTTTATTTTTTTTCCTTATCTAGTATAGCCTTTATTCTATCCTTTTGTATATTGTCATGTGTTTTCAAACAATGTTGATTTCATTAGTTTGTATTCAATAGTTAGTTCATTATCAATTATAATCTATTTCATTTAGGAAATTTCATATAGACACACATCAATCATATTCAACCCCTAATATTGAATGAAACCTAGATTTTTAGGCACATAAGAGAGACCCTCTTCCTTTTGGGTAAAAACCCCAGAAGCCCTTAGGGAATCATCCTTTACCACTAAAATTTTGCAATTCATTTTGGTGACCCTGCATTTAGAAACATAATACATCTAATCTAGCCTACATTTGCATCCTTGGAACCTTTCCTATTAACCTTGCATTGCTTGTTACATTGTTTACATTTGCATCATAATGTTTCATACTTTTCATTTGTGAAAAGTTCATTTTTGCACCTTATTTCCTTGCATGATGGAGAAACTCTTCATATCCACTTTAGATATGCACTCTACAGTCCAAAACACATCATTTTTCATTACGAAAAATAATTAAAAAAATCCAAAATACCCCTATTGGGACTAATTCACCACCTTGGGTGACTTAGTCCTAGTGCTTAGTTTGCATTAGTGAGCTTTGTATTTAGTTGCCAATTTTTGAAGTTTTTTTTTGTTTTAGTTGATTCTTCATTTACATTTAATTCCTCTTTGTTATATGGTTATAATTAGCATAAGAATCTTTTACTTTGATGGCATTTATGACTAGCATTAGTTCCTAGTTCGTTTAAAGTAAATTCATTTGAACATGACAAAAAAATGTTAGAAACATCACATGAAACAATGCACACACTTTTGGGTATGTGCAGGATCATGATGGACCAAAAAGTGGCGATATCTAAGTGATATGATGGCCCATGTGGCTGACAGCTTTTTTTTTACCCAAAATTGATGAAACGAAAAGGGTTTTTAATGGAGATTCTCAAATTTCTACCAATATAAATTATGATTTAATTTGAATTTAATAAATAATTATTATTCATTTTCTATTTGAATTACGACTAAAGTCTTGATTGATAGGTTGATTGAAAAACATCTATAAATTTCAAATGGTATCACATTTTTTGAATTCAGAACATGCATCACATTCTATGCTTCACATAGTATAGGATTAAAAAAATAAAAATTGAATTTCATGAAGTTTTGATCAAGTTAAGGTGGTTAGACATACGATTTTTTATATTTTTTAAAATTTGTATTTAAAAAATCATAATTAATTATTTACTTGGAAAAAAATTACAAAAAAATATTCATCACATCGGGACATGAGTCCCCTAATTATATCTTAAATATTATAATAAAATATTATAATTTTATTGTGGTTAGGGTTGTCAGAAAGACACCTACTTCTTATTTTTTCCCTGAAATTGAAGTACTACTACATTGAAATTTCAAATTTTCACCAAATAGATTTTTAAAAATATAAATAAACCTAGTAGTTTAGAAACTAAATTAAATTTTCTATAGATTCTATTCTTACATATTTTTGAAATAATATAGATAACTTATTCAAATTTTTATGTCAAGTTTCCTAACTCTAGTTTTCGGAATTTTACTGCCACTTAAGGGCCTATTTTTTCCATGATGATCTTGCACATATGCTTCTTCACTATAGAAAAACCATATCATCTAAACCTTTTATTAGTGATGAATTGGGTAAGTTAGATGAAGTTCTACAGATATTCCTCTCACTAAGCTCATCCACTAAGGTTTGTGATGACAAACCCAAACCAACCATTGATAACCTATCTCCCAGACCTTTTAGTTGTGATGATATGGGTATGTTAGATGAAGCTATTCAAGACTTCATCTCACCTAACTAATATAATAAGGTTTGTTTTGAGAAAGCTCAAACAAAATATGTCAACCCAATTCAACCTGAGCTTGTTCTCTACCCACCTTCCCATAAACCTCAAACTCCATCCAAACCTGAATTTACTCTTTACCCACCCAAGCACGATGTTGTTGCTTATACTCATTATAATAGAAATAACCCACACCCCAAAAATCCACCTCAACACCCTTACCATTACCCAACCCAATCTTACCTATGGACCCTCATTTAAATTCACAACTTACGGAGTACGATCTCATTGAACAACTTAAGAATAATCCCGCCAAGATATCCCTTTAGGATCTTGTCCAAAACTCCCCCAAATATCATTCTATGCTTCAAATGGCATTGCAATAGATTTTGGTCCCTCCAAGTATGAATGCTAATGACATGGCATCTCTAATACAAGAAATGAATACAACCAATGTAGAAATTACCTTCTATCAACATAATCTCCATTATAATTATGAAAGAAAAATGAAGCCTTTATGATAATAGCTCAGAACAATCAAATGGGCATGAAAGAACCCTTTCTGACAATGGCTCTACCCTTAACATGTGTAGTGTGTAACTTATTGATATATTGTGTGTGGATAAATTGAAAATCAAATCTGATTCCTTATCCATTAGAGGATTTTACAATGTTACAAAGCAACTGCTTGGTGTCATTAATTTAAATATTACCATAATAATGGTTACACTGCAAACTCCTATTCATGCCATGCCCTATGACCTTTCCTATAATGTCCTCTTGGGAAGACAATGGATTCACGATATGCACGTGGTACCCTCAATGCTTCATCGCAAAATGAGATATGTCTATAATAACAAATTTTATCAAATTTACATAGCCCCGAGCCTAAAAGTTGTTCGCAACTTGAAAAAGGAACAAGAAGTAATCTGAACACATTAATTCCAACCTCCAACATAACACCTTTTAAGTAGAATTAACAAGAAGAAGAATAAAATTCTAAATTACTTGGTGATGATTGGGGATCATTAGAATTCACACCTTCATTAATGGGTGAGTACATAATCACGTGAAAAGAGGATGTAAAACAAGAACAACCAACAATCCTCTCTACCTATAATGAAGAAAAAACTTCCCACACATCTACCTCATCTCCTTTGGAATAAAATACAATGTATACAAAATATATTGATATGATAGATTACCAACAACCACCCAACCCATAGGAAATGGAAAGACTTTATGGACGAGGTTACAATCTTGTAAAACAATTAGGATACAATGGTAAAGGATGTAGAAAACATGAACAAGGCATTCGAGTTTCCATTGAACCTAATACACAAGAGATTAAGACTAGTTTAGGATTTTCCTTTTCTAAAACTACAAAATAATACAAATAACCATCATTCAACATCAAGACCATCACATGTGCACCAAGAATATATCTCACACTCAAAAATATTGAATTCCTTAATATGGATTCCCCACCATTTGACTATGTTAATGATGATGAAGCTTTGAAACACCTACTAGATGTTTCAGATAAGACTTCTATCTCCAAGAGAAATGCCTCTTGTGCTATGATAAGTTCTAATCTCAATGTTATTGACATTAATGACACTCCCATGAGCATGGAACCATATGATCAAAAAATGCCTAAGTCAAATGCACTCCCCTTGGGAGATACCATTGATATACCAATGAAAATAAATGATAAAGAAAAAATCATTAAAATTGGGAAGTGCCTTGATGATGGAGAACAAGAGGATCTTGCAACCTTGATTCATGCCTTTCCTGAACTATTTTCTTGGGAATATTTTGATATGTCAAGAATAGATCCAAAGATAGTCACTCATAACATTGTTCTTGCAGAAAATGCTAAGCCCGTTCGCCAAAAGATACAAAAGATGAACCCTAAAATAGCCTAACATGTTAAAGGAGAGCTTGAAAAAATCCTTGATGCAGGTTTCATTCAACCTATTGATTATTCTCCTTGGATATCAAACATTGTTGCAGTTGCTAAACCTGATAATCATGTTAGGATATACATGGATTTTTGAGACTTGAACAAAGCCTCTTTAAAGGACGATTTTCCTCTTCCTATTATCAACATGATCATGGATTCAACTACTGAAAATTCTTTGTTGTCCTTTATGGATGGATTTTCTAGATATAATCAAATCTTCATCAACCCACAAGATCAATACAAGAGGACCTTTACATCTGGTTGATAGACATTTTGTTGGGTTATGATGCCTTTTGGATTAAAGAACATAGGTGCTACTTATCAATGAGAAATGATATTAAGATTTCATGATTATAAACATAAAATCTTGGAAGATTATGTTGATGAAATTCTAGCTAAATCCTTAAGCCGACAAGATAATGTGAATTGTTTTTGACAAATCTTTGAGAATGCGTAAGTATAACATGCGCTTAAATCCGAAAAAGTGTTTCTTTAGAGTAGATAGCAGCAAAATTTTAGGTTTTATCATATCTCGTAGAGGTATTGAGGTGGAAACAAAGAAAATTGATGCTATAGTTAACATGCCACCTCCTCACAACATTTCCCAATTACGCACATTACAAGGAAGGACTCAAGCCACCCATCATTTTGTCGCCTCTTTAGTTGATCGAACATTTCCTTTTACAAGCCTCCTCAAGAAGGATGTGAATTTTGATTGGAATGACGATTGTAAATAGGCCTTTGAGAATTTTAAAGACTACCTTGTGACTCTTCCTCTTTTACAACCCACTATAGCAAAAAAACCATTCATCCTTTATATCACCACTTCTTCTCACACTCTTGCTACATTATTGACCCAAAAAAATGACAATGGAAAAGAGCATCCTATTTATTACATTAGTCAAAATCTCATAGATTATGAAACATGATACACAACAATTGAAAAATAATATTTGGCTCTTGTATTCACTACTAGTAAGTTGTGACATTATTTACTAAATGCAAAAATACAAGTCATGAAATTTTTTTATCCTATCAAATATCTTTAAAATAGAAATAAAACTTTCAGGATGTCTTGCTAAATGGGTAATATTGTTGATCGAGTTTGACCTTAATTTTGTCTCCCAAAAAGCAATCAAAGGCCAAGCCTTAACCAACCATTTAGTAGATGCTCCTCTGCCTTTAGCATTACCTACCAATGATTCTTTTCCCGATGATAGTGTTTTGACCATAGAGCTTCCTACATGGGAATTGTAATTTGATCATGGATCCAAGTGTTAAATAGTATCTAGTGCTGGATTTATATTAATTCTTCCTATAGGAAAGCCTAATCCCTTGTCGTATCATCTAAATTTCCTATGCACGAATAACACAACTGAGTATGAAGTGTTAATTGATGGATTACGTGTTGCATCAGTCATGGGAGTTAAAGATATTAAGATCTTTGTGATTCACAATTAGTGATCAAACAAATCAACGATTTCTATCAAAATAAACATGATAAATTATTGCAATATAAGGATCTTGTACTAACATGGTTAAAATATTTTGAACTGTTCACCATTGATAACATCCCTCGAAAAGATAATTGGCACGCATATGCAATGGCTAGTGTGGATTCTCTCATATCTCCTTTAGATCCTTTCAAAAATGTCATTTCTACCATCCACCGAATTATGAAACCCTCCATCAGTAATAAATCTAATGATGTGCTCCCAAAATTCCCAGGTAATTCGTGTAAATCGTATGATGCCATATATAACTATTTAAAAGATGGTACCATTCTCGAATGTACAACCAAAAACACCCACATTCGCCTTAAAAATTTAGCCACTAAGTACATAATCCTTTATGATACATTGTATAGAAGATCATTTGATTGAATTCTCATATGATGTCTCAAGGATTCTGAAACTCATATCGCCCTCAAATAGGCCCATTTTGATAGTTATGGAGGTCATTTTGGAGGAAAAACCTTAGTTTAAAAGCTCCTTCATATGGGTTACTATTGGAAAAATATGGAAAGAGATTATTATGCATATGTTAAATGATGTCATAAATGCCAAGAACATATAAATTTGATTCATTCTCCTACTTCTGAGCTCCATGCCTAAATACCTATTTCATCATTCTCTATGTGGGTATAGGATCTAATTGGAAAAATCTCACCACCTTCTTCCATTGGACATACACTTATCATCACTGTAGCCAATTATTTCACCAAATGGGCAGAAGCTATTCCTCTCCAGTCTACAACTGTTGATGTGATATGTTGTTTCTTATTGGAACACATCATTGCTCGCATTGGACTCCCTTTCACATTAGTTTTAGACAATGGAACACCATTTAAAAATAATGATGTGAAGAAGTTCCTAGAAACCTTTCATATACAACATTGCTTTTCAAAACCATATTACCCACAATTGAATGGTCAAGCCGAAAAAATTAATAAAATCCTTGAACAAATTCTCAAGAAAATTGTTAATCTCAATTAGAAAGATTGGCATACATAATTGCAATATGTGTTATGGGCCTATCACACAAGTGTTCATCCTTCTATAGAAAGTACACCTTTCAACCTTGTCTATCATACATAGACTATCATACCTTTGGAGTTAGAAATCCCCACCTTACAGATTTCTCTCCAAAGTCTTGTCGATAATGACACCTATACGCAACAACGATTACATCAACTTGAAATGCTTGATGAACAATGCATTAATGCTCTAGAGAATCTTTAGGCTTACACAAATAAATTACAACACAAACATGATATTGGTTTTATTCCTCAAAAAATTAACAAGGGTGATTTAGTTTTATATGAAAATCAACAAAGCACTATTGTTGATTATGCTGAGAAAGGAAAATTTAGCCCTAATTGGTTAAGACCCTATGTAGTCAATACCAATTATGCATCTGGCACTTACACTTTAACAGAGCAAGATGGTAGTCCTCTTAAAGACCCTATTAATGTTACACATTTGCATCGGTATTATGTCTAGTCCTTTTTGAATGGTATGAATTATAAAGTAGTTTTATTCGAGCTATTGGATTATATCCTATATGCTTTTACATTTATTCATTCTTAAAAAATCGTTATGTATATGTCTTGAATACTAAAGTTATTATTTAATTAGTTTTCTAATTGCTTTAGGTTTCATACTATTCAAATTCCTCTTGTGTGCTATGTTAATTTAAATCATAAGGGCATATAACATACTTAATCTTCATGTTCTATCTAAAAGGAAAATCTAGCAAGTTTTTAATTAGATCACATAAGCTCTGTTAAATCATGAAGACATTAATTAAGTAATCTCATAAAGGCTATTTAATTAATTAGACTGTCATTTAACATTCACACATTAATACAAAACATATAATGTATGCTTATATATATACAAAGTTTTTTGTACATGTCATCAAAATATACAATGTCACTAAGGACTGTGATTACCAAATCCCTCAGGATCTAGTATTCATGTTGCATTAGTAGTCGAACATCGAGAGATGGTAGTGTGTGATAATGATCATGATAATGATCCACTGAATCTTATCACAAACTCTAACCCCTCCATCCACGCAAGGGCCACCCAATGCTCTCCTACTATTTTATCCCTCTCTTTCTGTAGCCATGTCACCTCCCTCTCTCTCTATTCTCTCAAACTCTATTGGATTCCTCAATGTATATGCCTATGATGAGGTCTCAGCTCGATGAACACATCTCCTCAAGCTCTCATAAATTTTTCGTTGTCTCACGAATGGTATAAGTGACTCTAGATCTCACTCCACAATAGGAGGGGACACATAATCTAAGTCCATCTCCTGCTTGTCGATAGATGCTAGCACTATCTTTGCAACTGCCTAATAGTAGATATCCTGCCAATCCTCCAGCGGCCTTGTAAGGTATAAACAATACATAATTAGTACACATCATGATATATATATATACACACACATAAAGTAATACATAAAGCACAAACTACATGCATCAAATTAATTATCATCACCTATATCTCTAGTTCGATGAGAAATATCAACCCCATCCTGTGTAGGGGTAGATGCTATGCTATTCTCTCCTCGACTATGAGTTCCGGTGCCTGCTACTACCGCTTCTTAGGACCTAGTCATATGAATGGGTGAGGTCTCTCGCCACTCATTTTGATCCTCAAATATTTCCTCATCACTCTCACTGAAGGGTGTCTCCTCATCTTAACCATCCTCCTAGACCTCCTCATCCTCATCCTCTCCCTCGTGTCTATCATAATTTGGATCTACATCCTCATCATACTCCTCATCAATAATGTCAATAAATATGTTTGGAGCCCTATAGTATGCCTCCTCAGCTCTATCCTCTCTCACATCTTCCGCATCTAGAAATGGTCCTGCATCTCCCATAGGCTCATCAATCAGAAACATAGGAGCTCATTATGATGTTATCCACCACTCCTCATGATCCCATGTGGCACTGATGTTGTCTACGTCAAAGATTGATGACTGATCATGATCAAAGAAATCAGATTCGTTGAAAAAATCATCTACAGTGATCCATGTTATATCACTAGGTCTCTAGGAACTTCGTACTGATTGTGCCCAAGGTGGCCTCTAAATTTGTGCAAATTGTCATATGACTCGATCATAGTAGAAAGGATGTACTATGTGATCATGCAAACCAACTAGAAATCTATCCAACTGCAATTTCCTCATTTTTCTTGTATAGTTTGGCCACTGCAGTGTAAGATAATAAGGTCTCCATAAGATCTCATCCTCCTCCAATTGGTCAAACCTCACTCTCCAAAAGTGAAAATCTCCAAAAGATGATTGTGCCCAAGGTGGCCTCTAAATTTGTGCAAATTGTCATATGACTTGATCATAGTAGAAACTAGAAATCTATCCAACTGCAATTTCCTCATTTTTCTTGTATAGTATGGCCATTGCAGTGTAAGCTAATAAGGTCTTCATAAGATCTCATCCTCCTCCAATTGGTCAAACCTCACTCTCCAAAAGTGAAAATCTCCATACTACCATAATCACTAGAGAGGATAGTCGAAGGCTCGAGGATACCCAGCTACTATAGGACAAAAGAAGCCAGTAGGCCTTGTGCATGTGATATGCTCAAGGCACCAAACTTGCAGAAGCATACAATTCACCATACTATCTACCCCCTGAAATATAAACCATCCCAAATCATAATACAAGTGTGTGAGGATGCAACATCCCTAGGCATATATTGTCATATACTCTACTATACCCCATATCAGATGCACTAGCCTGCCCTCAAGGTGTGTTTCATGTCCATCTAGAAGGAGTACTAATGTGATGGTATGCATCATAATCCTTCTAATCACTGGCACTCATGAATAGAGTAACAACGCCAAGTCGATATGTCCTAACACCCTCTCATCATGAACTGGTCCATCCAGTGGCTTATCCAGGAAGTACTGCATATGAACTCGCTACTCACAAAAGTTATGGTATCTTTGGAAGCACACCTTCTCCCACCGAATAGGAACTTAGATTATACTATGCACATCCTCTAGGGTGATTGTCATCTCTCCAATCGATAGGTGGAATGTGGATGTATCCATGTTCATCCATGTTCCACCACTCACATAATTCTATCAACATCACATCATGGTACCTCATGGGGTGTATGAGGTACACCCAATAGATCCCCATAGCCTACAAATTCTCTATGTCCTCTACTGACAAAGTAGGGGATAAATCTCTCAAAAGGATCAACTGTCTCCCACCCAAACGCTATTGTGAATGGGTGGGTACCTATCAAAAACATCAAAATATTCTATAATCATCTAATATCCTCAATTTTACTCTATTTCATCATGCAAGTGTACTAATTTTGTTCTAGTGTGCTTTCTCTAAGGCCCTAGACACTTTAGAACCCTTTTGGGATACTTCGCGAAGAAACAAGACACTTTGCAAAAAACTGGGACACTTTGTCAATAAAAGGGACACTTCATGAACAAAAGGGACACTTTGTGAAAATTTTTGTTAAGATCCTAAATTAACCTATATATGCATATAAATCATTAAATAATAAAAAATCACAAAGAAAAGGTAGCAAAATTGACTCGCCTCATGATAACGCTCCCCATGTTGCTCCTGGTCCCATAGCACATCTAATCTCGTCAGTGTGAAATCTCATTTGATTGACATATTTCAATCCTCTCTTGTCACTCTCAAGCTACAATAAGGTAAAATGAACAAGTGACAAATTCCCTCATTTACATTCTTTTTACTCTTTCTCATCCTCATATAAGAACATTTGTATTTTTACTATCTTAGAAATATTAGAGTGTGCTTTTCATTCAAAACAACACAACCAATGCTAGAAAACTCTATTTTTGATGTTGTTTGTTGCATAAAAATCATGTTTCCACACACTAAACCATCAATCACCTATTGTTATGCAACATGGTACTTGGAAATTCCCTTTGATATGTGTATGCTCATTCGATGTGGCTAGATTGCTACCTTGATTCCACATCCGTAAACCAAGAAGAATCAAAAGGGGAAATACATATACCCTCAAATTTGATTTCTAGGAATTAAATAAGAGGAATTTTGGACTACTAAAAAGTTTGTGTTAAAGGATATGGTTCCTTACATTGTGGTTTCGTAGGAAACTACACTAGGTGCTTCATTCTCCCACCTTTGAATGAGTGTCCTTTTATGGAAACAAAGTGCATTTTTTAGAGTCCTTTAGCTTACATATACACGTAGAGTCATATGGGTGTTAAAGTGGGGGCTAAATTTATTGCTAAAAATTGTATACCTTTGAAGAAAAGGACAATTTTCTGACTAATTTTGTCCTACTTTAGACACCCTTGCATCAGTCACTCTTATAAAACAACATTTATAGGCCCCTAAGACTCCTTATCTTTGAATTTGAGGCCTATTTCACCTAAGAAATCATACAAGTGCCAAAAAACAACATCAAAATCACTCAAATATCATAAATCCCACCTCAAAAACCCTTGGTGGGACTAAGTCGGCCAACGCAGCGACTTAGTCCCTTTTAGGGTTATTTGCATTTTTTAGCAAGAAAATATCCGACTTGCTAAAATTGTTGATGGGTGTTCACCTCTTAGCTGAAAATAACCAACAATTAGATATTTTTTCTTATAGATACATGTTTTTAGGTCATTTTTTAGGATCTTTAGTCATTTTCCACAAGAAAACTCAAAAATCAGGTGTTGAAAATCTTCCACAAGAAGATTAATTACTCTTTCTATAACAAGGTTAAAGCTTAGGGCATAAAACTAGTGTTTTTGCAGGTCTTCAAGCTCACTTCTCACTCAAGATCTCACATTGAAAATGGTTGATCATGGATTTCTATGGAGAATCATGGATAAATCTAGGTTGAGGAGGTGCAACTAGCCATCAAATGAATCTAAAAATTTGTTTTTAAAGTGGTTCCATCTTCCATCTTCTCTCTATGTTCAGCCTAAGGAAGGTTTTGATGTCATTAAGATTCATTTCTAATGTGATATATGTCTCTTAGAATGGGTCTTGTATTGTTCTAGCTTCATTTATGCATCTTATTCTTACACATTAGAATAGGGTTGCATCATACTTCAGATTTCCTAGTCTCAAACACACTTAGGGCTAGGGTTTATGCATATTTCTTATCTCTTTAAAAGTTTAAATACCAACTAGGGGTTTTACCAAGGAAAAACCCACATTAGAAACCAAAATATATTTTGTTTTGCAGGTGATTTTGTGGATTTGGACCCAGATTTTGGTGAGAAGGCAGATTGTAGATTATAGGCTTTTGACCCGAATTTTCGATTCTCAAAAAAGAAAGAATGGAATAAGTCACCAATAGTGGAAACTTAGTCCCACTACATGATTTTTTTAGGGATTCTTGAAGATTTGGACACCTAGTTGGCTGGAATGGAGCCCAGATTAGTTTACCAAAATCGGGACTAAGTTGCCCAACTTGGTGTAAGTGTCCTAGTTGGCTTGAAAAGAATATTTTCTAGAATTTTAGAGGCTTCTACAATCCTCACTTCAACCCTTGATGGTTTTCAGGTCCACTTGTCTTTTCTTTGTTTTCTTTTTATTCTTGTCTTGTATAGTCTTTATTCTATCCTTTTGTATATCATCATGTGTTTTCAAACAATGTAGATTTCATTATTTTGTATTCAATAGTTAGTTCTTTTTTAGTTATAATCTATTGCATTTAGGAAATTTCATATAGACAAACATCAATCACATTCAACCCATAATATTGAATGAAACCCAAAGTTTTAGGCACGTAAAAGAGACCTCTTTCTTCTAGGTGAAAACCCTAGAAGCCCTTAGGGAATCCTCCTTTACCACTAAATTTTTTTAGTTCAATGTGTGTAGGTGTATTGTGTTCCCCTATTCTTGTCTTAAATTTTCTTGGATAGCCCTTATCACCATTATAGGTTCTTGGATACAAGAGTGATTTTATGTCATAAAACTTCTTCTATTTGTCACATCATTCTTCTCTTTGTCATGTATTTATTTTCAACAATTAGGGATGAAGCAAAGTGTTGGGGGCATTTAGGCCTCCCTTCCATGGCCCAATTTTTTTTTTTTCATTTTTTTTTCATGTGCCTCCTTCATATGGTCTGATATAGTAGGGGTTTGATGATAGTTCATTTATATATATTTTTACACTTATTTATCTATATTTATAAGCAGCTTTGGCCCTGAAATATCAAATTGCTCTTGTCTCTTGTTCATGATGTTATTGTCTCTTAGTTCCTTGCATCTATCTCTCTTTCTTTATTTGTGATGTGTGGTGCCCATGTATCTTCCCTCAATGTGTGACAACACTACCACAGTTACATCTCGTCATGTTCTATAGGCCACAACATCACTTTTTTTCTTATTGTTTTTTCTCTCCTTAGGATGTCACGTTCCTTTGTGTTCAACATGCACCATCCTAAGGGGGGGCTATCATATCACTTAAAATTTCAAAAAATGCATTTGGTAGCCAATGAATCTTTTCTTGAAAGTCTTTATCTTTATCTTTTAAAATATTTTTCAAAAATCTTATTTCTCAACAAAGACCCCTAACAAAACACTTTTCATTCATCATGGGTTCATAGAGAAATAATTTGAGAAAATTTTCTCTGAGGAGGGAGCACCTTCTTCTATGCGCGAAGTTTTGACCTTCCCCTTGTGAGGGGGCATTATTCCTTTTGAATTCCTTGATGAAGTTAAATCTTTCAAAAGGATTCCTAGATGTTGAATATATTTGTGAAATATACTCTTGCACTTTCAAATAGCATGTCCCTTGAGTAGACACCTCTTTTGAAGGTTTCCCGAGGGACCCCTCTGAATGATCTTCCTTCAATTTTTGATTGCCTGTGTGGCTGTCTGCTTGCTTGCCTACATTCCTTTCTATTTTCTAACATGTTTTGTTTGTTGATTAAAATGTTTCTTTGCAGGTTCACCTATGAAGCTTCTTTCCAATCCAACTCTATGGAGTCCCTTATATTGGGATTCTCTTAGGAGAGAGTACCTAGGGGAAACTTATTTTCAAGTCTAAGGACCTATACAGTACTTACATCTTGTGGGATTTGTCCTTCATTGGTTTGTGGGCCTCTGGTTCATTTTGTTCAATCCTTCATAGGAGAGAGTATTTGTGGAGCCAATTTCCTTCCCTACGCTTTTGAGCATGTTGGATTGTGGTTTGATTCCTTGATAGTTTAGGTATATTTTCTTGGAACTCTTTCAATCTACTTTACTAAACACTCATTGACACCCAGGTTGGTTAAAGTGGAGGAAAATGTATAGGATCGAATTTGTGACCCCCTTGAAAATTCCCCTTTTACACCCTTCACCTTAGGAAAATCAAATCCACCCATGCAATTCAACATCACTCATCTGAAATCCATCCATTTTGCACTTGTTTTTAGTGTTTATGTGCAAATTTTTGTCAAGGACACACACACGGTGTGTGGACATCTACATGACACATTGTCCTCCTAACAAGATTCTTGCCTCTAGGATCTATAGAGGCATTATTTCCTCCATTGGTGATGAAACATAATGCACCTATGAATTCTTATTGACCTTTGAATGTCTCTTTCCCTCTCACACTCACCTTCAAATGGTTATTCATCTCTCTACACACTTGAACATTCTTGAAGGCAATTCTCACATTCTCATACTCTCGGGCTACTTTTTGCACTATTGGCTTCACTATTCCAACATCACAACATTCTTCACATCTACCATGGAAGCTACATTTTGGTGTCTTGCGAGACCTCCTTCGGAGTCACTACAACCATGTCACCTTTGCCACAGTTGTAGACTTGCATTCCTATCTCATTGACCTTGAGCTCCTTTGGTCAAGGGTGGTATTGTTTACTTTCCACTAAATTTTTGTTGTATTTTCATAGAATAATGTTTCTTCTAGTGTTCAATTCATTTCCTTTCTAGCATTCTTTCTTTATCACATTTCTATTCCTTTATCTATCTAGTTGTTTGTGGAGGTGGAAATGCCAAAATGGCGGTTTGACTATTGCAAGCCTAGAAATAGCCTCAACATTTTTCCTTGCTTTATTGTGTGTAGGTACTCATTCATGTCAATCTTGTTGGTGAACTAGACCCTTCATGAATTCATCTTCACTACCTTTTTTCTTGTCACTTTTATATCATATTTCCTATCATTTTGGTTATTTAGTCCTTTATCATTTTATTCATCACTATTAAACCTTAATTCCTAAGCTATTAGTAGGTTTTTGATATCCATGAATATCCTTCTTCACTTTCTATCCATATGAATTCCAACGCACCTATGAGATTCTAGTGTTTCATGTTGTCATCCATATTCTATGTTGTTATCCTCTAGCAAAGAGTTCTCTAAGGAATAGTCTAGGTAAATGAAAATTTCTCGCTTAGTCTAAACTAACTCTTAGGTCAGTAGAGTGATAAAAGTATTGAGACTGATCTTCATTCTCTATCCCTAGCAAAAAAAACTTATCCAAATTGAGGTAGATTAGGGAAGCCTTCAACTCTCGGCTCTCTATGACTTGGAGCCACTAAATGGCTGGTCCCCCTCCTCTACACACATCAACAAAGGTTTGCATGAATTATTTATGTAATCATGATATTTTATCTTGCTTACATGATATGATTGTCCCTAGGACTATCATCTTTTTACTACTTTTAACTTTTAAATTGTCCTCATGAAACACACAAACCCTTGACATTGAATTGATACTCATGAAGAATCTTATTGATATGAGGATAATATTTACATAGTCAATAGTATAATATACTCTATCATTTCTCCTAAATATCACATTTCTCTATCATTTGTCCTTCTATTATTACAACGTTGACTAGTCATTCGTGAGACCCCTTATTGGGCAAGATTCCCTTTTAAAAATATCTTCCTTTGTCAACTTCTTCTTACCAACTTATAAACTACCCAATATGGCTCTTGTGCATTATGTTTTGTCTTGTTGGTTCTCTATGAAATATTTCTCTCTTCTATCAACCTTTTTTTTACCATGCTGATCATGAAGGGTTTTGATCATAAAACAAGATTTGAAATATTTTTGGATGCATTAACATATCCCAAGGAACACATTGTTACAACAACCACATATTAAAATAGGAGGAAAAATATAGTTCAATAAGTACTTAAAATTTTGTTGATTATGTCATACATTATAGGCCATGACCTACATCACTCTTCTAGTTTTCATAATTGAATAATGTTATTTTATTTTCAGATGATGCAAGTAGAGAATCCTCCTAATATTGATAGGGAAATGGATCATGGCGTCTCTAATGCAATAAAAATCTTGATTCCTTTGACAAGGGTATGAGGTAGATTAGTAAATTTCAAATTTTAGTCATTATTTTAGCTATTTATTATTGAAAAATCAAATGATTATTGATTTTTAATTTTATTTCTCTCTAGATGGATTCTATTTGGCTTCACAACACCACAATATTGGAATGATTCTGTCTCAAATGAGGAGAGAGATAATTTGGTGGTGATAAGTGATTATTTTGTTAAATATTGCACTTTATATAATGCAATTTCTATATAGTAATTTCTATAATTTTTATTGTATAGGTATGGCTCAATGAAGAATTAAGTATGAGGTCCAACCCTCAAGTTCAAAGTAGACCAATTTCATATGTATCTCCATCAACTCAACAATCAAAAGGTCATCCATGATCTATTTTTTCACCTTGAGGGGAATGACTATTTATTAGGGTCCTTTGTTGTATACCTATATGGCATTTTTGGAAATATATTTTGTATTGCATATATGTGACATTGTATTCCTATATGGAATTATTGTAACCCTATATGGCTATTTTTTATATATGTTATACCTATATCGACATATATTGATGTATGCCTTTATGGCTATCTGGTTAATACATATATTTTTATTGATGGTGTCCATATTTGTATTATAAACGATTATTTAAATAAATCAATAACTATTTGACGTAACTATAAATGATAAAAAAATTATTCTAGTCCAATCCTATATTATTTCCTTGCAATAAATGAAGTGTTTTAGGTTATGCTAAGATTTTTTATCTTTCAAGCATGTAATGAAAACAAAAGGAAAATAATCTAATTAAGGATTATATTTTTATATTTCAAGTTTTTGATAATTATATGTTGCCTCCATTATAGAATAACAAGCTTCAATGGATATTTGTAGATGGTTTACTTCAAATATTTAAAATCCAAGTGTATTCCATGCTTCATAACTTATTTCACACTCATTTCACCTCTATTTGTTGGTTAATTATTATCTTTCCTATAATAGTATGTGTCTTTGGTGTTGGATGACATATTTTTGGCATATAGGTATGGAATCAAGTTTTATTCAAGACGATGTACAAAAAATTTACACTATATTTCAATTAATTCTATTCAAGTAACCATCCATTCAAGTACCCTCTCCTAATTGGCCGATCACTACAAATTTATAGACATATTCTTCATTCCCACACTTTCATTCATCTGAAAAAAATGTACTCTTATATTGACCAAAACGTTTATGACTACATTGAGTTTTATGAATAGAGGAGACTAGTTATTTGGTGTAGATAATTTAATAATAAGATTATAAAGACACCTACATTGACCAAAAATTATAAAAGGACTTATTTTGTAGCCACCCTAATGTTTTTGAATTGTTGGTTTACCCCTAGGAGATGAAGGATGTGAAAAATGCCTCTCAAAAAAAAAATTCTCAATACAACTAACACTTTTGGGAACATATGAAACATTGTTACCATAGTGAAATTACTTGGAACTATCGATTTGGAAACATGATGAACAAAACAAAAATTAGGCTACCTTGCAACTTTCTTTTGCATGCAATTGATGCTTTTTCCATTAGTTGAAAACTCATCACCAGGGGAAAATGGATTGGAGATATAAAATTTAGAGAGAGGTTATTATAAAGGGGCCCTACATGATCATGTAACTTCAAAAAAAATTATTCTAAATTCCATGGTTTCTGTGTAACAACTCATCAAAGTTTGTTACCATTTTAGACTTTGGTCTCTTAAGAGAAATTTTCGTTGCAATGTAGCCTAGAAATTTTTGACATGATGGGGTGTGAAAAAGGACCCTGAATAGCGTAAAAATAACCATTCAAATGTGTTGGAACTATCAATTTGTTCGCACAATGAATAAAACAAAAATTACACTGCCTTGCAACTTTACACTGCATGCATCTGACACTTTTTCCATTAGTTGAAAACTCATCAGCATGGAAAAAGGGATTGGGGATATGAAAAACTAAGAGATATTATTGTTAAGGGACCCTATGTGATACTTTACCTTTAGATAAAAAAATTCTAAGTGTCATGGTTTCTGAGTAACAACTCATCAAATTTTTTTGCCCTTTCTAACTTTGGTCTCTTAAGGGAAATCACTGGTGCAATGAAGCTTAGAATTTTTTAGCATAATGGCATGTGAAATAGTACCTTTCCTAGTGTAAACATACCCATCTAGATGTGTTGGTGTGAATGGTGATCCTAGAATTACACATACGCAAAGAAAAAACACATAATTAGTCCAATATGCAAGTTAGAAACAACATTCCCCATGAAATCCATTTGAAGCATGAAAACAAGAAATAATATGAAGACAACAATAAGAAAAGCTATTAAATCCTATTTAAATGATGAAACTCTCAATCCCATGGGGGAATTGGTGTCATTTTGATGTGAAAACTCGCCCTTTCCCAATTCCTTGCACGATTGATGATCAATGGTGAAGATTTGATACTCCTTGGTGAAATTTATCCATAACCTAGCTATGACAATATGAAAAATGGATGAAAATGGATAAATATGGATGGAGATTGCTCAAAACTTGAAGATAGTAATGTTGCATGAAGTTGTGGATCCAAAATCCAAATGAGAGCATTCTATTTATAGAAGACAATGATGGAGAAAGAGGAAAAAGGGAAGAATGTGGGACAAAAGACCAATCAATAGCAAAAGGCCACTTATCAATATGTGAGTGGACAAAGGTGGAACTCATTTTGATGAATGTGCACATAAATGCTATTAGTGGATATTTGAAAGTGATGAAATGACAAGTTGGAGGGAGAAAGAAATGGAGTTAATGCCACTTGGCTCAAGGCAAAGGACATGTAAGAGGCTTTTAATGCCTTGTTGGATGTACACACCCTTTTGGAGGGATTTTTGAATTTGAAGAATATTCCCACTTTGATGCCATGTTGAGAGAAAATAGGAGATTTAATAAATCAAATAAAATGATTTACTTGTTCAAGTTGCAAAAGCTAGAGGATTTGAGGGATTAAGATTAATATTAATTAATATTTGATTAATTTAAAAGGAGATTAGCTTATGTGACAATTTGATTTATATTTTTTGGATTGATTTAAATCAAAGTTGAGAGGAATATGAATTTTATACTTAATTAAATAAATTTTAATTTATTTAATTAAAGAGAATGGTGTTAGTTTTAAATCAAATAAAGATAAATTTATTTAATTTAAATGAGATGACTTTAGAGATTAATTAAATAAAATTAATTATTTAATTAAAAGAGGGACTATATGATTAACTAAACAAAATGATTTATTTAATTAATAGAATATTATGACTTAATAAGATAAATTTGATTTATTTAATTAAGAGATGGAATATGATAAATTTAATTAAATAATGACTATTTAATTAAATGACTAGCAGAGGAGATGATTTAGGATGAAATAGTGTTAGTAAGATCAGGATCAAGTGTATATGATCAATTTGTATATTTTTCGTGTCTACATTTTTCCCCTTTTTGAAGTAATCTATCCATTGTGTTGGTTCAAAGATAAAAATTGCCAAGATATAAATTAAAAAATTTAGATGTCCCACGACCACCCTAGCTAAAGAATTATGTTGGTATACTACCCCCTCAAGAGATTGGATGAAAATTTGGATTTTTGGGTGATCTCATGAAAAAAGAGGACAATTTGTCCAACGGGTCCAGAAAGGGCCCAGGATGTCAAAAACGTGCTAAAATATGAAAAAATGATGCAGAACGACCCCCGATTGGGAAAAAATAGGATTGAGGGTCTAAAACCCTAGTTAGATGGCTAAGCAAGGTCACAAAACCCTAAATTTCAAGCTTAAATAGGCCTCAAGGGTCCACTTCATATTCATTTGCACATTCAACACTTTAGAGATTTAGAATTTTTTAGCTCTAACCATTGTTCAAGATGGCGCAATGAGTACTTCCATGTCATGTTTTAGAGTTAGTGTGAGTGTACCAACAACTACCAAGTGCAAGACCACCGCTATGTGACCCTTACCTTACTCGTTGTTTCATTATTTATGTGCATTAATTAGGGTCCAAAGTCAAAATGAGTCAAGCAGTGTTCTTTGGCATCGCTAAAAGTGTTAAATTGATGTCGCACGACCTTAATGTGCACTGCTATTGAGTCTTGCGTCATGGTGGTCTAGTTTAAAAATTAGGGTTTAGGCTTCAAAGTCTGCTGCATATGCAAATTAAGTCGTGAGAGTTCAATTAGGAACTTAGGTTTAGGGGTCAAAATGGTCTACGGTCAAACTACAATGTGGCGGCATAGTTTGGCCTTTAGAGGGTTCCAACGACATAGTTTCAAACTTTCAATCACCGACACATTTGTATACAACGACGTATTTGTTTTTCAGTCATGAAAACTCCAAACGAGATCTTGATTTTTTATTAAACTTGACGCTGTGACTTTATTGGTGTAGGAGGATGTAGATATTTTACATTCACAAGAGCATAGGTCCCTAGTACTCAGCAGATTGGTTAGACTGCATGAGCTGCTCCATGAGCACCTTCGGGTAATAGGGCTATAGTAAATCACCTACGTACATCATGTCTGGACACACCTAGGTATGATGAAAACATTGGCAAAGTGATGACACAATGAGACGTCATCATTTCACTTGCCTACAAGCGAGGCGACAATGACTCTAGAGGATGTCTAGTGCATTCTTTGATTGCCAATCCATGGAGAGTGAGTCATCTATGATGTGGACACTAGGAGAGAGGATTTCTTTGAGGTTATGGGCCTTGGTGGGATCATCTTTACTGAGGGACAGATGAAGCTAGAGTGGTAGAGGGGCTTGGTGCCCACCTTTCGATTGATTTCTGCTATGATCATCTCAAGCCTTGTGGCACCAGATCAACGTGGCCGATACTTCATTTTGGGATGGGGTCTTGCTTGGGAGTGGATGCTCCACTGAAGAGAGTTCTTTGCATGGGGGCCAATGATGCTAGCCTTACTTTATCATGATCTACATGAGTTTTCCTACTTGGATAGTAGAGCCATCGGGGTGAGAGTGAGACTTTTGCACATTTGGGCCTGGGAGCACATTGCAGTGCTTCACCCATGAGTTACACCAATTGACATGGAGCCAGATGATCCCATAGTATGGTGGTACAAAGGGGCCTTGACATTTACTCATACAGGAGTGGCTGACATCCATCCCTAGAGGATGGTGATTGATGAGATGAAAGTCTTTACTTGGAGGCCTTGGCTTGGTATGATAGCTCTTCTTTGCCAAATAGGATAGACTTATGAAGGGAAGGGAGCATAAAATGATAGAGCATTATTTTCCAGATCAGGTTGCCAGGAAGTTTGGAGAGACATAGGATAGAACCGATGACTAGTACATGGCCATATTTGCATGTACTACAAGGGAGACAACATGGGGTCGACTGATTCCAACTGAGAGATTCCTTGAGGGACCATCAACAGTAGCCCCCACCACCACCACCACCCTAGTTGGACCAAAGAGGTGCATTGATCCAGTAGCTACTGGTACAGGTTTAGGCACTTATGGTCGAGAGGGACCAAGCCAGATAGTAGGTCTAGGCCCTCACCACAAAGAGAGATTGGGCTAGGTTAGAGCGAGATTAGGAGGTGGGCAGGAGAAAGTAGTCAAAGAGCATGGCTCTTACATCCCAAGGTAGAATAGTCTTAGCATGGATGTATCGCAAGGCTGTTAGAGAGGCAGAGTATTACAAGCTACAGTATCGACAGGTCATGCCAATAGGGCTTGAGGTGCTAGAGTACTCTCAATAGAATGGGATGAGATAGGTAGAGGACAAAGCTGAGAGACATGTGGGTGAGGGGAGCAGCCAGCAGGGCTAGCTACCACAACATATTTTTTATTGGTACTATTCTTTGAGATCCATAGGCTATGTTTGCTTCCATTTTTTATAGCCCCATGGGCATTGTATACTTGATTGATACACATACATTTGATCCTAATTTTTTACCATGAATATTATATTTTTTGAGAGATATATATATGATCATTCGATTCATTTATGGGATGTGTCTTATTCTTATTTATGCATGATGGATGGATGTATTTAATTTCCTCTATGCAATGATATGACATGATATGACTCTATCTTATGTGATACATGTATTTATTTTATGCGATGTAATATCATTTATGCTTCTATATGATGTTGTGATGTGATGTAGTGATCATGCAGATATTTATGGATGGGTGCATTTCTTTTTTAAAATATATTTTATGTGCACTTTTTATGATGATGTTTGCAAATGATTAAAATTATTTAGACTAACAGATCTATATGGATGATGATGTTTATATACTATGATCATGAGATGTATGAAATACTCTTTTTTTCCTTTTCACTACTTTTTCCAATATGGATGCATGATAATGCACTTAATATGACGTGATGATGCAAATGATATGATGGTGTATATGTGATTATTTGATGAATGTTTTGTATATGATATGATTTAATAATACTTATGTGATGCTACTTTTATGTTTATATAATGAATGCAAATTTATGGTTTATGAGATGCCTAGAATAACCAATCTATATTAATTATGAAATGTAATGCATGTGAGATTATTAATGTTTCCTATAAGATATTATATGATATGCATTATGTTGATGGTTTGTTGATGCAAGGCAGATGCATTAGCAATTTTTTTGATTAACTGTCATGGTATCGTTAGCATGGAGAGAAGATAGAAGAAATAGGATAATGAAAAGAGGATCCAACAAGACCACATTATTAATGATGATGATGATGATGAATTTCTTATCAGGAATTGGGATTTTAAAAGGGACATCTACCTTATGTGTGATAATACACATAGGTACGATGCATCAAGGTATAAAGAACCAAGATTGTGTTGTACCTAGTGTGATGGACTTTGACTCAACAATCATATATGAAAACTTTTGTTCACACCTAGGATACAAAACCTTATCTAAAATGCAGTTCAAACATTTCAAACATATCAGACCAAAAAATAGAAAGGAAAACCTTCCTATGTGGTCAACAAGACACCTAAAACATCCTCCCTACACCTAAACAAAGTATGCATGGCTAGGTTATATTACAAGAATATCCAACAAGCTTAGTAGATAAAAATATAATGATCGTTTCCCCATTAATTTATCTCTAAATCCTTTTATATGGAAATCATCGAGAGGTCATGGAAATGCCCACAAAAATAAGATAAGTCAAAAAGACAGAGATAAAGTAAACAAACAAGCTAATTTTTTTCATACCGCTAGCTAAGACTAAACTACGGTGATGCCTGATGTTGATGTCCATTGTAGGAAGGATGCATCCTAGGACATGATGTTATCATATGATTTTGGAATTTGATTGGATGATGAGCTATTAATACCAAGAGTTGAACAACTTGTTTACCTACTGACCTATAATTGAGACTTTGATGATTGGGTTTTCACTTTAGAACCTGGTAGAATTTTTTCTGATTGTTTCACCAAAGGTTGACGTTGATGATGATTTATTATGAGTGATGTTTATTTCGGGTTAAAGTGAAATGAGGTGGATGGATTTTTTCAAATATTTGGATGTTTTTGGTGTTTTTTGAATGTTTTGAGGTTGTTTTGGGATATTCAAGATGTCTTACAAATGTTTGGATTTTTGAATTTTCCAATGTTTTTGGTGTTTTCTGAGATCTTGACCAATGGACTAACCTAAAGACCTATCCTAGGGGTCTTGGGGGATGATCAAGGATTATCCTTTCCTACGTTATACATGTAGAGACCACTTAGTTTGACTAACACAAACTCGCTTATTGATGAACAAATGGATTGTCAGTTTATTATGACGAACTCTTAAAGGACTGACTTAAGTGTCTCGAGGGCCAAATCAAAGATTAGCCTTGTCTACATTCAAGATCAAAGATGATGTAGTTTGATAGCATGACTCTATTTTTTTATTTTTATTTTGGATTTTTGACATGCTTTTGGTTTTTTGGTTTTCTGATGTTTTTGAATTTTTTGATTTTACAAATATTTTTGGATTTTTTTGATTTCAAGGAAGATCACAAGAATATACATGAATCACATATGAATGCAAGTAAAATGACATGCCCCTAGTGTGGTGCGATAGAATAATTTGATATAGGTAGGACAAAATGACCTTAGGAATGTGCTAAGTAGTACTAGGATGGAACATGATACGAACACAGGATCAAGCTATGATGTGGACGCGAATGAGTGATGGATAGGGATATGGAAGTGCAATGGATGAATGATGGAAGGTGATGGGTAGGTGATGCAGAATGATCTGTAGAGATCAAGGTAGGTGGAGAGTGCTTTATTTACACAAGGTGCCTATTTTCCAGGTTTTCACCAAGTTACTTGCCCAAAGCGCCACCAAAGTAGTTTTCACTAGAGGATGATTTTTATCTTTACTATTTTCAATCCCTTTTCTGATTTTTATTTATTTTTTTAAATCTTTTGATTTTTTTGATATTTTGGTTTTATACCTTGAAACTTAGGCATAATTTTTTTTCAGATGGGAGCTATTCATGGGCTCCTACAGATACTCACCTTCTAGTGTTGATATTTTATATTCCCTTGACTTGTAACATGTAGTGACAACAAAAGGTCCCAACCAATTGGGTTAAAAAATTTCTTTCTTATCTAGATTCGACACATTTTAATCATTTTCTTTCATCAAAAGCTCATCAAATTGAAATGATCAATTTTGGATCTTCTTGTTGTAGTTCCTATTCAAACGGTTTGGGTAGACTTGCAAGTGGTTTAAGGCATCCATGCGCCACTCGTATAGTAGCTCTAGCTCGTTCAATCTTGACACCCAATATTCTTTGTCTGTAATGAGTTTCTATAGTGATATTCTTAGGAATGGGAGCTCGATCTCAATGGGGAGGATGGCTTATGATCCGTAAACTAGGGAAAATAGGGTTTCACCTTTTGGCATGTGGATACTTGTTCCCATATGGTGGGGTTCAACTATAAGTGCTAGTCACGAACAACTTCATTGACTATCTTTTTGAGGATTCTTAAGATGGTTTTATTTGTAGCCTCGGCTTGGTCATTACCCTGGGGGTAGTATGGAGTAGAAAATTGATGCTGGATATTAAAATTTTGGCATAGGTCTCATACATCCTGGTTTATGAAAGGTGTCCTTCTATTTGAGATAATGGCTTGAGGGACATCATAGTGGAAAATGAGGTAATTCAAGATGAACATGGAAATCTTCTTTCCTGTAATATAGGTCATTGGTATGGCCTCTACCCACTTTGTGAAGTACTCTGTATTAGTGATAATTAACTTGTGTCCATTAGGTGAGGTGGGGGTGATTTTTCCAATGAGATCGAGCCCCCACTACGAGAAGGGCCAAGGTGTAACAATCACGTGGAGCGCTTGAGCTAGTGCATGAATGAGGTCCCCATGCTATTGACATTGCAAGCAGTTCTTAACATAATAGTGGGCTTCCTTCTCCATTGTCAGCCAATAGTACCATGTTCTCAATAGCTTCTTGGCCAAGGTCATACCACTTGAATGTGAACTACACATACCATTATTTACCTTCGATAAGGTAGTCAAAGCTTCCTTAGCATTCAAGCATCATAACAGGGTTCCCTCAATACTCCTACGGTATAGGGTGTTGCCTAGGATAACAAAATGGGTCGAATTATTGACAAAGGTTTTCTTTAGATTTGGGGTGATATCAATAGGGAGGACTCCTATTCTTAGATAAGTGTATATGTCATGATACCACAAGCTACCAAGACCAACAATTTCACACACAAATTCAGACAATGGTACCTTGAATGTTGGTACGAGAAGTTGTTCTACAAGGAATTCTTTCTTTGGGACATTACGTGGGACATCTAGTATCCACCACTCTATTATTTGATCTTGGTAAATGTTCAAAGGTGATATCAATGAAGGATTATTTGAGTCTTTCTACCTGTTTCTTGTATGGAGTTAACTTTTTGTACTTTGTTTGGTATTCATCATTGACTTGGTTGATGATAATATATGAATCTCCATAGACCTAGAGTGCCATGATCTACCATTGTGCCATAATTCTTAGCCCTATGATAAGAGCCCCATGCTATGTAATGTTTTTTTTGCAAGAAAAGGATGGATTATATGATTTGGGTATGCAATATCCTTGTGGTGTAATGAATAAGGCTCTGGCTCCTAACCCATGTTGTGTGCATGATCCATCAAAATACATTTTCCAGTGATCTTCTATGCTTACATTAATGATAGACTTGTTAGGTAATTCTGATACAAGTGGGTTCTTTGAATACGTTGGTGCTTCTACCAACTAATTTGCTATTGCTTGTCCCTTAATGGCCTTCTATTCCACATACTCAATGTCATTCTCTATCAGGATCATAACCCATTTAGTTGTTCTCCCTATGAGTGTTGCTTTAGAAAGAAGATACTTGAGAGGTTCTATCTTGGTGATGAGTTTTATCTAGTGTGCCAACATATAGTGTTTGAATTTCTATGCTGCGAACATGACTTCAAAGAAAGACTTATCAGTAGATGTGTAATTCAGCTCATGTCCCACCATGGTTCTACTAATGTAGTAAATAGCTCTCTCCCTCCCTTTTTTTGTCATTTTGTGCTAGGAGAGTATTGAGGGCCATTGCTATTGTTGATATATAAAGGATCAAGGTTTTTTTTGATAATTGGTGGCATAAGAACTGGTGGTTTGAGCAAGTAATCCTTGATATTGTTGACTTCCTAGTCACATTTCTCATCCCATTTGTATGCTACCCCCTTGTCGAGTAGATGAGAATATGGGATAGCCTTATCTACTAACTATATTATAAACTGACAGATGGATTGGAGTCTTCCTTGTAAGCCCCTTAGCTGCTTCAATGTCCTTGGTTACTCCATCTTGAGGATTTCCTTAACCTTGGTAGGATATATCTTGATCCCTTTCGACACAATGTACCCTAGGAGCTTTCCTGATTGCACTGCAAAGACACACTTCTTAGGGTTAATTCTAACCCAATATTATTCTAGCCTATCAAAGATGGAGCTCAATGTTGATATATGATCTCGTTGTTTCTTGACTTGGCTAGTATTTCATCCACATAATATTCCATATTTTATTATATCATATCATGGAAGATCAGTTTCATTTCTCTTTGATAGGCCGCTCTTGCATTCTTTAGCCCAAACGACATCATGTTCCACTAGTAAGTTCCCCACAGAAAAGTGAAAGCTATCTTGTGTTGATCTTCTTTGGCTATCATGATCTCATTGTATCCTGATAATCCATCCATTAGTGATAGTATTTCATGTCTTGTCATCATATCCACAATCATATCTATTTTTTGGAGAGGGAAGTCATCCTTTGAACATGCTTTGTTTAGATCCCTCAAGTTAGTGTACATGTGGATGACCCTATTGGGCTTTGAAATAGGTACAAGATTTGAAACCCACTCTAGATTTTAAATTGACCATATGAAACCAAAATCTAGGAGTTTTTGTGATTCCATTTTGACCAATAGTGCGATTTTTGGGTGCATTTTCCTTGAATTTTGTTTTATTGGCTTCGCCTCTAGATATATAGCTAGATGATGCACCACAAATTCTGGATCAGGACTGGGCATGTCAACATAGGTACATGAAAATTTCACCTTTATTTCCCTTGGGAATGCACCTAGGAGCTCTTAATCTTCGATTAGAAGTGATTCTGCATAGAATGTTATATGTGGTGTCACCTCAGTTCCTAAGTTGACGGGATTGCATTTTTCTACTAAGACTGTTGACTTCTCTTGATGAATAGCACTGAGAGGAAAATTGAATCCACCATCCTCTGACATCTCAAAGAGGTTTTCACCATTGGATGCATCCTTTTTTTTAATTATTTTTGGGTCTAAAATCACCACATTGTGGTTTTCACTTAAAGAACTATAGATTATTCTCAAATTTTCACTTTTGCAACTAAGGGATTCGATCGTCTCCTCGTAATAAGAATGTGTGTCTAGTTCAATGCTGAATCCAAATTTGTGATCTCCACAAGGTATATTATCTCGCAGTCCCATGAATTTTGAGAGCGCCTCATCATTTTCAAATGTGTTTGAAATTGGCGGTCCTCGTTGGTAGTAGTCTATGAGCTAGGAATACACTAGTTTTAACTCATAGGTTTGGTTGTTCAACTCAAAGGATATAATAGAAATCATGAATAAGGAGGAGTATTCAAACAAAATGGGTAGGTTAGAAATGATGTCCTCTTCATTGTCACTCCCACATACCTCACTTATGTCAAAGGTAAAATTTTCTAAGGGTAGACCTGTAGATATTGGTAAACAAAGGGGAGTTTTGACTGATTTAACAAGGGGACTTCTACCATGTACAATTATACTCAGAGGGGTACATCCAAGGCCAAGATTTTTTGTGCACTTCTTAGCAATGATGGTTTCTAATCGGTCATTTCTACTTTTTCAAAGGCTTTCATTATTATTAGAGTTCATGCCAAACATTAATTGAAATCCTTTCTTAGCATCATCCATAGGAAGGGTTGGTACATGTCTTTTTTCTTGATAGAGGAGATTGGATATATCTCTTTTGTCCACCACTTCTCCGCCTAGATCTCCCCAACTCCTGAATTGAGAAGGTTCTACTCTGAATGTTTGAGATCTTGTGCTAGTTGATTGTGGCTACCCTTGGGTCCTAGGAGATTGAGGTAACTCTCCTATTATAAAGGTACTTTTCTTCATTTTTTAGTCTCCACACCCATTATCTTGGATAATAAATTTGATATAATATATTTCCAGAATGGTGGGTATGTTTATCTCAGAAGTGGAGGTGAAGGTAGATGGATCTATGTATGAATTTATAGGGCCTTCATCATTCCTTGGTACTTGAAGGATTTTATAGAAATTTGATTCCAAATTTTTGCAATAGGCAAAGGGCTTGGGATCACCATGAATTGTGACCTCTTGGTTCTCATAGGGGAATTTGAGACATTGGTGAAATGTGGATGCAATAGATTTCATCCCATGGATCCATGGGAGAATGTTATAAGGTAGGTCAAGATCAAGAACTTGGCAAGTAGTTTCCATGATAGCCGGTCCTACCTGGATGGGAAGTTGAATGGTGCCTTGAGACACCATTTCTTGATCATCATAAGCCCAGATGGTGATACCTTTGATTTTTTCAATCATGTCTTCAGAAAATCCCAGAGTTTTTATTAGCTTGAGGGAGAAAATATTGAACCTTGCACCTCCATCCACCAAGACCCATTTGACTTTATTTTTATGGATAAAGACTTCCAGATGAAGTGCATGATTGTGAGATGGTTGGGCTGGGAAGTCTTTTTCAGAGAATGTTAGGAGATTTCGTGTGGTGATGTTTCTAACCATAGATTGAAATTGATCTGCATCAAGGTATGTGGTTACATAAGACTCATCAAGGGCCTTTTCTAAAATCTCCCTATGCCCAGGAAATTTTTTTAGTAACTCCATGATGGAGATCTGAGTGGGGGTCTTTTTTAGTTGTTCCCAAAAATTATAGCCACTAGTGATTGACTTTGCAATAGGTTCTCTAGCTTGTGTGGATGGTTCAAGGATGGTTATTCTATTGCTCCATGTGGTGACTCCACGGTCATCTTTGGACCCTGGGATATAGACAACACCTACCCATTCATCTAAGGATGCAACAACATGGTCATAAACATGGTTGACACTGCCATGCTTCTTAAGTTTTCCATTTTTGTTGGACTTTTCATGATCTGACATCGGATTTGTGTATATCTTAAGGTCTTGATTTCTAGCATGTTCAAGTTTCATGGTCTTGTTTTCAATGAGGTCTTGGATTAGGTTTTTGAGCCTCATGCAACTGGCTATTGTATGCCCCTTGATTTTATTAAAATCACACAAGTGATTCTTGTTATACCATGGTGGCTTAACTTGAGGCTCTTAGTAATTCTCAATGATAGGGAGTGTGATGATTTTGGCATTGATAAGCCACTTCATGATGGATTCAAATGATTCTCCAAGCGGTATGTACTTTCTCTTTGGGGGATATTGGTTTCTTGTGGATGGTCCACTTTGGTCATTGACATTATTGATTGTCTGGGTGTTTTTTGTCTAATGAGATGTGTTTGATTAAGGGGTGATTTGGGTATTATTTTGAGGTTGTTGATACATTTTTTGTTGCGTGTTTGGCTTTAGAGCATTGATCACAACCTTAGCGTCAACAACATCATCGTTGGTAACATTATTTGTTTTCACCCATGTTTGTGGTTTTTCATTATAGCTTGTCGATGGGTGATTATCTTGATAAGTAGGTGTTCCCCCTTGTGCTATGAGGGCTCTTTCGATGCTGAGAGCTTTAGGGATGAGTTGATCATAGGAGGTGATGCACTAGACTTTGAGATGGAAGTCCAAAGCTCCTTCAAGATTTAAAATGATAGTTCCAACTTGTTGTTCTTCTGGCATGGCCTGCTTGCTTCTATTGGCTTTGGATTGCCATCATTGTAAGAAAGATGTAAATTATTCCCCTTTTTTTTTTCTTGAGGTTCGACAATTCCTCCAAACTTACGTCCATGCCCATGTTCAATGCATAATTTTGCATGAACGCATCTACAATTTCTTGGAATTTCTTGATCCTTAGAGGAAGTCAACAGAACCATTCCATGGTCAGGCTAGCTAGACTTTGCTGGAAGAGCCTCATTAAATAAGAGTCATCATAGGCCACTTCCATGTAGTACATGTGGAACTCCCTGATGTGATATTTGAGGTTTCTAAGTCCACGGTACTTGTCAAATTTTAGGATCTCGAAGCCTTGTGAAAATGGTTTCATCGCAATGCTCATATTGAATGGATAAGGGCATAGATTCCCTTATGATTTAGGGGTCTTCCCTAATTGGATGTCCAACACCTATTGTGAGAGCCTCTTGATTTGGGTAGATAAATCACTTTGCAGGTCAGGTAGTGGAATGAATGTGTTCTAGCCTAGACTATTGATTTGGATGATGGGTGTGGTGACTTGTGGACTGGGTGGTGCATTCATGGGATTTCTTTGTGCAGCCAATTCTTACTTATATGCTCATAGTTGTTTTTGTTGGTCTTGTTGCACCAACAAAACTTATTATTGGGCTTGTTGTTGTCATTGTGCCAACAATGCTTTTTTTTGGGCTTGTTGTTGAGTTGCCTATTGTTGTGCTACTTGTTTCACTTGGTATTGTTGTAAGGCTTCATGATACACCTGTTGTTGTAACAAGGCTTGTGATTGAGCTTGTTGCACTTGATGTTGTGCTTGTACAACTTGGGTAGCTTGGGCGGCTTGAGTAGCTTAAGTGGCTTGAGTAGATTGAGCAACTTGTTGTTGCAATAAAGCTTGTCCTTTCACTTGGTCTTGTTGTTTCTATAGCAATGCCTGTGCTTGCGCTTGGGTAGCCTGTTGATATTTTTCTATGGCTTGTTGCAATTTTTCTTGTTGTGTGGCTTTCACAACTTGTTGGGTTTGGAATTGTTGGAGTGCCCTTTGATAAGCTTGTCGAGCTTCTTGCAAAGTGATTCTATATTGATTAGCCACATTTGGACTTGGTGGTAGAGGTGGGTGATTCATAATGGTATGGGATGGTGTGATGAGACTATGTTGGGGTGGTTGTTGAGGTGTTCAAATGATGATGATGGGTTGTGTGGTGGAGGGTATAGTGGAAAATTTGGGTCCTTGGGAGACCACGTTTTGAGATGTTGTGGATAGTGTAAGGGTGGATTGAGACAATTGGATTGGAACCACCTATTTTTGTGATGTTGGTAGTATGCCCAAAGGATTTGGTACACTTGGTAGATTGATTTGATTCAACTAATTTTGTATAAGTAAAGCGGGTTTCCCTAAACCAAGGACTGGTGCGGGTGTTGATGTTAGCGGGGGAAGTGGTGGAGGGATAGGTGGTATGCTTCCTTGAAAAGAGATGATGAGGGATCAAATATTCCCCCTTGTCCAAATGAACCCTCTTTCCCCTGTGATACCATGGGGAGAGAGACTTGTGCCCCAAGAGAATATGTTGGTGTCGCGGAGAAGGTTGATGAAATATTGGTTTAATGAAAAATGAGTGGAATGCAGGGATGTTTAAGATCATGGGGGGTGAATTGAACCAAGATGTTGTTTACATCCAAGTCTTGATTGTTCATAAGGGGATGTGTTTGAAGATCCTGAAGTAATGAACTTACCTTGTTGAAAATTGGTTGAGTTAGAGCAAGACATGATGTGGGTTGGGGAATGGGTTGAAAGATGCTTTGAAAAGATAGTGTGAATGAGACTGGGGGCATAATCCCAAGATTTTACTCCACAATAGTGTTCACGTAAAACCTGAAGGGATTTTAGCCCCTTTGTTTGCCAATTTTAGCATGTATTGTGAAGGATCGAGTCTCATCATGGCATTTACAATTTTGTGATTCTCAGGATTTTTGGACCATTTCTACGATTTCTTCTTGAGTCATTCCCAAGACATTATTGGTGATGTCTTCCACTTGACCTTCCTCTTGAGGATCTTGTGGTAATAGAGGAATATTGGGTGGGGGATTGCTAGATCCCATAGGATTGATTTCAGGTGCATTTTGACTTAGGTCACTTGAAGTAGATGTTTCCTTGTTGGATTCCATGTTTTTCTTGTATTGAGATAAAGTTTGCACCATACAAGGAGGATCAAATTTTAGGTACAAAGAATAAAAACCAAGTTTTTTCAAGGATCAAAGGATGGTGTGAATGTTTAAGCTCTTAAGAATCCTGAAGGGACACTAGAATTTAAGACTTTTGGATTTTTGATTCTTGATTTGATTTTTTTTGGATTTGGATTTGGATAATGAACTCATAAACCTCAAGAGGTTGGATTTTTATTTGACTTATAGGATTTTCAAAAAGTCTAGCATGATTTTATTTTTCCAAGATTCAAAGAGTTGTTTGGTGGGATGAGATTTGATTGATATTTGAAGGGTGGGTGAGAATTTTGACTTTTATCCTATATTAGACCTAGATAGGACTCCTTTCTAGAAGACCTTGGTATTGAAGAACATGCTTGTACTTCCTATGTAAGAAATGAATTTTTTTGAAAGAGACTTGGATTTTGATTGTAATAAAATTCGTACAAATTAGGATTGTTCTTTGAATCTTTCTTGTAAAAATTATAGACGAACCTTTCTCTAACTTCATGAAGTCTTGAAAGATGTTCCTCATGAGCTTTTGGACTAAGGAACTTGTGATGACTTGGTTTTAAAACATTGAAATTTTGGGAAATCGTGAGATAAAGCACATGTGAGGTGCAATTGTTTGTTATCTTGCTTAGATTGATTCTCTTTACCACAAACACTTTCTTGATTTTTTTCAAATTGAATGTCCAGTGTCCTAATTTTTGTTCATCCCACAAGGTCCACTATGTGTAAATCAAGGAAATCAAGGCAATAGCTTCCTAATGTTGACTTTAGGAAGATAAAATTGTGATATAAATCCAAATACTTAGAAGCCTCTAAGGATGAAATCCCTAGTGAAAGAAAGAGCACTTGGATTTTTCAAAGGTATTTGTTCCTCCTAAAGGATTTGAAGCTTTGAGGATTTGGTGAATGTTTGTTTTCAAGTGTTTTAGATCCAAGTAAAGTGTTTTTATTCCAAAGTGATGCACAATCCTAGGATAAAATGAGACAATATTTGTTGATTTCCCACTTGGATAAATCCAGCTACGCCTACTCTTAGCAGATGATTAGATGCTTGACCACATTGGCTCCCCTCCACGACACATAGTTCATGGGTCAACCAAGAATCAGTACCCATTATACTTCCATGACATACTTATCATCTCTACTAAGAGCTGTAAAAATGTGGGATGACTTCAAAACAACAATTCTTGCACCAACAAATAGATTTAAGGATTTGGGCCTTCTAAACAAAAGGTTCTAGTATAGGCATTCCATTTGTGGGGGATCATCCATATGGAAAGAGACCATTGATGCCCTTCTTTTCAGAATAATCCTTGTGATACTTGAACTTTCCTCAAGTACCCACACTTATATACCGGTTGGAAGTCGCTTGGCTTTAGCGTGTTCCCGCTTGGGTCATTCCCTAGGGTGATTACTTTTTTCCACCAGGTAGGCCCTCTAAGGATAAACAAAATCAAGCAAGCACATATGTAGTTTGATCAATATTTGTTGAGAAACAAAGAGAAAACACTCATGATATACTCCACTCACACTAGCAATATTTTGTTCAATTTTAAGAATCCAAATTGAAGTGAGGAGGTAATCACTTATACAACATAATATCACAAAAAATCCTTTTTATTCTCAAGATCACCATGAGTTGCGAGAGAAGCACATACATCTTTTTAAGTGATATTACTTTGGATAAGGGATTACAAAACATAAAAGACACATGTTCATTTTAATCCTTCAAAAGTAATAATATGAGTTATTTTTAAGCACCAAATTTGAAGTGAGTTTTTTTTGTTCAATTGTTAAGTCCAAAACAAAATCCAGTAAATTGCATATGGTTCTTTTTAATCCCTTTTTTTTGTTGTTTTTAAGCCCAAACAAAAATTATTGAGTCCTAAAAAGCATGAAGATAACAAAGTCCTTAGAAAAGGGAGATACAATGAAATGATAATGCAATAGAGAAGTCCTTGTCTTTGTTTCCTCCCTTCAATTTTGATCAAGCCAACCTACAAAAAATGGTTAATACTGCAAAAAAAAAAAAAAGGCCAAAACTAGTTAGGAATCAAAAGCAATCAAAATGAGGAAACACATGTTGAAATTAATTTCAAAATTGACTTTTACCCAACTCCAACAGCATAGTTTGCAATGGTGATGCGGTTTAAAGAAGTCCACATCGCTATATAGAATCATTGGGACTAATAGTGGTGGATTGTGTAAAATCTAGTGAGCGCAAATGCAACACTATTTTGACCAGCGGTGGAGTTTGGATTTTGGATGGTTGGTCGATGGGAAAATGGCAGAGTGTCGTAGTCTGGAATTCAAATTTCTTGTCAGGAATGAATTAATGGCAAGGTTTGGAGTTTGTTAGCATCGCTAGATGGCGTTGCTGGATTGCTAGTGAAAACGTTTGACTGTCAGTAGTGTATCTTTCCTGTAGACACAAAAACTTAAAAAAAACAACAAACTTTCTCAAAAACACATGCTAGATTATTTAGATCTGCCTTCCTTCTAGCACCAAAATTTGAATGGTGATCTTAGACTTGCACATACGCAAATGACAAAAACACAATTAGTCCAATATGCAAGTTAGAAACAACATTCCCCATGAAATCCATTTAAAACATGAAAACAAAAAATAATATGAAGAACACAATAAGAAAAGCTATTAAATCCTATTTAAATGATCAAACTCTCAATCCCATGGGGGAATTGATGTCATTTTAATGTGGAAAATGGCTCTTTCCCAATTCCTTGCAAGCTTGATGACCAATGGTGAAGATTTGATGCTCTTTGGTGAAATTTCTCTATAACCTGGCTATGACAATATGAAAAATGGATGAAAATGGATAAAGATGGATGAAGATTTCTCAAATCTTCAAGATAGTAATGTTGCATGAAGTTGTGGATCCAAAATCCAAATGAGAGCCATCTATTTATAGAAGAGAATGATGAAGAAAGAGGAAAAATGGATGAATGTGGGACGAAAGACTAACCAGTAGAAAAATTCACTTGTCAACATGTGAGTGGATAAAGGTGGAGCTCAATTTGATGAATGTGCACATAAATGCTATTAGGTGGATATTTGAAATTGATGAAATGACAAGTTGGAGGGACAAAGAAATGGAGTCAATGCCACTTGGCTCAAGGCAAAGGACATGTAAGAGGATTTTAATGCGTTGTTGGATGTACACACCCTTTCGGAGGGATTTTTGAATTTGAATAATATTCCCTCTTTGATGCCATGTTGAGAGAAAATAGGAGATTTAATAAATCAAATAAAATGATTTACTTGTTTAAGTTGTAGAAGCTAGAGGATTTTAGGGATTAAGATTAATATTAATCATGATTTGATTAATTTAAAAGGAGATTAGTTGATGTGACAATTTTATTTAAATTTCTGGATTGATTTAAATCAAAGTGTAGAGGAATATGAATTTAGACTTAATTAAATAAAGTTTTATTTATTTAATCAAAGAGAATGGTGTTAGTAGATTTTTGGAGGCAAGAATCTATTTGTTGAAAATAAATGGTTGAATTCAAACCTATCAAGATGAACGGTGAGAGATTGAGAAGTTGAGAGAAATATGGAAGGTTGAGAGAATAATGGGAGATGTTTCCTCCTACACAACCTTCTTCGTTCAAAAATGAAGGAAAGTTGTCATTTGTGCACTTCATTTATGAGGAGTTAGTTGGTAGTTGAGGATAAATCCCTAATTAAATAAATGAATTTATTTAATTACATGTGACAATGAATTTAGAAGCTTCCATAATTAAATAATTAATATTTAATTATGTGAGAGGTGAAAAAGGTGGGTAATTAAATATATACAATATTTAATTATTTGATATGAAAAAGATATTAAATATTTTACAAGATTTAATTTAAATGTGAAGTGAAGAATGAATTAGAAGAATATTCTATAATTTGAAAAATCAAATTTAGAATCATGATAAATAATATAAATAAATAATGAAATTTATTTAATTTAATTAAGAGGAAGATAACCATAATTAAATAAACTTATTTATTTAATTAAATTAGAAGAATTAGAAAACTGAACAATATAAATAAATAATTAAATTTATTTATATGTAGATGACTTTTCAAAATATTAATTAAATAACCCATATTTAATTAATTAATAGGTTTGATTAACTGTGACCATTTTTAGATGTATACAGGATTGTTTATGGCTGCCTATGGTGAATCATGATGGATTCTAGGTTTGGGAGATGCAACTAGATATCAAGCCAAGCTTAATGACTTATTTCCTAAATGATTCCATCCTCCATTATCATCTTACATTTAGCCTAAGGAAGGTACATGCATTACTAAGGATCATTTGGGTGATTATATATCTCTCAAAGCGAGTCATTCATCTTCATGTTTCATTCATGCATCTCATTCTAACACAATAGAATAGGATAATATTGCATTTCAGATTTCCTAATCTTAGATACAGTTAAGGTTATGGTTTATGTTCACATTTGCATTCAAGATCCATTGTTTCCATCAAGGTTTAATTACCAAACTAGGGGTTTGACCAAGGTAAACCCTCCATAAGAAAATCAACACTATGTTGTGTTTTGCAGGTCTTTTTATATATTTAGATATGGAAACTGGATTGGGAATGAAGAGCAAAGATGAGAGAGAATATTTGGACTTTGAATTTCTGAAAAATAAAAATAAGACTAATAACTAGAAGTGGTGTATGAGTCCTACTATAGGAAAGTTTCCTGATTTCTAAAGATTCTGAGTTAATACTACCAAATTCATGTTCCAGTCCAGAAACCATAGAATGGGATTGATATGCCAAAGGTGGTGTATGAGTCCCAATTTTCCCTAAATCAATATTTTTCATCATTTTAGATCTTGTTTCATGTCCCTATAGATTTCTAGGTGCACATTTCTAGTTTCTCAACTTTTTGTTCTGATTTATAGTCATTTCTAGGCCTTTTATTCAAGTCTTGCATACCATTAAGGGTCATAACTAGGTTTTGCATGTCATTTATCTTTCCAAGCCCTAGCTTGTTGGTGAACCCTCTTTTAGTCTCTAATCATACCCTAGGACACCCTATTGCAAGACCTCTTTCCCCTACTTCATCCTTGGATTGAGATCTCTAGGGTTTATTTGAATGGGACTGTAGAAGATTGTTGTTCTATGTCCTAAACCATAAGGAATGATAATTTTCCACCTTTTAGATTTTATATCTTTAACCCTCACCATCTCTAGAAAACCCCACACTTTTGGGTATGTGCAGGACCATGATGGGCCAAAAAGTGGAGATATGTAAGCCATATGATGGTCCAAGTGGCTGACGACTTTTTTTTTACCCAAAATTGATGAAACGAAAAGGGTTTTTAGAGGAGATTATCATCTTTCCACCAGTATAAATTATGCTTTAATTTGAATTTAATAAAAAATTATTATTCATTTTCTATTAGAATTACGAATAAAGTCCTAATTGATAGGCTGATTGAAAAGCATCTATAACTTTCAAATAGTATCACTTTTTTTGAATCTGAAACATGTGTCACATTCTATGCTTTGCATAATATAGGATTAAAAAAGAAAAAAATGAATTTCATGAATTTTTTACCAAGTTAAGGTGGTTAAACAGACGAGCTTTAATATTTTTAAAAGTTGTGATAAAAAATTCATAATTAATTATTTACTTGGAAAAAAACTATAAAAAAATATGCATCACATCAGGGCATGAGTCCTCTACTCATATGTAAAATTTTATAAAAAAATATTATTATTCTATTGTGGTTAGGTTGGTCAGACAGACACCTACTTCTTATTTTTACCCTGAAATTTAAATACTACTCCATTGAAATTTCAAATTTTCACCAAATAGATTTTTTTTTTTAAATAAAGGTCTAGTAGTTTAGAAACTACATTCAATTTTCTACAGATTCTATTTTTACATTTTTTTGAAATAATATAGATAACTTATTCAAATTCTTATGTCAAGTTGTCTAACTCTGATTTTTTGTCTTTTTACTGCCACTTAAGGGCCTGTTTTTTCCATGATGATCCTACACATACCCTTTTCTAGTAACCAAAGAAAAAAATTCCAACCACATGGCATAATTACTAGATCATGTTCATTATTGAGCTATTTTTAGCTAGTATAAGGTGGTTACTAACAATTAAATTTTTAATTTTGAGTGAAGAAATACATTATTTAAGAGATATTTTTGAGGTCCTTTGGCCTCGTGTTGTGTGTAAAATGTCCCATCCTTTGGAAATGCTAAGTGCCAACATTCCAACTTATATATATCATTTTTTTAAGGGAGTTTCAAGATAAATATGACTATAACAACCAACTTCTAGCACATATACAATCTAATTTGAATTATCTTTTAAATGATAAATATTGGGTCATCATGGTAAGAATATTTGGATTCTAAGGTAAATCTTATAACACCTATTTGGAAGAGGTGAACGTCGTACTTGATATAAATTGGCCACATTTCTTTGAAAGGTACATTACAAAGATAATGTTCAAGGGAAAGGAGTCCATATAGGTGTATTCAATTATAGATTTAAGTAATCTTCATTTTGATGTTACTTTCGAAATATATTTAGACATTGTATGGTTGTTTCCAACTTATATGTTGTTGTTTTTTGTGAGGGATATTTAATGTTGTAGTTATTGTACCATTTTAATATTGTTGGGTTTTAGAGATTTATATTTTAGACTATTGTTATCAAACATATTTATCTACAATATTTTATATTTTTAGAAGTTTTCATGAACCATGTTGTTTGTTAAGGGGGTTAGCCATTAGAGCTATAAAAGACAACTATTTCAACTATTGTACTATTATTTTTGATGAGGTTTGGGATAAATTTTGGTTTTTCATCTTCATTTCACCTTTTATGTAAGCTAGGTGGTTCCAAATCATAAAGGTTCTAGCCAGTAGTACAATAATAGATTCCATTAGAACTCAAGGGAGTTATGATCTGGAGATCAAAGTGGTGAATCAAAAATATGATAGAAAAAGAATATAGTTACACTTGGTCTTATGGGTGTTTGTGGATCACTACCATATGGATATTTGGTTGTCTTCAATACTTGAATGAATTCAAAGAAGGAAATGTAAAATATCCATATTACATGATTATAGAGGGATTTATGATATTGGCATGGAGACAATTGGACATTTGGGTTTTCATGGGGCTCTTTGGTAAAAGTTGCATCATCTAACATGTCAAATACTTAGAATCTATGAAAATCATACCAATTAGCATAGAGATACTTGAGCATCCTAATTTGCATTTATTAAGGGAAATAGATTTTGGGGTTGGAGGATTTGTCATGTCCCATTTATAAATTAAGTATTGAGGGTCAAGGTTATGGCTAGTCATGTGCAAGGAAACACTGAGAGTTTGAGATTGGGAGTGTGGTTTGATGCATAACCAAACATTAGAGATAGTGGGGAAATTCAAAAGGGATATGAGGCCAAAATATTACTATTGATGCATCTTAGGACAAAAAATAATGGGGAGAAAGGGGAATGATGCATCCTAAGACCAAAGGAATCATGCATTAGCTGTAGCATGTATAATGGAAGGGAAATCTATTTCATTTGGAATGGAGATAAATTCTATAATGTGATGTGTGGTGTTTGATTTTGGGCCTTCACCCAATTTTATGTCTTGGATGACCCATTAATATTTTGGGAGGGTAGCATTTAAAATTAAGGAAATTTACTATTTTAATAGTTCATGTTATGTTTTTATTTTTTGGCATGTTGTGTTCAATATTATGTGGATGAAAACTTATAGGAGACTATGATCAATGGATGAAACCCCATCAATATTTGGAATCAGAGGAAAAAATCCCTTTTCTTCTTGGGGAGAATTCTCACTTAAGGCGTGGATTGGAGCATCAATGAATTACAAGGAAATCTAGATTGAACATAAATGTTTCAAATTCATATTTTTTCTCTTTTTTATTTGATTGACTATCATAAGAGTTCATTATTATCAATATAATTTTCTGTTATGTTTTGCTTAATCTATGCAAGTGTATTTATGCAAACCTATTCTTGGTCTATTTATTTCATGCATGTTATTTGAGTTTAACCAAGTTTTTTTTGCTTATAAATTTTTTTATTTCTTATATGTAATACCACTCTGTTTTGCTTTGTGTGTTTGCTTTATGCTATGTTTGGGATACAGCTACTGTTATACTAGACACACCTTGTTGTTTGTGTTTTGATTGCCACTATTGAGCGACATTGACTATTGTGCGATGTGGATTATCTGACTATTGTTTCACATGCATTATGGATTATTGATGTTAGTAGAGTTAGCATGAGATATTATATTACGTGGTTTTTGATTATGATGTAGTGTTAGTCTTGGATGAGTGTATTGGTGAAGAGGACAGTTCGCATCACTCACTTGTGAGCGCCCTACGAATCCGTGATTCCTTCTTCACGGTGTGTATTATATACTAGTTATACTATATTATGTTGTTTACTTGGTTGCAGGTTGCAGGTACATGACATCGACTCCACCTGGTTTCACAGGTCTGAGTGTGTCGATCCAACGGTTAAGTTGAAAAGGGAGATAGTAACTAGATAACATGTGTTAGGTCTACGCCCTAGCCTTAGTGTGTCGTTCGTCCTGTTTTGTGAGTCGTGCCTACTTGGTTTAATGTTATCTATTTGTATTAAGATGCTTTATTATTCTATCATTATGTTAGAATTATTGTATTGTTGAAAGTAGAGTTTATTTTAATATTAAGTGAAACCTATGCTTAGGTGAAGTAGATATGTTCATTATGAAATTGCATTAATTAAATTTTAATTTATTTAAATAATTAAATTAATCTTGGAAAAGGTTGAATTTAATTATTAAATAATTAAAATTAATTAATTGAGTTATTGCATTAAATTTAATTAAATTAAATTAAAAGAATTGAAAGAAAAGTGAAATTGCATTTAGAAATCAATTTGAGGTTTTCGAAAATGGGAAAAGGAAATAAATATCTATTTTCACTTTGCATGCAAAAGGAAATTAGGGTTAGATTAGATATTTTAGTTTTAATATGAATGCATGTTTCAATTTTTTGGAGAGAGTTTTTGAAAGGTTTTTATTTTGAGAATAAATTGTAGGAAATTAAAATTATATCTTTTTGAATTTAGAAGGAAACTCTGAATAAATTCATCAATTTCATGATACAGGTTTTTAAAAAAAAATTATTTTCCCTATTTTACCAGTTTTAATATTCTATGAAAATAATAATATATATATTTATATAATATGTATTGTAGATGGATTAATATAAATACATAAAACATGTAAATATATTTACTATTCTTTAATTGTTAAAAGTTAAATTATTGTCATGTGCTTGGGAAAAGTCGACATAGTTTTCAAAAAATCTCATTAATGGCGAAATTGTATTCTGGGTGTTTTTAAAAATAGAAAATAAAATAAATCCAAAATTTACTAAAGAAAATTTATTAAAAAATAAATAAAATTTAAAATTAATAGATTTGAGAGGACGGATGGGGAGGTCAAACCCCCACCGCCCACATCTATTGGTGGAGGGGCGCTGCCATGGGACAGCGCACCCACCTTTATGGGGGACGTGTTGTCACATGACAGAGTCGCCCCCACTGTGCAATTGTGGATGCGACTGGCCGGTACATAGTACCGCCGGCGCACCACTGTCCTTGTGGACTTTACATTGGCAAAAGGGTAGATCGACGCCCTTGCTTAAAGCTTGGTTTTTTTTAAATTTTTTTTATTATTATTTATTAATGACTGCGGATTTCGGTACTGACAGCGTCCTTCACTGCGCAGACCGAAATCTTAGGATTTTTGGGTTCACTCCAGTATGAGACTTAATGGCTAAATAAATTATATATTTTTATTTATCAGGTATAATTTATGTAATATATATATATATATAGATAAATGATTAATTATTTATATATATATATATATATATATATATATATATATATATATATATATATATATATATATATTATGCCTGTAGTTTATCATATTATGTTTAATTATTGTATATATATAACAATATAGTTATTTGGTTGATTAAGAAATAATAAAAAAAATAAGTGATATCGTTGAAATTAAAAGAGTTATAGTAATTAGATATAATTGATGTATAATTGAAAGAATTATCTTCTTGCATAATTTTGTATATATTTTTTAATGCAATAGAACATCTTGATTTATTAAAATTGAAAATTATCCTCTCTAATAAAAGTTAAGGAAAATTGTTTCAATTTATTATTTATTTTATCAAAGCATTGGTCTTTCTTACTGAAAAGTATTAATTAGGATATGGATTTAATATATCCAAATATAGCATGATTCCTTGTCTTGCTTATTGTTATTATTTGTTTCCATTATGTTGATTGTTTGGGAACGAGTGATTGAGATTTAAATTGTAAAGACTTCCAGTGTATGTGGGTCATTCCCATGTTAATTAATGTTCGTTTTCCTTGGGTAGTGTTGCATGAGTTTGTTTTCCTCCTAGTGTTGGAGTGGGATTCTTATTGTCATTTCCTAGATTAGGAGAGACAGAGTTATTCAGTTTTAAAACACTTGAGTCACCCTTGGAGTCTAGATTGGAGTAGTGAGTTATCCATTAGAAGAGTGGCTTTTGTTAGGGGCTGGAGCCCAAAGAGGTAAACCGGGTAACCTTCGAAAGTGTTTTTAAGAAGTGATAATTAAAGTAAAGTATTTAGATTACTAGGATGCATTCACATTAACCAAGATAAAATTAACCTCACTCGCAGACGCAAGGGCTTGTTTAGACTTGGGGTGAGTGAGAAGGCCTGGAATGGCAAGGTCAACTAGCTTGTCCATACGAGAGGTAGTTGATTCCGCTTGAGTGAGTATGAGGGCCAGGATTTGGTTGAGGTCACCAGGATTACCGGAACCTATGAAGGATGCCCAGAGGAGATCTCATAACGCACCTTCCAATGACACTCTATCTAGGATAACCTTGAGTATATGTTGTGTGTATGTTTTCCTTAGCACACTTGATTTTATTATGACTAGAAGCCATGTAACCATGTTAGTGTTAGATTTTTATTGTGCATATGTATGGCTGAGTCAGTTAGTTCTGTTAGTCAGCCTTTGGTTAGAGGTAGTAGATGTCTTATCCATGTTGTATTTTTACTATCTCCTAGCATGGGGGGTGGGCCTTCGGGTACCACTAGGTAGGGTGGAACATGCACCAAAACCGTTGGGTCCCCCATTGTTCTTCAGTTCGTGGAAGCGAGACATCCAGTTGGACAGCTTGCGGATATTGTTACTCTCTTCTTGTTCTAATGTAATTTTTCTTGTATCAGTTGTATTTACCCCTCTTGTTGTTAATAGGTGGATCTTGTAATTATTATTCTTATGTATTTTTACTCATTCTGGGAATGAGGATTGTAATCTTGTAATGGAATTATGTGATGGTTAGTCTATTCTATCTTGTATTTACTTATGTTAAGATGTATGTCATTACTTGAGATGTTTGTTGCAATATAATTTTGATGATGTATGTTAATGGGAATTAAGTAATCTCAGTTACGTAGCCTTAGAGGAGGTTGTCAATTTTAGGTGAACATGTATGTCTAATGCACTTTAATAAAAAAAAAAATAGTACACTTTTGTAGCAAATTGAAACTTCCTCTAGGGTTGTGTGGCGGGGCATTACATTATAAATATTCTATTTTCATTAGAAATCTAGAAAGGGACATGATAGATACAATAAAAAAATAGATTAAATTAAATTTAATATGGTTGTTGCATAGAAAATAAATTTTAATGTTTATTCATTTTAGAATGTGATTATCAATACATAACTGTTATTAGAAGGGTTAAAGGTTTATGGGCCTTAGGATTAATTGACCTCAAAATGCATAAACATTCTAGAACATATAATCAAAGTATTTTCTACATAGTCATAAGGTTGTCTGTGAAGCTAAAGAAAAAAATATGGGTAAAAGGAAAATAATTGCATAGTCTAATTTAAGACTTCCACAGGTGAGAATTAAGTGTAAATATTACAAGTGAAAAAATATATAAAAGGTGAATCATGAGGGATTCAAGCGAGAAAAATTATGTAACCTAGTATATATTTAATAAAAAAGGACACATGTGTCATATGAAATTTCCAAGTGGCTTCTTCCCTTGGTTCCCTATGAACGTTGTTATTAAAACCACTTGTGGAAAAATTGAGGGAGAGGGATATGTGTGTGTATAGGTATGATGGATACCATATAGCATATGATTAATTTTCCTAAAGTATTTTTAATGTTAAGCTATGTTACATTGTATATTTGAAATTGATATTGATATATTTTATGATAGAAACAATATCCCCTTATTTTGTAACTTGATATGATTTAATGTTCATATATTTAGCATTCTCAATTCTAGTTTATTGGTACCTTTATAGATATTTATTAGAATAATTATTATCTATTAGTATTTACATGATATGCATGCACTAGAAATTACTTATATTAAAGAAACTCTTAGACAATCCATGGCCATGAAAGTAGATCTAACTTGTTATTTTAAAGAGAAATTTGGACTCTTTACTAAAAAAATTAAATATTATTTTTCTTTGGTGTTTCATTATTAAACTCCATGAAATATAGAGAGGAGAACAAGGCATAAGATAAATAAGAGATATAAATAGGAAGAGATAGAGAAAAGAGAGACTAGCTTGAACAATCAACTATTTTCTATCAAAAATCCATAGATGGAAAATTTACATGGTGTTCTATCACTATATTCACCTCTATTTGTGTCACTCTATCTATATTTCCCTCTCTATCTTCTTTCTAGTTGATATTAAACTACATAGCTCTCATAGATCACCTACAAAAAAAACACTTATCACAAATGAGAGACCAATGAGTTTGATTTGCTATGGAACCAAGAGAATAATTTAATCCACAAAAGTATCACATAACCATTTGATATTGAGACTAACTTATAATTATAATTTAATTTAATGAAATTATTACAATGAATGATCAATCCTTATTAGAAGGAAAAATAAACCCCTAGATGAGGGTTTGATTAAATTGTGACAAACTGTGTCATAATCTCATGTAATGATACAACCTATAAATAGCCCAATCTAATAAAAAAACTATTAAGACTATCTTAAATTAATAATTTAATAATGGAACTAATAATTAATTAATGGTTAATTAGTTATCAAGTAATGTCCTAATTACTTCAACACCCCCTTTAGATAAACTTAGGGAGAAGATAGAAAAAACCTAATGAAGATTGTAACAATACATGTATGGATAGGACATAGTTACAAGGCCCAATGAGGTGCCCATATACAAAAAATCAAATCTCTTATAACAAGACAAAATGAGAAAACCACACAGGAAAAAATCCCCTCCAAAAGTGCAAAAATGAAACAATTCCACTACTGAAAGAAGGATAGAAGGATGATTCAATGTGGCCCCCAAGGATTTATTTTGTCACACAAGTAAAATAGATGTCCCCAATTAGGAGAGAGAAAATGATAATGTGAATCACCCCCAAATATAAAGTGATCATGTGCAAAGTATGGATGTATGGCGATAAAGAACAATCTAATGCATGTAATAATATTTCTCCCCTCAGGAAGAAATAGATCCCTAGTAATTGGAGAATCCAATCCAAAAATATGGAAGAATCATGAATCCAAATCTAAATTATGTGTTCCTTTGAAAAGTGCTCAAGTGTTCACATTCCAAAAAGAGATGATATCAATCCAAAAACCCATGAAGATTGACATATAACAAGCTCAAAAGATGATGGGCCAATAGTGATGATCAGATTGTCAACAATGAGGAGATAAAAGTACTCAAATTATTTATCCAAATTTTTAATATGAGACTCTAGAAATAAGGATGGTATGTCTGCAAGATATGAATCCCAAGTAGCTATGTCTAGAAGAAGATGAATTTCCTATTACACTAACCAATAAGGGCCAAGAATGTGGTAATATCGACATGATAAGGAACAATAGAAGATGATGATGAAGTCTGAATCTGAAGAAAAGTATTTGAAACATCAAAACATGCAAGACATATGATATACTCAAGCTCATATAAGGTATCATCATCAAAGGTATCCAATCTATATCTACAAGAGGAATGAGACAATATATAGTAGGATCCTCTAGGTATAGAGAGATATGAGGGTCTCCATGGATCTCCCAAATTTGAGTCCAAAATGTGTGGGGACAATCAATTTTTGATACAACACACATAGTGTCATGATCAAGAATAGAAAAAATAACTCCTACAACATGATCATTGATTATACCCCATGTTGAATAACTCTTTGGTATGTCTAGTCTAGGTATGGGTCCATACATATAAGACAAAAGATCAAGCTACTTGAGATGTGTTAAGATACCATTTTCTTAACTCATAGTTATCCTTTTCTAGGATGACCATAGAAGGATGAATAAAATACCCATGAAACCTCCTCAACTAAGGAAAACATAGACCATTAACCTCAATGCATATAAGCCAGATCAAATGAATTCATATCACCCAAATAGATCATTTATAGATGCTAACACATCTAAGTAATTACCATAAATGTGAAATAATAAGAAAATAAATAAAATGTATCTAGAGAAAACTTTAGAAAAAGTGAATGCATATATCTAAAGAGCTTTGAAATCCCTTTCCAATGTCATTAAAATCACAAAAATTGGAAATATAGGAAAAAATTATGAGCTCAAAATAATAATATGAATATTTGACTTTTATTGAGAAGTTAATGCATCAATATAAAAATATGACATGATGATACCTATAACACTATAAATTTCTTAGAACTAACTTTTTGATGATATCTCATTGGCCCAATTTTGACACTATATGCCCAAGTTATGGCAAGAAGAAATAAATTGATCCTTTAGGGAAAATTAGGGCCTGGATGGGGGAAACAACCAATCCATATAGTGCTAATGTCAACATTACATCATCAAATACCCCCTATCATCAGAAAAAATATGTTGATTGAAAAATGATTGCGATGGAATATGCTCTTAGTTGACTAGAGATCTATGGAATATTTTTTTGATAGGAAGTGCCAAATAAGTTAAATAGCTATTTTTCTTTGAAGATTCCTTTGGAATATTTTGAGTTTCAAGTGTCAAAGATAGTTTTTGGCCGATCACTATATTTTTGCTAGAGTACAGTCATGATAGGTCAAGGAGGAGTGGAGAGAAACTATTTTTTCACAAGAAGGCCATCATTCATGATTTGATTCAGAAACATAAGCCTATAGCATGGAATAATTTGTACCTTGTGTATTAATTTAAAACATGCCCTTGATTTATTTTCCTTTTCTTCATTTTCCAAAAAAGTTCCTTTTTTGAAAAAAATAAAAAATGATGAAAATTGAAACCCTTGCCTATGTGTGCAAGAAAGTATAGTGAGTTCGGTTTGTGCGTAGGGTAATATTATTGTATGTTCATGTGGATTCCTATGTGTGGATCTCAAGCTACTAATTATTTTGTTCTTTTTTAACTTCTCAAAATGTGATAAAACAATAGGTGTTCTAAAGGTTTTTGGATATTATGCATCTAATGGTGATGCCCATTTTTTCTAAGATAAGATAATTTTATCTCATGGTTGGATCTCTTAGAAACTATACATGAATTATCTAGTACCATGTTGGAGTTAATAGTGAACCCCACATCTCCTAAAAATCACCTGCAACCCAAATTCCTATCGCAAGCAAGAAATCAAATAAATTAATTTTCTATGTAACTAAGAGAGAATGATTGAATCCACACAAGTATCACACAAGCATATGATATTTAAATTCATATATAATTGTAATATATTTGAATAGAAGGATTACATTGAATAATCAATCTTTATAAGTATAAAAATAAAACCCTAGATGAGGGTTTGATTAGATTGCGACAAGCGTCATAAGCTCATGCCATGAGACAACTTAACCTACAAATCGCCCAATCTAATAATAAAAAAGAACTCCTGACTTTATCTTAAGTCAATAAATTAATAAGGGACCTAATTTAATTAATTAATGATTAACTAATTATCAAGTGTAGTCCTAATTACTCCAACACATCTCTCTATGTCTCTCTATCTCTCTCCCTCTCTCTTATGTCTCTATCTCTCATTCTCTATTTTTCTTAACTCTCTTCATTAATTCTCTCTTAGTTCCTCTCTCTTATCTCTGCATATCCTATTCTCTATTTTTCCAAAAAATCTTATCACTTCTCTCTTAATTATAGAGAGAAACTATGATAGAAGTCTTCAAGAGAGTTAGGAAAAATAAATAATGAGAGATAGAAAGACAAGAGGGAGAGGGAGATATAGATAGAGTGGCACAAAGAGAGAGATGAGTAGAGTGATATATCACCAGGAAAATGTTGCATCTATATATTTTTGGCACAAAATAGTTGACTGAAAGTTAGTATCTAAATAAGTGAAAAAACATGGGTCCACTTTTTGGCTAAAAATAGATTTTTTTCCTAAAAAGAAAATTCTATCAAACTCAGACTAAAAATTTGATGTACTTAGATATATAATATCATGAAAATTTATTGATATTAAATGTAGGATTTTGAGTTTAGTTTTCAAATACTTATTTTATTATAATACCCAAATGATACAAGTTAATCTTTTATAGAAGGTATAAAATCCAAATAGTGAATTTTTAAAAGGACATTCTGTAATAATATATATATATATATATATAATTTATTGGCCCTAATTTCTATTTTTAAAAACCCATCATGTAGGACAAATATAATTTGAATTAAACTAATCATACAAAGATTCATTATGTAAATAATGTTGTCTAGATTGATGATAAATAATTTAGAAATAAAAGTTTAAAAATTAAAAGTAATTGAAAAATATTAATTTTTGAAATTTCAAGTTTATGGACCCTTTTACTAAAAAATCATATAATAAATAGAAAAAAATATCCAATCATAATTTTTTTTACATATTTGAAAAATAGACATCATCATCTATAATAGGTTTTAATTTTGTGAGAATTTTTTTAGAAAAAATGTTGTTAGCTATATTGCTAAAGTAAGTTTTTCTCTTGTTGTTTCCATACCATTATACTTGTAGGTTGAAGTCCAAGGGTTGGGTATCCAAGCCTAAAACAAAAAATAAAAATCATAGGATTCAAATTTCAAAATTTATGAAATGTGCATCCACTAAAAAATGCGCACCCATTCTAAAAAGGAAGAAAATCTAAAATTTCTAGTAAAGAGGAACCTTCTCTTCAAATGTACAAGTTAGATCTACTTTCATGGTTATTTCTTGCCTAAGATTTTATTTGATATAAATAATTTATAATTTATAATATATGCATATCATGTATATCTTTATAGATAATAATTCGTCCACTACACATTTGTCAAGACACCAATGAACTAGAATTTAGCATCCTAAAAAATATGAACACAAATCATCTCAATATCAAGTTCAAATGTACATTGTGACATAGTTTAACACTAAAAAACTTTATGAAATTTATTTCTATGTTATTTAATATGATATCCATCTATAGAGGAGGATATTTTCTACCCTCAAGTCTCAAGACAAGCAAGAGTTTTCAAGGAGAAAATGGTCCTCAACTACCTCAAGGAAAATGCTCAAGTGATAGGATAAAATAATGAAAGTTCCAAAAATAGAAAGAGTGAGTCACAAAGGTTTTCTGGAAATAATGGTGAGTTCTCAACCAAGGATAAAAGTGTGACACATAAATGACAACACAATGCACTTTCATCGCAGAGGAATGTTGGCATCTCATACAGACCGAAAATTGAGTGTCACAAAAAGTAAATAAATGACTACTAACAACCTGATTGATAAGAATACTTAGGAATGAGAAAAAATAACATAAAGCAACATAACTAAAATAAATCAAACTAAATTAAATGTACAAATGATAAAACTAAAGAGAAGAAAGAAAGTTCTCACAACAAATCAAGCAATTAAGCCTCCAACAAATAAATGTCTTCAATACCTACACACACAAGACTGAGGAAAATCGTTGGGGTTGTTTAGGGGCTTGCCTTAGTCAAACCCCCATTTTGGTATTTCCACCTCCACTGATAGCTAGGTAGATAGAAATAGAAAACAAACAATAAAATGGATAAATAGATGAGATAGACAATGCATAGATAGGGAATGTGAGAAATCCCAAGATTCTCAAAGATGGAAGAAAAGAGATAGATATTACCTATGGGGATTGAGGAAGATAGAGAGAGAGATAAAGGTCGTGGGAGCCAAGAGAGTTTCCAAGAGTCGTAAGAACATGAGATTACTATTGTAGAAAGTTGTAGAGAGTTGTGAAAGCAAGAGAGCAAGAGAAATAAATGAGAGAATGAGATAGAATGTGTAAGAAGGAGCTAGAGAGACCAAAGGAAGTGAAAAGATAGATTGAAAATAGATAAGAGGATGGAAAAGAAGGTTCTCAAGCCATTACAAGGTGTCCCAAGCCCTTACCATCGACAAAGGTAGGTGTCAAGTGGCAACAAGCTAAAAAATGATCATTTGAATGTTGAAATGTCATGGGATGCTAGAATGACATGTGAACGTCTGTGCGACATACTAGTGTCCAAAAAAATTACACTTAAAAATGGGGAAACAAGGAAAACAAAAGGTTTGATGCAAAGCTAATGCACAAAGGTTGTTGGTGAAAAGGAGTTGTGAGCATCCTAAGAGGAAAAAGGCTAATATAAGGGCTAAAATGAGCCTACACAAATATTAAGGGAGTGGACACTAAAGTGGATACAAAAATTATTGGAGATTGTTGGATATTTCTGATATGTGGTTTTCATTGATGTCAACACTATTGGCATTAATGTCTTTAAGGTTGTATATGTCGAGGATATTGAGAAAATTGTAATAAAATAAGTTGCAAGTTGTCTATGATGTATTGAAATTCAGTATGATGGCTAGCTCAGTATATTGATGATAAGAAGTTATAGATTAAAGGGTTTTTGTCAAGTATATCTAGTTTATCCACATAAAGTTTTAGAAGTTTGCATGAAGATTTGATCAAGTTATGAGTATATGTGTTCTGACAGTTGTTATGTTTCTTTAGTTGGTTTTCCTGAAAGAAGATGATGTGATTATAGTAATTTGAGTTGTTGCAAATGCTTCTGTGGTAATTCATGCTGCCTGTGTATGTTTCTAGATCATGCTTTATCTATGTTGTTAATTCACATTGATTGTTGTGCTCATGATTGGTGATTTTCTTCTATGAGTTTGTGTTTTTCATGATCATGGCCGATAGGGTGATTGTAGCATGTTGTGGATCCTCGAGACATAATTTTTTAAGGTGTTTCATGTTCAATACATGTTATTTTGGTTCCTTACTATGTTTTGACTGACATTATTTGATTCACATTGAAAAAATATTTATTAATTTTGGCTGACAATTTGTACACGTTTCATATTTTGTTGGGCCAACATGTAATTGATGTTATCCTTAGTTGCAGATATATATGATCGATTGTTTATACCATTTGAGTGAATGGTGAGCGAGATGTGAGTGTTTTTTGTGAATAATATTCTTATATTTCAAAGGCATAAGTAAAGTGTGAAGAAGAGTCACCAGAATTCATGTGCTTAACGAGAACTGTAATCAAGCATTAGCAGATGCTATTTCTTAGATAAAATCCTTGGATGTAATCCGAATGTGATTGTATGATAGTGAGTCTTCCTTTGGGTAGTGAGCCTTTTGTATTTGAGCAAGGAGCTCTAGGATGTGCGCCTAAATTCATGTGCATTCCCCATTTATAATAATTTTAACAAAGTATAAACTTGTGGACTAACATCCATCGTGGATTTTCCCCTAATAGGGTTTCCACACAAAAATCTTGGTGTTATTTGTGTTTTTGATGTGGTGATGGTTTATACTTTCATGTTTATTTATTAGACCTGAGACTAAGTTTAATAAGTATAATTTCTATGAGAAATGATTCACCCCCCTCTTTCAGTTGTCTTCCCTTGTGTTGCTAGCAATTGGTATCAAAGCAAGTTCCTTTGGAGAAGCTTGATCGCTTGAGGTGATCCAGGATGGTGAGATATAAGAAGGATAGTCTGAGATTTGATGGAACAAATTATTCTCTATGGAATAGTCGAATGGAGTGTCATCTGAGATGAATTGGTGAGCCTTATTGGACAACTACAAAGAATAGATATATCATCATGGGAACATAATGGTCCTTCTACTATAGGTGAGATTACGGAAGTTGAGTACAATATTATGGCTAAGGAATCATTGTTGAGTGCTCTGAATAATATCGAGATGAAATATGTAATGGAGCTGAAGACTGCTTATGAGATCTAGAAAAAGTTGGAAACCTTGTATGAAGGTAATACCCATGTGAAGATTTCTAAGTTGAAAAGCCTGAAAGCAAAATATGAAATGCTGAGAATGGGTGAAGATGAGAAAATCCCTTCTTTTATGTAGAGAGTGAATGAAATTGTGTGTAGTATCTGATGTGCTGGTGGAACATTGGAAAAATCAAATATTGTTGCTAAAGTGCTCAAATCCTTGCCTACTACATACAAACACAAAGTTGATGCTATTGAGGAGATCTAGACTATGGAAAATGTAACCAGAGACATGTTGACTAGTAAGCTTTATGCTTTTGATTTAAGTGAGTTTGGTGAATCTCTTCCTAAGACAAAATATGAATTCAAAGCTACTATCTCCGAAAAGGATACGCAAAGATATGATCCGAGAGAAATTTCTTCTAGAAATATGTGCAAGTATGAGCAAGAAATGAGAGAGATTGAAGAAGAAGAGAGAAAACTAGATGAGCTTGAAGCACTTATTTTCAAGAGGGTAGCCAAAGGAGAAGGTAAGTATAAAGGGAAATTGCCTCTTAAATGTTTTCTTGCAATAGGATAGGTCATTTTTCCTCAAGGTGTTTGGAAAGAGTTCCTAAGCCAAGACCTAACAAGCATAGATTCCAAAGAAAGTGTTATTATGCTACTGATCATGAAGGTGTGAGAGATGATGAATCTGATAAAGGGAATGTGAGTGAGGATGAATGGTTATTTATTTCTATTAAATAAAATAATCGAGTGCATATTGAATCTATTAGCTGCATGAATGTGGGGAAAGCTCTAGTTGCCAAAGTTGAAGAAAAATATGAATGGGTGATTGATAGTGAATGCTCTCATCACATGGCAGGTGATAAAAGTAAATTTTTTATCTTGGAAAAATATGATGGTGGTGTTGTAAGATTTGGTGATGACAAAGCTGGTGTAATCCATGGTAGGGGATCCATTTCTTTTGATGGTAAGTGTAATACTAATGATGTTCTATATGTGGAAGGTTTGAAGCATAATCTCTTAAGTGTTGGACAAATGGTTGAAAAGGGATATAATCCTTAATTCAAGGATGGAAAGTGTAGAATATTGGGGAGTTCTAGAAATTTGATTGCATTTGGTACAAAAACAAAAGGTAATATCTTTCACCTAAGTACTACTAGTAAAATTTGTCTGATTGCTCAAGTTGATGAAAGTTGGTTGTGGCATAGGACATTGTGTCATGTAAAATTTGATAATATTATCATGATAAGTTCTACTCAGGTAGTGAGAGATCTTCCTAAGTTGATAAAACCTACTAATACTATATGCAAGGAATTTCAGTTAGGGAAGCAAACTAGAGTTTCATTTCAGAGGAAACAACATTGTTCAAATGAAGTGTTGGAGCTTGTGCATACTGACTTGTGTGGTCCTTATAGAGTCATAAGTTTACAAGGAGAAAGGTACTAGATACATTACTTATTGATGACTATTCTAGATTGATGTGGGTTAATTTCTTAAGGGAAAATTTTGAAGCTCTAGAGAAATTCAAGATTTTGAAGGCTATGGTTGAGACAGAGATATGTCTGAAGATTAAATGTCTGAGATCAGATAGAGGTGGTGAATTCACTTTTGGTGAGTTTGATTGTTTCTATGAAGAGCAAGGGATAAAGAGACAATTATATGCCTCGCAAACCCATCAACAAAATGGAGTTGTAGAAAGGAAGAATGAGACAATTCAAGAAGTTTCTAGGACTAGATGTTGGAAGGAAATGTTCCTCATATCTAATAGAGAGAAGTTGTGAGTACGGTCATTTACACTCTCAACTAGGTACATGTCAAAGGTGATACCAGTAAGACTCCTTATGAGCTATGCTTTGTTATTCTACTAAAAGTAAAGCCTACCGGTGCTACAATAAGAGATTGAGGAAAGTAGTTGAAAGCACTAATTTCAAGGTTGATCAACACACAGTTAGACCATCCAAAACCTATGAATATCATCTAGATGATCAAAATGATAGTTCAAATAAAGTAAATAAAGTTCAGATCATTCCAGTGAATCAGGAAAATCAAGAGGAAGAAACTAGTGAAAGTGAAAAAGTAAGATCACAAGAGCCTGTAGTTCAAGAAGAGCCTAAGAATCTAGGGTATGTAAGACTTAATCATTCAAAAGATTAGATTATAGGTGATAAGAACAAAGGTGTTCAAACTAGGAGAAGAATTTCAAAAGAAAACTGTTTGATCTCAAAGACTAAGCCTAATAGTCTCAACGAAGCATGCAAAGATGAACATTGGGTGGAAGCAATGAAAGAAGAACTACTGCAAATTGAGAAGAATGATACATGGATTCTTGTTCCTAGACCTAAGGATAAAAATGTAATTGGAACTAAATGGGTCTTTCAGAATAAATTGAATGAGAAAGGTGAAGTTGTTAGAAACAAAGCAAGACTGATGTGTAAAGCATATTCTTAGATGGAAGGAATTGAATTTGAAGAAAAAATTTCTCTTGCTACTAGGATTGAAGCTGTGAGATTATTTCTTTCTTATGCTTCTTACAAAAAATTCAAGGTTTATCAAATGGATGTCAAGTTAGCATTTCTAAATGGTGATTTGGATGAAGAAGTGTATATTGAGCAACATGTTGGATTTCAATTGACTAATTAGAGAGATATGGTTTATCGATTGAAGAAAGCATTGTACGCACTTAAGCAAGCCCCAAGAGCATGGTATGCCAGATTGGACAAGTATTTGTTGAAGATTGGATTTAATAAAGGTACTGTTGATAGTAATTTTTATTTCAAGATTGAACGTGATAAAGATTTGATTGTTGAATTCTTTGTTGACGATATCATTTTTGGAGGAGATGATAGTTTGTGCATGAAGTTTTCTGATGAGATGCAAAGTGAGTTTGAGATGTCTATGATTGGAAAAATTAAATTCCTTTGGGGATTGCAAATTGCTCAACTAGATAGAGGGATCTTTATATCTCTGTCCAAGTATGTGAAATAATTGCTAAAGAAGTTTGGTATGGAAGATTCAAAGCCAGTTGGTACACCTATGGTGACTGGATGTAAGTTAGCACAAGATGATGATTCTCCTAGAACAAACTAGACTAGATACAAATCCATGATTGGTGGATTTCTCTATTTGACTCAAACTAGACCTGATATCATGAATGTCATATGCATTGTTGCAAGATTTCAAGCTAATCCTAAGGAATATCATGTGACAACTGTGAAGAGAATTTTTATGTACTTGAAGGGGACGGTTGATTTTGGCCTATGGTATCCTAAAGAAGATGACCTTAATTTGAGTGCTTTTACTAATGTTGATTGGGCAGAAGATGTGAATGACATAAAGAGTACTAGTGGTGGTACATTTTTCTTGGGAAAGAAGTTGATTTCATGGTTAAGTAAGAAGCAAAATACCATTTCTTTATCTACTGCAGAGACATAATAAATTGTTTTTTCTAACAATTGTATGCAAGTATTATGGATGAAGTAGATGTTGAAAGATATCAGAGTTGTGTATGATGAACCTATTGCTATATTATGTGATAATTCAAGTGCTATTAAAATTTCTAAGAATCTGGTGTTGCATTCAAAAACCAAGCATATATCTATCAAGTTTCACTTTTTGAGAGAGAAGGTGAGTGAAAAGGAAGTCAGATTGGAGTATGTTCCCACTAAGGAATAGATTGCAGATATCCTTACCAAGCCCTTGCCTAACGATACTTTTGAGTATCTCAAAGGGAAGCTAGGGCTGATTACCCCTCCTAGTCAAAATTAAGATGCATTGACTTGCATCAGTCTGTGCATTTCATAGTCATATCTTGTGATCTAGATTGATGTTGTGGTGGCTACTACTCAGGAGGAGTAGTTAGATGTTCAAAAATGTGGTTCAGAGATTTTGTGGAGAAAGATAATGTGTACCTTTGTCATTGATGTCAAAGGGGGAGAAGAGTATTGTGAAAAATTGTGGAAGAGTTAAGGAGAAAAGAGTCAAAATCTAAGGGGGAGAAAGTGCTAAGAGAAAGTATCATTGATGGTGTTTTTCACATCATGTGTTGCCATCAATGCCAAAGGGGGAGATTGTTGGATATTTTTGGATATTTCTGATATGTGGTTGTCATTGATGTCAACACTATTGGAATTAATGTCTTTAAGACTGTATATGTCGAGGATATTGAGAAAATTGTAATAAAATAAGTTGTAGGTTGTTTGTGATGCAGTGAAGTTCAGTATGATGGCTAGCTCAATATATTGATGATAAGAAGTTGTGGATTAAAGGGTTTGTTTTCATTTATATCTAGTTTATCCACATAAAGTTTCAGAGGTTCGCATGAAGATTTGATCAAGTTATGAGTATCTATGTTCTGACAGTTGTTTTATTTCTTTAGTTGGTGTTCTTAAAAGAAGAAGATGTGATTCTAGTTATTTGATTTTTTGTGGATGCTTCTGTGGTGATTCATTATGCTCGTGGATTTTTCTAGATCGTGCTATGTTTGTGTTGTTGGTTTGCATTGATTGTTGTGCTTGCGATTGGTGATTTTCTTCTACGAGTTCATGTTTTTCATGATCATGGCCAACAAGGTGATTGTAGCATGTTGTGGATCCTCGATACATAATTGTTTAAGGTGTTTCATGTTCGAGACACATTTTTTTGGGTCCTTACTATGTTTTGGCTGACATTGTTTGATTCACATTGACAAAATGTTTATTAATTTGGGCTGCTAGTTTGTACACATTTCATATTTTGTTGGGCTAACATGTAGCTGATATTATCCTTAGTTTCGGATATATATGATCGATTGTTTATACTATTTGAGTGAATGGTGAGCGAGATGTACAAGTGTTGTGTGTGAATAATGTTCTAATCTTTCAAAGGAATAAGTAAAGTGTGAAGAAGAGTGAGCAAAAGAAAGTATTCATGTGCTTATTCAAAACTATAAACAGGTATTAGCAAATGTTATTTTCTTAGTTCAATTCCTTAGATATAATATGAATGCGACTATGAACCTTTCATTTTTTTGCAGTGAGCCTTTTGTATTTGAGCAGTGAGCTCTAGGTAGTGTGCCTGAATGCATGTACATTCCCCATTTATAATACTTTTAATAGAGCATAAACTTGTGGACTAACCTCCACTGTGGCTTTTCCCCTAGCAAGGTTTCCACGCAAAAATCTTTGTGTTATGTGTGTTTTTGATGTGGTGATGGTTTAAGCTTTCATGTTTATTTATCAGATCTGAGAATAAGTTTAAGAAGTATATTTTTTATGACAATTGATTCACCCCCTCTCATTTGTCTACCCTTGTGTTGCCAACAAAAATGTAGGTGAAATTACAAGGGGTAAAATTTATGACACGAAACCATCATACTTGTACATATCATCCTACATTGAGGTCCCTATTGATGCATCAACTTGAAAGGACTTTTCCCATGATTTTATTGACAAGAATAAATGAGGCTTTATAACATGAAATCTACACAACTGCAAGAGTGATTAGATGATCAACTTTTTCAACCTAAATCTAAAGTATGGAACTTGGAGACTAAATTGAAAAGCGATCAAATTTTATGGGATAAAATTGTTTGAAAAAATACCCCAAAGATGTAGGCACATGGTATGCTATGATCATACAATATGCACAAAATATATCTGTTGAAAATTCCTTATAGAGCTTCAAGCAAATGGATTTGACACATATAAATTAAATCTCCACAACCTTTTCTTTCTTTCTCCTTTCTTGTACCAAAATGGAAGCTCTAGAATAGTGTATGACATCTATAATAGCTTAATGGAAGAGGATTATGTTAGACGTTAAGGATATATTTACCTAAGTAGAAATGCATGCAAAATGTCAAACCATAAACATGATACTTTAATTGTTACTCTCTCTCTCTCTCTATATATATATATATTCCCTCTCCCTCTTGGTCTCTCTATCTTTTTACCTCTCTTAATATCTTTATCTCCATCTCTCTCTATATATTTTTGTCTCATTCTTTATATTTCCCTCTCCCTCTCTATCTCTCCCCCTCTCTATAACTCTCTTTCCATGAGCTTTATATATCTCTCTTTCTCCTCTCTTTTGTTCTACCTATGTGTGTGTGTCTTTGTCTCTCTATATATACATCTCAAGTTTAGATTTTTGGTAGAAAATGGTTGATCAAAAGTTGGTCTCTCTTTTCTTTATCTCTCTTTCCCTTCATATCTCTTAACTATATCTCTCTACTACTCTATCTCTATTTTTTAATCCCTCTCTATCACCCTCCACCCTCTCTCCCTCTTGATCTATCTATCTCTCTGCCTATCTCTTTATATGTCTCTATCCACTTCTCTATCTTTCTATTTATTTTTATACTTATCTTTGTCTCCACTAAAATTTCTTAAAAGTGAACTACCAATCATTAAAAATGCTCTCTCTCTCTCTCTCTCTCTCTCTCTCTCTCTCTCTCTCTCTCTCTCTCTCTCTCTCTCTCGGCTTAATTAGAATTCATAATTATAAGGCTTTGTATAATAAAAGAGTAATAGTAAAAAATATGAATAGAAGAAAAACTTATCTACTAAGAAGACACAATGAGAGACCAAAAGGTATACTCAATTTTGGTTAATTTATGTTGTAATTGATACTACTAATCTATATTGACAATAAAACTGATTTAAAGGTAACTATCACTTACCCTTGCTAGTGAGAAAAGTGAAATTTATTGGAGAATAGTGTCATTCTCAACCTCAACTTTCTAAGTGGTTATGCAAACTTTTCTTTGAGAAATGTAAAATTGCACCTCCACATTCATTGTCCCTTTGTTTGTTCTTTAATCCCTCATATATCTTATATTTTGATAAGGATAAGAGGATAAAGTCAATAAATGATAGTGCATATGTGACTAAAATATCAAGAAGAGGACATACATATCAATTACAAATAATTACAAATCTATCAAAACTATTACAATTGATCCAGTATTTATCAAAGGAACAGCCACCAAATAAAAAGAATACTTTTATATATAATAACTGTTTATTTGATTTTTTTGTTTATTCTAAGCACACTTAATAAACTAAATATTAAACATTAAATAATGTATGGAGTTAATTTGGAATGATGCAGAATCAATCTAAAATTGTCACTTGTTCATCTTCCACACCTTTTCAACATACCCATTACACCGAAATGAGAACAGTAATTTCTGAAAAATGACTGTGCATTAGGTGTCATAGTTCCCTTTCATTATACAGGGTCAGGCCCACCTGCAATAGTAGACCTGCTTGCTTAATACACCGAATTTACTACTAACTATTCACTTACGTGATTTATTTCGTGTAGGCGGCCCCACCTCCTTAATTGCCAGTTACATATTTCCCCTTCATCTCATCATTTCTTAGTGGAAATAATTAACTGTAGTTGTTTCTGGCATTTTGTCCTTTCCCTTAGAATGATCATTCTTTATGTTTTACTTTGCAAAACAATTTACAGTGCACAGAAATTCATACAGAATAATGAGACTAAATTGTTCTTAGCGAATCTAAGGGATACATTTGTTTCAGTGTTCACCTCGCTGTCACTTAATGTGATAACAGACGGACCACCACAATGTGACATTTCCCTCTCGTTCTACTGCTTTTAACATCACTCTACAAACGAGACAAATCTAATCCAGAATATCCGTATCATCATAAAGTCTGTTTTCACAAAGTTTTCCGCTGTACAGAACTCTTCAGATTCTTTTTAGGAGTTCGGTGATTTCGTAATTCTTTTCTTTTGGTTGTACTAATCAAGTTGAGACCTTTCCTCTCTTTTAAGTTTCTCTTTTGATTTTAATAATGAATTCAGAGTATAGTTCTAAAGACTGACTATAAATTTTACTCCCAGAATTAGAGATTAGAGATTTGAGTTCTTAAAAAGATAATATTGAAACAAATTTTTAAAGAATAAATGAATTTATCTTATTTATTAAAAGATTAGGATCATCAAAATCTTAGATGATAAGACAAGTTAAAATTATAAACAGATTACATAAACACTCTTAACATTGAGTAGATCCATACATGTCAGTGAAGTTACATGATCAACTACTTCCTCATACTTTTGAAGATCTACTTTCCCTATTTCAGTAACTTTTTTCAAACTGTCATCTTAATTTACCTCTCTCGGAAACCAAGTTCAATTTTACCTTTTTATACTTCCATCCCTTCAAAGAAGGTTCCTATCCTATCCTATCCTACCTCCTTAAATTATGCTTCACTCAAACCAACTTCAACATACTGTTCTTCTTCCAACTAATCTTAGAATATTTCTTTCTATTATTTCATAAATGTTTTACAATTTATATGAAACTTATATACATAGAGATAATATTTTTAACATCCACAAGACTAAAAGCAATCTATAGGACAGCCGGCCATGCCAATTGGGCCTTATGCTTACATCTCTTGTTCACGAAGACAATGAACTCTCCAGCTTTCTCAATTGTCTCCTCTATAAATAAACTGAATAAAACACCAGTACATAATTTAAAGAGTTTTACAAGTTATAAAATGCTTTGTTACCTGACTTCAATTCATTATGCCTGCTGTGGTGCTTGTGGATTGTTTCGGAATGCCAATATATATGGGAACATGCTCTTAACATTTGTTTAATTGGGCAGTGTCCTTTTACTATTAAATTGTTCTCAAAACATGCAATTACGTTTTTACGACCCCCCTTGTGAAAGTGGTCTGGGCTTGTAGCGACAGATCTCACACAAACAATACAGACCCTCAGACTGAGTGTTTGATGTCAGAGATTGCTTTGTCTTAAACAATGTGCCCGTTGCGAGCAATTTAAGGTCTAGAATTAACGTGTAGGCTGGCAGAAGGAGAGAATATTGCTGTACACCTATGACGAAACATGTAAATGGAGGCATATACAGGAGAGTACAGCCTTCTTAGATGACACGAAAGGAGTGTTCCCCACGTTTTTGTTGATTATATAGCTGTCTATGCTCTTCCCAAACAAAGCTTCAGAAATTAAAGACCATCCAAAGTAACTGAACTCCAAACTAGAACATTGAAGGTTAGCTAACGAAACGAGTAAAGGACATCCAATAAGACAATAGAACATGACGCTGAAAAAATAAAAGTATGCTGATAATTTCAGCATTGCTGTATATCTACAGCAAGGCTTGAATAGAAATCATAGTTACCAAATGAGAGAGATTTCAGTAAGTTCTCTGTATCTTTTAGTATTTTTTATCTCACCATATAAAAGGCACGTTTATGTTATATCTTTTAATAATGTAATTTAAAAAAGCTCTAAAATTCTAAAAATCGACAGCAAAAAGGTTATTTTAAATTAAATTATTGCAATTAGATAGTTAAAATCTCATGGTAGTTTTTAGTATAAAATATAAACAGTAAATTTTAATACTATTTGATATTTTAATATTTTTTTGATATATAATAAATTTAAAATCATGAACTGTAATAGTGTGTTAATATTTCTGAATTAAAACTGTGTGAGAAATTTTTACATCAACATTTGGGATCATATTCCATGATCATACTCCATGTGATAATAAATATTTGCAATGGTGAAGTTTGCTTATATTTATACCAGCAGTCGCATGCACAGGCATGCAACAATCAACAGATAGGGGTCCATCGCTGAAGGGCATGTAGTGAGCAAGGAGTGCATTTTTTTTTTTGTGTGGAGTGGAATGCGAAATACCAAAAATCGACAAAGTTTACAATTATATGATTGAGTAGAGAAACCGAAAGCAAATTAATAAGTTAATAGGGAGGAACGTGAGGTTAATTCATATCTCATTGGCTATGGGTGGGAGATTATAAATCTTTCCAACAAATTAGTTAAAATCTATTTATGAATTTTAATTTTAATTAACTAATAATCAATAACTTTTCTATTATTAATATAATTTTTTTCTCTCACAAGAATAGTTTCGGGCCAAATTTGTAGGTACGAGTTAATTTTATCTCTATTTTAGTTTTAGATTTATTAGTCATACATGCACATGTATATTTTAAGTTTTTTGTCTAGATTATTGAATCAATTAATTTATTATTATTTTATTGCATTAAGATATATATACATACAAATACAAGGCAATTTTTTTATAAAGTTATTAGGTGTATCTTTAATTACTGATATTGCATTGTTTTTTTTTTTGTTCAACAGAGGTAGTTAATAATTTTGGGTATGGCATATTTTTGAAGGAAGAAAGATCTTTAATATTTTATACTTTTTATAATTACTATTTAGTGCATAATTTTGTAAATTAAAGCTTTAGTATGTTTTTACTTTTTTGGGTTAGTAGTAGTAAAAATAAATAGAGATAAGTATAAAAGATTGAAAAGTAGTAATTTACAAGAGAATTGGGAAGAAAATTATCAATTTTTAATCAATTACTTCATAGCGCAATTGAACACTTAGTGATACCATCTTCATTCAAAGACAAGTTAACAAAGCTCACGAATAAAAGAGTGTGATGATGCAATATAGATTATTTTGGATTGTTAGAATAAATAAATAAAACATACGCTTTTCTTTCAGGTGGCATGATAAAATTCTCAAGTGCCAAGGCACATATCAGCAACATGACTGTAGTTTCTAGCAGTTTATAAAATTTCAAAATTCACAAGAGCTAAACCATAGGAATAAACATTGTGTTACAAGGACCTTGAAACAAATGAAGTTAAAAAAAATAATGACACATATTGATAGAAGACAAACAACCTATGTGAGAATTGGCTTCTCAATTCTAACTTCAAACTACATTCTTTGGCAGTAAAGACTATAGAGAGATAGGTAAATTGTAAAAGAACAAATATATGGCTTCTCAGTTGTAATTTCAAACTACATTAATTAGCAATAATGCAAGTAAGATCATATATATGGCACTAAAAGCCAAAACACAAAATCCATGCTCATTATCCACCCTACCATATTGGCATCATGGAGCCCCGAGGGCTCTAGCCAAATCCCTAAGCAAGAGAAGCAAGGAACGTCCATGGAAATTTTTGTGGAGTTCCATTATACATGTCACAATATCAAATTTCAACAAAATTTAGTATTTACATATATGATCTATCATATTGAAATGCTTTTTTTGGTGTAGTAACTCTGTGTAAAAATGATATCGTGATTTTGGGATGCTTTTGGATGCCTTAGCCTAGTACCTACAAATAGAAGAGGGGGATATATTAGTGGACGAGCAAGCAAGAGAAAGAAAGAACAATAAAAAATGAGTAAGTATATGGGTAAAGTCAATATAAAGAATTTGAAACTAGAAATAATCAATAATATTTACAATTAGTTCAGTAAAGCTATTTATTGATAATGGAAAAGTTGTATACTTACATGCATTTTTTATAGTGTTCAACAAGTGCAAGCAACATTTGGTTGAGCTTGAGCATTAAACAATTTGAAATACACAATGTAGAGTGCCCTTTTTTTTGCATTGTTAGAATAAATGAATAAAACATATTCTTTTCTTTGAGGTGACATGATGAAAGTCTCAAGTGCTTACTTGTGACTTCCCATGACATAAGAAACATGTTCTTATAAAATATTTTTTTTCAAACCCAAGGCACAGATCAATGCCATGATTGCAGCTTCTAGCAGTTTACAAAATTGCAGAATTCAAAAGAACTAAAGCATGGTAATAAACACTTTGTTATAGGGAGCTTGAAACAAATGAGGTAAAAAACTATAATGACACATATTGATACAAGAAAAACAACCGATGTGAGAATTGGTTTTTGAAATCTAAATTCAAAATACATTATAAATGGCAGTAAAAACTATAGAGAAATAGGTAAATTGTAAAAGAACAAATATATGGCTTCTCAATTCTAATTTCAAACTACATTAATTGGTAGTAATCTATGCAAGAACAAGTATATGGAATTAAAACCCAAAACACAAAATCCACGCTCGTTATCCACCCTACCATATTGGTATCATGGAGCCACAGGGACTCTAGCCAAACCCCCGAGCAACAAAAGTAGGAAACGTCCAAGGGAAATTATGTGGAGTTCCATTATACATGTCCCAATATCAAGGTTCAAAAAAATCTACTATTTTCATATAAGATTTGTCATATTGAAGTGTTTTTTTTGGTGTGGTAAGTCTATAAAAATTTAGCATCGTGAGTTTGGGAATTTTTGGATACCTTTGCCTAGTAGCTACAAATAGAAGAGGGGGCTATGTTAGTGTACGAGAAAGGAAGATTACGAAGGAACCATAAAAAATAGTAAGTATATGAGTAAAGTGAATATAAATAATTTGAAACTCGAAAAAATCAATAATATTTATAATTGGTCCACTGAAGTTTTTTATTGATAATGAACAAGTTCTAGACTTACATGTATTCTTGATAGTGTTTAAGAAGCGCGAGCATTATTCGGTTGACTTGCAACATTAAACAATTTGAAATAGAGAATGTAGAGTGTAGTATCTTTTTTTATGCTTATTGTATATGTGCAACATTATAAAGGAAATCATATATATCTACAATTAAAGAGGTTAAACATATGCATATACATATACATATACATATACATATACATATAGATGTACATATAGTTATAAATATATACATATATGCATACATACACATATACATATACATATATATATACATATATACACATATACATACATGTAGATATATTATTATTGCTTGAATTATCACTGCAGGGTTTGAACATAAATGTAATCTGAAATGTGCAAGAAAATATATTGATTAAGTTGCATTGTTCAAAGAGTCATTGTGGTCTTCATTCCAGAGAAGATTATAGTAAAACATGTCACCTTTGGCTTGGTTCCCATTCCGTACATGACTACATTTATTGCCTTTCTAGCTTTTGGTTGTTTTATGTGTGCATATTTCAGAAAGATATTTTTTCATACACAACTTAGACATGGAATGCAAACAAAGTCGTTTTTCATAGATGATTAATTTATTGTTGATTTATTCTTGTTATATGTTTCTATCTTTGGCGTTACAATCATTTTGTAGACTTTAAAAATATTATATGTCTGGTCTAGATGGACAAATTCTAGTTTAAACAAGAGATTGTTGTAATTTTTTTGCCCTTGGTTTATTGTTTTAGTTATCTCTATGCATTTGAATGGACCTTCTTAGTCATCAAAGAATCTTTATAGTGTTCGGAATGAAGGTTTGTGGATGGCTCTGCACTTGAAACAGATGAGGGAAAAATAAGATCATGAAACATATTGATACAAGATTCGAGCTATGTTGTTTGGTAATAAATATTGAAGACAAGTAGAGGAATTATATAAGAGGTGTTAGAGTGATTAATTTATTGTTCATGTCTATCATTCTATGCTTATTATTCCTTTTTATATGTTTGTATCTCTGATATTATACCCATTTTCAAAACTTCAAAGAATTTATGGCTTTGTATGGATGGAGAAATTACAGTTATATCTACTTTCCTTCGTCAAAAAATATGGTCAAGGTTAGCAATTTTTTCACCCTTTTTTAATTGTTTGTAGTTATCTTTGTGTACCTTTCGCGTTATAGCTATTAAAATAGGAGCAATTGCAGACTAACATAGGAGTAATCGCATATATATACATATGCAAAGGATTAGTATGAAAGCATAATCTAATATCTTCAATGTGGGTTTTCAATCATGCGCCATTTATCTGTGATTGTTAATTGTTTTTCTAATAGGTCTTTTATAACTCCTCTATTTTTTCTACAATATTCAGTGCCAAATAATGTAGCTTGAATTTTGAATTGAAGAGCTAACTGTTACATAGGTTGTTTGTGTTTTATCAATATCCACTTGGGTTATCCCACAATAGTGGTTTACAATTTTTGGCCAAACTGGACATTGCAATTATTATTTTTAACTAAATATTCATATTCAGGCACCTATAGTGACTAAACCATGAGGAATTTGGAGATGATGTAAACTTGAGTCTCATCACATTTTGTCTGTAGATTCTAAAAAAAAAAAATCAAAATTTTTGGAATTAGATTACACTTCTTTTTCCATCTCCCACAAAAAATGGTTTTTTTTAGAAAACAACATTTTTAAAAAGTGACGCTCACCGTATACAACATAACTTTTTTTTTTATGAAGGATTAAATTCTAATTTTTTCGAATTTAGATTTGTAACTACAATATCTAGAACTTTCATTTGGTCTCATAGTTTTTTATTGAATATTTTTTCCTTAATCAAGTTTCAAAGTCAAACCAATTGCAATTCAGACATAGGTGAACTGTATACAACATAACGTTTTTTGTATGAATCAAAATTCAAATTTTTTTTTAATGGATCAAGGACATCAATACCCAGCCTCAACGTATTTTTAAAAAAATTATTTTGATAATCTGCTATTTTTCCACATGTGCAGACCAGAGATTTTAATTTTCAGTGAAAAACCTATGTTTAATAAAACTACAAAATAAAATACATAATAAAATAAAACCATATTAAAATTATATTTGACGGATAGCTCATTCCAAGGACTATTATTATCTAGTTGGGTTTCTGAAATTTTCTGCATTTTCATTTTCAAATTGAGCTTTGAAAGACAATTTTTTACAAAAAAAAAATTAATTTTTTGGGGAGATAGGGGAAGAAGGGTGTTCGGCCGAACATAAAATATATGTTCGATTGAAATGCTTTAAAATAATATGTGAAATTAGTTTAAAGGGGTTCGTTCGAGCCACACAAAATTGGTTCGGCCGAACCCCCTCAATATACATCTGAAAGTCAAACAAATTTTCCAGGGTTTGTTTGCATTTTTCCGAGCTCCTGTGTAAACGGTGATTTTCAGGTAACCCTTGTGCTTCCAAGCGTGTTTGCTGAAAAAGAAATTTCACAGGTAAAAAAATGATGAATATTTTGAGAATGTTTTATATTTTATTTGTTATTTTGCATTTGTTTTTACTGTTGTAAGTTTTTTCAATTTTTTGTGACAATTTTTTTGTATTTTGGAGGAAAATTTGTTGTTAGTTTAAATCAATCATTTGTATTTTGAAGAAAAAATTTGCAATTTGTATTTTGAAGTTTTTTCAATTTTTTGTGATAGATTTTTTGGATTTTGGAGGAAAATTTGTTGTTAGTTTAAATTAATCATTTGTATTTTGAAGAAAAAAATGGGACAAAAAGTAAAAGCAAAAAACAAATCTCAACGAAATTTTTCAAAAGATAAAGAAGAAAATAGATGCAAACAAAACTTGACAAATTATCATAGAAGGAAACAAGGTATGTGTTTATTTCATCTCTTTCTCGTCAAATATGGGTAAATTTATTTATTTACAATTTATTGGGTTTATCATATATTTTATCTAGCAACAAGGAAAAATGCATCAAATAATTCATATATATGAAAATTGAAGGTTCCTCATTTCAATTTTTTGAAAATGAAAACTCAAATGCACATCATCAATGAGTTCTATAAAACTAAAATCTGCAAGTTATCAATAGATTTTATGAATCCTTATACTAAATATTTTACTAGTTTTGATCTACAATATATTCTCTTTATTTGTATTTTTTTGTAGCACCCAATTTTGCATCTATCTATATTTATGTCCTTCTTTAAATTCTTATATTTATTTCATCCAATTTTGCATCATCAATTATATAGATATGGTAGAAACACCATCTTTCACTAGTATTTCTTCCTCTATCTTGGTATCTCCTTTTGTATCAATACATGAAAATCAATAGTAGGGAAATCATTATGTATAACCAAATTGGATAAAAGAAGATGACACAAGATAATTCAACAAAAGAGAATTTCTAAACTCGTCTAAAAAGCCTAAATAGTGATAATTTGTTGAGAAGGTGGGGATAGCTCAAACACCCCACAAACACACAAAAATTGGTAAAAATTATAAGTATTATAATAAATAGAATCATATTAGTTAACAATAACTATTTTTGGATTATGATAGATTTAACAATAAGTACGATGAATATACACATAAAAAATACATTAACTAAATAATTTTATATGCGAGGAACATATAACATGGAAGTATGTATCTAAAATAATATTTTCTAAATTTTCTAACACATAAGGGTATGTGCAGGATCATGATGGGCCAAAAAGTGGTGATATGTAAGCCATATGCAGGTCCATGTTGCTGACAAATTTTTTTTACCCAAAATTGATGAAACGAAAAGGGTTTTTAGAGGAGATTCTCAGCTTTCCACCAATATAAATTATGCTTTAATTTGAATTAAATAAATAATTATTATTCATTTTCTATTAGAATTACAAATAAAGTCCTAATTGATAGGTTGATTGAAAAACATCAATAACTTTCAAATGGTATCACATTTTTTAAATCTGAAACATGCGTCACATTTTATGCTTTGCATAGTATAGGATTAAAAAATAAAAAAATGAATTTCATTAATTTTTGACCAAGTTAAAGTGGTTAGACAGACGAGATTTTATATATTTTTCAAGTTGTAATAAAAAATTCATAATTAATTATTTACTTGGAAAAAAATTATAAAAAAATATGCATCACATCGGGAGATGATTCTTCTACTTATATCTAAAATATTATAAAAGAATATTATCATTCTATTGTGGTTAGGGTGGTCAAACAAACACCTACTTCTTATTTTTACCCTAAAATTTAAATTTTGTTGCATTGAAATTTTAAATTTTCACCAAATAGATTTTATTTATTTTAAATAAAGGTCTAGTAGTTTAGAAACTAAATTCAATTTTCTACAGATTCTATTTTTACATCTTTTTGAAATAGTATAGATAACTTATTCAAATTTTTATGTCAAGTTGTCTAACTCTGATTTTTTGTCTTTTTATTGCCACTTAAGGGCCTATTTTTTCCATAATGATCATGTACATATCCATAATCTAACATAGAATTAGAATATTCTTCATAACAATGAAATAATTCATAAAGAAATAAACATATTGATAGTAAAAAGAAAAATGTATTGAATTTGATTACCTAAATAAAAAGTTGAAAGTTTTAACTAACTTTATTCCTAGATAAGATTAATAGCGCAAAAATACTATCCAAAATAGATAAATCAACAAGTGTAAATGGTCTTATCTAAATTGGTTTCACCTATATAAACTATGCAAGCTCTTTTTTCCTATAAAAAAAAAGTACTATGTTTTTATTAAACAAAATATTAAAAATGGGATTTAATTATAAACAAAGAAAAACCTAGAATGAGAGTTGAGAAATAGATATCTCATCATGTGATAGGAATCTAGAATATGAATCAATAGAAGATAATAAAAATTACATAATGTTTCCTAGATGGTAGCATGACTACATTAAGGTCTATATGACTACATAGATTTTTGTTGTACATAAAAAATACTAATTTATACGAAAAATTGAAAGTCTATAAAATAAGAATAAAATACACAACCAATAACAAGAAACTAAATAGTAGAATAACACATAAATTTTGTAAAATAAATTAAATGATATAAAATGGTCATAATGTTATTTAAACTAAGCTCTAAGATAATATAATTATGATAGATAGGAAAAGACACAAAACCTTCATATGAAGAGATTTCCAAGAATACATGTAGCTAGTGCTACAAAGGGAAAGGGGTGAATTTTGGTTATCTTACCAATATTGTCAAATCCCTAATTTGGTATTTTTACCTCCACAAATAATCAAATGAAAATACATTAGATTAATATGGTTGCACTCTTATCCTATGTGCATCTAGAACTAAGATGAGTACAACATAAAAAATATATATAATCTATAGCAATAAGTGTATCCCTTAGATATATGAAAAAAGAAAATTTGAGAAGATGGATCAACAAGCATTTCCAAGAGAGATATGAATCTACAAGAAGAAAGATAAATTTTTTTGATTATGATATTTTCTTAGGTAGCTTCCTCAATGAATATAGCCATCTAAATATGTCATCTTCTTCTACATCTCTTTCTTTTGCTATCTTCTTGTCATAATCTTAATCTATATTCGTATTCAAAGATATATGCACTATCTAGCCCTCCATGTATAAAATGTTAATTCTTCTTTTTGGGAGTCAAAGATTTTATTACATTATACATGAACCAATTTGAGATTAAACAAAATTTTAAAAGCACCAAAGAGTCCTTTTGAATCTCAAACACCGCAAAATTTATTTTTCCTAAATAAACCCAATAGGTTGACCTTTATATTAGATACCATGTGCTAATGAAAATTTTTGATCTTCTCCCTCATCTAGTACTATATCATAGGGAGTATCATGTAAATTTGGTTTCCCAAGCTCCTCCCAATTTATTTTAAGAATAATTTTAACATCTACTCCCAAGTTTATTAATATATTTTTCATCCATAAAAATGAGTTCTATATGATTGTGCCCATTTAAAAATATTAAGATGTGAAAGAGATGCATTTTGTTGTAATTATTATGTTCTTAGAATTAATGTCTATTCTAACATGTTCCAAGTCAAAAATTAAATTATGAGTGTTGAAATTTTTATATATTTGTTGTTTTATAACTTGAAAATTAGATTTTGTTCAGTATTAATAGATAGGGATTGAAGGTTGAGACACAAATCCTAACGATCTCTCGTAATGGGATACCTTATCTAAGAAAAATAAAATATTTAAATTTACTAGATCTTGACTATCTACTTAGGTACAAAGAGGCTCATAGACTTACCACACTATCTAAGATTTTTGTCTTGGTTTTCTATCTTTTTTTTCAGTTTTTATCCTATTTTCTTTATTTCTAGATTAGAGTTTTTTGTGTTTGCATGCTACTAATCTATTTATTTTAGCATGTGTCCAGCTGGAATTAGCTAGATTTTATTTTAATTGTTTTTTTTTCTTTACAACTTGCATTTTACACGCATTGGTTAAAAAATAACAGACATGCAAATGCATATGGGTTAAAAATAACAACACACTTTGTTTTTCATTGTGTTTAAAATTAAATCGTAGATAGAAAAGACTACAAATGGATAAAATGAACCTTGTGCATTCTCTGTTTGTTCACATTTTGATTTTGGTTTAAAAAGAACACCATGCAAGTGTGATCTGAAATATTCATGTGCTCTCTCTTTGCTTTTAAACAAAGATCAATTGAACTATGAATATTTTGGTTTGCTTTTGTTAAGCCTTAGATCTTGGGCCTGCTTTGGTGGGAAAAATTACTCACCCCAAAGCAACTCAAACTGGGGACTTGTTAAAGCCAAGCGACGCCCAACTGGTATATAAATTCAAATGTTAAGGAAAGCTTAGCATTACAGAACTTCCTGCGGACTAGAAATTGACTCCCTAGTACCCTTGTGGTGCGTCGAAACCTACAGACCCTAACCTCTATAGAATGGGATGATAATTCCTCTCGCATGGCCTTCTGAATGGGTGCTCAAAATAAATCCTTTGTTTTAGAAAACCACAAACCTTTTATTCTTTGGTGCAGCAACGGTCGTTGCCAAGGCACCTGCACCTACGCAGTTCTTAGTAGAAATCATCAATCTTCATGGGAGTTTCATGGAGATTGGAAGCTTGGTTGCTCTGAGAAGTGAGTGCACTGTAAGGGGGAGCCTGTGGATCCAAGCTTCTAAAATTCATTCACTAAGGATATGTAATTCATGGGATCCATAAGAATAGTGTCCTTGCAACCTTAGGATTTTTTTTTTGTAGATGTCTTCTATGTGGTTGATTTTCATTCTTAACAACACTACGTGTTTGCCAACTATTTTTAGATAACATGAAAAAATGAACATTATCCTCCAAATCTGAATCAACATAATCAAACTAAAATAAATTACTTGCAATCTGCTTGAAATTTTGTCAATTCACTTCCTACAATGCATTTTTCATCATGAACCGCATTTGTCAAATCAAGTCCTCAATTTTGCACACTTTGGGATAGGAAAAATTTCCTTTCTTTCTGAAACCATTGTCTCAAAAAGTAAATTTTCATTGGACCAAATCAAACAAGTCCTTATTCATTATCCTCTTGTGAGCTATTTCCAACTCATAATTTTAGTGTGGAAATCTCACCTTGTCATTCTGTCATCTTGTCCTTCAAACCAGTCCTTTGACAATCCAAATTAAGACATTGGCCAAAATTTGATTGGTTAGTAAGCCTTTCCTAGGAATCATTTGACATAAGGCTCTCATTTTTCATTTTACCACTTCACATTTGACGTTCCTTTTATCCTCATTACCACTTTGCATAGTCTTAGTCTCATTTCATCCACCACCATGTCTTCAAGTCACTATAACATACTTTCTAGTCAAATTGAATGCCAATTTATTAGTAATGGTCAAGAACAACTGGCTAGGGACTTCAAAACACTATACATCCAATGCAAGTCCAAATTACTAGCCCTGCATCCATCTATCCATCTTACCAACAATCCAGGAGTCCTGGCCCTCTATCCATCTACTATCAAGAGTCCCCTAACACCACCCATGACACTAAGTCACAAAAACCTTCCATTAGTTATACCCACCCTAACCTTGACAAGGGAAACCAACCATCCACACCATATCCTAGTCCTTCATTCATTTCATATCCTAGTCCTCCAATCATGTCATATCCTAGTCCTCCAATCATGTCATATCCTAGCCCATCAACCCTCAACCAAGTCCACACCTCCATGTCATATCCTAGTCCATCATACACCAATCCATTCCAAGACACTCCAAAACAAAATACATTTGGTCATGAAATCATATCTAGTCATGGTCTCCAAAGTCCCATCCCATTTCATAAACTTGAGGATACATGTCAAGAGGCAAGTCCAAAGCACGACATCATAATATCACCATCATGTCAAGATCTAAGTAGTCCATCCCATGACCCTATATTTATGTCCATTCAAGAAGTCCTCCTAGACAACCATGGTTAACTAAATAAAATACCTATCATTTGACATTTCCCTCTTTTAAATAAAATAATTTATTTAAAAATGTCTCACATGGTTAACTGCTTCTTCTTTCAGTAATTAATTTCAATCAATTACTTACTATTTCACTGAATTCATATTTTGAATTAATTTTAATTCAAAATGGTATTATTCATCTACTAAATATGTAATTTCTAAAATTATTTATTTACTTATTTCATCTTTCAGTTCAAACATTATCTTCTTGAATCCTACTAATTTCATCTCATTGTCACATTCATTCTCCATCCTTGATTTAATTTCTTAAATTAAATCTTGTCCACTCATTTGAGAATTTTACCCTAACCCTAATTGAGATTTGTCATTTTGAATCTTGACCATTGATTCTAGGGCATTTCTCAATCTTCAATCTCATCTGTCCATCCAAAATTGCATTTTCTATAAAATGTCAATTTTGTTCTCATTTCGACACCTCTTAATTTGATCTCTTAATATCTCTTGAATCTCTTAATTTCTAGACTTCTTCTCCTTCATGCATTCTTGCATTTCTTTAGTAAAATCCTTCGACATTTGCTAGGTCATGTCATGAAATTAATTTTCTCATCAAAACTAAGGTCATCCATCATATTGCAGTAAATAGAGAAGGTGCAAGGAACGTGATTCATGGAGGTTGAAGGAATTTGGTGAGATCTTCCCTTTTGTTTTGTTGTTTCCTCCTTTGTTCTTTCTTGAATACTTAGGTTTATTGTTTATGCATTTAATCGTGCTAACTTGAATACTTACCCTATGTTACAGGAACATACCATTATCCTTGCTCATCTAGAGAAACCCTTTTGGAGTCCATCATCTCCTACATACCCTCTCTTGTTCATTGGTTCCTTGTGTTTATCCATCATAACACAAGTCAAGCCTTGCATCATAGCCAAATTTGGACCTAGAGTTGCATTTGACCTCTTGCATTCTTAAATTATCACATCATATCATACCATTTTCATATATCCCATCTTAGAATCATATCCTTTTCATTGCATCCTAGTCCTTACATATTCCTACTCTTGCATACATAGATCACATCACATGGTCCTTGTATACATATATATCATTTCACCTAGTTCTTGCATGTACAACCCCTTGCATATATCAAGATCATATCGTGCCTAAGTTCCAAGTTACATACATTCCATGAATTTAGTCCTTTGCATATTCATCATTGATCAAATAGAACCCTTAGCTCTTGCACAAGTTCCACTACTCTTCATAGGTCTCAAAACCAATCCATTTTTTATCTATCGCCCACATCACTTAAGGTTTATCATGAACTTTTAGTTAGGGAAAATATCATTATCCTTGCTTGTCTAGGGAAATCCTTTTGGAGTCCATTATCTCATGCATACCCTCTCTTGATCATTGTTCCCTTGTGTTTATCCATCATAACACAATTCAAGCCTTGCATCATAACCAAATTTGGACCTAGAGTTGCATTTGACCTCTTGCATTCTTAGCTTATCACATCATATATCATACCATTTTCATATATCCCATCTTAGAATCATATCCTTTTCAAATGCATTTTTCCATGGAATTCTTAAGTTCAAGAATTTTTGATTTCATATGTTCAAATCCACTTATATATCATCATCTCTCACTTTCTTTGCACAATATTTTGTGACATGTACAAATGGATCAACAAGCAGGAAGTTCTCAAGCAGAAGTCGAGCCCAATCTAGATATTGGACCAAATGAATCAGTTGAAGAACACATGGACCTTGAAGATATGGAGGAGGCTCGAGTTCAAACAATGCATGTTGGAGAGGGGTCGAGATTACTTCCTTCTACACCAATGGATGAGCATATAAAAGTAGCTGAAATAGTGGGGAAACAAATTTCTTATAGAAATTTAGATCATTTACTTGAAATGGATATGGAGAAACTGAAATGTTATGTCGACCAACCTAAAAATACAAGTAAGAGGTCAATGAATAAATCTATAAATAGAATAATCCATGATCATTTCAATCATCTTGAAACACTTGAAAAAACCCAATTGCTATCACGTTTACTTCTTCGTGATGAGCTAAAAGAGTCATTGCAATTTTTGGGTGTACATTTTGTATCGAATAAGAGGAAACACATGAGACTGTAAAAATATATTGTTCAAAATGTTAAAAAAGGTTTAGATTCCATTGGGAAAGGATCTCGATCAATGGATAAGGCCATTGCAAGAAAGGTGATTTTGACATCTGTTTTAAATAAAGAAATATCCAGAAAAATAAAAATGTTAGCACTTTCCACTGAATTTGGTTATAGTAGAACCACACTAATAAAATATGAGAAAAAGAGAAAGGTTTTAGATGATAGTTCTAAAGGAAATTGGGCAATTATGTGTAGAGCTCCCCATTCTGACAGGATTGAAGATGCTATTAGGAACTTGAACTTAAGTTTTTGGAATAATCAGACCCATCCGTCATCAAATACTAGAGATGTTATGAGGCACATGATTGGACCTAGTATTTATGAAGAACATATTAAAAATTGGCTAGCAATAACATAGCTTGAGATGTATATGAACTTTTTTAATATGTATCCTCATATAAAGATTGGGAAAACAATGTTTGAAAGGTTAAAGCCATATTATGTGAAGATAAAAAAGTTTTTTGATACTTGTTGTTGTCATTATCACATTGAATTTGATCTCTACTATTAGGTGTTTCTAAAGATGAGAGAAGAAAGATACGGTTTTCAAAAGGCACCTCCTAAATAGGTAAGCTTGTTCATAAAGGATCTATTATGTGATCATGAAAATGGACTTCAAATAAAATGCATAAAAGGACTCTATGAAACATGTGGAAATTTGGCTAACTTTCCTTCAACAAATGAAAATGTTGACCTAACAAAGACAGTAAATTGCAAAATTTACAAGTATGTAAAGTTTCAAACAAATTTTGGGAAAGAATCCACAAGGTTAAACTATGTAGAAGAGGAGATACCTATTGGGAAATTTATGGAAGATTTTGAAAAATTGATACAACCATACATACAACATTCCTTTTATGCTAAGTGGCAAGCACATCAATTTCAAACATTAAGAGATACTTTCCCACTTGGAACAGTTCTATCAGTAGTTGACTTTGTAGAAAATTACTCTTTTGTACATCAAAAAGAGATTCAATCATAATATTACTTTTCAAAATAGGTCACTATTATGGTTCATGTGTGTTATCGACATGCACAATTGGAATTAGATGGTGTTGAGAGTATAGATGAACAACAAGCCATCAAGAAAGAATATCACTTTTATATTAGTGATGATAAAGAGCATGACACACTTTTTGTACAACATTGTTTTACAAAATGTTTTTTTGAGAATTTGAGAAGCAGGGGTGTAAAATTTGAAAAAAAATTTGTATGGTCAGATGGATGTGTGGCACAATTCAAATCATCACGGCCATTTTATGCACTTTCTAGATATCATAAAATTTACAACATACCACATGTTTGGAGTTTCTTTGAGAGTGGGCATGGAAAGGGTGAACATGATGGCACAGGAGCTTGCATCAAACATGCTTTAAGAAAGCATCAAATGAGTTATTTAGAAGATCATATAGATGATGCACATGATGTTTTTGAATGGTGCAAGAAAAACTTTGCATCAAATGAGGTCGACACATCTTCAAGAACAAACTGAAACATTCCACATAGAGTGTTTTGGGAGATATCAGGTACGTATAAATTTAATGATCTTTAACTTGTGTAGAGATAATTCTATTTTTTTTAGAATTTTATTGTGTAAATTTGGTGTACAGGAGATGTTTTTGCAGTTATAGCAAAGATTGGAAACATAGAAGGTGTTAGCTATTATTTACTACATTGCACAAAAGAGAGGAATAAGCTAACATGGCCTGAAACAAATGATGGAATGTTATTTCCCACAGGTGAGTTTGAATTTCAAATTATATATATATACATTGTGTACATGTGTACATTACATTAAAAACATTAAATATATATTGTACAAACCTTGAGCACGCAAATGTTGTACACATGCACATGTATTACCTCAGGTTCATGTTTATCGTGCAGGTTTTGTTGTTGTGCAAGGGATATATCTAAAACAAGTCAAAGTTGTTCAACATGGGATTCATTTTGTGGAATATCAAGTTGATAACAAGGTATATCAATATAGTCACCTTATAATTGCTACCGCCCTACATCTTCATGCAGTTCCACATGCACGTGGACGAAAAAAATGGAGACTAGATAGTGATGACCATCAAAAAAAATTACATGTTATTCAAGAGCGGGTTGAACCAGAATGTTTGAGTTAGATTATATCCATGATTTTCAAGTTCACTTGTACATGTACATACATGTTCAAGATGAGAACTTATAGTAACTTGTTTGAACTCTGGATTGTTTTAGTTACTTATAATATATGTTGATGACAAGTGTTTTAAATTTGGTTGGACACAAATTAGGGGTTGAAATACATTGAGAACCCTAAATTGAGTAGATATTTCTAATTATATATTTGTTCCATGGAATTCAAGTACTTGTTATGTAAATAATGTGCAAACCTTGTCATAAAAAAATTCATTGGAAGAGTGATGGTGGGAGTAGAAGAAAATTTAGTGTTAGTTTCAATGATCCCCCAAATCTAGCATCTCAACAAAAAAGACAATTGGCACACAAGGAGATGTTACATGACTCCATCTCAAGATGTTTCTTCTCCTATACATCCAAGAAAAATCATTGATTCATTAGTCCATGTCTTCTATATATATAAAGTGAATGTTGTCTCAATCTTCTTTTTTGTTGTAGAAAAAGAAACCTAACATATTAAAATTTGTGTCTTGTAGAATGTTGTACCAAACAAAAAATACCAAAATTTTCTAGTATGGTGTGCTTCATGTTAAATAAAAACCCATAGTGTGTGTGAAAGAACTATATATAATAAATTAGGGAAGATTGATCTCAAATTCAAGGGTTTCATAATGTATCATGTTCAAAAATTATTCCAAACCTATCACATTTGTGATTCATGGTAACATATGTTGTTCATGTTAGTAGTTCACATACCTCTAGGATTCCTAAAAGATATACATGAAAAATTGCAAGAATCTCATTGAGTTTTATTCATTTGTGATGAATACTCATTCAAAGTTGTGTGTTTTGGTACTTCCCATTCAAGGGGTATACACTCTCTTCCCTTAAGGGGGTGGTATTGACCTCTCTCATCTACCAAGAGAAATTTTTTGTATGCCAAATTTGAGTGGAGACTACAAAGTAGAGTTGATATGGTGGTAGAGTTGGTAAAATGTTGTTGCAATTCCCACTTGATATGAATTCTTTATTGGGAAGAAGCTCAAAGAAAATTTGATATGATGGTATAATTAATGCAATGTTATAATTTCTATCTTTGATACAAATTGTGTATAAGTTGCATGGTAAATATGTCATTGTGAATACCTACGTTATAAATAGTGATTTGTTTTATTGTATTGATGATGTTGAGTTGACTTTTGGATTCTATGTGGCATCTTGTGATGGTGTTCAATTTTTTTATTGGTTGACAATTGTTGATGTACCTAAACCCCAAATATTTTAGATTGATAATATTATGATGTTGATCTAACATGTGTGAATTTTAATTGTAGTTGTTTATGCTTTGTGTTGGTTGGCGAATAGTGAAAATGTGTACAATTCTCCTCATCATGCATGTATTTAAGTTGGTTGAATATATGGTTGCCCCATAAGTAATATTGTTGCCTCAAGTTTCTTGTTTGGTGACTATCTATTTTTGAGATTTTTCAATGATGATCCAAACCTATACCAAATATTATTAGCTAGAGAGTACTCCTTTTAGCCACTTTTTGATTGGTTGCATTTGGATGGAGGTCACAATTTGAGATGTTCAAAGACTTTTAGATACCTAGACCATAATATTTCTAGTGACCATTAGAGATGAAAGAGATTGATGGTCAAACTTTGAGTTGATCATCTTTGGTTGGAGGGGAACTACATTCATGATTGGGAGTGCAAATTCCCCATTTTTTGAAAATTCCCTTACACAACAACAAAGGATCGTCCATTAGAGAGTGACATATAAGAATATGTCATATACATTTATGCTTAAATTAAATTGAGGAATACAATGATTTGATTGGTTAACTTATGGTTGTATTGGAAGCATTAAGTCATATTTTTCTTTAGGATTAACACCTTTTTTTCCAAAGTTATATTTGTACCTTCATTGGTTTGAGATCTTTTGGCAGTAGGGTTTTGTACCATCCATAGATGTATTCATGTATAGTTGTGTACAACATTTATTTCATGATTTTAGGGTTACTTGGTTACATGCATATCTAAGTTGAAATATTCCATTTTTTGCATTGAGAATATGTGGTTACATCTTTCTTTACAATAGATCTTGATACATATCTTCTATCTTAATTTTTAATCTTGAAAAATTCCACAATAAATAATTTTAATGCATTTCTAACCATCCAATTAATAAAATTCTGAACAAAAACCTATGCTTCAAAACTTCAAACTACACATCCAAAACATCATTATTTTCACACCAATCACTCTAAATCAACCTTCATAATATATAGCTGTCACATGATTCTTGATCATTAAATTTTCCTTTTTAATCTATCAATTTCCTTTATGGGATGTACCCTTCCCCAAATTAGGCATAATCCTCTTCCATTTATCCTAGTAAGACCTTGGAAAAAGGGAACAATGTTGTATGTTAATTCAAAGTTAATATTTTATTTCTTTGATATATTTTTTTAATCTTTTTATATATCTTTTAACCCATTTCATTCCTACTCAAGGTCACCATGATAAAAAAAACATATCATGGTGTGATTTGACTAGTGTACATTGAGGCATGGTATGTTATTTATATATGATTTATTTGTTTTTTGTTTCCTCACAAAAGCCACCAAGGTGCAATTCCTTATGATTTGTAGGGGCCTAATCTTTCTATCTATTGATGCAGGAGCATCCAGTGGTGTAAGGGCAATCCTACATCACCCAAAAATATATTTACTTTCATTTAGATTTTTTTTGTAGATGTTTTTGCATTTTTGGATACCCTTTTCGTCGAAGAAGAATTCCCAACTTTCAGAACTGCTTTTCTGCTTTTTCTGCTCAACTGCTATTTTTAGCAGGTATGAATTTGAAGGCGTGAGGAGACAAAAATTTAAGGGAAGCTTCAGGACATAATAATAAACACTTTGGTGAAAGAATCAGATCAAGAGCATTTCCGGTTCAAAAGTTATTCAAGTTTCAATTTCTGCTTTTTGCCTTATGAAATCTTCGGAGCTAATTTTGAGGTACTTAGAGGCTCCGGATGGGCCTGAAAAATTGGCGGAATACGAAAGTGGTTAGCCTTTAGGCCCCACTTTCCGGCAAGAGATCTTCGCGAGAGCTTTCCGAAAAGGTATTATCATTGAAGATCTGACGGTTAGATCTTGAGTTAGGGCTTCCGAAAGTTGGTGCATAATTTGAATCCCGTTTTTGGCTCCAAACAAAGAAACGGGCTATTTATGGGCGAGTTACTGTTTCTTTTAGGCAGTTTTTGGGGAAAGAAGATCGCATGCTGCGAATAGGGGAATTTCTGTAGTTTCTTTCTATAATTTGCATGTATTGCAAAACTGGAGGATTTGAGATCCTCTGCATGTAGGAATTTCATACTTTGAAAATAATAAGATTTGTTAGTTTTTCTGTGTGATTTTCTTGTGTCTCGGGTTGCACCCTCATCAAGTGGTATCAGAGCGGGTTTTCTTGAGCGTGTGGACAGATCGCCGATCGTGAGGCAGTTCGCACCAGGACTGTGGTTGTGGGTTCAAGATATTCAAGATGCCTCCAAGAGTGGCGCGTGGTAGGCGAGGTGGTGCCAGAAATGCTGGTGGAAGAGATCCATTAGCGGCTGAGGGTTTCAGAGCCCTCCAGAGACAAATAAATGCATTACAAAGAGAGTTAAGAAGAGGGGTAAACCCGAGAAGGGGAGAAGAAAGTGAGGATGAAGAAGAGGTGGAAGATTCAGATGTAGAAGAGGAAGAAGAAGCTATTGATCAAGATCAAATGCGGCTGATAAGGGCCATTTCGAAGATCGGAAAAAGACCTAGAGTAGAAGTTCCCAGTTTTTCCGGAAGTCTAGACCCGGAAGAGTTGATTGATTGGATCAATGAGTTGGAAGAGTATTTCGAGTATGAAGAAGTAGAGGACCCAGATCGGGTTAAGTTTGCAAAAACAAAGCTAAAGGGCCATGCCAGTATCTGGTGGAAAGAGGTCCAACTAGAAAGAAATAAGAGAGAAAAGGGAAAGATCACCAGATGGGATCGCATGGTGGAGAAACTGAAGAAGCAGTTCATGCCAATGGACTATGAGTTAGATCTATTGAAGAAATTGCAAGGGTTGAAGCAAGGAAGTAGATCTGTGAAAGAATACACAGAATATTTTCACAAGATGATCATCAGAACGGGACATGCAGAGGCCAACAAGGAGAAGGTAGCCCGTTATCTTAATGGGTTACGGCCGAGCATTCAAGAGGAGTTAAGCCTGGTCAGAATGGCCACCATTGAGGATGCTTACCAATTTTCACTGAGAGTTGAAGAGAAGTTGAACAAGAGATTTGACAGCAAGCAAAAAGGACGAGGAGGTCAAAGTGGAAGGGGTAGCGGAAGATCTTTTGGAAGCCGAAATGAGGATGAGAAGAAAAATGAAGATGTGGGTACCAGTCGAAGCCAGAGGAATGATAACTTCTACCGCCCACGTGATCAGAATGGTGGTGATCAAAGAGGTAGAGGACGAGGAAGATTTGGGCAAGGACCTGGAAGAGGTGGTTTCAGAGGAACTTGTTTCCGATGTGGTGAAGAAGGGCATCGAGCCTATGAATGTCCACAATACCAAGGAAGGACAGACAAAAGGCCAGAAGGTCGTGCAAGAGTTGTGCATGTAGATGAGGAGGCTCAATCTGAGCATTCAGATGATGCTAAAAGGGGAGAAGCCCTAGTGGTTAGAAGAGCCTTGGTGACTGAAGAGAAGGAGCCAGAACAGAGGAAGAATTTGTTTCGCACAAGGTGCAAGTGTGAAGACAAATGTTGTGATGTCATTATTGATGGTGGGAGCACTGATAATCTAGTGTCAGAAGAAATGGTTACAAAGTTGAAGCTGAAGAGGGAAAGGCATCCACATCCATATCGGATTGCCTGGTTGCAGAAAGACCACAAAGTTCTAGTCAATGAGCAGTGCCTGGTGAAGTTCAAGATCGGAAGCTATCGTGATGAGGTACTCTGTGATATCATCCCCATGGATGCATGTCACATGTTGTTGGGAAGGCCGTGGCAGTTTGACAGGCGAGCTGTACATGATGGCCATGCAAACACTTATTCCCTGATGAAGGGTGGAGTCCGCCATAAGTTGAAACCCCTGAAGAAGGCCGAAGAAAAGGTATGCAGTAGTGCTAGAATTTGTTATGTCGATGGAAGGAAATTTTTAGAAGGCATGAAACATGAGCATGTGTGTTATGCATTGATTCCTAAAATGGATAAGGAGGGTAGTGAGAAGGTTCCAGTAGAAGTTTCTGGGTTATTGAATGAGTTTCAGGATATTGTTTCTGATAATGTACCTGAGGGTTTACCACCAATGAGGAAGATCAGTCATCAGATTGACTTGATCCCAGGAGCCAGTTTGCCGAATAAGGCAGCTCATAGAATGACTCCTGCAGAAAATGAGGAGTTAAACAGACAAGTTGAGGAGTTGTTGAGAAAGGGTTTGATTCGAGAGAGTTTGAGTCCATGTGCAGTACCTGCAGTACTAGCACCAAAGAAGGATGGGGAGTGGAGGATGTGTACAGACTCTCGGGCCATAAACAAGATAACAATCAAGTATAGATTTCCCCTGCCAAGGATGGATGACCTGATGGACTGTTTGAGTGGAGCTCAGTACTTCACAAAGATTGATCTGAAGAGTGGATATCACCAGATTCGGATTCGAGAGGGAGATGAATGGAAGACCGCCTTCAAGACCAAAGAGGGCCTGTACGAGTGGTTAGTCATGCCTTTTGGGCTAACCAATGCACCGAGCACATTCATGCGGCTCATGAACGAGGTACTGAAAGAGTTCCTAGGAAGCTTTGTTATTGTGTATTTAGATGATATTTTGATATTCAGTAAGTCACTGGATGAGCATATAATGCATATTGGTAGAGTCTTTGAGAAGTTAAGAGAAGAGAAATTGCTGATTAATCTGAAGAAGTGTAGTTTTGTGAAGAAGGAGTTAGTGTACTTGGGGTTTGTTGTCTCGACAGAAGGTCTCAAGATGGACCTAGAGAAGGTGAAGGCTATTCTGGAATGGCCTACCCCAAGAACTACTACTGAGGTGAGGTCTTTCCATGGTTTGGCCAGTTTTTACAGAAAGTTTATTAGAAACTTCAGTAGTATTTGTGCACCCCTAACTGAAACAATGAGAGGGGATAGAAAAGAGTTCAAGTGGAGCACTGGAGCAGCAAGGAGTTTTGATCTATTGAAGCAGAAGGTGACAGAACAACCTGTTTTGGCTCTCCCGGATTTCAATAAGGTGTTTCAAGTGGATTGTGATGCCAGTGGTTGTGCCATTGGAGCAGTGTTAAGCCAGGAAGGTAAGCCCATTGCCTATTTCAGTGAAAAGTTAAATGATGCAAAGAGAAAGTACTCTGTATATGACCAAGAATTTTATGCAATAGTTCAAGCATTAAAGAAATGGAGGCATTATTTGTTGCCAAAGGAATTTGTTATGTATACTGATCATCAAGCATTGCAGTACCTGAGTAGTCAGGGAAAATTAAATCAGAGGCATATGAAATGGGTAGAATTTTTGCAGAGTTATACATTTGTTTTAAAGCATAGGAGTGGGAAGTCAAATAGGGTTGCAGATGCCTTAAGTAGGAGGCATACATTGTTGATAGAAATGCAGATTGAGGTGGTTGGGTTCAGTGAACTCAAGACATTGTACCCGAATGATCCTGATTTTGCAAAGGCTTGGAAAGCTTGCAAGGAACCTGTTACAGTTGACAGGACAAAGTGGTTGGATTTCCTAATTCAAGAAGGCATGTTGTTTAAGGGAAGTCAATTATGTATTCCGAGGAGTTCCATGAGGGAGAATCTGATAAAGGAGAAGCACAGTGGAGGAATGGCAGGACATTTTGGTCGAGATAAGACCATTTCCATTATCAGTGAGCATTATTATTGGCCTCAGTTATCACAAGATGTGAAGAAGTTTGTGCAGAGTTGTAGGGTATGTCAAATGGCTAAAGGAGTGAGTCAGAATACAGGGTTGTATTAGCCCTTACCTGTACCAGAGAGGTCGTGGGAGGATATAAGTATGGACTTTGTTCTTGGTTTGCCAAGGACACAGAGAGGGAATGATTCAGTATTTGTGGTGGTTGATAGGTTTTCGAAGATGGCACATTTCATCCCATGCCAGAAGACCCATGATGCAGTCCACATTGCTGACTTGTTCTTCAAAGAGGTGGTGAGGCTACATGGTTTGCCAAAGAGTATAGTCTCAGATCGTGACACAAAATTTGTTGGATACTTTTGGAGGACCTTGTGGAAGAAGTTGAAAACAGAGTTGAAGTTTAGTTCTGCACACCATCCCCAGACTGATGGGCAGACTGAAGTTGTGAACAGGAGTTTGGGTAACCTACTGAGATGCTTGGTAGGAGATAAACCAAAGGGATGGGATTTGATCTTACCCCAGGCAGAATTCGCTTACAACAATTCTGTCAATAGAAGCACTGGTAGATCACCGTTCCAGATTGTGTATGGAAGTAGTCCTAGGACTGCTCCAGAATTGAGGAAGATGGACCAAGAGAAGAAGACAAGTGCTGAAGCTGAAGACTTTGCAGAACACATCAAGAATATGCATGAGAAGGTAAAAGAACACATTAACAAGATGAATATGCAGTATAAGGCTAAGGCAGATCAAAAGAGGAGGTATAAGGAGTTTTAGATTGGTGATGAAGTGATGGTCCACTTGAGGAAAGAAAGGTTTCCAGTAGGAACCTATAACAAATTGAAGATGAAGAAGTTCAATCCCTGTAAAATTTTGAAGAGGCATGATTCAGGGAACGCATATGAGGTAGAGTTCCCAAATGGATTCAATATTTCCCCTGTGTTCAACATTGCAGATTTGATAGAATATCATGAGGGTGGCGCAGAGGAAGTACCAGCAATGGAACAGTGCGGTATTCCAGCACCTACTTCAAAAAAGGAGGAGATTGAAGAAATCTTGGATAGCCGTGTAGGAAGGAGTACCAGAAATAGGCAATATGAAGAATATCTGGTGAAGTGGAAAGGAAGGCCTGTGGAAGATTCATCCTGGTTGTCCAAGGCAGAGGTTGACCGTTTGGGTTTTCCTCAACCATCTGAGAAGTGACGGAGTCACTTTTCAAATTACCCTGGGTGTCTGATGCAGGAGCATCCAGTGGTGTAAGGGCAATCCTACATCACCCAAAAATATATTTACTTTCATTTAGATTTTTTTTGTAGATGTTTTTGCATTTTTGGATACCCTTTTCGTCGAAGAAGAATTCCCAACTTTCAGAACTGCTTTTCTGCTTTTTCTGCTCAACTGCTATTTTTAGCAGGTATGAATTTGAAGGCGTGAGGAGACAAAAATTTAAGGGAAGCTTCAGGACATAATAATAAACACTTTGGTGAAAGAATCAGATCAAGAGCATTTCCGGTTCAAAATTTATTCAAGTTTCAATTTCTGCTTTTTGCCTTATGAAATCTTCGGAGCTAATTTTGAGGTACTTAGAGGCTCCGAATGGGCCTGAAAAATTGGCGGAATACGAAAGTGGTTAGCCTTTAGACCCCACTTTCCGGCAAGAGATCTTCGCGAGAGCTTTCCGAAAATGTATTATCATTGAAGATCTGACGGTTAGATCTTGAGTTAGGGCTTCCGAAAGTTGGTGCATAATTTGAATCTCGTTTTTGGCTCCAAACAAAGAAACGGGCTATTTATGGGCGAGTTACTGTTTCTTTTAGGCAGTTTTTGGGGGAAAGAAGATCGCATGCTGCGAATAGGGGAATTTCTGTAGTTTCTTTCTGTAATTTGCATGTATTGCAAAAACTGGAGGATTTGAAATCCTCTGCATGTAGGAATTTCATACTTTGAAAATAATAAGATTTGTTAGTTTTTCTGTGTGATTTTCTGTGTCTCGGGTTGCACCCTCATCATCTATAGTTCATTCTCTCATAGCATCCACCTAGGTCAAAGACCTTGAGATGTGATGGGAACTTCTCTTTGTGTCTATTGGTTGTCCCATGTTAGACCCACTAAGAAAATCAAATGTCTTACTGAATACTAGGGATTCCTCTTGTTTATTATTTTATTATAAATTATTACATGCATTGGATACATTTTGACCTCAATCCTACATAATTTGGTGCTCAAAATCTACTACTATATTAAGATAAATTTGATCTTCACATGTCAACATAACTAAGTATTCAAAAACAATCAATCACATTTTTCACCTAATTTTACTTTTCTTAAATCCTTTTCTACATTCCTCCTCTTCTTTTCTTCCATCATCTTCTATATTTCATATGAAATTTTCCTCATAATTCTTCTTTTGAGAGCTAACTTTTGTATTTTTTACACAAATAATCTCTTGAGTCCAATCATCATCAACTAGTCTAATATTTTCTTATACCTCCACTTAATTGAGGCATATCATTATTTTTTTCATCTCTTATAGTCCGTTCTTCTTAAGTTCATTTTTTTGAAACAATGTTAATTTGAACATCATCTTGTAAGACAATAAAATAATTTTGTCAAACCACTATTATTATTTTATCATATACCATAATTAAGATCCATTATTATTCATTATCGTCCATTAATACTTTATTACAATTTAGTGAATTAATTCCTATTATTTATTTAAAGTTAATTAATTTCCCGCATTTAATAAATATATTAAATTCATATTGTCTATCTCTTATCCATCAAATAATTAATTATTTTATCAAACTCCACCTCAAATAAATAATGTGTGCTTCTAGTTACTAAGAGGGGTGAAATAATTCTTTGTGAATGCCAGGGGAAACATTAATATTTGAACATTCATAACACCTCCAACCAATGTGCTTAAATGATGCATTTTTTAATCATTATTGTACATATTTAAATTCTTATATGAGCATATGGTTCTATTTTTATATGATTAAATGATTATATTCTTAAAATATTGTATGCCTACATGTTGAGATTATATTTAATCCCCATGCACTATTGTTTCTCTTTTCTCGCAATTTCTTATATCCTATGAATGCAACCAAGTTTTGAGAGGGAATATTCTATCACTAAGGTTTTCCTAGTTAGATCTATAAATAGTTGCAAGTGCTTATAGAGGTCCATCTTATGAAAAATATACATAGAAGGAAAACATTCAAGATCATATATATCTGAGGCATGCATGTGCAAAATATTTATTATGATCAACATGTGAATGAACCTAATTATAAAGTGGCATTCATTTCCTTAAATTTTACTCTAGAGAGATCAAATGTATATATCATATAAGGAAATGTAAGTTGTGAGAGATCATCAAATAAGCAAATGTATGTATATTGAATATAAAAAAATGTATACATATATCATATAAACATGTAAACATTTCAATATTGATCAATGTATAAACATGTAACATGTTATAAGAAAAGTACCAAATGTATGTATATCATAAAAGAAAATGTAAGTTAGGGATCATCAAATGTGGAATACTAAAGATCATCATATAAGATCATCATATAAGGAAATGTCGAATACTAAAAATCATCATATATAGCAAAAGTAAGTTAGATATAATGAAATGTCAAATACTAGAAAGATCATCATAGAAGAAAATACATGTAGTAATGATCATAAATCTAATGTAGGGCCTAATACGAATGTCGACTCCTAGTCAAAGGACCATCTGAATGAGAACGATCCTGCTTTGATGGATGTGTTGAGCCCTGCAAATAAAATGGTGTACAAAATGTGTTAAATACATATAATTTATATTAAAAATGTATCTAGATCTATGCATACATATTCATGTACATATACACATTTATATATAAAAATTTAAAACTCACATGTCCACTAGCATCAGATTCATCCAAAGAGTCACATCGATGTGCATGATCTCGAACAAGGCTAGGAGTGACATTAGGTATGTCCACCTACAAATATATAAATTCATATATATTAGTACATAAATATCTAGTTATTAAAACTAAAATTTAAAAATAATTATAAAGGAGTTGAAACATGCACATGCACACATACATGCACATCATCTGATATCAGATGACCTGAGTCCTCTGAAATGGACACCTCCACCATATCAACTATACGGTCAAGCGAAAAACCAATATCTGCATCCATCTAATCTATTTCATGTCATGCCAGAAATGATGAATGGAGAGGACTATGTAGGTGAGATGGCATCAATGATAATGAACTGACACCAACCAACATCTCATTAAAACCCATAGTATGTGCAGTTATCGAATGATCAGATGGTGGATCTTGACATGCACTAGTGCTGGGTTGAGAGTGATGGGATCCTAGAAGTGAACGAAATCCATGTGCCAAATGATCTCTAACATGCTCTATACCGATCCCATAGTCTGATACAATGAAGGCATATGCCTCCAAGAGTTCCTCAACCAAAAAATGCAGAGTATTGTGTGCCATATCTCCTGTAAGTGCCTGAAGCTCTATGGGAGTAGGGATGCCTGCTGCTATGAAAGGATCCATGGTGGTCCACTGTGTTGAAGATGGCATGGGCTGAGGACGTCTAGACATCAAATACTGACCTACATGATCAACATATATCCTAGTGGTGGTAGCTGCAATGTCACCTACAGTATCAATTGCTTCCTTTTGGGAAGCAACAACAACCTCATCTTTTATGGGGGCTAGAGCTGGGGTGAGAAAAGGAGACCTCTCACCAACCAATAACCTAAATACTAGGTTTGGTCTATATGCTCAATGATAAGTGGGTCTATCAACAATCCTACCATGCCCCTGACTAGGATATGGTGGAATGTCTAGGTAGTTGACTTTGAGGCCCAAATGGACCTCAGCATACAACTGTTGAACAAAATATAATGGAATCTGGTCATTGTTTGGGTATTGACCATGTGTTGTGAGAAATCATGGGTAGATCAATGAGGCCATAGCATGATCGACACATCTAGTGACCTGGTATCCCCTAACCTTACATGCACTTTGATAAAATGGAAAAAAATTGGTTTTTATCATTTCTTTGGTCACACTATCCTATATTTTTTGAAGGGGAACCTCACCATGTACTTCTTCCCGCATGCGGGAAAGAATAATAGCTACCCTATTTGGAGAAAATGCACTAGTCCTCTCAAGTTCATCTCTTAGTTTTTCAAGACTATGCAATATTGACATGCATGGTTCAAAATATATCCCTGGGTTTTCACCTTGCGCTAATGAGTCTTTCAATTTATTAATCTCATTAGTGGTATTTTCAAAAAAAGATTCTGAAGGTGGAACATCTGCATTATCCATGTTATGTATGTATGTATGTGTACCTAAAGAAGCAATTAGACCTTAGTTTAAACAATATATCTAGATATAAGGAATAGAAATCTAAAACAGTTCTAATAATTCATCTACTCATCAATAATATTTCCATACCATTAACAAAAAACATGTTCAACATCTATCATAGTTTTTAATAATCATAACATTCACATTACTAGATTGCACAAAAAACATAATCTAAAATAATTCTAAAATTTAAATTTACAAGTGTGTGCGTGCACTCTAGTACAAAATGTGTCATTAAAGACAGTTTAAAAAACATTGATAAAGGTTGCATCTAATATTTATTTCTTGCAACTAGTAATAAAGGGAAAAAATCATTACTTAACATTGGTGGTCATGTAAAATCAATTTAGTCATTATTGAAGGCACAAATAAGAGAAGAAAATGAGACAAATGATAAGCTTGTAAATATGATTTCTAAACTATGGAAGGATAGCTTTAGTGCTTCCCAAAAAAAATCTACTTTATGAAAATATAATTGTTTGAAATTGGATGGAAGAATCTTAATGCTTGAAGCTATGATCTAATACATTCTAATCTATATGATGTCATGTTTATTGATCCTCTTGAAGATCTCTCAAGATTTAGATAAAACAATAAAGAAATTATTATGGGGTGGTTCGAATGAAAGTAAGTGTATTCCTCTTATTAAATGGGACACTATATGTCTTCCCAAAGGTCTTGATGGCTCATGAATTAAAGTCATATCAAAATGGAAATAAATGATTAATTACCTATTTAGAATTATATGAATGTAAATATATCATAGAAGATATCTAGGGTGGTTATATGCTTAATTATTTGAACCATGTGGATTATCCAAGTGGTGTATAGTGGACTTGGAATAATTTTGATTTGGCTCCCATTCCACATAAAATCAAAAGGATTTTAACATGGATGAATTTCACAAGTAAAAAAATTATATACCACATAGGACAATTATTTAATATTATATAAACTATTTAGCCATAATAAAAATAAAAATGTTGAACATGAAAGGGAAATTGTTGCAAAATATTATGAAACACATATTGAAAAGAGTAACATCATAGAAAAATAAGAATTCAAATTTAGAATATTTTTTGAATAATGTAGAAATGAACCCCATGATATTAAAATTATATTCCATGATCCAATTGTTGATAATATTAATAAAATTGATAACACACATAAAAAAATGAAATTCATTGTATCTCCAAGTTACTTAAGAAAAGAGAGGACCTTTCCGAATAAGAATGATATCCCATATTCAAAATTTTCTAATGAGCTTGATAAAATTGTAATAATTATGGAACCCATAAATGGTTACTTAAAATTGATGAGAACATAAGATAAAGTCTTAAATGAAAGAGATCATCATGAACCATTCAATTTTGAGCTTCAAAAATTTTCAATGAATACTTTTGTAAAATTACTAAAGTTGTAAAAAATAAGACCTTTACAAAATAAATTAAATATTTAGGCAATCAAAATTTCTAATTAAAATATTTTTTAATTCTCTCAATTCTATTAGGATTACTAGTAAGTAGAAAGATAAAAGAGCTACTTGTAGAGTAATAAAAACCTCAATAGTAAGAAATAAATTAAGAAAGTTTTGATTAATGAGGCAAATTCATCTTCACTTAAGCATAAATTGTAAAATATTGTGAAAAGCACTAGCAATAAGATGAAGACTAGATAGTCCTATTGAAAATGGTAATTGAGATTTTAATGGTAGGATTCCATGAGTTCATAAAAAGCTAATTAATAACACAAATGATGAAATTGAATGATTTTGGAACTTTAACTCTAGAGTATCACTCAATGTAAAGGATGTTTTAAAATAAAAAATTGGTGATCAAGACCACACACCACATATTAAACATTAATTGGAATGTATCCAAACAAAATTGTGTAAAATTTCTTGAAAAATATATTCATTTAAAAATATCACAAAGGGAATTTGAATCTTGTAAGCCTCTTAAAATTTATAATACATATTGTAAATACAACATGTAGTTTTTATCTATCATGAACTATTATGTAATATTAATTATACTTTGTATACTAACCAAATTTTACAAGAGTGTGGTACAATTAAAATACCAAATTTATCCAAGGACTTATTAGATTTATTTTAATGTGTTAGATACAATGATTGTAGTTTTTGTAAAAATGTGTTTAAATGAGAAGCGTTTATAATGTGGTGGGTTATCAATGTTTATATCATATACCCATGATGGAAGAAAAATGATCTAGGAAATAAAATGTTTGAGAAAAAGAGATATGAGATAGTAAAATACAATTTGAAGAGTGGAGGTGAATATTCTAGACGTGAGTTGGTCACAAGAGAATGACTGCTAATTTTATTTCTTTGTGGAGACATATGATATAGTTCTTAAGGTGGCATCTAATATAATTCATATAATTTAAGTAGTGATTCTTAATCTTCCAATTTTTTTTTGTAATAAATGTTAAGTTGTAGTTGATGTTAATTTTATTTTGCTTAACGTTTTTTTATATTTAAATGTAGGTGTTTTGGAGAATTTAAATATATAATTGTATATGAGGATTGTGATCAGGGGGTTAAATATTTTATCTTTCATCATGGATACTTTCAATATAATTTGGATACAATTTAAAAACATCTATTAAATCAACATTTTGAGGAGATATTATATTTTTATATTTAATTTTTTTAAAGTGTGTTTCTTGGAAAATTTAAAATTTGGTAATGATGTTACCAAAATATCTATGAAATATGTTTGCAAATTAAAATTTTGCTATTGAGGCCTCAAGATAAATAAATGGTATTCTTGTATTATCAATATTTGATGTTTAAAATTTTGGTCAAGCTATATTTGATTGATAAGGTTGTGAGAAGATCTTGCTTATGCTTGAATACAAAAATGGATTGTATACCTTCCTTGTTTAACTCTCTTTTCCTTCTTTGTCCATTGGAATTGCATATGGAATTTGTTCATGTGATTTTATGGTTATTTGATTGGTGTGTCCCATCCACTTTTTTTGTGGTTTTCTTATAGGCACTATTGCATTACTATTCAATCAAATCATGTTATCAAATGGAAAATTTAATATTAAATTCCTTAGGTTGGATTTATAGATTGTGTTGGGGAAATCATGCCTCCCAAAAGCTAGTGCATTTTCCCTAGATGAAATTTGACATGAGAATACTTATAGGATATAGAAAAGTCACACATTTGTCTTTACATATCTATCTCTAAGGTTTCTATTATGCATGTCTACTAAATAATCTTCCAATCACCTATTACTCAACTATTCATATTCATCTAAGTTCTAGAATTAGCATTGTTGTGAACTTTAGAATGGTCTAATTCCCTCTCATAATATCTCTTATCTCTATTTATCAATTTGGAATTTATGCTTATCATTTAATTCCACTTGGGATAGAATATGGAAGGCTAGCCCATTTAAGATGAGTTAGAATTTATGGAAAGAAATAAATTGATGAATATTTAATCATAGGGACATCCCATTTAATTCTTTACAAAATAAAATTGAAATCATCATTTATGAGAATATTTAAACCAAATTTAGAATGGTTTCACATAGAGCAATTAAGTTCACTAGCTAGGACAATAGGATGACAAATAACTAGTGAGGTTTTAGTCTCCTATTGGGTTTCTCCTATTGTTTGAGTAAGGTGGGTATGATGGAAATCAGATGGTTGGAACCTCATTTTGGAAGATAATAAATAAATGTGGATGGGGCTTGAAAAGGTAATTGAAAGGTAATGGATTTGTTGAAAATGCTTTAGAAACTTTCAAACAAATGCAATTCATGCCACAAATTTTGCACCAAAATGCTAGCTATGGAACAATGCAACCAAACTGAGAGGATGTGTTGGAGGGTGATAGAGGTTGCTCGAAGGTGAAGGTGTTTGTGGGCCATGTTTGTGAACTCTATTGGTGAAAATGATAGGGTTTTTTTTTTAAAACTATATTAAGGGGGTTCGATTGAACCCCTTTATTTTAATTTTTTTGATCATATGTCAATGGGGTTTGAGCGAACATAGGGTTCGGTCAAACCATGTAGTTTGCTCGAACCAATATAAAGGTTCAGGCGAACACTTTGGTTCGGCTGAACCCCTTCACTTTGTGTAGAGGGAAAAAATGACTTTTCCCTTCCTCCACAAAAGTGTTCACTACTTATGTGGGTTCACCCACTTACCCATAAAAAACTATTCACTATTGTAGGTGATGTGTTCTATTATCCATGGTATGAAAGTCTATTTAATGTGGGTTTTCAATAATTTGTGCTTCTCTTGTGATTATTAAGTGTCTTTCCAGTTATATAATAGGTATTAGAATGACACTTATGTGGTGCTAAATAGAATGTTAAAATATGTAGCATAGAAGAGGCAAACTAAGAGAGCGAACAGTTGGTAAAGGGGATGTGAAAAGAATAGTACCATGAAGAACAATTTTTCATTGGAGACTTCAAATAGGTGAGAGGAAATAAATATACTGGAATATGTTGATAGAACACATATAGCGGGTTCCATCCAAACAAAATAACCACGACAATTAACAGCTTGTTATAAGCATCTTGAAACAATTGATGGAAAAAAGAGTACCATGAAACATATTGGCAGAAGAAAAGAAGTCTGTGCAACAGTTTTAAGATGTATTATAATATAACTTTAGAATCACACATAAATGAGATATGAACAACAAACATTTTCATTTTTTTATTTGTTTGGAATGTGTATGTTTTCTACCTTTCTTAAGCTTGTATCTGATGTGGGTTTTTGCACCATATCTCATTTACCTATGATTGTCAAGTGTTTTTGTAACAACTTGATATCTAGTAGCCAATAAGTGTTATTCTAATAGCTGGCATACAATTTCTATATTTGTGTTCAATATATATATATATATGTATATATATACGTATATATATATATATGTATATATATATGTATATATATATATATGTATATGTATATGTATATGTATATGTCTATGTTTGGAAGCATTGATTCTCATATACAATTGACATTGTTTGTAAATATATATATGTGTGTGTTTATTCATCAAAAAATATGGTTACTGTTAGTAATTTTATCGCCCTCTATTTATTGTTTCAGTTATCTCTGTGCATCTTTTCCCTTGCACCCATTAAAATAGGACTATAGAGTAACATAGGAGTGATTGCATATATATATATGCATAGGTTTAGTAATTTTCCCATTCCTCATTTATTGTTCATAGTTATCTGTGTGCATCTTTGGCATTATACCCATTACCATAGGAGCAATTGTAGCTAAATATTGTTTCTTTTGTCAAAATATATGGTTAGGGTTAGTAATTTTATCGCCCTTGGTTTATTGTTTAAGTTATCTGTGTGCATCTTTTCCCTTGCACCCATTAAAATAGGGCCAATTGTATATATATAGTATATATAAATATATTTATATTTATATACATATATGTGTATATGTATATATATGTATGTATGTTTAACTAATTTAGTTCTTTTACAATTTCCATGTTTGTCTATAATACTAATATGTTTCATGGTACTCTTTTCCCCTTATCTATTTGAAGCTTGTTGTCACGAATTATTCTATTATTTGTTTGAATATTTATCATTTTCTTGTCTATAATATTTGGTGCCAATTATAATACCTTTCACACAATTACTCTATTTGTGTTCAATATATATATATATATATATATATATATATATATATGCATATATGTATCTGTCTATGTTTGCAAGAATTGATTTTAACGTGCAGTTGACATTGTATTTAAATATGTGTGTGTGTGTGTGTGTGTGTGTGTGTGTGTGTGTGTGTGTGTGTGTGTGTGTGTGTGTGTGTGTGTGTGTGTGTGTATGTATGTGTGTGTGTGTATAGATATGGAGTCTTTCTTATATAGAGCTTCTTCTATCCAAAATTTATATAGCAGTAAGCATGAACAGAGATAACACCAAACAATTGTGAGAGGCCACGGAACATACACGGGTCAAAGAAAAATATAAAGCACTGAAAAGGCACACATTAATCTTTTGTTTGATAAACAATAGAACAGGTGAACTACAACAATAAGGACCTTTTTACAGACAACTTCAAAGAGAATAGACAAATAAAACATCATGAAACATAGTAATAGAGAACAAGCAATCCATGTAACAGTTGGCATTTAGGTATTGGTTATTTGTTTGGAGTTTCCACAAGGAGTTGCATTAGACTAGATGTGGCTAGGATTTCTTGGCTTATCTAGAAAAATTTTTTTAGATTGACTGGAAATCCAACTCTACAAATATGAACAAATATAATATGTACAGTAGACTATATTTATTGTAGTGAAGTGCATGTAAGAATCCAAGCATAAATGTATATATATAGCAACAAATATATGGAGGCTATCTAGCCATAAAGGAAGGAAAGTGTTGAACGTATAACTAATGAAAATATAAATATATAAAAAAAACCTTGTTTACACTTACAACTATGGTTGTTTTTCAGGCAGAAATTTCCCGACACATGGACTTCATAGCTCATTCTACATCTATGTTTGCATTGAGTCAAACATGACATTATTGGAAATATTTTTTTTTATTTAAATAGATTAAAATGTATCTTTGTGGTTAGGTGTGTATGGAATAATAAAAAAACATTGCAAAATTACTTACAACAAGAGAAGTAGCAGAAACGCTATAGATTATGGATTGGAGCAGTTGGGAGGCTTTGCAATCTGCTATATAATGGAGGTGCATGGCAGCTTGTTCAGTAGCCTGCTATGAAACCAACAACAAGGTGTGTCATTTCACAGTGGAAGTAAAACAGTAGACATCCTCATATTAGAAAAATGAATATTACATGTACTCCCTTTTGTGGCATCTAGCAACAATGCTAGGATGTTTCAACCCTTACAGAAGAAAGAGCCACCATTTTGTTTTTGTTGGACAAGGCATCTAGTTTCATGACCGCCAACCCATGCAGGCACCAAGCTCCATTATCGTTGTAAACAGGCCTAAGCAACCCATTGCAAATAGCATGGAGTTTTACCATATATGAGTGGAAAAAAATCCAATGCACAGAAGACTATATATTTCTAAATGTAATATATAGGAAGAATGAAATAGTGAAATGGTGGAAAAGATAATTTTGTATATCAACATCTGAGCTGTTTGGATCGAATAAAGTTAATAGAAAAGCTAACAAGAAGACATAAGAATCTATAGAATCAAAGGATGAAGGAAACATGTCAAAACTCAAGGTATATAGGCAAAGAAAATAGAAAATAGAACATGGTTGCATAATTTTAAAATTATTAGTCAAATGGAACACAAATTTCTTTCAAAATGTTTCTACAACATGTGCATATCTAGTTTAATATATTGGAATGTTGAAAACACATTATTAACTTATATAAATTTTGGGCTACTTATTGTTGGTTTCAATCTCTATACATCTTTCACACTTGAAGTTGTTTGTGTTTGCATAAGTATCAATTTGTAACAGTTGCAATGGTATGTTTATAGTACTAAATGTTAAAATCAGTTCAAAGACAATTGCAGGTATGTTGATAAAGAATTGACATGATGGAATTTAAAAACACTTGAAGAAATATGGATAGGTTGAATATATAGAAGAGTTTATTTTTTTGAATGCCATATACAAAAAGTATGACACAAATAAATGTTGAAAGGAGAAGTTATGACATCAATATTTATAGGTGCATATTTACATACTGAATTTAACAAAAATTGTATCACTAAAGGTAAAGAAGATCATAAATAAGAGAAAAATTATCTTTAATGTGTAAACCTAAAAAAGATGTAAATCATTGAATAAAACAAGGAAATTTAATGTGGCAATTAAAGACACTGTATATAGGCATAGGAAAATGTGAAATAGAGTATAGGTGCATAATTTCAAACCAATCAGTGAAATACAATAGAATATTGTTGGAAACATTTTCCAAATAGTTGAATATATACTTTAATAGAATGGAATGATCAAAACATGGTAGTGGCTTGTACAACATGTGTGCTTTTCTTATTGTTTCCTAATATTTCTATCCATCTTTGACATTATACACATTTTGCACAGATTATTACATGGTATGTTTCTATAAAATTTAACTTAGAAATCCTTGAAAAGAGGATGGTATACAATCAGGACAAAGGGTGAGAATAATTTCTTTGAAGCCTTTTCTATAAGTCGGAGGACAAGCTGGGGGTGAAAGTATTTGGCAAGGGCTGGAGTTGTTCCAAACACATCTCTTCACTGTGACGTCGAGCAGTGCATTTTTTGTTGCTAAGTCTGGAGTATCTCTCAAATGAGAATGTTGGATCAATGTAAAGTCTTTCAATTGATTTAACACGAGAGATAGAAATAAAACTCAACCCTTTCCTATCTTTTCTTCCTATGGTTATCATTGCACTATGTAATTTTAACTCCTGTGCTTTATGTATTGTAATTCCCCATGCCATGGTGAGTGGAATTTGTGTTCGACTACCCCGAGGTATAGCTGGGATGGGGATGTCTCTTTGGTTTTTTGGGTCCCATGGTGGGCCAATGTAATTTTGAAAGTGAACAACATAGTCAGGTGGATCTGGTAGTTTACAATGTGCATTATACACAATAGTTGTAACAAGTCCAAGGGATCCATTGAATAGGCTATTTTGAATCGGCAAATTTGTTGTTAGCATCACCTGTTCACCAACACAAAGTAGCAGTTATGGGAGAAGTTGGTCATCATCTCCATGATCAGATGTATGTTGTTGTTCCACTCGATCAATGCTAATGGCTATGGGAAAGTTTAATTGTTTTATAATTTTTTTGTTGTGGAATAGGACTAAGTCATTTGTGGCAAACAAATGTGTAGCAACATCAAATTTTTCTCTTTTTGTAGCCAAGAGAATTTTATGTATTTGTTTCATAAGCTCTTCCCAGTCATCGTGGAGAGCCTCACCATTTCTTATATGGAGAAGAAATGCCTGAAACTTTTGCTGGGAAGGTTTATCTCATTTTTGATGAAAAATAGTGTCCAATGTGTCTGAGACTGTGAAACTATGCCATAATGCTATTGTCGATGAGCGTGAAGCATAAAGAGGGGTATCCATGATAGGTGGAAATTGGGCAAGGTCACCAACAAGGATAATAGAAAAATTGCCAAAAGGCTCCCTCTAGTTATCGGGGAATGATTGACGCAAGTGGCTATCTATTTTCAGCAACAAATTTGGGCCTAGAAAACTCATTTCATCTATCAAAATGTATTTAATATATTTAAATTGTTCTTGGAATATTTTCAATGTCTGACCTTGCAAAGGATTCATATCCTTTATGGGAATTCAGAGGGTTGTATGGATTGTGGAGGCGCATATGTTGTATGCAACAACACTTGTGGGGGCCAGTGTGAACAAGGAGCTATTGAGTCATTGGAAATAATTTGGCTTGTGGAAAGCAAGCACTGATTTTCTTCAGAACAATGATACATTCTCAACAATCTCTATGCAGGGAAACATGGATTCCAAGCTGAAACATATCTATCAAAAAAAATTCTTGCCACTGTAACATCATGCTGATTTGACCAATCAAGACTGTACATGTTGGGGGCTTCTGGAAGCAATAAAAAACCATGCACATGTGCAGAGCCACAATGTTTCCATTCATATCTATACCAATAATATTTTGCATTCAAAAGCTTTTCAATCACCTCTTCACAAAAAAATGAGAATATATGATGCAAATATAAAGATGTTATATGTGGATTCTAAACAACACTATCTATTAGTGTCTTTGTTGAAGGATCCATTTCCAAATGAGCCACAAAAGAGAAAATATTTTGCAAATCATCCCATTTTGTGTCTGCACAACTCAAAGTGAAAAATAGGTTAGAAATGCCAAGTTGTTGAATCATTGCAGTTGCCTGGGCTCGACAAGAGCTCCAAAAAGAATGGGTGTCACACAACGATGCCCCAAAATGCATCAACTGCTCAACAATTTTGCCATCAGGAGTAGCTTGAAGATGTTCACATAATGTAGACAACGACTTGGGTATTTTATCTTCCAAGTCCTCTCTAAAAAGATAGAAACAGTTTGTTGGCCACGATGCCTCATTATCAAGTTGTAGAAGAAATACCTAAACCTGACATGTTTGCCAAATCTGTGGTCAAAATATCTCATTAAGTGGAGGGAATATTCATGCAACTGAATTTTAGCATTCCTCGGTTGGAGGAGAATCGCTTCTCCTATGGGAAACAATGTTTGGAATTCCATTGTAAATAAATCTTCAGTGTTGTATTCATTAACAAGAAAAGAGTTAATTTCATACCAACACAAAATATTTTCCTCTTTTTTTTCAATTTGTAAAACTTGTTTGATTGCTTGGAGCTCTCGTGTAGCATTTGGAAAGGAAGGGATACATGATGAAAATTTTGAAGATCCATTTTCATCTTGAGAAACATTTGTTGAGCTGGTTGATGGCATTAGCTCTTCATCGAAAACTTTCTCTATTGTATGCAAGAAATTGGACACATCAATAGAAACATCAGGTAACATATTAAGAGCATCAACATCAATCTCAACATCACTGAAGTATTTTTCATATTGAATTTTTTATTTTAATGCATCCATGACATGGTGTTTATTAGCATATCAATCTTAATTACCACCTTCAATGGTGGTGTATTAGATGACAACAACCTTAAGGTCTTTCAATTGGTGAGCTAAATTTTTTTCTATGCTCGAGATATCTTGAGGAAATATTATCATGTGACCACTATATTTAAATTGACCTCCTCTAGCATGGGACACTTGTAAAACTGGAGCCACTCTAGCAATAAGAATTTCTTCAACCTATGTCAGCTTTTTTAGCAACAATGGTTGTGGGTTTGGGTCCATTCTATTAGCATAGCTGAAGCAGTGGGTGCCTTTTTCAATATAGCATCTTACACATGTTCTTGCTAGCCCCAATGTAAGAAAGTGCATCCATATGTAGCTTTCCCTGCATATTTGACAAACATAAAGGTTAGATAATACATCAATGCATTGTTGAAACTGCTTTACCGTAGAAAGGTAGCATTCATTGAACATTTATTTCAAGTATTCATGTTGTCCTCGTGTAGTAGAGGAATTTTTATGTGATTGTATATAAGGGGTGGCATCCACCATTGCCAATGGGTGTTGTGATTGAATATTTTCAATAGGTACGCTTGCACCTATGCTTGATGCAGATAGCCTTTGTTGTATGTACTTTTTATGGTGCTTCGTACAAATTTCCTCTCTATGTTGGCTATAGTATAAATGATTTCATTGGTGTTTTCCAGCCTTTTTAAAATCAACAATTGATCATTTTGTGGAACTTGAATGTACTCATATAGCCTAGGAGTATACATACAAGGTCAATCATACTAGCATATATGAATATACATGTATAACCATAGATATATTTAAAGTAGTAATTACACATAAACATGTAACAAAATATATATGTATATGCATGTGTTTATAAATATATATGTATGGATGATCACAAAATGAATAGCATAGTTTGAACATTGAAATATATACAAAACAATTTTATAGATTTTTGTGCTAACCATTGCTACTATTTCATAATTTTTACATCCCCCATTCACAAAAATACAATATTGGATGTACACAACTAATTGAAGGTTATGTTTGTGGAGGCCAATTATATATAAGCATTTGTGTAGGAATCTATTTACATAAGAACAAATAAATGGCATTAAAACCAAAACCACACCACCCACACTATGGGTCGTCACGACCCATTTTTATTCCTATGTTGTGGGGGTTCACAGGCTACACCAAAACCTCTGACCAACAACATTATGAAATGTCGACAATGAATTTCATGGAGTTGCATACCACATCATATAATGGAAAAGTACACAAGAATCTACTATCTATATATTTGATCTATCATATTGCACTCTTTCGACAAAACAACTCAATCAAACTATATTTTCCCACACTGGGCATTGAATATCGCATTTACTTTGACCGCCAACATCACACAACAATGACAAGATACAATAACCCTTGCACAAGAAAACACTTACCATTCAGCTTCTGCATATACATATGCATATACATACATATACATATACATATACATATAGACAAACAACAACACCAGGGTGCAACAACCCCCACATAAATGAACACTTGCCATTCAACTTTCATGGATTAGAGCCACCAAATCCACCACCAACCCACGTTATTAGGAAGCTCCACATTGACATTAAAAAACCTCATCAAGTCACCTCTAGTAGAAAATTATATATATATACATATACATATACATATACATACACAGAGGCATATACATACACATACATATACATATATTAGGAAAAATTCAATTGTGGAATTTTTTTCCTAATGCCAAGACTCAGAGGAGAAAAGAGATATTCCTTTTAATGTTTATAATCACAGTTCATTAAGACACACATGAAAGAAATAACAAAACTGAGAAATAAACATATAACACAATTGACACCATATTTACATGGGAAAGCCCTTATGGGAGAAAAAACCACCACACCGAAGAAAGATCACTTGTATTATAGTAATCAAATTACATACAAGTTATAGACTCTTTTTTTCAGATGATAATTCTATAGCAGCAATATTTCCCTGATCAACCTTGTATTGAATTACACTATTACAATTCTTTAATTCAACATACAATGAAGTTCACAAAATTATGATCACTCATCTATCAAACTATCCAACCAATTATTGTTCCTGTTCATTGCAATGTATAGTAACTACCATGACCGATTCATTCTCTGCATAGTCAATTCAGTTCAAACTTCCAACTATCAAACTGCTCAGGAATCCAAACGACCTTTGCCCAGTCAACAAACGACCACTAATCAACGTACACATCAGCAATCAATGAGTCAATGTTATTTTTCCTTCATACCGCACCACCGCTTTGTATTCATCAAGCCTCCATGGTGTGGTGGTTTACCTCACTACCACTGGATAGGTTGACAATGCTCGTGGTGTAGCGGTAACTGCGCTACCGCTCGTTAGCTTGCAAAACTCCACAGTATGGCAGTGACCACCCCACACAACCACTAACCATCCGATAACTACCTATGGTTTGGTGGTAACACACTAATCTACTACTCCATTGTTCCAACTACCAGTAGTATGGCATTAGACTATCAAATAGACCACAAACATTCACTATGTCACCGCTCCTTAATCGTCGATAACCTATGGTTTGGCGGTAACCGCACCACCACAGCTCAAGGGAAGAGCTTATATGGTATGGCAGTTCCACCAATCTACTGCTAGACTATCTAATGGAACCTGCAGTATGGTGGTGTCACCACTCAACTGCTAGACTAGTTAGAGGCTTCTGTGGTGTGGTGGTAAGCCTGCATTATCGCACCTTCTTAGATAAGCACCCATTATAAAGCAGTAAAGGTTGTAGATAGAATACTTAAGCATCTTTTCTGCTCGATGATAGAACTAGGTTCTTTTCCAGTGAGTTTGAGATGGTTATTCTCAACAATCTCCCACTTGACGAAGAACTCACTAAATCCTTTCCAATACTTGAAGTTATTGAACATTTTGGACCCCAAGGCCCATCCAACTTGCACACCATTTGAACTTGTCTGTGCTCATTGGCTTTGTCAATGCATCAACAACATTCTTCAGAGTATCCACCTTATCTAAACTGACCTTTCCATCCTCCACCATATATCGTACAAAGTGATACTATACATCAATATGTTTCGTCCTGGCATGAAAAGTTGGATATTTCGCTAGACAAATGGCACTCTGACTAACACAATAAGTAACAATGTACCCTTCATCAAAACCAATATCAGAACACAACCTTCTAAGCCCAATGGCTTCCTTATAGGTGTGAGTTACTTCCATGTACTCAGCCTCTGTAGTGGACAAAGAAACTACAACTTGTCGCTTGCTCATCCAACTAATTGCACCACCATTCAACATGAAAATATATCCATTGGTGGACCTTCTACTGTCAATGTCCCCTACCCAATCATAATCCACATATCCATGAATGTTGAGAGTCCTCTGTGATCCAACCAAATTTCCATGGTAACACAAAGCATATCCTGAAGTGCCCCCCATATATCTAAACACTCTTTTCACAACATCCCAATGCATCCTTCCTAGATTCGCCATAAATCTGCTAAGAACTCCCATTGCTTGGGAAATGTTTGGCCTTGTACAGACCACTGCATACACTAAACTTCCAACCACACTAGCATAAGGCACTCTAGTCATGTCCTCCATCTCAGTAGGATATTTTGGACAATCTTCAACAGATAGCTTCATTCCCTACAAAACTGGAACAACTAGTTGCTTGCAGTCATTCATACCAAATTTCTCTAGAATAGTATTAATCTACTTACTCTGGCTAAGCCAAATTTTTCTACTTTTTCTATCATTGGTTATTTCCATCCCCAGAATATACCTAGCTACACCAAGATCTTTCATTTCGAACTTTGTAGACAACTAAGATTTTAGATTAGAAATCATTAACTTACTATTTCCTATGAACCACATATCATCAACATAAAGGGAAATAATAAGAATCCAATCATTTTTAGTCTTGAAGTACACATAATGATCTGATTTTGATCTTACAAATCCCAAAGACAAAATGAATGCATCAAATTTTTGGTACCACATCTTCGGTGATTGCTTCAAACCATACAAAGATTTTTTCAACTTGCAAACCAGATTTTCTTTACCTTTTCTCATAAAGTGCTCAAGCTGGGACATATAAATTTCTTCTTCAAGATCACCATGAAGAAATGTTGTCTTCACATCCATCTACTCAATCTCCAAATCATATGCTACAACAAGTGATAAAAAAAAATGATAGATGTCAGCTTTGCTATAGGAGAAAACATTTCCCCATAATCAATTCCCTCTACTTGGGAATAATCTTTTGCAACCAACCTCACTTTATACTTTTCAACATAGCCATTCAGACCAATTTTCTTTATAAACACCCACTTGCAACCCACAGACTTTCTACCTTTAGGCAATGGAACTATATCCCAAGTATCACTTTTACTTAATGATGCCATTTCTTCATTCATGGCTTCCAACCAGGAATATGAATCAAACATTTCAGTTGCCTCTTTTGTAGTCCTAGGCTCATTCATGTTAGTAATCAAAGCATAGGCACAACTAGAATCTAACATAGAGAATCCATACCTACCTAGTTGTTTCTTCTCACGTGTAGACCTCCTCATAGGATGAGGCTGAGGTTGTGGTTATTCTTCTTGTTTAGAACTCTCAGAACTGCTCAAACTCTCCTCAGTTTCAAGTACACTTTCAATGTGTTGTTCCTCTTTTTCTAGAGTTAGAGGTATCTCAACAACATCATTCTTATTTTCCTCTTCTTTCATCCCTGACTATAGATGCACTAGAGAAGGTTTTAGTTCTCAGAAGATTACACTTTATTTGTACAATACCTTCTTAGTCACAAGATTCCAAAGCTTGTATCCTTTCACACCAAGGCCATACCCAATGAAGATACATTTTTCAACTTTGTTGTCCAATTTAGATCTTTTCACATCCGACACATAAACATATGCTTCACATCCAAAAACACGAATATGTCTAAGAGAGGTCTTCTTACCAGACCAAGATTCCATAGGTGTTATAGCAACAAGTGTTGAAGAAGGTGATCGATTCAATAAGTAACATGTTGTAGCCACAGCCTCAGCCCAAAACTTCTACTCTAGACCAGCATTGGTCAACATACTTCTTTCCTTCTCCATCAATGTCCTATTCCACCTTTCAACAACTCCATTTTGTTGCAGAGTGTAAGGAATTGTCTTATGCATATTAATCCCATGGTCTTTGCAGTACCTTTCAAATTAATCGGAACAAAACTCACCACCATTGTTAGTAATTAGACACTTTATTTTTCTTCTAGTCTGATTTTCCACAAGGTTTTTAAATTCCTTAAAATGAATGAACACTTCTGGTTTACTTTTAAAAAAATACACAAATTCCCTTCCCGAATAATCATCAATAAAAGAAATATAATATTTAGACTTTGATAATGAAGGAACATCCACCAGACCACACACATCAGAATGAATATAATCTAGAACACCACAAGATTTATGAGGACTAGAGTAGAATCAAACACGGTGTTGTTTTCCATATATATAATGCTCACAGAATTCAAAATCAAGATTACAATCATCAAGCCCCTCAAATAGGCTTTTATTTTTCAAGGCTTTCAAACCTTTTTCACTAATGTGATCGAGCCTTTGATGCCAGAGCATAGTCTTTTTTGCTGGAAGTTTCACTTCCAAGGAATTTTCCCCAATGGGGACATTTTCATTCTTCTCTTTATGAGCAACATTATGTGACTTTGCAAAGACACTATTGCATTGAAAAACTAGTGCATCCAATTTGAACAGAGTACCAATTCGGGCACCCCTAGCCATCACCATTGAGCCTTTAGTCATTTTACAACCATTGCTAGAGAACAAGACTTGCACTCCAACATCCTTCAACTTGCTTAAAAAAATTAAATTTTGAGCCAGACGTGGTATATGCATTACACCATCAGTTCCTTTAACTCTTCCATCAAGAAACTGAATTTTGACTCTTCCACGGCCAACTATCTCCAGAGATGAATCGCTTGCTAGATATACCTTTCCACCATCACATTCTTCATACTTAGTAAACCAGTCTCCATGAGATGTCATGAGGAATGATGCTTCAGAATCAATCAGCCAAACATCATCTGATGCCTGAGTTGCCAAGGCTGCAATAAAGGCATCTACATTGCACTGAGAAGAATCATTGTCAGAAGAATAATTCTTCCACTTATTTTTCTCCTCTTTGCATTCCTTTCAGACATGACTAGGATGCCCATAGTTCCAACACATCACCTTGGACCTACTGCCAGGAGACTTTGATCTCCCTTCTGATTTCGAATTGGACTTCTTGTCCATTTTCTTACCTTTTTCTTTCGACCTTCCTTAAACAACAAGAGCCTCCTTCACTATCTCTAAATATTTCCTTCTCATCTCTTTTGATAACAAAGAAGAAACCACATTCTCCATTTTGAAAGTGGTTGTCGTTCTCCCAATCGTCATCACCAAGTGATCCCAAGAATCTCGCAAAGAACATAACAAGAGCATACGACGATCTTCTTCTTCAATCTTCACACCTACATATGTTAAATAAGAAATCGGCATGTTAAAGGTGTTTAAGTGATCAGCAATAGAGGTTCCTCCCTCCATATTCAAAGAGTACAACTTCTTCCTCAAGAACTTAATTACCAAGGACTTGCCCTCATAAATACCTCCTAGCCTTTTCCACAACGAAGAGGAAGTCTTCTCTTCATGAATGTTCAGGAGAACAGAGTCTACCAAATAAAGTCCTATCAACCCTTTTTCTTTTCCATCTTCGAGGTCCCAATCATCTTGATTCATGGTTGTAGGTTTCGTTCTAGACACAACAATCCAAAGATCATGATCCACCAATAGGTCTTCCATTTTAATTTTTCACAACTCAAAATTGTTGTCATTGAATTTCTCAATTTCAATCCTCCTAGATGTACTTGTCATTTCCATCTTAATCTATAATTAGACAAATTCAAGACTTCTACAGAACTCCCACTGAATAGAAATTGACACAAAAAACCAATCTACTCACAAGGATAACACAACTAGCTAGGCTTTGATACCACTTGTTAGGAAAAATTCAATTGTGGATTAAATTTTCCCAATGCCAAGACTGAGAGGAGAAAAGAGATATGCCTTTTAATGTTTACAATTACAGTTCATTAAGACACACATGAAAGAAATAACAAAACTGAGAAATAAACATATAAATAAATTGACACCAAATTTACGTGGAAAAACCCACCACACCAAAGAAAGATCACTTGTATTATAGTAATAAAATTACATACAAGTTACAGACTCTTGTTTTCATATGACAATTCTATAGCAGCAACATTTCCTTGATCAACCTTGTATCAAATTACACTGTTACAATGCTTTTATTCAGCATACAATGAAGTTCACAAAATTATGGTCAATCATCTGTCGAACTATCTAACTAATTAATATTCTTGTTCGTTGCAATGTATAGCAATTGTCATGACTGATTCGTTCTCTACA